>CM055870.1:44038512-45283742 GCA_029582165.1 Portulaca oleracea | reverse complement strand
TCTTGCATTGCTCCTATCTAGTTTGAGGCACTTGGACTAGAGATGGCCTCCCGATAGGTAGAAGGCTCTGCACCTTAAGGAATATCTTCTGCAACATTCAATGCATAAGCTATCATGGCATCATCTTCATCATTGTATCGAGATGGCCTCCTGATCTCCCTCCGGGGACGATCTCTGGCTATGCATCTTACTTCCTCTTTATGAGGAACATCAAATGTAGTCGATCTCGGTCTAATTAACACAATTTGTTCAGAGCAGATCAAGACCTGCTCTTGGTTGGGAGTCTCAATAGCTCCACCTTGAGCTCCAACCTACTCCACCTCGAACTCAACTCTCTCATCATCCTTCTTCTGATTACCTACACCATCATAAGTAACAGTAGATTCCATCCCAGATAACATTGCATTTTCATTAAAAGTTACATCTCTAGACTGTATGACTTTCTTCAAGTCTGGACACCACATACGATATCCCTTAGACTCAGACCCATAACCTAGAAACATGCATTTAACAGGCATGGGAGATAGCTTCCCCTCATTCACATGGGCATATACAGGACATCCAAATACCCTCAAAACAGAATAATTACCTGACCAAACTTCCTCTGGAATCTGGAAGTCAATAGAGGAGTGAGGTGATATGTTCAGTAGATAGCATACAGTAGCAATGGCCTTTGCCCAGAATGATCTGCTCTTCCAAAGTCCTGCATTGGAAAACATGCAACGAGCTTTCTCAAGGAGTGTCCTGTTGATCCTCTCCGCAACACCATTCTGCTGAGGTTTGCCAACCAAGGTTCTATGCCTAATCTCATGCTCCTCGCAGAACTCAGTAAACTTCGAATCAACAAACTCCAACCCATTATCAGTCTTGAGCTTCTTAATTTTCCTATATGTCTAATTCTCCACCAAAGCCTTAAACTTTTTGAAGTAAGAGAATGTCTCATTCTTGTGACGAAGGAAGTAAACCCAGTCTCATATGCCACAACTTTGTAATGGCGGCATCATCAAGACTAGAAACTACTACTGTAGTTCCTATTACTGTTGACCCCTGCAGTGTGTAAAGACTTCCCTTTCTGGTTCCCTTCATAAGACCCATGGCGCCCTTGCAAACCTTCAGGACGCCATTCTCACCAATGTACCTGCAACTGTTAGCCTCAAGAGTACCCAAATTAAGATATCAAATTTCGAGTCATGCTAGGAATATGACCAACCTCTTTCAAGGTTCTTACGGTACCATCATGAGTTATGATCTTGACACTACCAATTCCCATAACCTTGCAGACTGTGTCATTACCCATAACCACGACACCCGAATTAACAGTTTTATAGGTGTCAAACCAGTCCCTATGAGGACACATGTGATAGGTACAACTTGTATCAAGAACCCACTCATCTCTCGCCACTCTACCCGAGGTAGTGGCCAAGGATTCATCCGCTATAAACTCTTCTACTTTTGACTCAAACTCAACTACGTTTGCGGTACCAGGTTTAGTCTGATTATCTTTACTACCCTGCTTTTGGTTTCTCTCCTTAGCCCAACGAGCACTATCCACGTGACCCTTTTTGCCACAATAATTTCACTTCTTGTTTCTGTGAGTATTCCTAGACTTGGAACGGTGTTTAGACTTCCCTCTAGACCCGCTTCCCTTGCGTTCATTGCCCCTTCCCCTTACATTCAAGGCCTCACTGACCTCATCATCGCTATTATCCATCTTCTCCTTAGACAACTGACTAGCTTTGACATCACTAAGCTTAAGGACACCACGATTCCCATACAACATGATCTCCTTAAATTGTTTATGTGACGAAGATAGGGACAAAACTAACTGTAAAGCTTTTTCCTCATCAATATGTTTCACATCCATTGACTCTAACTCAGTAATAATATAATCAAATTCAGCCAGATGTGCTCGCATAGAAGTACCTGTAGGCATTTTTAGCCTGTAGAGCTTTTCCATCATGCGGTATTTGATGGCTAGGCTCTTTGACCTATACAGCTCCTCCAGTTTGGCCCAGAGCACTCTCGGTTGGTTAATCTCCATAACCTCTCTCTGAATGTGTTCCTCCAAACACAGCTGTATATCCGCCAATGCCTTATCTTCCATCTTCTTCCACTCTCTTGCACTTAAGCAACCTTTAATCTCCTTCTGTAGTGTTGCAAACTCTTCATCAGACATCGATGTGTCAGACTTCATGTCAGGGTACTCAATCACGTCCCATAACCCGTGTTGTACGAGGACTGCCTTCATCTACAGCCTCCACATCGTAAAACTCCTCGCTCAATCATATTTCAGAATCTTTCTCTTCATAACTGAAGTCATCTCAACCAGTGCTCTGATACCACTTGAAAGGAAAATTCATAGTAGGTGAACTTGCAAGTTAAAAATAATAGCGGAAGCAAATAGCGAGATAATGAAGATTACGACAAAATTAGGAACGAAAATAAAAACTGTGAAAAAATAACAACACCAACATTTACGTGGGAAACAGAAGAACTCAGAGAAAAACCCACAGACGGCGGCAACCAGAAAATAATCCACTATGAGAAGGGAGGAGTACAAAGGCGATCACTATCACAGGGTGTGATACGATCTAGCACTGGAGATTACAACACAAATCTCTCAAACTCTCAACTCACAATCTCGCTAGGAATTACAATGGTGGAAGACTAGAAAAATTGGTGAAACTAACTTCTCTCAATTTTTCTCTCCCAACTATTAGGAAACTCACCTAATAGTAAATAAATATTGGATTCTTTTTGTTGTTTGATGGATGATATGAAACTAAGGCCACGCTTGCTTTTATAGGTGCAGAATGTGCATATTCCCCATACACTAACGCTCAATTTTAATGCACGAGAAACATTGAATTAGAAAACTCCCCACACAATTTCACCGTACATTATATTTAACAAATGTTATTAATAGACTGGAAGTTTTTTGAGCCATCTTTAACATTTTTTTTTTGACAATTTTTCCCGAGACCAACACTCTGCTTTCAGTGGTAAAGCTAGTTATGTCCCCCGACCCAACAATTCTAGCCATAATTCTTTTCCAATAAACTCATTGTAACACTCCACAAAAACATAAGGAGTGCACAATTCAGAGGCATGTAAAACCATTGTTTCACTACTAAATAGGCTAACCTCGCTGACAATGACAATCAAGAAAATGATTTTTCCAATTTCCCTGTGTTTGGTGAATAGAAAATGGGAAAAACCATTTTCAAGAAAAATCAGTTTCCCCCTTTACCTATATAAATTATTTTCCTGAGTCCAAAAAAAATCATTTTCGAAACGCAAGTTAAATCCGTAGCTCATTTCCTCTCCCCCCCCCCCCATGTCAACCCTAACCGTACGTGAGTATCCCTGACACCACCTCTCTACCATTGGCTTCTCCGTTGCTGCCTGCCAACCACCATTACTATCAAGCAAGATATTATCTCTCATCATCTTCCAGAAAAATGGAAAACGTACCAAATAATTGAAAATATCAGTTGAAAATTCAGTTTCTAACAAAACCATTTTACAAGGAAGACTATTTTCCTAGATAAAGGTTTTTCTTTGCACCAAACACATCCTTAATAAAAAGTCACAATAGGAGAAAACAAAAGGCAAAATGGAAAAAGAATCAACATAGAAATGAAGTAATGATTAAGAGTTTTTTTTTTTTTAGAAAATGATTAAGAGTTGATTATGTACATAACAAGAGAAAAACCTAAAGAGCACAACAAAGAATATAGTGAATACAACCTCAACCCCATTAGGGTCAATTTCAACTTGAAGATATCCCTCAATTTGTTGCTCAAATTGGACCTTCTAAGCTTCTAGTTCCCCAACAGCATCACTCTTAGAATCAACTTGAAAATTCTTACGCATACCCAGTGCATAACATGCTTCATTAAGAGTGAGTTTTTTCCAGGTGTGAACTTGAGATCAATTTGGCCAATTCCTTGAACCGGAACAATAACATAGTTTCCCATGTAGATATTCTTGGCCTTTTTCTACCAATTGAGACTTTTGAAGTAGCAATGGTTATTGTATACGTGCCTTGAAGCCCCCGAATCAACAAACTAAGCATAACCATTATAGTATAATCTTTGATCATAGCAACAAAGTTCTCATTCTTCTTCACTTCTCCTTGCCCTTCTCGAGTCGACAATGCTTCTTGTGCCAAGTATATATCAATCTCTCTTTTTTATGCTTGGGACGTCCATATTCCGAAAACAAATGTTTGGCCTCCTCCTCCTATTTCTTCCTTTTGTCATAGGGCCTTTTTCTTTCTCTTTTGACCATAGCTTGAACCACCGTCTTGTATAACATGCACATATAAGGTGATTTTCTTGGATTATCCTACGAGAATATATAACTTATCTTCTATTCAAAGATGGTTACCTAAATCCCCAAGAGAAATAGTATTTTTCTTATGTTTTAGAGTTCTTTTAGTATCATTGCAAAAGAATGGGAGTTTATCAATAATCAAATTGAAAAACAACTATTGGTTCATCTTTGTGGAGTTTATGATGTTTCAAGTTACTAAGGACACATTGGATTTCATATGAGTGATCTAAACCAAAACAACCATTATAACGTGATTATTTTTTTGAAGGCATCATGCGATAATTATTGAACTGACTTACTAGAAAGTTCTTGCTAGAGGCATCATCCGATATGTATTTGTGTTCGAGAGACTCCCGTAACTCCTTGGTAGTCTCCATGTTTTGGTAGACAACAAACAACAAATCTACTAGCTATTGAGGATGCAATTGTTACACGTGTGATCGTCATTCTTGAATTATATCCTCCCCCCTTATTAGCTTCGTCATTTCATTATTGTTTCAACAGGAAAAGGGGTGTCGAGATCATACACCACCTTAAAAGGTATGAGAAGAAAACACATCTTCTTTTGCGACCTTCTAAAATTTACTCGCTCAAACTTCTCTAACTTTTGAAAGATAGAATTTCTTTCAAAGATGACATGATCTCTTATATAAGGCTAAGATTGTTGGAACGAAATGGCAGCAATGGACCCGAGTCATCTAGAAAAATGAGTAAATCAAAGGTGATCCTTCTGAAGTATATCAGGCTCAGTCCTATGGTTCCCGGCTCGCTTAAAGCCACCCTTTCTTTTCCATGGTTCAAACTCGACAACTGCATGATCCATCTAAAGTTGGATCCTGGTGCTTCGAGAACCTTTTGGGCTATCATTAGGGGTGGTGCTCATTTCAAGGATGACCCCCAACCATAGGTTATGGTTTCAGATCCTTATTGGGATCCATCTCAAGTCTTCTAAGCGGCCTCGAGATTCATAGCAAGAATAACGAGGCGCGATGGAGTTTTTTATGCAAGACAATAAAGGGAAAAGAAGAAAACTTGATGAAATGGGCAAAGAAAAGATATGGTGTATCTCTTTACACCATAACTCCTTCAATATAGCTTCATTGGACTTGAGATTCATGGAGCTTAAATTACATGTTGAGATCTTTCCATTGATATCTTACAAAGCCAAATCGGAGTTCGGATGAAGAAGTTATGTGTATTTCAAGTTTGGCAGAAAACCTACCTAGCGGGCAATCACGCCCACAACAACCCGTGTCACACCCGCGACACTCAAGGTCACGCTCGCGACCCATCCCCATGATGCCTTGGAGCTAGAGGATTGAGTCACGCCCGTGACGCTCTATGTCGCACCCATGACACCGCGACAAGGAGAAGATTTTGTTTGAGAATCGCCCAGGGTCACGCCCATGACAGCCTGAGTCGTGCCCGCGACCCTAGAGGTCACGCCCGTGACCCTATGCCAGCTTCTTTTTGTCTAAGTTCTCGAGGGTTGTCATGTTCGTGACGCTTTGTGTCATGGTCGCGATGTTTTGCGTCGCGCCGACGAAGTCCATGTTGCGGCTACGACGATTATGGGAAATTGGGGTTTTTTATTCTATTTTCCCCCTTTTGTTCCCCTCCTCTTTGTTTAATTGTCTTTATATTCCGTTCCTCATATATATATACATGTAAACCCCCTCCATTAGAGTTAGTTTTTGAAGCTCATAGGTTTAGCAACCAAAATCCTCTCCAGTTAGGAGATTTTAATTAAGGGTTTTGAAACCTTAATTTAATGAAAGCTAATATTGTGGAATTGCTTGTTGATTTCTATTTTTTTGTGAGTGGGTGTTCTTCCTCCTCTCTTTGGTGAGATTTCTTGGGTATTTCAAGATTCTTTACTTGTGGAAGATCCTTGTGTAAGTGATTGAACATCTTAGTTAAATTTGGTGAGTGTTTACTCTTTAGAATTATCCATATCCTTTCAATTCTTGCTCATCAACAAAACCCCAAAACCTTTAAAATAGTTGTTGCTTATATGAGTTCTATGGGTGCATTTCCATCATCCACATGAATTTGTATAAACCCTAGGTCTCATATCCTTATTTGGTATCAAAGATAGGCATAGAACTTATAGTTTTGTTGTGGTTGTCTTGTTTGTGCCTAGATGTGTTGATTGAAGGTGATTTTGTTGTTGTTGAGAAATTTGGGTACCCCTATTCCCTTGTGTTCGTCCATTGTTGTCGGGTGTTGTTATTGTTGTTCATTGTTGTTGATTAAATGGAGATGAATTTTAATTATCGGATTTTTGTTGAGTTTGGTGGTTGTGTTGGTGGTTGTTTTGTTGGTGGATGTTGGTGGTGGTGGTTGTGTGCCCATCCGGGTTCGTTCTTCACTGTTGATTCCCCTTGCCGGTTTCACCTGATCTCCCCCCCCCCCACGCACACAAAATCAACCTCACAAAACTGCTCAAAATTTCCTAGCTACAATGAACCCAAACCTCCATGCGATCAAATTATACACCCCACGAGAAAACCAAACTTCACAAGTGACCTCCACGTCATCTAGCTTGGGCAAACTTGATTTCCCTCTTTTCCCTATTCCCCAAATCAAACCAACCTTCAAGATGGATCTTCAACGTCTCGAAGAGAAAGTACGCGAAGTGCAACGTCAAGTGGGTGGCTTGCTTCGCGCTATGACCCCTACGCAACTAGAATCCTTGAGAAGGGATCGTGGTATTTCAACTAGGGCTCCTACGACTCACCATAAAGGTTATATGAGGTCTTTTGAAGGTTATGGACATGGTGTTCTTCGAGGTAGAAGAATGGAAGAGAAGGTTACTTCATGACCTTCTAGTAAGAGAAGTACTCACTCTTGTACTATTTCATCACTTTTAGTGACGAGTTTTAGTAGATATGGATATATCTACTGAATACGCCACAAGTCCAAATCCTTTGAAATGTTCAAAGAGTTTCAAAGTGAAGTACAAAACCAACTTCGCAAGAAAATCATAACCCTTCAATAAGGTTGAGGAGGTGATTATTTGAGCCATGATTTCACTGACCATTCCAGAGAATGTGGAATTATTTCATAACTCTCTCCTCTAGGAATACAACATCTTAATGATGTATTTAAGAGGAGGCATCACGCCTTATTAAGTATGGTGCGATCAATGATGGTTGAATCAACATTGTCAGTTACCCTTTTTTGGGATACACGCAGTTAACCGTAGCTCTAATTACTGAACAAAGATTATCTGAAGCACTAGAGAAGACACCATATATGATATGGAGAAGAGAGGTTCTGAACTGTTTTCTAAAAGAAAGGGGCATCAGTTCTACAAACTATTGTAGATGAAAGTGTTTGTGTCTCAAAATGCTTTCTTCTTAACACTTTCATCTTAGAGAATATGTTATTCACTAAAAGAAACAGTGGGAGAGTTTTGAACTTACCAAAGTTTAAGAGACACAAAACACTATAATCATCACCTAAAACTCCACTACTTGATCCTAGTTCAAGTTTTCCTATTGGTCGGGAAATTATGAACGAGGTTGAGGTAGTAAAAGTTCCTCAAAACGTTAAGGAGGAGGTGCCATGAACATTATTTCAAGCAAGGTCAGGTAAACAACTCCGCCAGCTACAAAGATATCGATCTTCTATGGATGAGCGTGAGATGTTACTTTTAGAAAGTAATGACTCTACCTACATCAAAGAAGCTTTAGCAAGTCAAGATTCCATAAGGTCTAAGATGGACTCCATGTATGCAACCAAGTTTAGAACTCGATTGACTTGCTTGAAGGTGTGAGCCATCGGGCATAAGAGGGTTTTTAGGTAAAACATGGGTTCATTAAGATAGACGACATCAAGATCAACTTCAAAAATTAGATTTAGAAGGAAGATGTGTACTTGACACAACTAAATGGTTTTGGTTGGAATACTTGTAAACTTCAAGAGACCATCTGTGGTCTTAAGGAAGCTTCTAGGAGTTGGAATCATCGATCTTTTTTACCAGTATATCAAAGGTTTGATATACTGATAGGTGCTAAAATAATATTGTGTTTCCAAGAAGTTCAGTGGGAGCAATGCATTTCTAACATTGTATGTGATTGACATACTGCCTACTAAGAGGAAGATTCCCATGTTGCGTTTACTGAGGTTGACTTGGGAATAATTTTCAAAGTGAAGGATTGGTGGGGCTACGAGTTCTCTTGGAGACAAGATCTATAATATGATAGATTAAAAGATTTTGAATCAAAGTTGACTAGGTGTTGAATAGTTTAACCCACTTCGAGAATGAATTAATTGCATATCCTTAGGGAATCTCATTATCTCAAAACAATCAGGAGACCTAAAAATGATGAGACATATTGATAAGGCCGCAAGCGTACGGTGTACGTAGTAGCACGTCAAGTCGATCCCACAGGGACTCAATTAGCAGCTCAATTAAACAATCTCTATCACGATTACTAAGCTAATCAGGTATTTGGATTTTGAAAAGGTCTAACAATTAATTAAAACTAATAAAGCAGGGAAATCCAATCAAGGGAGAAAGACTTCTAGGGAGATGCTAACCTAACAATGAGTTCAATTACTAAAACCTAGCATGCACAATCATATATTCAAGAACGAATCAAGAACGACAACCATAAGAACTCTACTGCTCTTTCGATGCTAATAGAATTACCTCGATTAGCCTAAATTACAACTTTTGTATTCTTTTCATGTTAAACAAAGTTGAAGGTCTAAAATATTCTGGTTATCAAAAGGTTTCCTAGTCTACTATTCTTTTCTCAAATTTTACAAAACTAGGTAGAAAGGTTGGTAGTTAGATTATCCTAATTCACCTTTCAATACTTCTCAGGTTAATCTCAAATTACAAGCACACCAGGCCTAAAGAACACTCATAAACATGGAAAGCACAACCTTCTATTGATTCAAAACCAGAATTCATGCACAAACTAATAATATTAGAGTGGAGTTCTTTGTCCTTGTGGGTGACCCATTTGGTTTCGGTATGAAGGATTAGAGTGGTGTCTCGAACTGGAGTTGTAACAGGAAGCACATTGGGGAGGAGGGGAAGTGTTCACATGCATTCTTTCCATTTTCTCATTTATTACATCAAGCTTAGCAGATAATAATGTGATAGAATCAACATAATACTTACCTCCCGTTCTCGTGGAACGGGGTCGTGACCACTGGTGGCTGTTCGATGCCATTTACTCAAACAGCTTGTGAAGCTCCTCCACCGTCTTGCTCGTAATGTTCCCTCCGGTTGCAGCAAGGATCGTAGCTCTCAGATTTTTGTCCACCCCATTATAGAAGGCTTGGATGGGAACCCATGGCTCGAAACCATGTTCGGGGCATTGGCGAAGCAACTTCTTGAATCTCTCCCACGCATCATATAGATTCTCGTCCAGCTCCTAGGGAAAAAGTAGAGATTTGGTTCCGGAGGCTCGTCAACTTGCTTGGCAGGAAGTATTTAATAAGGAATGTACTTGTCAACTGATCGAAAGTAGTGATGGAGTTCGATGGTAGGAAATCCAGCCGCTCCTATGCTCGGTCCTCCAAGGAAAATGGGAACAACCACAACTTGATTGCGTCCAGCGAGGCCTCGTTGGCTTTGAATGTCTCTCACACTTGGTGGAAGACGTGCAAGTGCTGGTTAGGATCCTCGCTTGGGAGACCGTGGAATGGTGTAGCTCGAACCTGATTAATAAGGGAGTTCTTCAGCTCAAAGTTATGCTTCGCGATGTTGGGAGCATTGATACCCATAGGAGGACTGGTGACATTTGGAGTCATGTATTGGTCGGGCGTCTTCTGTTGTTCTTCTTCACCGGCCATTCTCGATTTCGGTGCAAATTTCGCTTCTTGCTTCTTACTAGTTTCTTCTATTCGCTGCCTCTTCCACCGGTCTATTTCTAGATCGAACTCAAACTCCCGAGACCGTTGCATACACAAAAAGACCCTAGCAAAACAAAAACAAGAACACCAACGCAGTGAAACCAGAAAATCAAGAATATCAAGGAAAAAAAAGAAAAAAGAAAAACAGCTTAGTCAACCTAAGAGGTTCGTCTACCGACTGCGAGGGACAAAGTCCCCCACAACGACGCCAAAAACTTTACAGGGCCGCAAGCACACGGTGTATGTAGTAGCACGTCAAGTTTGATCCCAAAGGGACTCAATTAGCAGCTCAATAAATTAATCTCTATCACGATTTTTTGATTTTGAAAAGGTCTAATAATTAATTAAAACTAATAAAGCAGAGAAATCCAATCAAGGGAGAAAGACTTTAGGGAGATGCTAACCTAACAACGAGTTCAATTACAAAAACCTAGCATGCACAATCATATATTCAAGAACGAATCAAGAACGACAACCATAAGAACTCTACTGCTCTTTCGATGCTAATAGAATTACCTCGATTAGCCTAAATTACAACTTTCGTATGCTTTTCATGTTAAACAAAGTTGAAGGTCTAAAATATTCTGGTTATCAAAAGGTTCCCTTGTCTGCTATTATTTTCTCAAATTTTACAAAATTAGGTAGACAGGTTGGTAGTCGGATTATCCTAATTTACCTTTCAGTACTTCTCAGGTTTATCTCAAATTAGAAGCATTCCAAGCCTACAGAACACTCATAAACATGGAAAACACAACCTTCTATTGATTCAAAACCAGAATTCATGCACAAAATAATAATATTAAATCAAACTACATTGTTTTAGGTTGCAAAACCCTAGAATTCAAGGAAACTGCTCACTCATTGTCAAAGAAAACATAACACAAGTTCCAAACATCATGATTGATACTCAAAATAAAGAAGAAATCGAAAAGAAATATAACTACCAAGTATTACAACCGTCGAGTCTTTCGATCCCGGGGTGGAGTCTTTCTCGTGAACGTCGATAATTTCTTCCTGAATCTTGATCTCCGTCCTTCTTGAATTAATCTTGATCTTGATCTTGATGGAGGTTTTGGTGAGTAGGTGGATGGATTAGTCCTTTTGTTTTCTCTTAATGGATAGATGATAGAATAGATGAATGGGTGAATGAATAATAAAACTGTTGTTGCCCTTTTTTTTACTTGCAGAACACGCCCAGCACACGTACGTGAAGAGCACCAGCCAGCCCCGACCGTGAGGTCTACGACGGTCAGACCGTGGTGGCCTCTGCCGGGCTTTCCTTGATCCTTTCCGTCTCAAATTTGTACCATGGTCTAAGTTTGTCATGTAGAGGACCGTGGTGTATTCACTCTTGCTTGAAGTTGAGAGAAAGTTAGTGTTTTGGCCTTAAAACCTACAAGTTTACACCACAAACAACAACACCAAGTGTAGCAGAGAAATTGGAATATAAATCAAGATTCACACTTAAAACTATCCCTAATTCACTATCAAAATCCCCCAAAAATATAGTCATGAAACGTAGTTATCACATATAACTCATACTTCAGGCGTGAGATTAATGTATGCAATGAGATGTTCAAAGCCCAACATAACATATATATTGTGTATGTGTATAAGTAAAACTAAGGATGTATCATAATTCTAAAGTGGTTGATAAAAGCTAAAGTGTGAAGAGTTGCATTGATGCTACACTTATGTCGGAGAAATATGATTATATGAAAGGTCAGAGAAAATTATACTATTTGTTTGAGTGGTATTGAGGTGAGTTGGAAGAAGTACCTTACATGACATGCGCTTAATTCTACAAATAAGACAAGCATGGTACGACTTTAGAAGTTCTGACAAAAACTGTTAGGATTGTGAAGTTCGTCTTAGAACTGGGTGATGTTTCTAGCCTTGCGAAAGGAATGGAGCTTTGTCGATAGGAGCCATCACTCAAGCAAAGAAACTGAAGCTCACTACAAATCCAAACATGAGTTCCGCAAAAATCTTCCTGTATGAAAGGTCATTAGTCAGATGATATATGTCCGAGGTTCATTGCAAGTCTTGTGTACTAGACCCCTGTTGATAGGTATTGGACACATTCCGGAATATTAACAAGTCAAGTTTACGTGAATTGTTCATGAATTATGACCTTGTTGATTCATCATTAAGAATAATATTCCAAATTTACATTAATTGTTGTTTAGATTTATGTAAATGTCCAGAAAGGTTAGCGAATTCAAAATGGGAAATTGGATGAGTGCTGATTTCTAAGACCCCATTGAGTGAACTTGATGATGCTAGTCTTGGTCGACAATCGACATGGTTCCTAATTGTATTATCACGTTGGGGCAGTGATAATGTCAACACAATTAGCATGTAGCATTGAGGTGATGATCGTCATGCATCAGTAATAGGTATTGGACACATTCCGGAATATTAACAAGTCAAGTTTACGTGAATTGTTTTGAATTATGACTTTGTTGATTCATCATTAAGAATAAGATTCCAAATTTAAATTAATTGTGGTTTAGAATTATGTAAATGTCCAAAAAGGTTAGCGAATTCAAAATGGGAAATTGGATGAGGGCTGATTTCTGAAACCCCATTGAGTGAACTTGATGATGCTAGTCTTGGTCGATAATCGACCTGGTTCCTAGTTGTATTATCACGTTGGGACAGTGATAATGTCAACACAATTAGCATGTAGGATTGAGGTGATGATCGAGTTTCGTGATCATGGTGATGTGATGACATCATTAATCAATCACGTGGGTATTGTTGAGAACAACTACCGAACTGACTCACAGTGGGAGCTCTTTAAGTTGACAATGTCATAAGAGGTCCCACTACTCAAAATTCCTAAATTTTGAGTTCAATACATAAACTTATGGGCGAATCTCCATAGCCACTAGGGGTGGCCATGGCCACCCATAGGTCAACAAAATAATTTTTTTTAGTGAAATGAGAGGTAACAATTATGAATTTGATTTCATCATGTGAGTGTAGTAATATAGTGGACATCCTTATTTCAAACGTCTAGATCTGCCACTACCTAAACTACTTGGTCTGTTGTAACTTTGGAGCGCGTCAAACGTCTTTCGTAACAGTACGCTATAAAGGCGGTGTCTGGGCTACAATTGGATCATATGAGAATATGTATTTGAAAATGATGACATTGTCCTACCTATTAGGGATAGTTGTCTCGTTGGCCACTCGGTGAGATTGGACTGAAAATGCTTGGCCGAGCTCAGATGAATCAATAGTTGATCATCTACTTTTTAGAGTCTAACTCGGAGACCTTCGGTCTTACATAAGGATGACAGCTTACCTTATCCGAACTTGAGACAGTAAGAGACAAGGGAATTCAAGGAGTCAAACATTTTTGGGACAAGTGGGAGATTGTTGGGAATGTCCCGACAATGTTCGATATACATTGAGTTAAACCAAAATAATATAATAATTATATTTCTTGCTAGCGATCTCTATGATTGGTAATTAAAGATGTTTAATTACAATTATATTATTTGGTCCTATTGGGTCACACAAGTCAGTGCCCTGGAACAATGTATGTAACCTAAGTAATATTGTATTATGTTCACGGATGTTGGGAGTTGATTTCTGTGAGGAATCAGCCCAACATGGACCAAATTGGACTCGCCACGGACTGTGGTAATCCAGCACAGTCTGTGTTGGTGTCACCAAGGATCGTTGTGGTCTGCCTTAGACCGTGGTGATTATGAGCCGACTTAAGGAACATTCTGGAGGCCAACACGGATCGTGTTGGATCAACACGGACCGTGTTGTGCCTCAGAATGCGTCGTTGCATAAGTCGGCCATTAGGGTTTTAGTTGCCCTCTCCCCATGTTATCTAAACACTATAAAAGGGAGTCTCTCTGAGAGAATTATAATCATCAACTGCTTGAGACTCTTAGAGAGATATAAGGGTGATTTCCTGAGTTCCTCTCTCTCTTAGTTTGCAGTTATTATTTCCAGAAACAACCCCTATACCGATACACATACATCTTAGATTGAGATCTGTTTCGATCGGGTCGATCTAACAATCGGGTTCCCAGAGTGCTGCGTGGACTTTCAGTAGAGGATTTCTACATTGGAATCTCAAAGGTCAACCTCTGCATTAGTCGGATTAGTGATCAGGTATAATTACTAAAGCCTCTGCAATTGTTTCCTTTTGGTGATTAAATATTGTTTTATAATCGTTATGAATATTCTGCCAATTAATCTGTATCTGTTTAGGAAATAGATAACCTAAAACCCAACACTCTCTCTCTAAAATTTCATATCGGTTTAACCTTATCCATTGATGCAATCTAGGTGCGTTGTTTATAGCCCTTGATGTTTATCTTTTCTTGGGAAATACTCCAACAATTGCAAATATATACAAAGGCTTGGAAGGAAAAACATAGAATTTAATGAATAAAAATGAATGGTATTTTGAAACCACAACTCAAAACTCTTTATAGTCTTATTTACTTTATCCATAATTTTTATAGTGGTGTGTATAAGCCAAATCCGTTATAGATTGGTGGTGGGTTTCCTTTATTTAATCTTGGTACGTTTGATAGGCCTCTGAGGGTGGTATTCCTTTAATCCAAGATCAAATCTGGTGTTCTTTGCAACCAAGTCGTGGTCATTGTTGGAGAATCAATCAATTAATCATCGAGCCATCAACTCAAGCAATCAATTGCTTACGTAGACATGCTCCAAACACCCCCAAAAATTTCTTGGGCGTACATACGTTATTCCATGTTATTAGAGGCAATTCTTTATTAGTAGATAAGTACTCTCTAAAGAAAATTTCGGCTAATAATGTCAATATATCTAGAAGCGTCTTTTGGGATTTGATCAAAACATTACAAAGTATATACAAGCATATATTTAATTTGTGATGAATAAATGGGGTACGACCAACTTTAGAATGAACTTCGATTCGTAAGGTTGAAGCTTACTAGCAGTGCCAACAACAATTTCTGAAAAAGGTAGTTTTAGACAATCATCCTATAAACGAGGACAACTAAGGTATTTACTAAGGCCATCATGTTGGGAAATGCTAAAAATCACATCAACTAGTTTTTCTCGGCGGAAGGTATTTCTAGAGAAAGCTATGGAACATTTATAAAAGTTTACTGTTGGGGAGATCCAAGGCGGAAGCCGACTTCAACAAGGCCCATGGTACACAAGTTAAGTGAGGTTCCATCTTAAAACCAATTGGTGTTAAGAGGAGTAGCCCACTTGACTTATATATCATGTCCTTTCTTTTTACTTTTCCGATGTGGGACATTTTTACTCATGGGTGAATCTTAACATTTACCAATTGGCCTGATAAGGAGAGATCGAAAATCGTGAACCGCTGATTATAAAAGTCGACACGCTTCAAGATTAGTAAGATTTAATAGCAAGCTATCATCTACAAAGAAAATATTAGAATACGTTCTACACGTGGGGAAAGTTTAAACCCAATGCCACTATTTCTACAGTTGGACACCAACCTTATGTGCTGAAGGCTTCTATGCATAAGATATAAAAAAGGTAGGGATAAAGGGGGATCCCTCGGTGAATAACCCTTGTGAGTTTGAAAAATCCACAAGTTTCATCATTACCAATACCGAACAGGATACCATGGTCACACATTTTATAATCCAAGATATCCATTTATGATGTAATCCAAATTGAGTTAAAACATGGACCAAAAAGTCCCATTCAAGATAACCATATGCTTTTCCCATATCCAGTTTTTCAGCAACTCAACTCTTTTTACCTTTCATATAGAGCTTATTGATAATTTCATGCGAAATAAGGATGTTGTCATAGATAGAATGTCATGGTGTCATGGTACAAAGGCACTCTAGATAGGGTTAATAAATTTATCCATAATAGGTTCTAACCTATTGACTTAAATTTTTAATATAATCTTGTACAAACTATTGCAATGACTACTAATATGGTGAAATTGGAGAATTAATGGCTATCAGGACCCTATATTTTAGTGTAATAATTATAAGGGTCATATATTTTAAAAAATAATTATTAGGTACCCTATATTGTACGGTAATAATTTCTGGGTGACAATTGAACTTTTCATATTTGCACTTTATCCCTACTTGGTTTTTAATTTTATTTTTGGTCCTTAGTGGGTTAAAACTCTATCTTAGCACATTTAATAATTTTGCCTATGTTCGGTTGTAATTTTTGTGGTTTTATAAGTTAAGGTTGTCGATCTCAGGAATGGGTGTGAGGCTTGATTAAGGGTAATCGGTTCGTGTAAAGGGGTTTTTCTCAAGTGCGGAAAGCGATAAATTATGTAAAGAAAGCATTTAAATCTAACCTAGACATGATAATAATAAAGAAAGCAATTAAAAGAAGCAATAAAGAAAGCACTTAAAGATGAAAGCAGTTAAAAGGCATGAATGAAGACAATGAATGAACAATGAAATTGGGAACGAGAAATTATACCTTTGATGACTAATCTTCAATAAACCTTCAATCTACACTTGAATTTCCCCCGAACAAACAAGAAATTGTGGTTTGGATTACCAAGAATCCCCCAAATTCTCACTAGTAAGTAGAATTGGAGTTCCTTGACCCTCCTCCCCACTAAAAATGGAGTTGATTGTGGCTAACACTATAAAGCTTGGAAAACAAGTCAACAATGGAAAATAGAGAGAGAGAGAGAGAGAGAGAGAGAAGAGAGAGAAAGCTTGTAAAACTTCAATGGAAACTTGCTTGAATTGAGAAAGCTTGAGAAAGTTTGAATACAAATGCTAGAAATCAATGAAAGCTTGAAGAACAATGAAGAACAATTGAAAACTTGAAGAACAATTAAAGAGAGATTAAAGCAAATAAAGGAAATCAATTAAATCTAATTCTACTCCTAAACTACCTAGGCTAATTGATAATTTAGATTAATACAAGTGGGTATTTATAGAAGAAGGAAAAATACAACCCAAAACCCTAGGACAAATCGCAGCACGCGCGTCTGCAGACAGAGTGGCTCGGGCGAATGACTCATAAAGCATGTCATCATCAAAAGCATCATTGTCAACAACCAAGTTCAAACAATCATGATCATTCCCCAAAGAATTATGCTCATCATCACAGGTATGCACATCAATGGACTCACATACAAGGGTAGCTAATGCCTCACTAATGCAATGATCCTCAATGAAAGTGAACAAATCGTTATCAAGCACACATTCAATCACAACAGATTCAATTTCACTCTCAACAAGATTATGCTCAATTACATCATGGCATTCACTAAACTCAATCTTTTCTTCACATAAAGGCATGGACAATGGTGTGGACAACGGTTCATCGTCTAACATGTTTTCATCAATTTCAACATCATCACACACAGAATCAACAAGTTCCTCATGCTCACTAGGTGGGGCTAGAGCTAAGGAATCACTAAGTAGTCCAAGGCATGGTCGGTTATAATAGTCATCATCCTCATCATACACAGAAAAATCAACTTGCATTTCAGGACTAAAAGACGATGAATGACCTACTTCAACATTCGAATCAACCATTTGTGAAGACGGAGTTTCTACCCTATGATTACTCTCATGGACAAATTCACGCATATACTCATTCATGTTCACACATAATTTTTCTACTTCCGCCTCGAAGGAAGCCATTGTAGCTTGCAAACAAGAGATTGAACTATGCTACGGCAAATCACACAAGGAGCACACGGAAGGAGACTCATCGGCAATTTGGGAAAGTTCATAACAGTTTTCCACATATTCCCCATTATAAGATTGATCATCAACATACACGGGGTATTCACATGATTGTTCAGTTTCGGTCCTAAAGGGTGGTGCATAAGGAGGTTGGAAGCTAGGACTAACATTTTGTTGTTCAAACTCATAGGAATCCCTAGACAACCATTCATGTAACTCCCATGCTGGTTCTTCTCATAAACTGGAAAACCCGTAATATTCTAAAAGGTTTCGGGTCTCATAATTCACACCCTCATTCACAATTCTCAAAAGATCTAAAGTATCATAGAAGACACCATATAATTCACATTGAGCACGATAATCATGTAATCTAGCAAAATACCTCCAAAATATTTCATGCTCAAATTGAGGGAGTTGGGGACTATCCGTAACTCTCTTTTTTCTATTTTTCTATTTTTCTATTTTTTTTTCTTTTCTTTTCTCACTTTTTTTCGATATTCAATTTTTTTTTTTCGCTACATTTTTTTTCTAGCATAATCAAGAAAGCAATAAACTATGTACACACAAACCAATAGCCTAATCTACCAAATAACGCCATCCCCGGCAACGGCGCCATTGTTCGGTTGTAATTTTTGTGGTTTTATAAGTTAAGGTTGTCGATCTCAGGAATGGGTGTGAGGCTTGATTAAGGGTAATCGGTTCGTGTAAAGGGGTTTTTCTCAAGTGCGGAAAGCGATAAATTATGTAAAAAAAGCATTTAAATCTAACCTAGACATGATAATAATAAAGAAAGCAATTAAAAGAAGCAATAAAGAAAGCACTTAAAGATGAAAGCAGTTAAAAGGCATGAATGAAGACAATGAATGAACAATGAAATTGGGAACGAGAAATTATACCTTTGATGACTAATCTTCAATAAACCTTCAATCTACACTTGAATTTCCCCCGAACAAACAAGAAATTGTGGTTTAGATTACCAAGAATCCCCCAAATTCTCACTAGTAAGTAGAATTGGAGTTCCTTGACCCTCCTCCCCACTAAAAATGGAGTTGATTGTGGCTAACACTATAAAGCTTGGAAAACAAGTCAACAATGGAAAATAGAGAGAGAGAGAGAGAGAGAGAGGAGAGAGAGAAAGCTTGTAAAACTTCAATGGAAACTTGCTTGAATTGAGAAAGCTTGAGAAAGTATGAATACAAATGCTAGAAATCAATGAAAGCTTTAAGAACAATGAAGAACAATTGAAAACTTGAAGAACAATTAAAGAGAGATTAAAGCAAATAAAGGAAAGCAATTAAATCTAATTCTACTCCTAAACTACCAAGGCTAATTGATAATTTAGATTAATACAAGTGGGTATTTATAGAAGAAGGAAAAATACAACCCAAAACCCTAGGACAAATCGCAGCACGCGCGTCTGCAGACAGAGTGGCTCGGGCGAGCCACCCTCTGGCTCGGGCGAGCCACCCTCTGGCTCGGGCGAGCCAGCGTTCTGGCTGGTGTTTTTGTTGCCCCAGAAGCCTGGCTCGGGCGAGCCAGCAGATGGTTGGGGCGAGCCAGCGTTCTGGGCAGTTTTTCCCTACCGACTTCAAACGCGCATAACTTCTTCATCCGAACTCCGTTTTAGGCCCGTAAGATATCGATGGAAAGCTCTCGGTGTGTACTTTAAGCTCCCAAAATTTCAGAGCTATCGGAGTTGTAACGAAGGAGTTATGACCCAAAGGGTGAAGGCACACGTATTTCAAACCTTTAAGTTTGTACCGTTCCCCTGGTTTGCGCCAATCTTGATATGGAATTTCTGACTTCGGTTTCGCCTCGGCTCTCGGCTCGGGTTGACTTGGTTTGACTCGGATCTCGGCTCGGGTTGACTTGGTTTGACTCAGGAAATAGCTCGGGATTCCCTAAAAACCTTCAATTAAGCCCAAACTTCTTCTAACTCCTTATTTTCCTACAAAACACCAAATCATTATATCTAATATATAAATAGGGGTTAAAACAAGCAAATATACCCTATAAAAGAGAAGAATTTCGGCTCGGAACGAGGCTGAACAGCCTACTATAGTTTATATATTCCTGCTATATTTTTTGTCCTTTTCCATTTGGTATCAGAGCCACATGTCAAACTTTACTAATTATAATTAGTGAAATTAAAAATATATTAATTAGTAATTAATGACCTCACCTGTTCGGTTCTAGTATTTTTGTGGTTTTAGTAGGGTTGTCGGTCCACGAGGATGGGTGTTAGGCTTGTTTAGGTTCTGGTTTGTCAAGATTTTCCTAGTGCAGAAAACAATAAACGAATTAAAGGTAATCAAATAAGCTACACTAACACGGAGAGCAATAACCTATGTAATGAAAGCAAGTAATTTACCCTAATCAACTCAATAAGCCATCATATAAACCATCAAAGCAACACGTAATCAACTCAAGAAAAACTAACCAACAAGAAGAAACACAATTGAGGAAGCAATTAATAGCAAGTAAACAAGCAAATAAGCTAATCTAGATTACGAAATTAGGAAACAAAACTCATATCCTTGAAGCATCTAATAATCTCTACTCTTCAATCTCCATCATTGATCTTCATCATCATCTTCTCCCGAACAAATAAGAAGAACGTGAATTAGATTATCAAGAACCCTCAATCCCTCACTTAGAAGTAGGAATTGTGATCCTTGATCCCCCTTTTCACTAAAATGGATTGATTTTGTGGCTAACCTAGAAAGCTTTCAATAACAATCTCAATGAAATCAAAGGAAAACAAGGGAAATGAAGGAGAAATTTGCTGAAATTACTTCAAATAAAGTTGATTACAATCAAAGCTTGAAAGAACTTGGAGAACAAGAAAACTTGAAACCCTAAGAGAGAGATAACAATTGCATAAACTTCAAATGAAATGTAAAGAAAAACTAAGTAAAAATTATGCTAAAACAAAAGCTTTTACCAATTTCCCCGCTAAGGGTATATATACAGAGCCAAATTTGTTACACAAAACGCAGCATTTCACCCAGAGAAATTGCACGGAAAAACAGAGTGTTGCGGGCGACTCAGGTCCCCCCGCGGGCGTGACTGGCTTCTGGCCACCGAAGAGTCCCTTGCCTTGGCAGTTTTCTCGGTCTCACAAGAACAATCGCGACCGAGTCATCAGGCGACTCGAGCGTGACATCCGTCTAGTCTTCCCTGCCTTGGCGGTTTCCTTGGCTTCAGTGAGAATGATACAGGGGCTAGTCCCGGGCGAGTCATAAAACAACTCGGGCGTGACAGCCTTCTGACTTTTCTCCTCCTTAGCTGATTTTTGCACGCCACACAAGTCACAAGAATATGTCACGGGCGTGACTAAGGATGACTCGAGCGTGACCCTTGTCTGTCCGCCACTTCTGCTGCTAACACCCAAACATTATGAAATTCTTGCTCGGTTTTTCCGTTTTTCACTCGATTTTGGCTCAACATGTTATTAACCTACAAACCTAAAGAAAACATCATATCTACATATAATAACGGGGCTAAAACAAGCAAAACTCCCTATGAAAGATATAAAATTCGGCTCGGAACGAGACTGAAAATCACCCAATTGTCGTTATCCTGATTTGCTCATATCATCCATAATCCAGATCAGATAAGCAGGGTAGGAGCTCAGTTAAATTCTACATTTGATTTAGTTTTAGATCTTTAAAAAGTTTTAGAGCCACTCAGAAGTGAAGTAAGAGCTTTAAACAAGTTTGCTCATACTTCCCATATAAGTTTGTTAAACAATTCAAGACATCAAGTTATTGAGTATAAAAGTTTAAGTAATCCTAGTCCTACTTATAAAAATAAATATCCTTTCCAAAATCAACAAAACAAAGTTCTTTTTCCTTTACATTCTCTTAAGAAAAAATCATAAGAACTTGTGTAGACTACTAAGAGAGAAGAAGAAGAAGAAGAAGAAGAAGAAGAAGAAGAAGAAGAAGAAGAAGAAGAAGAAGGAGAAGGAGAAGGAGAAGGAGAAGGAGAAGGAGAAGGAGAAGGAGAAGGAGAAGGAGAAGGAGAAGGAGGAGAAGGAGGAGAAGGAGAAGGAGGAGGAGGAGGAGGAGGAGGAGGAGGAGGAGGAGGAGGAGAAGAAGGAGAAGAAGGAGAAGGAGAAGGAGAAGGAGAAGGAGAAGGAGAAGATCTCCTAATAATCAAGAAAGAGATGATGAAGGAATTTCAAACTCTTAGTTCGAAGGAACTCCATGGGTTATTCGAAATAGAACAAGAAGGAGCAACTCTTAATAATATTATGACTGTTATCATTGACAAACAGATTTTGTTAGAAGAGGATAATAATAATGATATTAAAGATGTCAATTATGTGCTAGTTCAAGAAGAAATCTACCAACAAATGAACCTAATCAAATTAGAAGATATGGAGGCTATACCTCTAGATGAGGTTAGAAAGAGATTGAGCAAGTTATCCAAGGAAAATGAAGTTGGGGAACAATTGAAACAAACCAAGTCCATGTAATACCATTACCTCAAAATTTTGGTGAATCTAGCCGTAGTAATAATAGATATTTCCAACCAAGAAATAATACGGTTGGACGAACTAAGCCATCTTCCTTTAAAACCTTATATCAACCTCTTCATGGAGAAGTAAGTCTTACTCTCATAAGTCAAACTGAGTACATGTTAAATCTAGATGGTGTCTGTAATAGGGAAGAAATATTTGAACATTGGAAGAGGGGTATGAGTAGTGTGCTCAATCTAAATGCCAACTGGACATCTAAAAACTTTCTAAATTATTTAGAACACAACTTTTCAGGAACAGTGGCTGATTGGAATGATTCTAGTGCTGAAGAGGCTAAAGCAATGTTGAGAGCAGTAGAAAATCCTACTGAAATGTTTAAAGCCCTGTGTAAAGAAATCTCTATGGAGTTTATTGGCGTTAATTTAGAAATGGAAGAAAAGATAAGAGAATATCAACGAAAACTTGTTAGTATAGAAATTCTAGATATGAGATATCTACAGCATTATATTAATGAGTTTAATTACTTTTATTATAAAATAGGTCATAACCCTACGAATTTGGCTATGTTTTATGATAAACTACCTTATCCTACAAATTCCATTATCCAAGAGAAATTTGAAGAATGGTTGAAAAAGAATCCTGAACATACCGATACTCTTGGTATGAGATGTGCCTTTATTAGAAGATGGGTCACCGATCAATGTCTAAATATAAAAAAAAACATCATACCATGAAGAAACAATTCCTGTTCTGTTGGGATACTCCACATAAATGGGGAGCCTCTAAACAAAAAAGCGGTTATAAGAAAAAGGCTTTTAATAAACAAAGAGTTAAAAAACTTAGGAGAAAGCAATATACCAACAAACGAGCCCCAAAGAAAAAAAGATTTTACAGAAGCAGTACTTATTGCCCCACAGGAAAAAGTAATTGTAAATGTTGGGCTTGTGGTGAAGTTGGTCACTATGCTAATGAGTGTAAAAACAAGAAAAACCATAAGTTGATAGAAACTTTAGGAAGCCTTGAGTATGACAAAATAACTGAAGAAGAAGCCTTTGAACTTGCCTTTAGCAATAACAAAGGTATTGTTGAAATCGTCATAGATGTCTGATTCCAATTATGAAGATACTAGTCATATGATGTAAGGTAATTCAGTAAGTCTAGTAGACTTGCAAGGAGAGGAATTTACTATACATGATGAAAATCATGGTGAAGAAGTTAAAGGTGATTGGGTAATTCCAATTATCCAAAAGGATATGATCTACAAAAAAATCCATATTTCAGTTAAAGTCAAAATATGTTTCTGAAATGATGGAAGGAGACTTAGAGATTAAAGATTGTTAGTATGATGTTGGAGAAGTAAACCTAATCAATTATGAAAATATTCTGAGGCACAACAAGGATAGAAAATATAGATATATCCATGTAGGAAGTGTGCAAATCCAGATAACTCCATTGTAACATTATGGTAAGGATATAGACCTTTATGCTTTGCTTTGTGATATTAGGCACAATAAATTTCACAATTAGATTATCAATGGCATAAAGACTAATTTACGTAATGGATCAGTTGGATTCAACTATAGACCGGGATATTATGTTAGTCTTAAAGATGACTTTTCCATAAACTTTTTATCTCTAAAGATAAAAATCGTTGGTATGGATATGAAACAAGGTGGTTATCCACTTAGAATATTCTGGAAAATTATCTACAAGTTAGATAATACCATAGATCCAAAGACAAACGTTACTATGATAGAAGCTGAAAAGTTTGAGAGTCATGAGCCTAAACAGAAAGTTCAGAGGATAAAAACAAATCCTCGAGATATCAGGATAGAACGTTCTTGGATTGATAGTTTCTCTAATCCAACCAAAATTGGCAAGAAAAATGTTATTAAGATTAATGAAGATGGTAAAATCACCATAAAACCTCAATTGTTAAGGAATATGAGTACTAGATCTGATTGGGGGGAAAGCTCATCGGTTAGAGATAAACTAATATCAAAAGATGATGATATCTATAAGTATGACTTCAGAAATGAGTAGAATGAGTTTTGATTCTGCAAGATCTTGTCTAGATAGAACAATCAGTCTAGATAGGAAGATCATTGGCTACAAAACTAGGACTATAAGTGACCCTATATATGAGGATGAACTAGCTAAAGAAACACCAGAACTGAACATGCATATAGAAAACAATTATAAGGTCACCAAATCCAGTCCTAATAGCATATATATTCCTATTAAAGTATGCATTAAAGAAATTGACAAATATGTACTATGTGCATACATAGATAGTGGATGTTCAGTATGCTTTGGCAAGAAGACACTATTTCCTGAATATTTATGGAAAACGGCAAAAACTCCTTTGCAAGTGAGAATTGCAGATAATAATGTTATGACCCATAGTGAAGCTATTGAAGGTTTAACTATAGAAATGGGAGGAGTCAAGTGTGTAATTCCCATAATTTGGGCAACAAACCAACCATCACATGATATGATCATTGGAAATAACTTCAAAAGATTATATTCTCCTTGTACCCAAACCATTCAACAAATTATCTTCACAATAGATGGTCACTCAATACCTATTAAAAAGCTACAACAGGCATATACCCACCAAAAAATAGATTTTTCGCGCAACTAGCATGGTGAGAAGGTAGTGCCAACTCAAAAAGAAGCAACATTAACTATTTCACTTCTAGAGTTATCTGTTAAAGAACAAATTGAAAAACAACAAGAAGAGTTATGCAAAGAACTCTATTCTGACAACCCTTTAAAATTTTGGGATAAAGATAAAACTAACGCTACTATCAGTTTAACATATCCCAATACCATTATCAGGGTTAAACAGATAGTGTATACACACCAAGATATCCAAGAATTTAAGGAACATATAAAAGAGCTTTTAGATAAAAGCTTATCAGGGATAGTAAAAGTAAACATACAACACCTACGTTCATGGTTAGAAATCATGCTGAAGAGAAAAGAGGAAAAGCTAGAATGGTCATCAACTACAAAAAGCTTAATGATAGCACAGTCTTCGATGGATACTATATTCCAAACAAAACAGTTCTCTTCAATAGAATCCAAGGAGCCTTATGGTTCTCTAAAATGGATTGCCAGCGTGGTTATTGGCAAATAAAAATGGACAAAGAAAGTATTCCTTTAACAGCATTTAGTGCCCCTCAAGGGCATTATGAATGATTAGTCATGCCATTTGGTCTTAAGAATGCACCTCAAATATTCCAGAGGAGAATTGATAAGATCTTCAAAGATCTCAGTCATTGTTGTTTGGTGTATATAGATGATATCCTTATTTTCTCTAAAACTATTGAACAACACAAGGATGATCTCTTAGCGGTAACTCAAAAGTGCATTAATCATGGAATTGTCCTTGGAAAAAAAAAACAAGTGTGTCTATGCTGAGCAAAAAATAGAATTTCTTGGATTACAAATTAAAGTTGGACAAGTCATTCTGCAGAAACACATCCTAGAAAAAATAGAAAAGTTTCCAGAAAAAATTGAGAATAGAAAACAACTAGAAAGATATTTAGGGTGTCTCACATATGCATCATATTTTATCAAGGATCTAGCAAATTTGAGAAAGGCTTTGCAAAGAAAACTTAAAAAAGATGTTGTGTGGAATTGGACTTTGGATGATTCATTGCTTGTAAGGAATCATAAAAATTTATTGCAAAATCTTCCTGTCCTTAATTTGCCTAACGAAGAAGATGATTTGTTCTTGAGACAGATGCTAACAATGAGCACTGGAGTGCGGTACTCAAAATCATAGAAGGAGAACGTCTCTGCAATTATTGCATTGGAAGTTTTAATAAGGTTGAATGCAATTACACTACCATGGAAAAAGAAATTCTTGCTATCATAAGAGGAATTGAAAAAAATTTAATCTTTTTAGCCCAAAAAGAATTTCTAATTCGAACTAATTGCAAAGGCATTCTTGGCTTTGTCAAAAAGAATTTATCAAATATGCAAGCGCAAGGGAAACTCCTGCGTTGCAAATTATGGCTTAACCAGTTCTCTTTCTCCATTGAACACATACAGGGTTTGAAGAATTCATTAGCAGACAACCTGACGTGAGAATTAGCCAATGGAATTCAACATGGTGAATGTCTCGCGCCGACAAGCGAATGAAGCAGAACGGCGATTACCCGAATTACTAGGAAGGGTGTCACCTTTTAGTAGATTCGTTCTGAGTAATCTTACATAAAATAAAAAGAAAAGATGCAGGTTTATTTTTAGTTATGTTGAATATCTGATAGCCGAGAAATTTAGCCTCGATGAACTTCGGATTAATTATCTCGAAAGTTGTTATAATATTCACATTGTTATTACAATAAAAGCTCAGAAAATTGGTTTCATGAGTGGTTATGATATCTCGAAAGTTGTATGATATTCACATTGTTATTACAATAAAAGCTCAGAAAATTGGTTTCATGAGTGGTATGCATCGGTCATAGATCCCTTCAGATATTATAACCGTGAAGTCTGGAGAGCTTGGGGAAAAAATGTTAGTTTCTTAGGTTTTTCTGGGGTAGGGAAAGTACATTTCTGCCCTAAAACTACCCCTCCAAATGATCCAATCATGAAGGCTTGAGAATATGGGATGGTAAGAGAATTTTGGACTAATGAAGGTCATGTTGTCCCTAATCAAAAAGGAACATTATTTCCAAGATTCACAAAATTCCAGAAATTTGTATTTAGAAGGGTGCAAAAAATTCATTCACTAGAAGTAAGAAAAGCTGCAGGATGATCAATTACTTTCTATGAATGTGTTCATATTGAATACAATGGAGATAAGATCAATGCTGCCCATTATCTTATTAGAATCGAAGACACATATGGAGGATATCTTACAAAACAAGAGTGGTTTCCAAAAAGAAGAGAAAACATAATTCATCCTTCAAAGGCAAGAACAACTGGATTTTACAAGTTAATGCATCATCTATGGTTGGATATTGATAGAGGATATAGGGTTATCCATTGTGGTAACACTATCTTCACTTATCTAAAGAACTTTGACCAACTTGTTGATCTCAGTGGAGCTAAATCTGAAGATGTCTATGAATATATATATTAAAAACTGGAGCTGGAGAATTCTTATCCGCAAAAGGAAAATCTTATCTTCAAGAGCATTTTGATAAATACAATCCATTGGAGCAGGATAAAGGAGAAGATTTGAATCTTTACAACTTGAGAGCATAGAGCATCTTTGGCAGTCCCACAAGCATTATGACCTGCAAGTTACTGTGGTACCACTAATAAAAAAGAGTGGTTATTATTTAAAGTTTGTACTATTGAGTCTGTAAGAATCACGTGTTTGTACTGTAGCTATCTGTATTCGTAATAATGGTACTGAATCCACTAGGGCATCCAAGGTGTGTGAAACTCCTCTATAAAAGGGGAATTGTATGTTGAGGGCACGGTTATTTGAGCAAGTCTTGAGCAAAGAGAGAAATTGGGAGTCACCATTTCTTCATCAGCAAGCTTCTCTAATGATCATAGAAGTCTAGTTCTCATTAAGTATTTCCATTGTAATATTTCCATTTTTCAAGCTTTCAATAAAAGAAGTTTCTTAGTAGGGAACATTATCCAATCGGACCTTATGCTTTAAATATTATAATTTCTTGATTGAAGTTTCACTATCCTTTAAAAACTAAATAAACTGAATTAGTGACTACGGTCTGAGGTAGGAAGCAGCTATGAACGCGCCGTGAGCGTTCTGCAGATCATCTTTGTGCTTTGCTTGATCTAAGGTTGGTGGGGTTTAGATTAGTCATCTCTGTAAACTGGAAGCTGAAGAACGTCAGAGATCCAACGCAATTAATTCAGGTAATGGTCAAAACTCTCTAATTAAGTTCAGTTAACCATAGAAAATATAATAGCTAAGGTATAAATAGTAGATTGTGAAATACCATTAAAGTCATTATAAAGAGTTAAGAGTGTTGTACAAAATAAAGTTAGAAAACCCTAGCCTCCTCTTTTCCTTTTCTCTCTAGAAAACCCTAGCCCTAATTTCCTTGTACGGCCTGCCATCGATTCTTTTGTCGATGGTAAGCCCCAATTTGATTTATTTATACCCTAATTAATAAGTTTGGTTTTACGTTTTCGCAAAGAAAGTTAGTATTTTATTTTGTAAGAGTTTTTTGTACCCTTATTTAGGGTTTTTAGTCTCTTTCTAGAGTTCTGGTTTAGTTTGTGTGGCCTAATACATTAGATGAAGATCGATTTTCAAATCGCTATAGCATGGGTTGTGAGGTTCTCTATCAACGGTAAAGATGCAGAGTCATCGAAGAAATTGGAGTAGAACGTCAGTAAGATTAGTATTAGTTATTTGGAAGTTGAATTTCATATCTATATTTTAGATCTACAATTTATCAGTCTCAATTTTCATTGTAAGTGTATTAATGAAATTGTTAAGTTTGATTTCAAAAAAAAAAAAGATTAAGAGTATTTATTTGAACTTATTTGCATAAAAACCTCAAAAAATTAGATAATTGCAAAAAGGCTCCTATTTAAGGCGCTTCGCTATAAATACAGGGTCGGCCCTAGGGGTAGGCCCAAGGGGCAACCGCTCAGAGCATAGCGCATTTTCAAAAAATTGCTTTGCTTTTAAGGGCCCCCAACAACCCATTTAAAATTGGTACATGGCCTCACTGAGTCACTGCCCACCGTATAAAAAAATCCTCATACTATCATATACTTATATGGGCCCGTGGCCCACCACTCACCCTCACCACTTTTCTACATCTTCTATGCTTCTAGCCCATCTCTTCTTCTCTTTAATTGTATCTTTCCCAATTACGTTTATTAAGCTGGTTAGGTGTATAGGGAACTTCCATTTTGGTTAATAAAATATGGGTCATTCTCTTGAATTAATTCAATTATATATATATATATATATATATATATATATATATATATATATATATATATATATAAGGGGAACAATTGAGGAGTTGATCAAGCCTATTAATTAGTTGATTGATTAATTTTTGATTGAATCTATATATTTTAGTTTAGATGATTTTCATTGTAAATTTTGGGAAAGTACAAGGGTGAAAGACATGATATTAATTTATGGATTATTGGACAAAAATAATAGTAACTTTGGGGGTATTGGTCGATAATAATACAAACAATTTTGTTGGACACTAGTGGTACCAACTATGGACCTATTTTCCAGTAATAGTACACGGCCGAACTGATAGCTTTCTTACTATGCAGAAAGATTATGTATCGCCTAATTGTCTGAGTTAAAGATTAGAGTAAGTTGAAAAAACGTAAATGGTCACTTTTTTTTGCCAATTAAGCAACATTAACAAACGTTTCTATACAATAATGTCAAAACAACAATTTGATTGTTTTCTGGATAAATTGATCAATGCTACTTAGATGGCAAAAAAAATTGGCGGTCGACATTTTTTCCACTTGCTCCAACTTCAAGCTCACACACAATTAGGCGACAAGTCGTCTTTTCATCGTGTTAAATACCTATCAACTTGGCAGTGTACTACTGCTGGTAAATAGATCCATAATTGGTACCACTAGTTTCCAACAAAATTGTTGGTATTATTATCGGCCAATACCGCCAAAGTTCGTATTATGTTGTCCAATAACCCTTAATTTATTTATGTGTCAAATTTATGTTTAAAAAACAACTGGGTAAAAGTCCAATTTTGATAACTTTTGACAGTTTTTGGTAACTTTTGGTAACTTTTGGTAACATTTGGTAACATTTGGTAAATTTATACTAATATATCAAAATTATTATTTTTTTTATTTTTTTAACTTTTGTAATTTTGATAAGTTTTGGTAAATTTTGATAAATTTACGCAAAAACTTGTAAATTTTGGTAAATTGAAGTTAACCATAAATTTGACAGGCCTTGAGTGTAAATTTTGGTTTCCACCGTCAATTTGAGTATGTAGGTGATTGGTGAAACTACAATAATGATTAGTCACTAAAATTTTGAGAAGATTAATTTATCAAAAGAAAGACGCATAGCATGTAGAACTTATTAATTTTGACGACTAATCTAGTATAATGGGAATGAGATATCTTCAATTTGACCCCTTTCTAATTTTAGGTCGTTGTTTGTCTTACAACCAAAAGCTTGATCTTTGATTACTATGTAAATTATGTATAGCTTCCATGTGAGGGCATTTGCCAAATATTATTTTGATTTGGTATTTATTACTAACTTCGTCTCTCTTGCCATGGTTTACATATTATTTAAATTCATTTTAAAATATACAATTAGTGGCAGTGGATTTAGTTAACTTATTGTCTAAAATTGTTAGATTTACCTTGTTAATTGCTATTGTTTGACACTTTCTTGGTATTGTCTAACATAAATGTTAGACATTTTGTTTTAAGAGGGGCCCAATCTAAAAATCGATTTGTTATGCTGCCAGCTGGGCCATTAAAAAGTTAGGACCGGGCCTGTATAAATATAAAAGTTTTTGGCACCTTTTAGTTAATTTCTGTTAAAAAGGAAGGCCCTATTAATTATTACACCAAAAATGCACTTGGAAGTATTTTGTGAAACGAAAATAAGAGACCTTTAAAATAATTATATCAAAATAGGAGGTCCTTTTAGTCTTTATTTGTAAAATTGGATCACAGTAGTTTTGAAGCTTCCATCTTATTGATCTAATAAAACCTTAGATTATGTTTTCACTTTTCTTTAAAGAAGATCATAAATAAATGCGTATTAAAATTCGAAATTCTACAATGCACTGTTTTCTAAAGGTTAAACGAATGATAGATTTAATATTAAGGAAAAATAATTTACACATATCCATCCAACTCTGGAAAAATGGCATCCAAATCTTGACAAGTTACTGATTCTAGCTAGAGAGGGTTGGCGGAACCCCATATCTAATGAAAAAAGCAAATTAGAGAATAAAAAATTACTCACCAGGGTAATTCAAAATCCTTTTTTTTCTTTTTCCTATAATTTAAATTAAAAAGCTAATCACTGTCAAGGCCAAGCAGGGGCCAAGCTGAGATGCAAGTCGAGCCCACCACCGCCATCATCACCAGGCCCTCTGCCAAACCTGCTCAACGACGTCGTCGCACCTTCCAATGACACCATTTTCCCCTGCACTCCTCCTCCGGCATACGGAAACCCGGGACTACCTCTGACGGCGGCTTGACCACCGTGCAAGGGAGGGACAGCCGCACGTGGCATGTACACCCATGACCCCGGCGGAGGGACGACAACTGCTCCGCCAGCACCGGGGAGGAGATGGTGCGGCGGAGTGAAGGCTGAGACGATGGGGTTGCGGACATATCCAGCGGCGGTTCGGGTGGCGTGCATTTGGGCACGCTTGAGGTGCTGTCGTTCCTTCTTGTGGGCGTTCTGGTGGCCACCGAGGGCCTGGGAATTGGCGAACTCACGGCAGCAGTACTGGCACTCGTACTTCCTCCCTTCTGAGGGTGTTTCTGGGGAGGATGATTTTGAGGTTGAGTAGGGGGATGTGGAGGACTCCACCTCTTCCGGGATTATGTCTATGTCCACGTTGATTCCGAACAGTTTTAATCGTCCTGATGAGGATCCTCCGATGTAGTTTCTTTGGTAGTGATCTGATTCATCCATGTAAGAGACACAACAAGGAGAAGGGTACGTGATGTAAGTGGAGAGAGAGAGAGAGAGAGAGAGAGAGAGAGAGAGGGGAGCGTGAAAGAGTGATCGGGGGTTGATGCATGAGAAGACGAGTACTTATACTAGGACAAACTGGTTAATTATTGCTTTACTAAATTCTGCCTATCTCAAACCTGCTTATTATGTGTTTTGAGCACCACATGCTTTCACTGCTATAAAATACTCTCTCCTGTCTCAAATAAATGGTCATAATTTAATTAATAAGGTCAAATATTTAAAATTGGTGACCATTAGTTTTTTAAATTTCATATTGAATTATTGTACATAACTCTCACTATCAAATATATAATAAAAAATATTTTTACTTAAAAATAATATTATAAATTTTGCTAAAATAATCTGTAAAAATTTAATCATCATAATCTTTCTTGAAGATCATGAAAAAGTAATACCGTACCGTCAAATTATTCGATCGGGACAGAGAAGTATGTAGTTACAAATATATATTAATATTTTCTAAATCTATTATTTATTTTCTAGATTTTATGTTTGTACAGTTTTGAAATACTTTTAAATTTATATTAATTTTTTAAGTTTTAAATTATTTATATACACATTTTTGAATTATTTATTTCTTTAATGTACACGTTTTATATATAAATTTTATTGACTTAAATTTTAAATTCAACATCTATATATATATGGAATTTATTTATTTTATATTAATTTATTTGTATATAAGTTTATAAAATATAGATTGTGATAGCACATGCTCATTAAGAGCATGATATATATATTGACAGACAGATGCGACGAACTTTGCGAGTTTGAGTTCGTCCGGAAGTAGTTCGTCTCTAGGTACTCAAATTTGCATAAGCTAAAAGCACCTACAACCGTGAGTATGAGTTATACTTACTGAATGAGTTGGAAATAGTATGACCCACAAAGAGAGCTAAAGTTAGACATTTGATATTTACTTGTTTTCTTATTGTGAGCATGAGCTTGGTTAAAATAATTAAAAAAATGGTGTAGGTGCCACATTTAATAAATTAAATACACTAGAACCAAAATAAGAAAAAGAAGAAATTGCCAAGAATCTCATCTTCGTCATTGTGCGTCGAACATAAGTTCGAGTTATTTTCACCGTCGGCACTCGTCCTCATACATACCATATCAACATCATGTCACTGTCAAACTTGCCGCAGCATTTGCTTTTTTTACTTTGTCTTCACTTATAAATTGTATGTGTTGCCCATAAAAATGGGAAAAACTCGCTCTTACAAATCTTAATGATGCAAATATGTGAATTTATTAACTAATAAATCTTGTAACCAATTGATAAATTTAAATATATATTGATAAATTTTGTAACAATTTCAAAGAATTTGCCATAAGTTTTACAATTAAGTGTAGTAAATTCTTTTAGTAAAATTAACTCATTAAAAACATAGGCAGATATTTAGTATTTACCATACATGCATCAAAAATAACACTAACAACAACAACAAACCTCAATATGGTCCCACTAATACAAAGTCTAGTATTATCATATGTAGGTAACTTTCCCCTTAAACGGTTATGTGCATGAAGAGGTTCACTCAAACAAATCCTAAAACTTTTTAATTTATAATAGGATTATTGGACGCCAATAATATCAACTTTGAGGTTATTGGAAACTAATAATACAAACTATTTTCTTGGACACTAATAGTACCAACTATCGACCTGTTTTCCTCTAACAGTACACGATCGAAGTGTTATAGTTTTAACTCATCGGAAAGATGACATTGCTCCATGATGTGAAACGTGGAAGGCGGAGGTTGGGTAGAAAATGTTGACGTGGACACTAACATGTCCTCCATGTCACATATTATAGAGTCACATCATCTTTTCGATGTTTTAAAATCATAACAATTCGACGTTGTACTGTTAGAGAAAAATAGGTCAATAGTTCGTACTGCTAGTGTCCAAGAAAATAGTTTGTATTATTAATATCCAATACCCCTCAAGTTGGTATTATTGATGTCAAAACATATAAATTTGTTATTTATTAATTTCATTCTTCTCATTACATTCAAACATATATACATCTTGACATCATAGACCAATATTTTACAAAAAAAAATACTTCTTTGCAGTTTATTTATTAATTAAATTACTTTTGGGTACAGAGCTCCTTTAAATTTTTTAATTGTGCCTTTGTTACAGGCGGTGATAGAGAAAATTAATATATGTTACTCTATATTTGGTTGCTTTGTGGTTTCAGGTAGTAAATTATTATAGACATATATAGGTAGCTTTTGTTTTTTTAGTGGAAGCTGATGATGTCTTTCAGTCTTTGAGACTTTTTGTGAATTGCTCTTATGTTAGGTCCTTGTTCGATCTAATCTAGTATTTACATTATATTATTTTTATGTTAATCCATAATATTTATGCCATGCTTTAGGAAATGTAATGGGTAGGCTATCTTACAAATATATATATACAATATAAAAAGAATGTTTCTTTTGGATTTTTAGATAATTCTAATGTGATTTTTATATGGAACTTAGGCATGATAACTTTGTCAAAATTTCTACCATATTAAAGTTTTTTAGGATGAAGGATTAAGCAAATAATGGTTACCAGTGTGCGAAAAAATTTGTATATCTGATCTGAACAAAATAATTGATTCAAAAACTAAATAACAAACAATGATTTTTCATTAATGGATTAGCAAATTGATTCCAAAAAATGATCAAAGAACAGATATCGGATACAATTTAAGGTTGTACAAAGTCGATTAGCCATGATTAACCGATTATGCAAACTATAATTATTGGAAGAGAATATGTTACGAATGTTGTTTAAACATTGAATACCCGGATATTAAATCCGAATTAGTCGAATCTATTAGATTGAAGATGAATTATATTTCCAAAGAAACTTGGATTTCTTAACAAACTAACCGAGATTATACCACTGGATTGCACTTTCTCTCTCGACTCTCGACCTGCAAAAGAAAGAAAGCTTAGGTACGTGTTGTCAAGTGATCGAATTATCTTCTAATACTTAAATTAGAAAAATTCTAAGGTAGTCAACTTTTTTTTCGACCATGATAGTCGATCAACAACCGCTGACCTATTAAGAATTAATCTAAACCATTGAAATTTTTTAAAATTTTTAATCACCAAAATCTTCTTAAGATTTCTCAAATATTCTTTCCTATTTTTTTCATTAAATATATTTCCATCAAATCATTTTTTTTAAAAGAACTTTGCATCAATTTAAATATATGGATCATCGTTCCATATGAATTGTTTCTTGCCTGACCCTATACATATTTTAGATGTTTTTTTTTCAAAAGTATTAAATTATTTTTTACTCCCTTCATTCCATATTAATTTTATCTTTGAAAATTGTACAACCAAATTTTGAAAACTTTGACGTAAACTTTTCGATATGTACAATGATTTGTTATGTAAATTTATTATCATTAGATTCGTAACTAAAACTATTATTCTAAAAGTATAATATTACAATTGTTAATAATATATACATTTATAATAAAAAAGTGACATTGAATGTCGTAACGTATAACAAAATGACATTAATATGTAACGACGAGAGTAATATAAATATTATATTGTTCTTTTTACCAAAAAGTATCATATCAACTTTATCTTAATTTGTGGGCCTATTAGATAAAGTAAAGTGTAATAGTAAATTTTTGTTTCATATAAATTTTAGGGGCTTATTAAATTTATAATTTATAATTTTTGGTTATAGATTAACCATTTTTGGAAGATTTTAAATTTTAATCGATGACTACATATTTTTATTATTGTTATACTTTTTTACAAAATTATTGTTACATTAAAAATTAAAATTAAGATGGTAAAAGCTATTTTATTGACAATTTGAATATATGGCTGGGAGCACCTCGTCGTTGATGTTGGAAACTTAGGTCAATAGGTTGATGCAGTAGGTAGAATTACATTACAAGTTTGCCCAATAACAAATGATGGCCACAATTAGAACGACTACTATTATAACGTGTAAAGTTCTATTTAAAAAATTCAAAAGAGCATCTATCATATATATATATAGACACACACGCATACACATACATATATGTATTCATATATTTAGTGTTTGTTTGGCCTAACTTTTGGAAGTGTTTTTGGAGTTAAAAAACACAAACTAGGCCAAACAGTGTTTTTTTAAGAAGCTAATAATTATTTTCCAAAAACAGTTTTGGCCAAAAATAGCTCCAAAAGCAGAAACAGTAAATTGCTGCTTCTGTTTCTGCTTCCTATAAACTAATTTGTACTCAATCTATAGGATTCTTTAGTGATTAGTTTCCATAATTTCAAATAAATATTTTGATTCTTATAAAGATAACATTTAAATATTTTAAGATTATTTAGAACCTTTAATATTATGTTAGACATTTTTATTATTTAATTTCTTTACAAATATGGTATTTAATAAATTTTTGATATATAAATATTTAATTTAAAGAATTGTATAGTTAAGTAAGACCATATATAGTTATAATAATAATTATTATAACTATAACTATAACTATATGATTATAATTATTGCTAAAATTAAAACATGATAATTTGTTTAAAAATTAATAACAAGAGAAAAATGTAAATAATCATATGATAATTTTACTCCCAAAAACACATGATAATTTTAAAAGTTAGGTTAAACAATTAAATTTAGTAAAAGCACACTATTATAAGTTAGGTCGAACACTTTAGTAAAATCACGTATCTTATAAGCTAGGCCAAACACTCCAATATATCTCCAAAAATAGCTTTTATAAAAACTGTTTGTAAGAAGCAAAAACACTTTTTTAGAAACTTGGCCAAATAGTTACTTAAAAAGTGATGTGACTTGCTTTACTCACAATTTGTTATAAAAAGTTACTAAAAATTATAAATATTTTTACACCTTATCCCACCCACCAAGTCATCCACCTTTATCCGCACCACTTAACCAACCGCAAAAAAGAATAAGGTTCTAGTATAATAGAACGATATGATAGATTTCAAGTTTACAACAATAACGGTTCAAGGAAGGAACCCCTAAATGGTAGGAAAATGTTTTAAAAAGTTGCAAGGTGAACTTATTTTATGCAGAATGAAATGAAAAAAATGTTTAGTAACAAAGCTCAAATATATGTATGGTTGTATATTATCGAGAAATATATGAATAAATAGGTGTTGTTTTTTGGTTAAGTTAGGTTCAGGTTAGGTTGATTAGGTTAGAATCGGAAATGATAGGATTAATTTGAGTTAAATTACTTGTTGGGTGAAAATATTTTATTAATAAAATTTGAATATTTTGGAGAAAATAAGTGAAAATGTTGTAGGTATTGGAAGTGAATTGATCTAGCGACCAAAGTTAATACAAACCAAAAAATATTTTAGGGAAAAAACGAGTGAAAAGATTAATATTGGAACCAAACAATATGAATGTTACATCTTTGAACCAGCGACCGAAGTTAATACAAACCTTCAAGACAATCACTTGACTAACCATTGCATTGCATCTCTATGTAACTAGAGTAAATGGAAAATCAACTTGACATTACAAATGACGCACAAATAATAATTGATAAGATTACAAAAGATTTTTTACTGATATTAGAATATTTTATATACTGAATTACGTAATAAAATAATATTAACTTAATAATGATAAAAATAAAATCTTTTATTTAAGATTGATAAAAATCAATTCAACGGTTAAGATTATTCTATCCATGATCAATGGCTAATATTCAATTTAACATATATGCAGTTTGCAAGAAATTTCTAGATGACAAGAGTGTTTACGTTTTAAATGAGTGTTTATATATGATATATGTTAGAGATATACCAGTGTCTTTGTATGAGAGATTCGGACCCAAATTTTGTACAATTAGGTATTTTGGATAGTTGAATGAATTGAAGAGATCATGCTCGCAAATATATGTCATAAGGAGGTAACAAATTATTATGGGAGCGTTTGATAGGAACCTCAGGGAAATTTTTCCTGGGGAAAATTTCTCATGGGAAATATTTCCTGGGAAAAACTTCGCTTAGCGCCCCCAAGGAAAAATTACCCTAGGATAATTGAGAAAGTAGAGGGCCTACCGTGAAAATTTTTCCTAAGGTCAATCCACACCCAAACATGAGAAAAATAAGTCAACCCAAGAAAATTAACCATTTCTCCGAAATTATTGACCAACCAAACACACCCTATAATTATTAAGCTTTAACAAGCTAAGAAATATTTATTAAGAAATTATTATATTTCAACACAATTAATACTAGATAGATATGGCACTTTTCTTTAAAAGAGTAAGATGAGGTTGAGAAAACTAAGGGGACCGAGTCATATGCGAACCTAAGGTCCTGTTTTTTACGCAATTTACTACTGCATTTGTCATCTCATCAGAATCATTGTCATATTTCAACACAATCCACACAATTTAACACAATCTACTACAACCCACCATAATATACTTTTTCTAATTTAATTTATCTTTTTATTAAAAGTTAAACTTTCCACAACCCACCACAATTTCACATTTTTCAATACATTTACAATTATTAAAGCCAAAACTCACCATAACTTTTCACAACCCACCACAATCCACCTCAACTTTTTCAAACCCACTACAACTCATTACAATTCCACCACACCGCACTGAGCTACACCGCAGCCAAGCAACCGTATAAAGGAACGGGGTAAATATAATATACTCGCTTCATCTCAAACATCCACTTTGTTTTTTTTTTTTTACAGTTTATAAGGTCATATTTTGAGTTATAATATTTTACGTTTTATCTTAACAAGACTTGCAATATTATATTTAAGTAGTAGTATTTTTCTTCGCAAATGAAATAACGGTGGTTTCACATGATAACTTGACATATAATTTGACAAATTAACCGTAAACATTTATAAAGTGCGACTAGCTCTATTAATCAAATATGGATAAATTTATTTGGGATGGTGAAGTATAATTTTCGTTTTACGAAGTGGGATTGAAGCCTAAAAAGGGACACGGATACGGTAGACCGAAAGAGTGTAAATTACACCACCTGCATTATCGAACAGTGGTCTTCATAAGTCATTGTCAGTTGCCGAAAGTCAACATAAAAGGGCCATTGCATGACATACTTGAATTCAGGGATCATGAAAGCCTTAAAGCAAATCAATATGAGGCACCGTAAAGTCCCACAAAGACGACTCATCATGGCCCACGTGTCAACGTCGTATCCACTCTGTGGAGCAACCTTTGGATACGCATGTTTCTATTTCATGCTGCAAAAGCACTTGCATGGATTGGACTTCGGTTTTCGGTGTAAAACATCTTTTACCTCATTTTGAAAGTGTATAAGATAAAAAGTGGAATTATCGATTGTGTTAGAACATAAAATCATTTTGGGACTTCAATCATCAACTTAAGTTTTTGGTTGAGATTATTTCAAATGGTATTAGAGCTAGATCTGTGCAAGAGGTTTTAGGTTCGAATCAATTTACACTTTGAGCTTGAAGCGTGGATGCTGCAAAGGCCCCCTTCACCTTGCGCAAATGAATATGAAGGGTGTTGAGATTCGAAGTTTGAGACCTCTTGTTTATTGGTCTGGCTCTGATACCATGTGGAATCATCTCAACCAAAAGCTTAAGTTGATGGTTGAAGCTCTAGGAATGGTTTTATTCTCTAACAGATAGTATGAATACGAAAATAAACATAAGTAAGAACTTCAATTATATCTTATATATTTATGTGGATAAGTTCCTTTGAAGCAAAATAATAACGAAAATAAACCATGTGAAAATAAAGATATACTAATAATTTATAAAAAAAATTATTTGGAGGTATCCCAAAATTTGGAGAATTATTGTTTGGTACAAGAATTCACTTCGGGTTACCCTTATTTTTTGGGTAAAAGGTACGTTTTCCGACTAAAGTCTGATCGATTTTGTTAACTGACCACAATATAATACCCTTAGTTGTTGAAAAAGAAAGACAATCATGCCCTTCTAAAAGCTTCTGTTCACTATCTGCATTAAATGTTTCAACCAAACTAAAGTTACCTCTATGATGCTTTTCACTTCCATCGGGACTCAATTCCCTTTACCTTTCAATCTGCATGCTGCGCCTCTTTTGTTCCCTCAAATAGGGTTCCGTAGCGGACGATCAAATTGGGAAAGAATGTTTCGATTTTTTTTATTTTTTTGTTTATGATGTTGTATTATTGCTGATCGTGAAGAAAAACAAAGTGACATTGTCGACATCCCATTGCAATCGAAGGAGGTTAGTGTGTGTGTGTTAATTTTGTTGAAGTTCTATGTTAGTTAACCAAACCCATGTTGGATATGGAGAGTTTTGTGGTAATGGCAACAAGATTTTTATTAGAGTTGGCAAAAAGTTTTCCGACCCGGATTACCCGAACTGTCCAATCCGGAAAAATTGGGTCTGGACATAGATTTTTCGTCTGAATTTTTATATTGACCGAATTGACCGAATATTCAGATATAAAATCTCTCTTTTTTCTATTGTCCGATCCCGATTTAAGGTTCGACCGAATTGTCCGACCCGAAATAAAACCGGGTTCGGACATGAATTTCTCGTCCGAATTTTACATTGTCCGAATTCGTTGGACCCGAATTTTTGTCAGCGCTAGTTTATATTCTCTTTCTATACTCTTTTGTGTCTTAGTCCCACATAGGAGGAATAGTGTACTTTCAAGTGGGTTTATATATCCCATTATTTTTCCTTTTGTTGTATTGAGTTGAAAGTGGAGGAGGATGTGGTTTGGGCCTCCACACATACGCATCGCCGCCGCCAGCCGACTGCTTCGGGCCGCGGGTCGTGGTCGGGTCTTTTTTTATTCTAGTATATTCTCTTTTTGCGTTGACTGGATTAATTCTCTCATTAATATCGCAGATTTTAATCCTCCTCTTAATTGATTTCCTCTTAATTGCCATTAAATCACATTGATTCTCACCTCTCATCATTGTCTTTTTCGTTTTTTGTCTCTCCAACAATCATTTTCCCTTGCTATAAAATGGAGGCTTTGCTTGATTGTTTTGACACACAGCAAACACTCATTCTTCTTCCCTCTCCTCTCTCAACCTTTTCTGGGCAATCAGATTGCCATACTCCAAGCCTTTGCCACGAGTGCACGTGTCCAGAGGTTGTCTGAGTTAACCTTGGGGAGTAGGGTAGTTCATCAGTTCAAAACCGAACTGAATAAATCGAAATCGGAATAAGAGGTAAAGTCCAAACTGAAAACCTAACCGAATAAAACCGGTTCGGTTCTCGTTTTATTCGGTTCAAAATCGAATAATGCATACATCTATATGGGTTTTCATAAGAACCGAATAAGGCCTAAAGTCCAAACTGAAAACCGAACTGAATAAAATCGATTCAGTTTGGAGCGGTTCGGTTCTCGGTTTATTTGGTTCAAAACCGGATAATGCAAACCCCTATTGGCGAACGACCGACATATTTGATTGGCATCGAGGTCGAGCCGTAATCGCTTTCAAGGTAGTGGTCTGTCCACGGTTCAGATAGTGTCCTTCCCACAGCCTTGATTCATCCATTGTTTTCTAACAATTTGAAAGCGACTGTTTATCAATGGTTGCTCCTCCCAAAACTCTCACTGAAATCTACAAAATTGAGCCTTTCGATGGGACCAACTACAAACGATGGTCCAACAAATTATTGTTCTGTCTTGAGCAATTAGAAATTGATTATGTTTTGTCCTCACCTCATCTTGAAAATCCAGATGCTCCATCTCCACAGAACAATCTTGAACAAACTCCTACTGCCCCAAGAACTCCAGTTGTTCCACTGGATGAAAATGTCAAAAAGAAACTGGAGAATGACAATATAGTCGCACGAAGCTTCCTTCTCAATAACATGTCTAACCCCCTGTTCGATTTGTTCGTCAGTTTCAAGTCAGCAAAGAAGAAGTATGGCGAGGTGATGTTGGAAAGAAGAAGTTGTATGTCATTGGTAAGTGGTTGCAGTTCTAGATTGTAGATTACAAGCCAATTATGGAGCAAGTTCATGTGTATGAGAACCTGTGTGCTAAAGTTCTGAATGATGGGATGAAGATGTGCGAGGCATTACAAGCGAATGTGTTGATTGAGAAGTTTCGACCATCCTGGAGTGATTATAGGAATCATCTCAAGCACAAGAAGAAGGATTTGGCCCTTCAAGTAATAATCAGCCACATGAGAACTAAGAAATCAGAAGCAGTCCAAGCATCAGAAACAATTAAATAAGCCTAATACAAAAAACGAGAAGTAGAAAGTTCTCAGTTATGTTTGTGGCAAACCATGCCACAAGGCATATCAGTGCAACTAGTGCAAAGGAGCAAATGAAACCCACCAAAAACCCGGTGGACAAAATGGTAACCAGAATCAAGCTAATCTAACCGAGGAGACTGAAATATTCTATGTAGTAACTGTGGAAGCCAATCTCGTAACTAACAACACCGAGTGGATTCTGGACAATGGAGCAACTAGACATTTTTGCACCAACAAAGAACAAATTCATGATTTTGAGGAGGTTCCTGATTGTGAACATGTCTTCATGGGCAATGCTACCATTGTTGCTGTAATGGGTAAAGGGAAAGTTCTCCTTAAATTTACTTTTGGAAAATCTTTATGCTTAAACAATGTGTTGTATGTCCCTTCCCTTTGTAGAAACTTAGTTTCTAGTAGCCCCTTTGATGTTGTTGGTTTTGAGGTGAACCAAAAGGCTGGAAAAATTGTTATTTTTTGTAATAGGGTGTTTGTTGGGAAGGGGTATCATAGTAATGGCTTATGTGTTCTGAATGTTGCTTTCGGTGCTAATGGAAATGCTTCTACTTCTGCTTATATTGCTGAGTCTGTTGATCTTTGACATGGTAGACATGGACATGTAAATTATTCTTTCGAAAATAGGGTAAAGAACATTAAATTAACTCCAAATGTTAACACATAAAATTGTTCTAAATGTGATGTCTGTGTTGAGGCGAAATTCGCTAAGAAACATTTTAAGTTAGTAACGACAAGATCTACACAGTTGCTTGAACTTGTTCATTCTGACTTAGCTAACTTTAAGAGCACAATGAGCAAAGGAGGAAAGATTTGGTATATTTCCTTTGTAGATGACTTTTCTAGATATACAAAATTTACCTTCTTAGGTAGAAAGATGAGGATGAAGAAGTGTTCTTCAAATATAAAGCAGAAGTTGAGAATCAACTAGATCGAAAAATGAAGAGGCTTAGGTCTGATAGGGGTGATGAATATGATTCAACTTCTTTAGCTGTTTTTGTGAGAAAAATGGTATTATTCATGAGACTACCGCCCCTCATACACCACAATAGAATGGTGTAGCTGAGCGCAAGAACCGTACGTACCCTTACAGAAATGATGAATGTCATACTTATAAGTTTTGGATTACCTGAAAACATTTGGGAAGAAGATGATTTGACTGCTTGTGTTAGTCTCAATAGAGTTGCCCATAAAAAGATGGACCAGACCCATATGAACTTTGGAAAGGGTATACTCCGAACCTAAATTATTTGAAAGTATTGTGGGGTGTTTGGCTAATGTTTCTTTACCTAGTCATAAGCGTACCAAAATAGGCCCAGAGACCTTTGATGTTGTTTTCATTGGATATGCACAAATGGTGCTGCTTATCGTTTCATGTCTTCAACTAATTATTCAATTTCTTAATATAGAGATGCTGAATTTTTTAGCATATATTTCCATTGAAGAAGAATGTGTCTAATGTTGTAACTGAAGTTGTGCCTGATGTTATGCCTGAAAATGTGATCTTGCCTGGCTCTAGTTCTAACGTTAAAAATGTGGATACTAAACCTAGAAGAAGTAAAACGTATAGAACTGCAATTGATTTTGGACCTAACTTTGTTCCTGCTTTCCTAATTGAAGTTTTTAATCATTATAATGTGGATGCCTTGACAGACGATTTTGTGTGTTTATTTTTTATTGAGGAAGATCCAAAAACTAATGATGAGGCTATTAGGTCTATTGATGCAACCATTTGGAAAAAAGCAATTAAAAGTGAAATAGATTCCTAGAGTCTAACAAAACTTGGGAAATAACTTATTTGCCTAAGGGTTGTAGACGTATTGGTATTAAATGGATTTTCAAAAAGAAGTTAAGGGTTGATGGATCAATTGATAAATATAAGGCCAGACTTGTTATTAGAGGTTTTGACCAAAAGAAAGGAATAGATTATTTTGACACATATTCTCCTATGACCAAAATAAGCACCATTAGAACTTTGATTGCTGTAGTTGCTATTTTTGATCTTGTTGTGCATCAAATGGATGTGAAGACAACTTTTCTTAATGGTGACTTAGAGGAAGAAATTTATATGACCTAACCTGAGGGTTGTGAAGTACCAGGTCAAGAGGATAAAGTGTGTCGATTGAGAAAACCTCTTTATGGCCTAAAGCAAGCTCCCAAACTGTACGTGGATTGATAGTTGTCTTGTGAAAAATGGCTTTGAAGCAAATTTGTCTGACTCTCGTGTTTACTCAAAAGTGATTGGATCGGATTGTGTACTGATTAAATGCTTTACATGTTGATGATATGTTGATCCTTGGTACAAATTTGCTTGTAGTCAATGAGACTAAAATGTTGTCTTCTTTAATTGAAATGAAAGATATAGGTGATGTTGATGTGATCTTAGGGATTAAAATTTGGAAAACCCATTCTGGTTATGCTTTATGTCAGTCACACTACATTGAAAAGTTTTAAAGAAATTTAACCTGTTTAATGCGACACTTGTTAGAACTCCCTACGATCCCAGCATATCTTTAAAGAAGAACAACGGGCCTAGTGTGTCTCAATCTGAATATGCTAAATTATAGGAAGTGCAATGTTCTTGATGAACTTTACTCGTCTTGATATTATGTATGTTGTGAGTAGATTGAGTCGTTATAGACATAATCCTAGTCAAGAACATTGGAATGCACTTCATCATTTCCTTAAGTATCTTAGAGGTATAATTGATTGGTGTTTGCATTTTAATAAGTTTCCTGTTTTTGTAGAAGGATATTGTGATGCAAATTGGATTTCTGACAATGATGAAGTTAGTTCTACTAGTGGTTATGTATTTACCTTGGGTGGACGGGCTATATCATGGAAGTCTGCAAAACAGACTTGCATAGCTTGCTCTACTATGGAATTTGAGTTTATTGCTCTTGAGTTGGCAGGTTAAGAAGCAGAGTGTCTTAGAGGTCTATTAGCAGACGTGCCACTATGGGAAAGTCAAGAGATGCCTATTTCTATACACTATGACTCACAGGCAGCAATTAGAGTGGGTCATAAGTCATAATAGTGTCTACAACGGAAAGAGGAGACATAGCCATGTTAGACACAGTACAGTGAGACAATTGCTAAAACATGGTATCATATCCTTGTAGTATGTGAGATCCGAGAAGAATTTGGTGAATCCTCTTACTAAGGGATTGACTAGACGAATTGTTCTCGAGGCATCGAGGGGGGATAGGGTTTAAGCCTATGGCTTGAAGAGGAATAATGCATGGTGGATACCAATTATTTGGTCAAACGAAACTATACTAATCTTCGAGGTGCACTACATTCTTATCCCTATGGTGCTAAGTAGTGCTCTTAAGATTGAGATCATTCTCTTAATTAATCCACGCCCGTTGTGGGGGATGCTTGTGAGACGCACTAATGGATTCACCGACTACTAAATGTGAGGATGAGCAAATTTGCTCTTAATAATTCCATAGTCACAATTGTGGTGGTCTATGTTATGATAGGCTTGATGGAATTACTTACGTAAGTGTGAAGGTTTGGTTGCCTTCTATGAGAGATTTCAGTTATCTCTCCAGAGCACTTATGAGTCCCAAGGTGTGCGCATGGCCATAAAGGCGCATTGTTTTATCGGGGAGTATTCTTTTTTGTAGGTTGATATGTGTTGTGGGGGCCTCAGTCAAAATCTTCCAAGTTCAAGGCCATGTCCACTTGTAAGGTTATTGATTGTTGCCTCTAGGGTTGGCAATGAGTCGAGCCGATCCCGAGCTTAGCATGCTCGAGGCTTGGCTCGTGAGCTATATTGCAAGCTTGGCTTGGTCGCAAGCTTGGCGAACCTGAAAAGTTAGACTCGCGGCTTGGCTCGCCAAGGCTCACGAGCCCTCACGAGCTTTAACGAGCCAATACTTGTTCATTGTTATTCATTTATTGACCTACAAAGTGATAGTGTAAAAAAAAAGCACTTATAACAAAGTCAAATAATGACATAAGATTGAAAATTAATTAATTCAAAATAACAATTATAGGATATAAAATAAAGTTATCTTTTAGCGATAATGAAAATAATTTATGATTGTGGATTTATAACACATAAAAAAAAGATGTATCAAAAGCACAAGTTTCAATTCATGTGAATAAGATAATTTTATTTTTGAAATTTTATTTTTGACATTGTATTATCAAACACAACATATTTCGCCCAATTTCTCATTTTCACGAGCCTTACGAGCTTCCTTGGGCTCGGCTTGGCTTGTTTATGTGACGAGCCCGAGCCCGAGCCACCTCGAACTTATTGCGAGCCGTGTTTATCGAGCTTCCCACCAAGCTGGCTCGTGAGGGCTCACGAGCCGGCTTGGCTCATCGCCAGCCCTAGCTGCCTCACATCACTAATGTGTCAATTTAAATCGAAAGATATTGATGCCTAAGTATTTGACCTGCTTTTGCCCAGTTTTCATTCTTTTCGTTTCCTATCTTTCTTTGTATGCCATTAGTGGGGATTGTTGGATATGGAAAGTTTTGTGGTAATGGCAACAAGACTTTTATTCTCTTTCGATACTCTTTGGTGTCCCACATGGGAGGAATAGTGTAGTTTCAAACGGGTTTATATATCACACTATTCCTCCTTGTGTTTTATTGAGTTGAAAGTGAGTTTCATGGAGGAGCGTGTGCTTTAGGCCTCTACATGTACATGCACGCCGCCGCCGCCGCCGTCGTCTGGCCGGCCAGTCCGAGCTAGGCCCAGTGCGTGTCGCGGGTCATGGACAGTCGTTTTTTATTCCAGTATATATCTTCTCTTTTTGCGTTGACTGGATTTATTCTCTCATTAATATCACAGATTTTACGCCTCCTCTTAATTGCTTGCATCTTAATTGCCATTAAATCACCTTGATTCTCGCCTCTCATTATTGTCTTTTCCGTTTTTTGTTTCTCTAACATTCATGTTTCTCCAACAAACACTCATTCTTCTTCCTTCTCCTCTCTCAACATTTCTGGACAATCAGATTATCATACTCCAAGCCTTTGGCCATGAGTGCACGTGTCCAGAGGTTGTCTGAGTTAACTTTGGGGAGCGACTGACATATTCGATTGGCACCGAGGTCGAGCCGCAATCTCTTTCAAGGAAGTGATCTGTCCACGGCTTATATAGTGTCCTTCCCAAATCCTTGATTCATCCATTGTTTTCTAACAACCTATACCTTTCGCTGACATTTCCCCAAGCTTCCTTTCAATGGCTTCCACTACTGTTGCTTGTGAGGGAGAGAGAAGAAGCCATAGAAACGACATTGGGGTGGGAGGGGAGTTTGTTCTTTATAAGAGCAAATGAATAAAATTTAGGTTTTGTAACAACCAAAGGGTATTTCAGTACCTTCAAGTCCACAATGCACTTCTCACCTATAATCTATTGGAAATTTCAACACTTTAGCTGGAAAAACACCTAATTTCCTAACCCAAAAATTAGGGGTATCCCAAAATGAGATTTGAAATGTTGAGGCAGCAACAAATAGTTTTCCCAAATTTTGGGGTACCTCGATCCGACCAATTTAAGGTGTGAAAACCATGACCTTTTCATTAGAAGGATATTTCCCAAACTCTTCACTATATTACAGGTTGATTACAATGGTATATTCTTCCCCAAGTACTAAGTTACCGTTGTAACTAAACCTAGTCCCACAAGGATTTTTCTCTAATACAATCTCCCTTAAGATTACGGCCTAGTCACATGCTATGGCCTTGTTCTTCTCTTGCATAGTGCCTTTAAACCATGACTAACTATACAATCCTGATTCTAACTTACTCCAATCTTGCAAGGCTATGCAAGGACCGTAACTAATTCCTCACTTGCATGTTACACTTAATTAATGTGACTTACTCCTCTTGCATAAGACACTTGACACTGACTAACTCAACCATTGCACTACAACACTTAAGCTATGATTGACTCTTGACGAAAAAGAACAAAAGTTATGAAGTGTTCGGTCTACTGTCTTTGCCTCAATGTAGACACTACCCTAAACCTTAATAAAGGCACAAGTTATTCCCATATACCACATAGAATTTTGGTTGGCTCCTCAACAATATCAACCTTAGTGTTTGGACCTTTTTCACACCTCTTAATGTTGCAACAATTATACCTTAAATACAGTTTAACAAGCCACCTTCATATCAGAGTTTTATGGGATCATAGGATTTGGAACCTTAGAGAATTCATATTTATATCTATTACGTCTGTTATATTCAATTAGAAATCTAATTGTATTTCTCGTCTAATATTTAGGTCTGAAGTTTCCTTAACCGATAATATCTGTTGTTAGGTTTATTTTCATGCTCCGGTTTTGAGATTTTTCAACTTTAGGCAACACGTTTCTGAACTTGTTCTCCAGACACAGTTCTTACTAAGTGTTCTGTCGTTGCTCTCACTACAAGTCGCACCATATCAAAGATAGCCTCAGTGCTTCAGTTTACAAATGAATCTAGACCAGACACAGTGAAACTACTAAATCTACACAGTTGCACTACCATATTAATTCCTTTTCATATGGTGATTGCTTGAAAATTCTTCGTCTAGATCTCCAGCCTCAAGCGTGCATCACAGCTCATCTCAAACTTCCAATCTTATTAGCAATCTTTAGTTTCCAGCTTACATCTCAACTCAGTTTTCAGCTTCACATCTTCCCATCAACCTTCAGCTTTCTGCATACATCAGTTCAACTTCAAGCTTCAGGTCGTCACAACAATCCTCAGTTTTTATCTTACATCTCATCTAAACTTCAAACTTCATATTAATGTTCGGTCTTTAACTAACATCTCAGCTTAGTTCTAGCCAGACTTCGAACTCTCAACTTGTGATATGAAGTTTTTGCTCTTCTTCATTCACAATCAAGGACTTCTCAAAGTTTCTTCATATATTTTATCATTCCACATCTCTACGCCTCTCAGCTTGATCACTAGGACTAGAACGATACATTAATCACACACCTTGACCAATCATGCGGAACACAAGGTAGGAACATTGATCATATTCCATCTCTGCAATAACACTTGTTTGCTACCAAAATATTGCATAAATACAAACCAATCACAAACCAATACTCATGCAGATAATATAGCATGGAAAATTCACCAAGTCAACCACGGTTGTCCTTTCATTTGCATCTTCATCAAAATCTGGAATCATAAGCACTCATGTTGAGTTATACCAACAAAATTAATGACATTCCAAAGTTAAGTTAAGAAAAATTAAGAAAAGTTATAACAAGCTATGCCAACAATTTTCTTAAAATATTTACAATAAGTTTAGAAAATTATTTTAGAATTATTTTAAATTAGGTATATAATTTTAGAAAAATTTGAACCAAAATAAGTTTTATGTCCTTGAGGCAAATTTACTTGAAATATTTTTACATGATTTTATCACACATTAATCATTAGCTATATATGTACTCTCAATGGGTAGAATAAAATGTGGTAAAATAAGGTCCAGTAAGCTAGGGTGTTTCATGTAAAAATAAGTAAAACTGGTTCAGATTGTGTAAAGTTGGGTAGAAGTACGTGAGGTAAGGTAAAGTTAAATAAATGTGGGAAATCTATGTAAAAATAAGTAAACAATTTGGTAAAGCTAGGTAGATAAAAAAAATGGGTAGCTTACTCAAACAAAGAATAGATAACACTTAACTCATGTGTATGAATAGTTGGTTAATTATTAAAAGCCATTGACTAGAACTAAATTTCGTTGTGCAGATGTGTTTAAATTGAAAAAAAAATCTCAAGTTAAGAAAATCAAATTTGACACTTTAGGCATTGTTCTATATATGGGGCATTTTGACAATTAAAAATTCACTTAATTGTACATTCTTGCAGCTCAGTTTTTTAAATTGGTTTTTGAATTTCTACTGCCTTTCCTTCACTGTCGAAAATAGTTAGTTTCAAAGTATTTTGCGAAAGGTTTTTTTGGGTCCGCAAAAATCAACCTCTCTATAAACTTCAGTTTATAAGGGAAAGACTACCTACGTCTGGATCCCACAGACCGTGCTTAAACGTGTTCCCATGGAAGTTTATTGTCGTTGGAGTAGCTGCACTAATTTGGATTGATCTAGATTCACCTTGACTTACATACATTCATCTACATTGCCCTGCAAAACAACTGTAATCAACTACATTCGATTACTCTTCAATTTACGCAACTAACTTCTTTGACATGCACGTACCTTTCCTTATTTGCATTTGTCTGACACTTACCCACACCTACTTAACTTGCAAACTTTACTTTTCTTAACTAAGCAACCCAAAGAATGAATATGCCCCTATTTTTCATATAATAGAATGATTATTAATGACTAAAGTCAACATTCATATTTGAAAGAATTGTAAAAAAAATTAAAGTTGGATGCCCCAACATTTAACCTATATTTTTTTAATCTATATTTGAAAGAATTGTAAAATTGTTTCATTAAACCTCCTCAATGTCATTTCCATAGACTAGCAAGTAGTAATTAATTTCTAAATTTTGGATCACTTAAATCCAGTCTCTTTAAATTGTAAAATTTAGGTTAAGATAGTTACATTTGAGCATTCTATACCTCACCTAGGCGAGATTTTGAAGTATTGATTTTTGTTTTGCATTATAACTAGATTGAGGACCTATGCCTTGCCCAAGTTATCATTATGCATTCTTTTTAAGTATTATGATATTCTAATAATCCGTACTATAATTCATGTTGATGGTTTAGTCCTATTGAAACATTGGCCTCAATCCCGAGTCCTACTTAAATATTGAGGTCATTGTTTCGTCTTAATTAGCATGAGGGAGATAGTCTCCATTAGATGGAAGTGTTGTTGTACTATGCAATGCGTTTTGGTTAAGAGTTACCATTTTTATGTTAACATTGAAAAATCTTGTGTTTGATTTAATTTCCCCATCCCTTTCTTTTTAATTAAAATTGTATATGGGTAAGGGTATTGGTCTAACTACCATGAGCTCGACTCATTGTCTTCTAATTACACTATAAACAAATAACATTCGACACATATGAGTGATGATACATTTATGAGTAAGAACGAGCACATATCCATCTATCTAATCAGGGGCTTAACCATTGTAATTTCAATCTATCTTATATGACCAAGGGGCTTACCACATCACAAGCAGTTCCTAATACATGCACCATGCTTTGTAAGGATTCCCTCCTAAGAAATCTCGTATCAACTAACACTTAGCCTTTCTCTGTTAAATTCAATCCTCACTATGACTTAAAATGAATCTTTATTACCCTACGAGGTGCCAACCAAAACATGAGAAATTCTTCATTGAGCAACATCCAACAAACAACTAGGCAACCTATCGGCAATGCATAAAATCTTACAAAGGAAACTTCCTTGATAGAACACTTCCCCAATACTAGCATCATGCTGAATGGGGATACTCTTAAATGCAAACCTCAAGCACCTTAACTAGAGAAACATTTATGCTACCTTATAAGGCGCCAATCGAGATTTTAGGGCGTCCATCCATGAAGAGCACTTAGCACAACAGGGGGTCGACTCAAAATAAAGTTCCTATCAAGTGTCAGGCTTGTAGATTCTAATTTTATGGAAATTGCACTAGATATTATGCACCATTATGTTTTGACAACTTCCATTCTTTATGATATTTTTCATAACAAGCTTCTTATAAATTGTGAGAATTGCAATAACAACCGACAACATGAAGAAAGAAAGCAAGAACTTTGCCAGTATGGCCACAAAAGCCATTGGACACATGTTCTTCCTACTAGATCCTGAGCTATCTAGCATGCACAGTCGTCAACCTAGGTTGTGAAACCTAAAGTTTTTAATCATGGCATTTTTTTTTTCACTTGGGGAATCAAAGTTGTATGATTAGACTTACATATCATCATATTCACGTTCATCATCAAAGTTAGTAGTAAAAGTCAAAGTACAAAGTCAAAATGCATGTTTGATCGAAGATATACGTATAATTTGTCCTCATTAGATGAAACAAGGATAATATAATCAAAGAGCGCGTTACTCCTACTAGCAAGGTAGCCGCTACCTCCATACCGAGAGGCTCCACCGATATCCAAGATGAATTCTGCCACGATCAAGTATTAGCATGAGGGTCATTACCACCAAAATCATCATCATCCAATGATACAACAACTAATAAGGGGTCATCCACGACATTCCTTGATCAAATAGTTGAAGAGGGATGATTGGAAGAGTATATCTACATAACAAGACTACTTGGCACACATCTAGATGCAAGGAATCTAAGTTCGTTTCGTCACTCAAGGTAAGACAACCCTAGACATTCATATTGGGGGCTTTGCAGTCAATCAACACTTGAGTAAGGAAGCATTCAACTAACAAGAAAGGGCAATACAAGACTATGAATCAAATTGTTGGGCCGTTAATAAAAATTACTTGATGCAATCTTAATAGATACAATACATTCTCACACAAGAAGGCAACATGCAAACCAATCTTCCAGGTTAGATGAGTGGAACTAGACAGCAAGACAAGCCAAGTACTAAAGCAAGCCTAATGCGTAGTTTAACATCCATAACGAAACCTAATGCTTGATTTATCATCGATAAAACTAAATCTAAATCTATAGGATCGACAAATGATCTTATCGCTTGGTTCATCATCAAAGGATCCACAAATAGGTCCATCAAATCAGTCTGAAGGAAAACCTAATGTCTGGTTGATCGTAAACATATCTAAAATTAGTCAGAGAACGTAGTGTCTATTTTGTCGTCAATGGGACTAATGGATAGGTCCAACAAATAAGCTTGAGAGAGAAGAATGTGATTCATCACCAAGAGGCCTAACAGTATTGTCCATCAATCATACAATGAGCTTGATGTGTGATTCTTCATCAATAGACCAAAGACTTAGTCCATCACACTCGATGGTTGACCTAATGCATGGTCTTGCCAACATACATCGAAATGATACTCTTACCTAGATAGGTGATTAAGCATAACCAACAAGTCTTAGCATGAGGGAGTCTGATTAACCGTAGAAATACAGTATTTTTGGGCATCATTTTTATGTATTTTACTATAAATTTCATAGAGAATTTGTCAGGTTTTATAGGGTGAGCAACGCTAGGTACCTGATTGAATTTCATGGATTCAGTACCTAATCTAATTGGCATTAAGCCCTTAAACAGGGATTCAATATTAGATCAATTGAAAATGGATCCTAAGATTAAGATCTAATAATAGATTCAATGGATACTTGATCATTAACTGAATATCTAATATAATTAAAAAAACTTACACAACGTTTCTTTATAAAACACCATAAGTAAAATAATCCATGTTCAATAATGTTAAATGTCCATGATAAAATGTCCATGGTTACCAATTTTAAAAAGAAGATAAAGTGATTAGATGCACAAATCAGGTGTTACTACAAACATACAAAATAAGGTTAGTTTGAACCCACCAGTACGTGTCTCATGTGGTGAGTAATTGTTTAGAATGTTTCGCGTGATTGACGTCGAAATCAATACTTTAACACAAACTTAAATAGTAATATAATACCAAGTCGTTATTTTATGGTTTTATTTGTTTGATTAAGATTATGAGATCTACCCGAATCCTACTAGCTTCAGAGAGAGAAAGAGATAGAGAGGAGAGACAGGTTACCGACCTCGTTTTTTTGTGCCTCACGTTTGCGTTATATTGTGTTGCATTGCGTTACGATTAGTTGCGGTAGATTGCATTAAGTTGCGGTGGAATTAGTTAAAAAGTAACGGTAATTTCCATTATGTTGCGATATGGTGCGATAGATTGCGGTAAGTTACGTTGTATTGCGTTATGATTAGTGGGTATTTTGCATTTTTTATCTTGAATTATAGGGTAATTTATTTTCTAGACCTTTTGGTTTGTATTATTAATTTTTTAGACCCTAAAGTTTTTGAGCTAAATGAAAAAGGACCTTAAAAATTGTGGGCTGAAAAAAAGGCTTATGGACCGGTTTTCTTTTTCCTCCCATGTTTGAATTGCTCTCCACAGCAAGAAAAATTACTTTGAGCAACAAAAAGTTTGTTGCTTAGTCCGATTTTTGTTGCCCTTTAACATAGTGCTACAAAAACAAATTGTCACGATTTGATAGTTTAATGCTCGAACCACAAAGTCCTGGCTACAAATTAATAAAAATGGTTGCACAAGTTAGTTGTGATCGACAACCTTTTTTTGTTTGTTTGTTATCGGGTTTTTTGCATTTTGGACCCCGAAGTATAGGGGTATTTATTTTATGGTCCCACGGTTTTCATTGTTTATTTTTTGGACCCTAAAGTTTATGGGTTGAATAAAAAAGGACCTTAAAGTTTGTAGGTTGAAAAAAGGCTCCTTGACTGTTTTTCTTTTTCTTTTCATGTTTGAATTTATCTCCTGATTAGCGTCAAACTTCAAGAATAAGGTCAAAACTGATATTGAAGCCATAATACACCTCTCTTATTCATGTCGGAACGAATTAGACCCTAAAGTATCCAGGGTCTAAGTTGTTCTGACATGAATAAGAGAGGTGTATTACAACTTTAATATTAGTTTTAATCTTAGCCCAGAAGTTTGGCGCTAATCGGGAGATAAATTCAAACATAGGAAGAAAAAGAAAAATAGTACAGGGGCCTTTTTTTCAACTTACAAAATTTAAGGTCCTTTTTCATTCAATCCATAAATCTTAGGGTCCAAAAAATAAACAATGAAAACCTTGGGACCAGAAAATAAATACCCCTATACTTCGGGGTCCACAATGCAAAAAACCCGTTTGTTATCTTAGTAACTTTTGGCAACCATTTTTCTTTAAATTGTTGCCCAATCTATATCAAATGCAGCACAAAAAAGTTTTGTTGTCACATATAATTTAACTACAAAATTATTTGGTTGCCCTATTTTAAATTAATGCAATAATAATGTTTTTGTTACCCAAACTGCTCTAAATTTGTTGCCTAAACATGTGTTTCTTGTTGTGTCTCGATTGGCGCCAAACTTCAAGACTCAAGTTAAAACTGATATTGTAGCTATAATACACCTTTATTATTCATGTTGGAACTAATTAGACCCCTAGTACTCAGGGGTCTAAGTAGCTCTGACATGAATAAGAGAGGTGTATTAGAACTTCAGTATCAGTTTTAACTTTAATCCTGAAGTTTGGCGCAAATTGGGAGATAATTTAAAACATGGGAAGAAAAAAAAGACTTGAATAGGGGCCTTTTTTCAGTCCAAAAACTTTAAAGTCTTTTTTAATTGAATTCATAAACTTCAGAGTCCACAAAATTAAGATTGAAAACCAAGAATCCAAAAAATAAATTACCTTGTACTCAAAATGTAAACAACCCTAGTGCTAGCACCTAAAATGAAATTAAAATGTAAAGAGAAAGAGGAAACACAAATCATTGATGAAATGCCAACTTCCCAAGTCTTGATCGCAACTCAAAGCATGACCCACCTGTCTCACCTTATGTTCTAATCAAAGGACCTCTATATACCCTCTCTCCTTCTACTTAGTCAAAATTTGCTATATCTCATAATATGAACCCTAGCTAGCTATGATATGATTGCTTTCGGTAAAAAGTTTCTGTTCTTTCTATAGCATAGTTTTTCACAATTTAATTATCTTTACCAAAAGATTTGTGTTTAAATTATTTAAGAAAAGAACCGCTAAATGACATGATCAATAGTAATAAAACAAAACTTTTTAATTGTTTTTATACTTATTCTTGGAAAAAAAAAAATTGAACTGCATCATTTAAAGTTTCAATAATATTTACAATGAGAAAAAAAATACATTGTTAATAAATTCAAAAATATAACGTTATGAAAGTATATTATAAAATGAACGTAAGTACATATGGACTATTACTTTTTTTTTTTATAAACATTTGGTTTGCTTAAATTTTAATGTTTGCATGAAATATTATTTCATCTGTTTTAATAGCGTCTTTCATTAAGGGCATGTTCTTTTCTGCGGTTGGCAAATTGCGGTGCTACATCCTACCGCAATTTGCCACAACCCACCACATTTTACCGCAAATCATTACTTTTTTCTCTCTTCACTTTTCTTTCTCCTCACTTTTCTCCTCTATTTTTTTCATTCTCTCTCCTCACCTACCCACATACTAATAACCCACCACAATTCCACCACACCCCACCACAATTCCACCACACCTCACCACGCCATTCCACAAAATAGCGCATAAAAGAACATGGCCTAAATGAGTAGGAAAACTTGCACATGGTGGCCGGTATGGTGCCCTTCTTATAAATGATATTTATAAATCCAACTATAACCTATTTTAAATTTATATTCGCTTCCTCTTTCCTTTTGAATTAATTTAATTAGCGACTTTTACGATGAATTTAACAACTTTATCCGTGAAGGTGTAATTTGTAATGAAATTTATTTCCTAAAACAACGACAATTAATTTTATAACAAATAAATTTTAATACAAATCACACTTGCACCGAAAAAAATTGTAAAATTCACCATTAAATTTGCTAAATTAAATTGTCTCAAACAATTAAAAAAAATAATAATATCAAGATTGAATTTCTTAATGTCATAAATTTAAAGGGCTTACATACAAATCTTACATATTAGCAAGCTATGTTAGAAAATATCATAAAAATATGGCAAATTGTATTCTAATAATACGAACTTTTGATGTACTGTTCGCGGCAATAGAGGGTCAAAGTTCGTATTATTAATCATCAAATCAAAAATTCGTATTATTAAGTCTTATACGACCAAAAGTTCGTATTATTAAAATCCAATTTCCTTAAAAATATTAAGCCTAGCAAAAATTATCTAGAAAATCCAGATTTGAGAAGTCCGATTTGATAAAAGTCTTACCTAGTACTGTAGTAGTTATTACAAGAAGTGGTAGCATCTAGACATGTTTTAAATTTTGAGTGGTAAATATTTGAATTATGATTAGGAGGCAAGTAACAAAATGGTAGCTAGTGATCACATGATCAAACATGATTAATGTGGGTCCATAAAATTTTGGATTTAGAGGGTTTTTACTACTTTTTAGCTGCCAGTTGGGAGACCTGAAATGATGCTTACAGATCTAGGGCATAATAGATTAGAATCTCCATTTGTTCAGAAATGTTTTGCTATAACTCAACAACTCGTTTTTATTTCGTCTTTCTTGCTTGCTTTATTGTTTCTGCGGATCCAATGACTTTTCTTTAGGTTTTCTTCTTACTTTTAGGAAGGTTGGAAACTGGGGATTGGGCCACTGCCTCCACTACTAATAATACCATGAGCTCCAAGATTTTCTCACTTTATTGGGATGTCAAACTTTTGGATTCAATTAGAAAATGGAAAATATTATATTACATATATAATTACAATCAAATCAATCAAAATTAATGAAAATTTGAATAAAATATTTATAACCGTATCCATTTTACTTTTACAAAACCAGATAATTTTTTTATTACTCTTCTTTTTCTAGGTCCACTTTCAAGTGACCTTAACTTCTCAATCTATGGCTACTTTTTCTTATTAAAAAAAAATGCGTAAACAAGAATACATCAAAATTTAGAAGACCCTACTATTAAGGAATCTCTCCAAGTTATCCACATATAATAACATTATTTATAAAGTGGGCATGACTGGTCATTCAATTTATAGCAAAGTTTGCTTTCCGATAGATATGATGTAAGGAAAAATCCTTAAGCTGATGTCATGAACAATTATTTTGTTATGCCAATGATGAATATGAATAGTGCATTTAATAATTTGAATAAAGAACAGACTATCTCCTCTAATATGAACTTTCTCAATACAGTACTATGTTGTTACTAGTCGTTGCTTAAATAAATGAAAATAAAGTTGGAGACATTTTGGGTTAGGGTGGTTGAGACCGAGTGAAGCCAAGCAAGTGTTTAGCTTTCTAACCCATTCTACTAGCAAACTGTAGGCTACTGATCACTTTGCCTTTTAATTTATTGTTCTTTTATGCCCAGGTTCTATGTTATTGTTCTTCCATTGATAAGGTTCATGAATTTAAAGTTTGCTGTGGGACCAAGGTAGGTCAGATCGGCACATCTTGGTTTAGATATGACCAATACATTTATGTTTTAGATAGTGGCTATAAGTAGGGTTGGGAAAAGTATGATAATCATATAAAAAAAAATCGATAATTTTTGAAGTTGGTAGATCAGTTAACTGATACTAATTTGGAAAATTTTTTGGATCATCAATAAATATATTGGGAGTTGAAAAATTCAGATAATAAATCAGTTATTCAAAAATCTGAATTAATTTGCAACTTTGAACAAATGAAGCATTATTGTATTGTGGTAAATTATGTACTATATATACAATAGCTTAAAATCGTGATATCATTATATCATGCTTATAATTTTCAACCCATGAAGGCGTGAAGTAAATAATTGTGATTGTATAAAGGTTCAATAATTTTGGGGATGTATAGTTATTTGATCTGAAAGTTAGTTAACTTAAAATTTTCTAATCAAATATATATCACAAATTTTATTATTCAAAAACTCGTTGACAAAATATTTGGACTGAAATTTTCTAATCGCGAATCATATTCTCAATTATCCAAATATCTAATTAACTAATCCTAATTTATTATTGGTTCAGTTTACCGATCCATAAACACTACCTATAAGTTTTGTGTCTACAAGTTTGGTAATTGGTTGTCGTTGAAGAGCTTTTATGTGCCCTGTCTCCTATACAAACATGAATATAGCTTAATCTTCTTTTTCACACCTCTTTATCAAATGTAAAAAAATTCAAAGCAAAAATCTAAACCACTCTAATTCTGAACTAATAGGTGGGTTAACGTAGAATTCCAAGAATTGGTGCTCAAATCAACTTTGTCATGCAAGCTCAGTTGGATGTGCAATTGATTAGTCATGATTTGCGTTGAAGTCATTACAACGCCATACACAAGGGTTTTTTTTTTTCAAAAATTTGGTAAATAATTGCGCACCCTGAAGATTAATATCTCATGGTAATACCTTATATTAAAAGGGGTATGGAAATTTCATCATCTTTATTGTGGAAATTGAATCATATCTTCTTTTTGAAAAATAAAGAGAACTACCACTAAAACCCTCCTATAGTATTGTCATACATATGATTTGTATAGATGTAGAGAAAAATTAAAAACTAAAATTTGTATAAATAAAACAGTTGATTGATTTAATTTTTTTTGTTAATTATTTGATAGATGGGTCGCTTGATCTCGAGTGTTTAAACAAATTTAGCTAAAGGAATTCGTAATGATTCTTGACTTGGATGCGTTGAAAGTCCTCAACACTAATTTCTTCGACGATTGATAATTAAAGGTTCCCCATAGTTTAAATTTATTAATGCTTATTACATTATATAGAATGCGGATTATTGAATGCTCAATATGTGACATTCTTAGAGAATGTCAAAGTTTATTTCTTTCTTTCTTTCGTTTGTTTTTGTTTGTATTGAAAATATATGAAATCTAGCATCAGGGAAGTTCAAGATCTTACAGTGTTACATTGGCAAGGTGAAAGTTCCTTGATGATATTATTATTTGCTATAATGTCTCTCTTTTCAAAAAAAAAAAAAAGAAAAGAAAATACTATTTGAAAATGTTTTTCTCGTTAATGGATGTGTGGGAGTAGAGTTTAAGACATCTAAAATAAAAAAGAAAGGGGATCCCATGATCCATATTTCATATTCCATACCTATAATTACAAACCAAAAAGAAAGAATTTTGAAAAGGGAAGAAGTTGGCACATGATTTTCTCCACTAATATAGGAGTTACACATGTGACTATCTAAGGCTGCTTCCAATATCAACATAAGGTGGGTCCATCTCATCTTTGGTTCTACCATTCATTCACCTTTCTTTTCACAATTTTATAAGTTCAACATTTTCAACATCTTTTATTGCAATACTTTATGGTCATTTTTTTCTCAACCAGTGCACGATCAGGAAACTTGAGCAAACACTTTTATCTTTCGTCTTGCTTCCCCTATATGAAAATAATTAAGAATGTGTGAGGATTCACTCATGAATAAAATGTCTTATATTGGAAAAATAAAGGGAAAAGGAATGGTATATAAATCAAGTAGGTTACTCTTTTTAACAAAATTGGTTTTAAGATGAAACCTCATTTAACTTGTGTACCATGAGCCTTGATTAAAGTGGGCTTACGCTTTGGATCTCCCCAACAAGTGGTATCATAGCCGATGGTTTGTTCGGCTGGGCGCAAGATGCGGGAAGGTGGTCCCGTAAAAATCATCACAGACAGGAGCAAGGACCATGACGTGCGCGTGACTAGATCTCCTGAACACGCAAAGTAGTGGCTCTTGATGGTGACTCAAAAATCTTGGAAAAAGAGGCTTTCGATAAGGGGGAGAGACTCATGTGTGAAGGGGGAGATTGTTGGGATTCACCCATGACCATGAATAAAATGTCCTACATCGAAAAAGTAAAGGAAAATGACATGGTATATATGTTAAGTGTGTTACTTTTCTTAACACTAACTGGTTTTAAAATGAAACCGAGTTAAATCATATTTAATTTATGCCACACAACTCTTAATTTTTATTAGTTTTTTCCATTGAACTTTTAAATTTGTCAAATATGCCACGTAACTTCTAAAATTTGTTTATATGCCACTTAATATTGACCTTCTACTTCATGTGACATTGCTGACAAATTTTAGAAGTTAAGTGGCATATATGACTTAGAAGTTAAGTGATATATTTGACAAATTTAAAAATTCAGTGACAAAATTGACAAAAACTAAGAGTTGTGTGGCACAAACATCATTTAACTCAAATGAAACCTCACTTAACTTTTATACCATGGACCTTGGTTGAAGTGGGCTCCCGCCTTGAATTTCCCCAATAGAATGGCTCACCCTTATTGAGAGTCTAAATGATGTATATACAGTTAATTATGGAAGGGAAAATTGGATACATACCCTGTTCTTTTATGCGGTATTTTGCGGAATGGTGTGGTGAGGTGTGGCGGAATTGTGGCAGGTATGGTGGAATTGTGGTGGTTTATTGGTATGTGGGGTAAGTGAGAAGAGAGGATGTAAAAAGTAGAGGAGAAAAGTGAGGAGAGAGAAAAGTAATGATTTGCGGTAAAATGTGGCGGGTTGTGGCAAACTGCGGTAGGTTGTGGCACCGCAGTTTGTCAACCGCAGAAAAGAACAAGCTGAATAATTGGATTTTGAATTATGATAAATTGAAGTTTAGAAAAGTACCACAGTAAGTTAAATTATTGGAACATTAGATTTCAATGCACTATCACTCAGTCGGTTCAAGCTGAATGATATTTTGAAGTGCTACAATCCAATATAGGCTATGTTCTTTCTGCGGTTGGCAAACTGCGGTCCCATAGCGTACCGTAGTTTGCCACAACCCGCCACATTTTAACGCAAATCATTACTTTTCACTCTCATCACTTTTCTCCTCTATTTTTTACATCCTCTCTCCTCACCTACCCCATATACTAATAATCCACCACAATTCCACCATACATGCCACAATTCCACCACACCTCATCACACCATTTCGCAAAATACCGCATAAAAGAACAGGGCCATATGATAGTTTAGAATACTACAATCCTATATATTTTAGTTTTATATTGCTAAATGACGCTCCTTCGGTTGACATGGAGGATTTATTATGAATCCTTGTCATCGGAACTTGTTCTCAGTGTGCATGCGTGACCCACCCCCATATTACAGTGTATTAGAGTCTAAAAAAATAATACAGTAAATGCTCCAAAGTACAGTATATTATAATCCAATAATCTATTTAGAAAAAAAAATTACAAATAGGGATGAAGTATATGGAGTTAGTTATTAGAGAAAAAAATTGGTAAAAAGTTACATTCATAATATAAAATGACAAACAATAAGGAATTAAAAAAATGTGTTAAATGAACAAATAAATAAGAACAAAGAAAGTAAACAAAAAGCTATACTACCTTTGAAATATATAGTATAATTCCATGGCATACTGAATAATTAGGTTATACATGGATTTAAGTTCTGTTTTTTAGGAAAATTTTAGTAATTAAACTTTTGGCAATTGGATGATCATAATTTAAACTTTGTTTTTTATGACAGTTGTTCCAACTAAATAAAATTGTATTTTTTTTTTATAAATATCATGTGCATACCCTAAATATCGTGCATTTGACTTATGTTTACCAACAAACTTAGCACAATACTTTTGCATGATTTATAGTGAATCTACGAACTTTGTCCCAAATTTTTTCGATTTGTTTTATAATTTTTATGATTTTCTCTTTTTATTCCTTAAAAAATCATAATAATTGTTTGGATGCTTGAAAAAATTAAAATTTCTTTCAATGACTACACTCCACAGCCTTTCTGAGGGCAGGCATGAAAAATTAAAAAAAAAATCTGAAAATTTAAAAATTCCAAAGTAAAAATATGGAGGTAGATTTGGTACACAAAAAACTCAATTTTGCTTTATTTTTATTGGGGGTGCTTGTGTACAAAAACAGAGGTAGAAATATTAACGTCTAATTGTCAAAAGCTGGGATTGTTATAATCTAATTTTCCTGATTGTTACCCTATTTTTTCTAAACTTTAACCTTATCTATTTGACACAAAACATTTGTTGCCATGGGATATCTGTAATCAAACTTTGCAGGACTTTTGACTATTAATTATCTAACATATAATAATTTGAATATACAATTAGTATTATTAGATGAATCGAGAAAGGTATTTTAGTATGAATATATTTATGTAATAGTTTTAAATGGTATGTTAGAAATTAATATAATGTATTGAAGATCGTAAGAGTAAGAAGTGATACATATTACAGAAATACTATTTACACAGAATTTGGGACACATAATGGTATACAGAATGATGACATGGCTGTTTTTTTTTTTTAAAAAAAATTCTTCTTTTAAGTTAATTTCTTTGTAAATGGAATTTCTTCTTTTAGTTAATTTCTATGTAAATGGATCTCAACACACTCTCTCCCCTTTGATCTATCAAAATTTTACGGAGCTTGCAGCAATGGATATGCAATTCCATTCCAGTACCCCCCTCCTCTCCACGACATTTCTCACATCACTCGTTTTTTTCTCTCACGTCAATCGTTTTAGATGTTGATCCGACATCTTCCCTTAACTGTGTTTCATCATCTTTAGTCTTCTCACCCATGATGGCCATAGAAGAGTTCTCTAATTCTCTTCCATCTAGCAATGTGAAAACCCGAAGTTTTTTTCTAGGTTTTTGGGTTGTAGAGGAGAGAGAAATAAGGAGTGATGATCAGGCAAAGATGGGAGCTTTTTGATATGTGGTTGGTGCCCATGACGAAGAAGATGGTGGAGATATAAACATAATCGCCATTGATGAAGGCTAGATGAAATTCTATTTGAAACTGAAGAGATGGGCGCAGAAGGAGTTGAATTTGACTGTGAGAAATGCCTTCAAGGTGTGATTAGCTCATACTAAACTTAATTCAATTCCTCCTCTTTTAGTCACTTCCAATTGATGGAGTAGACCTGGTGCAAAAAGACTAATATGACAGATTGATGCAATGCTCTTACAACACCATGCTAAGAGATTAAGGTGATGAGAGCAGTAACTTGGCAAAAATTGGTTTCATAACAAAGAAAAACGAGGATCAAATAAAGCCATGCAATGGAACTGCATGCTCAATTTTTTAATAAACTGAATCATCATTATTTTCTCTTTTTTTTTTTTGTGAGGCCGTGGAGAGTAGGGGGTACTGGAATGGAATTGAATGTCCATTGCTGCAAACTCGATAAAATGTTGATAGATAAAAGGGGAGAGAGTGTGTTGAGATCCATTTACATAGAAATTAACTTAAAAGAAGAAATCTGGGGAAAAAATAGCCATGTCACCCTTTTGTATACCATTCTGTGTCCCAAATTATGTGCAAATAGTATTTTTGTACATATTATCTGCAGGGTATGTTTGGTAGAATTTTGGGAAAGATTTTTTTAAAGATAAATTTTCATACTATCTTAGAGAAAAGTTTAGTAGTAATTTATTGAATTTGAGAGTAAAATAATGAGTCCACGTTAAAAGTTTTTCATCTAATAATTATTAACAAACAAACAATGGAAGATTTGTCCACTTAAAAATTGACACCTATTACTCCTTTTTTTGAATTTCAAACTGCTGAACCAAGCCAGACCCGTTAAGCTTACTGTTGAGTCGCCGTCCCTGGGCGCCGGGATGCGTCACCGGTGCCGACCTCACCGCCGGGTGGAGTGGGTCGTTCATGGTGTAAGTTCTCTACAGCGTTTCAGGGTGGTGACTGTTGCATGGTTGCGTCGGAGTTCCTGGCATCAATGGTGTTCTCCTTGTTTCTTCGTTGCTAGAGACTTGGTGGTCGTCGGTTTCATTCTGGTGCGTCGTCGATGATCCTGCTGTGTGGTTGGTGTGGGCGCCTATCTGTTTGAGCCTCCCTCTTTGGGTTTCTATTTTCATAATTTTGAATCGTGTTCTCTGCTGAGTGTATTCATGGCGGTTGATAACTGCTCCTTGGTGTCTCGGTGCGTGGAATTAAAGGGTGAGGTAACCTCCATTATTTCCTCCCTCTCCTTTAGTGACAGTGCTATGGCTGTGGTATCCTTAGCTGCTCTTTCTAGGGTTAGTGAGATTTGCTCTGTGCTTAAGGAGTTGGTTATGTTGTTAGAGCAGCCCAAAATCCCTGCTTCTGGTGCTTCTACTTCACTGTTTCGGGTGTTTTGGTGTCCTCACCTAGTGCTGCCAAGCATGGGAGGCTCTCTGGTGCTAGTTCTTGGGACAATAGTTTGTTCTCTTTGTTTGTTGATAATTTGCCTATCGGAGTTGACAATGTTTAGTTGAAAAACTTGTTTATGAAGTTTGGTCCTGTGGTTGATGCTTACATTCCTCATAAGGTTGCGCGTAATGGCAAAATGTTTGGTTTTGTTCGCTTCAGAGAAAAAAAAGTGAGTTCATGTGCTATTCTTGAGATGAATGGTTGGAGGTATAAGGATGTTGTCTTAAATGTTGCTTGGGCTAAATTCAACAAAACGAGCGGGTCTTCGCGTATTTCTAGGAAGGGCTCTGAGAATTGGATTTCGGTTCCTAAAGATAAGCAGGTTGGTGTGAAAGATGGTCCTCGAGCTTGTGTGTGTCCAGATGCTTCCGATGGTTCTGCTACCATCTTCGATCCTCTTCATTCGGTCTTCCCCGAGCCTTTTAAGTCTCCTTATAAGGATGCCCTTTTGAGGGGTGTAAAGGTTGGGGGTAATGATGGTGCTACTAAGGTGGCTCTTTCCGATAGCGAGCGCACGGTTAGTGACATGCCTGGCAATGATGCTGGTGAAGTATTTTGTTCTCCACCCCTTGATGTTGAGGAATCTTTTCATAATGCTTACAAAGTCCAGAGTCGTCATAAAAAGACTGTAAGCTTCTTGTGGAACCCAAAGTGGAGGTTGGTTAGTAGAGCCTCGTGTAGGATCCACTCTAGTGGTCCTAGTCGTGCTAAAGGTGTCAAGAAGCTGACTCGAAACTGCAATTCTCTCGTGGGGAGCAAATCCACGCCTTTTGATGATTTGACGGATCAACTGACGGTTGACTTGAGCAATTAAGGTGGCCTGAAAATATTACAAGAGCGGGAGACGGCTATAAAACTACTAAAGAAGAAGAGATTGGATGAAGACAAGGACTGATTGGGTGAGATTAGAGCTGGGAAAAACTGACCCGAAACGATTACCTACCTGAACCTAACACGATATTAAACGGGTTTAGGTAGAAATTTTCAACCCATTTAATTAATTGGGTTGACACGGTAAACCCGTTTAATTAAATGGGTTAGGTTCAGGTCAAGATTTTCGACACGAAAAAATACCTTCTTAACCCGTTTAATTAGGCATGTCACATGGATTAAGTCATTTGCTCCATAATTATTACCCAATTATACCGTTATCAATAAACTTAGATGAAAGTTACAGTTAATACTCTTTGAAATATACGTAAAACTTGTAATTTTAACTTAAATTTATCTTTGACTATGATTTAAAAGACATCTCCTTATATATAATTCGAATTATATTACCACGAAAATTTGTTGGGTATGATATGTCATTATTTCGATCCCACAATGAATTGTTTTGTGTAAGTGAGTTTATGGTTAAATGGGTAAATTGATAACTTTATTCTAACACGTTTACTTAAATGGGTAAACAGGTCAAAATAAGGTCAACTCATTTAAAATTTAAGTGGTAAATCGTTTCAATTTCCAACCCGTTTAATAAATGGGTTAGGTTCAGGTCGGAGGATTTTGAACCCCATTTAAATTTGACACGAACACGAACCCGACTCGACCTGACCTATTAGCCAGATCTAGGTGAGATTGTCCCTTGCGCCTCGGTGTTTTCTCTTAGAAGAATGGATGAAGAAGCTTTCAGGCTGTGCTGTTTTGTTTTGTTTGTCTGTTCACTACTAAAAATATGTGTATTTCCAACCACTTTTTTCCAACCAATTTAAAATAGTTGGAAAACCAACCATTTTAGCAACCATTTGATATTCCAACTATTTTTCAAAAAATTTAGTGGGAAAAATGGTTGGAAATTCCAACCAATTTTGCTAAATTGGTTGAAAAATTTTCCTACCATCATTTTTCCTACCATTAGAAATTGGTTGAAAAAATGGTTAGTAATCCAACCATTTTTCCAACTATTTTCACATAGTAGGAAAAAGGATGGTAGGAAAAATTTCCAACCATTTTAACAACATTGGTTGGAATTTCCCACCATTTTTCCCACTATTTTTTTTGAAAAAAATAGTTGGAATATCAAATGGTTGCTAAAATAGTTGTTTTTTCCAACCATTTTAAATTGGTTGGAAAAAAGTGGTTGGTAATAAACATATTTTTAGTAGTGGTTGTTTACTCGGTGCCTCGAGTTGTGCTGTTTTATTATTTTTGTTGTTTCCTTGCTGGATTGCTGCTTGCTGCGGTTTTGTAGCATCTTTGATGCTTTCTTAGCCTTTTATTGCTTGCAAATTATCGGATAAAAAAATGACACCTATTTCAAGAAAAATTTCCAACTACAAAAATCATAATTATATCTTAAAATAAAAGAGTGTTGAAAAACAAATTTAGATGATACCATCGTATTTAATTCAGTTGGATTAACGTGATCAAATAGAATTTTAGTCCAATTTAGTTAAACATGGTGCAAGAATTATTCTAGAACATTGATAAGCCTAATAAGTGTTCTAATTTTGATGTCATCGACCTTTATTTTTGCCCTTTAAAAACTAATAATTCATATATTAAATATAAATAAATATTTTTCTCAAAAAAATATAAATATTAAAATTAGGCAAAATTAAAGAAATGCCATTATTATTCAGCAACCTCAATTTTAAAGTGGTCAAATCATCTACACATTTTATATATACCATTTTAGCCATAGCTAAATTTGACATTTAGCATTTATGTTATTTACACTTCTAAGAAATATGGAACCTTTTAAATTCAAACTGAATAGGTCCGGGTTCAGTTCTCCGCACTCGTGATCTCCGCCAAGCGAGCCACCTCGACCAACTTGAGCCTTGAGTTACAATTCCCTATCACCCCCGGAATTGCGAGGCTAGTCTCGGCCATCCAATGGGTGGACCCCGAGGCCCCTTAGGTGGGCTCGCCTGAGGCACCGACCCCGGAGGCCTCGGGACCAGACCGGGCCTTCCCGAGAATGGATAATATGAGGTATTGGGGTTCGGGTGAAGACCCGAGGGAAATAAACATCGAAGCTGTCAAGCCTGTCGTCAGATGGTAGGCGCGACCGAGTCGCCAGGTGGCACGCCCTCGCCCAGCTTCTGCAAGGAAGTGGTCGCGCCCGCGACCTGTCACGTCGCGCCCGCGACCTGCCTTTCAGTGGACTGCCGCGACCGAGTCGCCTGGAGCCACGCCCGCGCCCAGTTGCTGCATGAGATGGTCGCGCTCGCGACTTGCTTTGTCCGATGACAAAGGTTGAGGGCGACGGTGACTTCGCCCGAGTCGTTAGTGCGCCAGCGCCCGTTCCGTAACTGCGCGCGCCGTGGCGCTTTTTTTTTATTTTGCTTAAATTTATGCTTAAGTATAAATAGCATGTTTTCCCATCCCAAGACAGTTTTGATGATTAATGAAATGCTAAAGCATTTCTAGGATTTCTCCTTATTCTCTCTAAATCTTGTTTTACTTTATCCATTGTTAATGGTGGTGTTAGCAAGTCATCTCTTTATTGATCATTTGGTGGACAACTACTTTATCATGATGGTCATGGTGGGGTGCTAGGTTTTGGTGGTGAAATCTCCTTTACCCAAAATCATATGTTATCTCATCGGTGTTCAAGCTTTTATTTGATTGATGATTCAAAGTTCACTCAAGCTAAAATCAATGCCCTCTCGCGCGACGGTAACGCTCCATTTGGTATCAGAGCTATGGTTTATCATTTAGCTTGAGTATTGCCATTGTTCATACTAGTTTTTCTCTCTATTGTTGGATTTTGGTATTTTGAATGCGAATATTGGTGTTCTCCCTCCCTAGTGCCTCCAAGTGTGTTGCAGAATATTTTCTTGTATTGTGATTGTGAATTTTGAAGCATATTGGAGCTTGGAGAAAGAATTGGAAAATTTGTGCCCGCAAGGTGTTCGATAAAATGCCCAAGTGAGAGAAACACAAAGAACCCTTAGCCAAACACAAGCCAACCACAAAAAAAACCCTAAACTCCACAAAATATTCCCAAACACATATCGTCCCTCACCTTTTCCCTCGTTATGGACGGAGAAGTTGATTCCGAACGAGAGGAATCAAGCCCCCGGAGTAGCCCTCACATTCGAGCTCTCGAGAACCGACTTACCACCGCCTTCAACAATCGGTTCTCCATCCTCGAGCGTAACATGGAAGCACTTATGGCGCGGTTTGAAAACCTCGCCCTAGAACGTCAAGCTCCACCTCGAGTTGAACGTCAGAGGCGTGCACAAGCCCTATCCGTCCTCCTCCCAACTCTGAGTCGAGTGATGATCCTAGAGGCTCTCCTCGATGTCAAATTCGTCGGAACGTGCATGATCAACCCCCTCGTGACGATTTCCAAGATGTCAAGATTGATATTCCCGAATTCAAAAGTGCCAATGATCCGGATGAATACGTTAAATGGGTTCAATTGATGGATAGGGTCTTTGAAACCAAGGAATATGATGATGAGAAGGCTTATAAGATCGCGAGCTTGAAACTCACCAAGGCCGCCTCGCTTTGGTTTGAGAATATGAAAACACAACGGGTTCATGAAGGGAGGGCAAGAATTTCAACTTGGTCTCGGCTCAAACAAGTGATGAATCGTCGTTTCTTGCCAAACACCTACCGATAGGATGTCATGAGGAAAATGTATTCTCTCACCCAAGGCAAGCGCTCCGTTAGTGAATACATTTCGGAGTTCGAACAACTCCTCATTAAAAGTGGCCTTCAAGAGCTGGAAGAGCAAGCCATGATGCGATTCTTGAATGGATTGGATTTCTCGTTTGCCAAGAAAGTTGAGGTTCAACCCTACTATTCCATGGATCATTTGTGTAGCTTGGCCCTACGGGTTGAACGATGGAGGAAAGAAAAGAATCTCTCTAAACCGGTGTCACGCAATTACTTTCCACCATCAAACCGACCCCCTCCTCAATCGGTCACACCCAAGCCTAGTGAGAAACCCAAGTTTCCTTCGACACCCCGTTCTGATAAGGGAAAGGGACCTGTTGTGGCGTCTCCTACGGAACCCACTCGTTGTGTGGAGGGAAAGAAGTGCTTCAAGTGCCATGGTTATGGCCACATTCAGGCAAATTTTCCAAACCGATGGACCTTGACTGTCAAGGAGGTTCAGGAAATTGATGAGGAAATGCAAGGAGCACAGGATGAACCCGAATTTGTTGTTGAGGATGCATACACTAGTGAAGATGAGGGAACCACAACTTTTTCGCGTGATCAAGGAGGTGCTCTTGTCTTGAGGCGAGCTTTGCATGCCCAAGAAGCCCCTCTTGACAGGGCCCAGCGGGAGATTATATTTCAAACACGTTGCTTAGTTGGGGGAAAGGTTTGCGAGCTTATTATCGATGGGGGAAGCTGTACTAATGTGGCATCTACCTATATGGTTGACAAACTGGCATTACCACTATTGCCTCATCCCCGTCCATATTCGCTGAAATGGCTCAACGACCGAGAAGGCATTAAGGTAACCAATCTTCTCTTAGTGAATTTATATTTTGGCACTAACTACGAGGATTCTGTTGTTTGTGATGTTGTTCCCATGAGCGCGTGTCACATATTGTTGGATCGACCGTGACAATTTGACAAGAAAACCGTTCATAACAGATTGAAGAATACCTACACCTTCATCCACGAGGGCAAGAGGGTTAAGCTCCTTCCACTAGCACCACATGAAATATTACCACCTAAACCTAGGGCGGGAAATGAGGAGCCTAAACACTTGAGCGAGACACGGGTCGAGCGAGCCCTAAGCAAGGGGAAGGCCATTTTTGCCTTACTCCTCTTAGAGGCAAACACTTGTGAGGTAGTGACTCCCAAGCACCTTCTCGTTGCCCCTCTTCTTGCCGAATTTCATGATGTGTTCCCCGAAGATCTTCAACCGGGTCTACCCCCTATCCGGGGTATTGAGCATCAAATCGACCTTATGCCCGGAGCTTCACTCCCCAACAAGGCGGCATATTGGTGCAACCCGCAGGAAACCAAGGAGTTGCAACGGCAGATGGACGAACTTGTTTCACGAGGCTATGTTCGAGAGAACATGAGCCTATGCTCCGTCCCGGCCCTCCTGGTTCCGAAGAAAGATTGTACCTTCAGGATGTGTATAGATAGCCGAGCCATTAACAACATTACCATCAAGTATAGGTACCCTATACCGCGGCTTGATGACGTGCTCGATGAACTACATGGCTCATGCATTTTCTCCAAGATTGATCTACGGAGTGGCTACTATCAAATCCGCATGAAGGAAGGCGATGAATGGAAAACGACATTCAAGATGAAGGGAGGATTATATGAGTGGCTTGTCATGCCCTCCGGACTTTCCAACACCCCGAGTACGTTTATGCGTCTTATGAACGAGGTGTTGAGGCCTTTTATTGGTAAATTTGTCGTGGTGTATTTCATTGATATTCTGGTATATTCGAGGAGTGAAGCGGAGCATATTGTACATTTGGAGCGGGTGTTCAAGGTTTTGCGGCAACAACGACTTTTCGGCAAACTGGAGAAGTGTGAATTTTGCATTCCCCAAGTCACCTTCCTTGGGTATATTGTTTCCGACAAGGGTATTTCTATAGATCCCTCGAAAGTGGAGGCCATCCGTTCTTGGCCTTCTCCCTCTACTATCACGGAGGTGAGGAGTTTCCACGGTCTTGCTTCGTTCTACCGCCGGTTCATCAAGGGCTTTAGTACCCTTACCGCCCCTATTACCGAGTGTATGAAGAAGGGCGCCTTTAAATGGACCCGAGCGGCCCAAGGGGCATTTGAGAAGCTGAAGACCCGACTTTGTGAGGCTCCGGTACTTGCTCTCCCGGACTTCACACAAGTCTTCGAGGTGGATTGCGATGCTAGCGGTGTAGGCATTGGAGCCGTTTTGATGCAGAACCAACGTCCTATTACTTATTTCAGTGAAAAACTCAGTGGGTCGAGGAGGAATTATTCCACGTATGATAAATAGTTTAATTCTCTCGTGCGAGCACTCGATCATTGGTCACACTATTTGAGGCCAAGCCAGTTTGTCATTCATTCGGATCACGAGGCGCTAAAATATTTGAACGGACAACACAAACTTAGCTCTCGACATGCCAATTGGGTCGAGTTTCTTTAAGGATTTAATTTTGTGGCAAAACACAAGAAGGGGAGTGTAAATGTAGTCATCGATGCGCTCTCGAGGAGACACTCTCTTCTTTCCATAGTTGAGGCAAGGGTCTTTGGATTTCAACACTTAAAGGAGTTTTATAAGGAGGATGATGACTTCAAATCACACCTCGGTGGTGGTGATGGTCCGTATTTGCAACAAGACGGATTTCTCTTCAAGGGTAACAAGTTGTGCGTCCCAAAATGCCCGTTGAGGAAGCTTCTAGTGCGAGAGGTTCACGGAGGTGGTCTCGCCGGTCATTTCGGTATTGATGGAGGTCCATCTACACCAGCATTGCTAGTTGGCATAGCAAGGAAAGAGGAGAGGACTTTCTATCCTGAGGTCCTCAGCAGGTCCCTCACACAATGGGATCTAGTTGGGAATTCAGGAGGGATTAAGTCCCTCCTACAGCAAGTTTAGCTCAGCCATGGGAGACAGGTCCTAGGGAAATTTTGAAGCTCCACATGAAAGCTACATGTTCCTCCCAAGATCCTGTGCAGCAGGCAACCTTGGCCTTAGAACCTAAGTCCAATTGGTGTAATTGGACCTTGGCAGAACCCCAATCTGTGAAATCAGGGTTCAGGTCTATTTCAAGGTCTATTACAAGCTGCAGCAGAGCAAGGCAATGACATTTGGTGGTTTCCATATGATCCTTGGGTCATCAATGGCCTCTGGCCGAGGAGTGCAAGTAACTGATGTCCTTGGACATTTTCTACAGCATGTTTAGTCCAGGGAATACTAGCAACACAAGCAGCTGGGACAATCTTGGAATTCAGTAATTTAACAAGGTCATTTGGTCATTTTCTGTAACAACCCGCTCCCTAATAGGGGTTGTTAAGGTCAATCTCAACCTAATTAAGGTTGAGAAAGGTAAAAAGGAGAACTTAAAAACCAATTTCCAAAATTTCCTGGGGAAAATCTGGCAGAGTTTCCTTTGTAATACGGACGTTTCCCAGGCTTAAAGCCTTACATCTTTGTAAATAAACAAAATAAACCCAAAAACAGAATCAACGGCCACACGCCGAAGTATATCATGAGCCACACGCTCGAAGAACAATCTAAATGCATCAAACAACCCAAGCATTCCAAAAATATTTACAAAACGATTCAATTACAAGATAATTACTTCCTATACATAAACAGCTAGATATACTAAATCTCCAAACAAGCAGTCAGCTCCGGATCTTCATATTTACCTGTAAGGGGGAGGGGAAAGGGGTATGAGCAAACCACAGCTCAGTGGGTAACTTGTACCCTGGAACAACCATTGAGATTCAAGCAACCTAAGGACGGGAGTCGCCCTAGTTTTGCATTCACAAAGGTACAATTAAAACATAAACTTAGTTTGAACAGTAAAATAAGTTGCTTATTTAAATCACAAGACGCTTTTTAAAACTTAGTTTGAACATAATTAAACCAAACTCATAATTTCTCAAGTAGGAAACCAATCACACTTCAAAACCTTTCAAGGCCATTCTAAATAATACAATAACACTTTCAACATATAAAGAATAACTCACGCACTTTAAAACAAGTATTAAAAACTATTCAAATTTCCTTTTTCATCTTTCCATAACCAAAGTATGTACCGTTTCAATCAACCAACGGTTTCATATAATCTTTCCTTCTTTCCATTGTACGAAAATATCGATACCATGGGTGTAGGGTACTTTCAGCACTTTTCCGATCGGGGTCGGTTCCCCCTTAAGACAGTTAGTTTAACTTCCCGAGAGTTTTAACGTCAATGGACTTTATATACCATGCCGATTCGGTTCCCCATTACAGGTGTAACATCGGCTTTCCAAATTAGTCCACAATACCTAGTGTAATAGACTTAGCCCGAAAACCATTTCAAACTTGTAAATTGCATAACTATTCCATACCATACATTTCTCATCCAAACCCGCTTTCCAAAATCTCATATATGTACGTAAAATAGGAATTTACCTTTCATTTAAACCAAAATACTCAACTAGCTAATTTCCAGCCTTTTTCCATTTACGAAATCCAAATATCCATAAAGGAGTTTATAAAAACTTCATAATAGCCCTTCAAAACATATAAATCACATATCCCTCTTAAACCACATATAAGTATCAAAATCAAAACCATTTCTTAGAATAACAGTTCAAAGAGTCATTCAAGACTCAAGTACACAAGTAAATACGTGTAATGGAGCCCATAAGGCCCGTATAAGTTCAAATAATTGGGAAACACATGCACACGAGCACTTAAATTCATATACAAGGTCTAGCAATTAGTATAAATCCAAATCACATGGCACTAGAATCCAAAAGGCCTAATTACGACGCATCTTAGGAACATGAAAGTTCCATTCTTAGCATATAACTCACCCAAATTCCATTTATGCATACTTTCCACATAAATAACCAAATTAATTACGTATAACCTGCAGGATACTTATCTATGCACTTTATACTTACAACTTCCAAAACAACATCAGGGTACATATAAACCTCCTTCGAATCATGAATTAACTTAATTTCTCCGCCTATACCGCAATAAGGACTATTCTTAGCATAATCAATCAATAAACCGTTCTTTTCATCATTCAACCAAAAGTAATTCAATTTCACAATTCAACCCGGGCTCCCTCCTCACATACATCGCCCTAAATTAACCTCGAGGCTCAATGTTCCACCCAAATACCATCTGACTTCAAGCTCAGTTACATAATTCAACCCAACCATTCTAACACATCTACCAATTCAGGCATAAATTCGATATTCAAAATTTGTAAACTAAACCTGAAACTTAATAGTTATTAAGAGGGGACATAGATTACCCACATGATTCGATTAACCTCAGACTCAACATCTCAATTTCGGACCTGAATTTTGCGACGAAACCCATCCAAAACAAACAGGGGTTTCGTCCTTGCCTCACGTGCCAACAAACCACGGCGCACCGAGCCTTAGTCACCACCGCACAGCCGTCGCCGACGTCCCAGCCCAAGCAGCGTTGTGTTCCCCACCGCCGTCCATCAAGCGGCGTTCCGCCACTGCTCAACCGCCTCTCCTCTCACTCTATTGCTTGCCGGACTGCCAGAAAAGGGAAGGAAGAAGGTGTTGGGAATGTCCCGACAATGTTCGATATACACGGAGATTAAACCAAAGTAATATAGTGATTATATGTCTTGCTAGAGACCTCTATAGTTAGTAATTAAATATGTTTAATTACAACTATATTATTTGGTCCTACTGGGTCACACAAGTCAGTGCCCTAGAACAATGTATGTAACCTAAATGATATTGTATCAAGTTTAGAAAAGTTGGAAACTGATTTCTGCGAGAAATCAGCCCAACACGGTCTGTGTTGAGACACCACGATCCGTGGTGTCCATGGGCCGAATATTTGTACTCTCTCGAGTCCAACACGGACCGTGTTGGGCCCAGAAGATGCGCCGTTGTCTTTTTCGGCCCTTTAGCGTTTTGAACCCTTTCCCTAGGTTTTTTAAACACTATATAAAGGGGTCTCTGGGAGAGATTATTCCACACCAACTGCCTTCGACTCTTAGAGAGATACCAGGGTGATTTCCTGAGTTCCTCTCTCCTTTTTGCAGTTCTAGTTTCAGAAGCGCTATCGGTTTCTGAACAGCGATCTCACATACATCTTAGATTGAGATTCGTCTCGATCAGGTCGATCTAGCAATCGGGTTCCCGGAGTGCTGCGTGGACTTCTCAGTAGAGGGTTTCAGCGTTGGAATCTGGAAGGTCAACCTCTTCTTCAGCCGGAATTAGCGATCAGGTATAATTACTAAAGCCTCTGCAATTGTTTTGATTAATTGTTTATAACTGTTATAATATTCCGCCGATTAATCTGTATCTGTTTAGGAAATAGATAACCTAAAACCTAACAGAAGGGACGGAACCGACGATCGAACAACCACTGTCATCGTCGATCTTCTATCCCCCTCGCCACCATCTCCCTGTCTTTCTCTCTCTGCGCGGCCGCCGGCGACTGGCAACCAAGCGGCGCCGCCACTGTCTGCCTCTCTCTCTCTCTCTCTCTCTCTCTCTCTCTCTCTCTCTGCGTCAGGGTCAAGGCTGAAAGCCAACACCCACCCCCTTCTTTTTTTTTTCCTCTGCCGTGGAACACACCAAAAAGAGAAAGGGAGTTAACCTCCTCCACTTATTAATTGTATCCTAATAATAATAATAATAATAATAATAATAATAATAATAATAATAATAATAATAATAATAATAATAATCCCCCTCCTCTTTGCCTCCTTTCCAAATCTATAACCTAATTACCAATACTATAGCTAGTCAACTCTTCTAATAAAATTCTAACATTGATAAATAAATAAATAAAATAATATCCACATAATATCGAAATACAATAATTAATCCCATAAATAAATAACTAAACCCAAATTAGACCCTTAACCACGATATTACCCTTAATAAAACTCTCGGATCTTACATTTTCCCTTTAATGATCGAGTAACCTAGCTGAGTTCTATTACTACCACCTATATTTAGCAGCAAGGGAAAGTGGAATTATGACTAATACATGAAGGAAGCAACTGTTGGCAGCTCTAGAACCAGCCAGCCCTTTTCCCTTTTATTTTACTATTCTTGATGTAATTAGCTGTAATTAATCAGTGTATTAGTTCTATGCAGCTCACTTATGTACATTAAGTTAGCTTAGACACAGATTAGAGGTTTCCTAATGCTTAGGAAATCCCTAATCTCTCGGTTACAGCCAGCTGCTTGCTTAAAGCAGCAATATAAGCCAGCTCTTGTTGTAATAGCATTCAATTAAGAGTGAATAAATGAGAAACTAGTCGAGCTTGCTCCTGTGTGTTTGTGAGTGTCTATAAAAACTCTCCATTGTTTCTACTTGTCTGTAACTAAGCTTTGGCAAGCTTAGAATGTGCTAAGTATAGCTTGGTTGATGTTCTGGTGGTGAGGTCTATATCCAGTACATAAACTGAGTCCTTGCCCTTGTGCTTCTTGCTGTGGTGTGGTCTGTATCAGTGAGAATCACAGGTTTTCTATCTTTCCTTATTTGTTTTTCGTTCCTTAATGCTTTTCCATCCCTAGGAAGAGCTTTGGTTGAACAAGAACAAGACAACAAGGTCCTTATTGGTGTTTGTCCAAGCCAATGCACTCTGATTCCCTTTGGTCTGCACGTGCATGATACGCCGCAAGTGCACGGTGTACAGTGTAGTATATCAAGGTCGTTCCCACGAGGACTTGTTCTAGCTTACGCACTAAACTAACCCACTACAAAGGATGCTAGGTTAATCAAAAGGATTGGATTTTTAATTCAGTTTAAACTAAAATGATCGAAACTGTAAAGCAATCTAATTCAATCTGAGAATTTATCTAATCAAAACAGCAAGTATATTTTTATGGAGGTTTTCTCAATATTATAAAGGTGTTTAGGGGAGTTACTCTAGTTCTCCAATTAACCTAACGAAGGTCTGACTTCGGTATTTAGCAATTCGTACCAATTCGGGATCAATAACCAAACAAATATCTATCACAACAATCTTTCGATCCGAAGTGAATTGCTCCGACTAAATCAAACACCTATTTTCATGGCTATCTAATTTAGTCAAAGTTACAACAGGTTATTTAAACGATCCTAGGTATGAAATACATTATTTCTAACCGAATTTTATACCTATTCGATCTTCGTCAATCCAACTCAAAGAAGCAACATTTCGATCCGAAACTAAGAGTCTAGACACAAGTAACAGGTGGCCAATCAATTACTATAACAATATAAACACGAAGACAGAACGAAATTGACAAACTATTTCATACCAAAATCAAAACATAGGGTCAAATGAACAACATCGAGTTTCCTCTAAACTAAAAATTAACTACTCATGCTTGATAATAAAAACAACTAAACTAATTGAATTGAATCTAGAAAACATAGTAAAAATTAGGGAAGAGAACAACCACAATCGAGGGATGAACGAATATGTCGGCTCGTGAAAGTTTCCTTCTCCCGAGCCTCAATCTCCGATTTTTCCGTCGCCAATTGAACTCTTTGATCTCCAATACTAGAATTCTAGAAATATTGTTTTTGAGAACCAATAATAATAATAATAGATGAAATGTATGCTATGATCTGATATCCAATCTCCTGCTGCTCATGTTTCTTTTATAGAAGTAGATTCCTTGCTCTCCAAGTTGTGTGTAACAACCTCCGCGCTACCAGCGCGAGACATGCCTGGGAGAACAAGGAGTGGCGTAACAACCAGGCGCTGCCAGCGCACTCTAGGCGCTACCAGCGCGCTCCAAACTTCAACGCCCCTAAACCTTCTGTTAGGCGCTACGGTACGGTACTGTCTTGGCAAACATGCTTTCTTGTTTTTCCTTGCACTTTGCTTTGTCTCCCCACCTTTCAGCTTCTCCTCCTATTTCTTTCTCTTCATGACTTCATGTAACTCCATTCACAAACCTTCAAAATTACACCAATCTCCAGACCAAATGAAATATACACGAATTTGGGATATAAAATGTCGTGTTCGATCACAAACAGACCTGAAATTCATGTATTAAACACCCAAATAACCCTATAAAAATATAGGGTTATCAAATCCCCCCATGCTTAGTTCTTGATTGTCCTCAATCAAGTTCCAAACAAAATAGTAGAAGGAAATCAAGAGGACTCAAATCAAAACCAAATATTAAAGACTAGACCGGGAGACTTGGACTCCGATTCAAAACGACTCGTCTCAAAGAAAATAAGAAAAACATGTTTTATACAATCCTCCTCAGGCTAACTACTCTAGTCACATCATTTCAACCAAGCACAACGAAATGTGACCCGGATATGAATCAAATCAGTTCCGATCAAGAAGAATGAGGTCGTTCCATGTTCACAAGATATGCACTTTCTACAGGCAAAAAACCACCAACTAATCTCAGATAATGCAAATAAGCGCGGTTGGTTATGAACGTAGATCAGTCGAATGAGCAAAACCTCACTTCGGATATTGTTGAAACACTCCAACTCTCAAATGCGCTCATACATTGAGGCTAACACTCAATACTTAGACCAAAGAAACAACCTACCGGAACTTGATAAGTATCTCGCTACCCACTGCTATTATGCAGTTTGCAAGTGACAATCAAGAGGAATTTTTCGGGTTGAAATGGGGCTCAGGTTAAGGGAAAAGAGTTGTAAATATTTTAGGACTGAGGAGTTAAGAGCCAAGCTTGGAGTTAACATATTTCTCAACTCACTTGCCAAAGATGGGCAAGCTACTCATTTTCTCCCTCATTTCTCAATTATGAACAAATCACAACCCATATTTGATCCAAAAGATCTTCATCAAAAATACTTCTCTATTAATGTCGGAAATCGCATGTAACACAGAGTTCCCCCATCTAATCACCTATCCTCTTTTTTTTCTTTTTTTTTCTTTCATTTATTCTTTTGCACAGGTGACCAGGGGGAAGTATAAAAAAATCAGCACATAAGCGATCTTCGGTTTCAAGATACATCAAGTGAATACTATTTAATTGGAAAACATAAAGCATCACAATGAACTTTCGATCCAACAATTTCCCAAATCAAAACACATGTCCAATTGACACCCATTTTTCTAGTTTTCAACACAATCCATCATCAACCCTTCCAATCCACACTCTCGATATGATACGATGAACACTCAAACTCCAAGCAAGGCAAAAGGATAGAAAATAGAATCAGGCCGTGGCTTGTAATGCAAGGGTTCAAATATAAAAGAGGTAAATAAAGGCTAGAAGAGGCTAAAGAGGGATATAAACAATGTCAGAGTGGCTATTAGGCTATTTAGTTTCAATAATACACAAATGAATGCTTCTGTCAGTTCATCACTTTAAGCAAATGCAACGACGCAGCTTCGTACAAGATACAAACCAAACTCTAGAGGTGCAACTATGGTGGAGTCACTCAAGAAATAAAGAGACCGATAAAAATGATCAGTCTATACATTTTGGCCATGTAGACTCACGGTATAAGGCTCATTCACCCAAACCTAGCCCAAAGATTTGCGACACGCCTATTTACACCACTAGATCAATCAAAGTAGTCATATACCTTTTTCGATCACGCATATCTCAAAACATAGGACAACTTAGCCTATCTTTTTGAAACCGACAACCATATCCAGAGCACATAAGGTCAAGCGAAGTCAAAAAGAAAGACAGAATAGCTTACAAATCGTCATAGGAGGGGTTATTGTTCGCTAACCTATCCTAATCCTATTTTTTTTTTATGTTTTCTGATTTTTCAAAAAAATTTGGATTGTTTTGTTTTTGCCATGCAAAGCTAAGTAAGGAAGAACTAAAAATAAGGGAAACTAGTGAAAGAAAAACCAATAACTAAAATGATCTATCTAATGCAATCTAGGTGGATGCAATTTATACAAGTGATTTATCCTAAAAAAACGGAAAATCGAAAATAAAGACTCAAGACGCGGACTTTTATAGAAGTACCCCCCCCCCCCATGCTTTAAACAATGCATTGTCCCCAATGCAAAAGACAGAATGGAAACACAGAAGGGGGACGGGACATCTACTCATCATCTTCAGGGGATGGGGGAGGGGTCGGGAGGAGGTAATCAGTGAGAGTTTGGAGCATACCTCGCAGGTTGTTGTATTGATTGTCTTGACGCTCGATGGCGAGGGTGACGGATTCTTGGAGAGTATCGAATCGGTCATTCAGCCTCCCTAACTCGGTTTCGAAGCCTTTCATCACTACATCAGCTTCGTCCAGTGGAGGTTGATTGGAACTAGATGGAGCATGAGAAGGTGGATTTTGCGTGGGTGGCTGATTGTGCGGCAGGGCAACTTTGAGGTTGTTGGGGTAGATCCTGGATGGTGACATGATCGTGCGGCAGGGCAACTTTGAGGTTGTTGGGGTAGCTCCAAAGACATTCGCCGGAGAGGGGTAGGGTACACATGCTAAAGGATTTACATTGTTTTGCATTTATCAGCATGTTTCCCGGAACTACATCCTCGGCCTTGGGGTTGGGGCGGAAACCATATTCACGAGCGATACGGGTAATAAGCCCACCTACAGCTATGCCGGCATTGGTTCTAGGTATACGGGCGAGGTGTTGTGCTAGCATAGCAGCGGGGTCGGCGCGGGAGTCAGAATTGAGCATGGTGTGGAGCATATACATGTCAGATTTGGTTGCTTTATTCGAACTACCCGCCCTAGCAAAAATACCACAAGAGAGCACGCAATGGGTGTATTTGAGGACTGGGTTTTTTATATGGAAGGAAGGTGTACTGCGTGGGTTCCAGTTCTCTACCCCGGATATGGATTTAAAGAAGGCAACTCCATCCCAACCCGGGTCAATAGGGTCAGCAGGTCTAAAGGTTCGCTTGGGAAAGCCAAAGAGTCTAGCGAATTGTGATATAGTTAGGCTCCGCTGCCTCCCTAACAACTGGAATGAAATTTGACCATCTGGACCAGTAAGGCGTACCTCGACAGTGCTGAGGAACTCGAGGGTGATCTCGCGGAAAGAGAGTTCTGGAGTTTGGGCCACCAGAAGGAGATGACTGGCACTCAGAAGAGTCCTCACATCGTCGTACATTCCCACATTGTGCAAGAAGGCGTCATCGGGATAACGAGTGGGGATGAAAGTGCGCTTACAAAGGATGTCATACCGCTCTTTGGCCTCTCCTCCAAAACCGTGAGGATTGCTTTGTCGTGTTGTTCTTGAGGTGGTGGCAGTCTGTTTCCCTTTCTCAGTAGCTGTTGCTTTGCGCTTTCTCCCTCTCCCGTTGCCATCGTCGCTAGGTGGTTGAGAGCCACGTGCTGTCCTTGCCATCTACATACAAACAGACAGAATTTCAAGTTATCAAAAGCAAAGTGAACCAAGTCAGAATTTCCTACATACTTGATCAATATTGTTGCCCTACACAATTAGAATCAAGTATCGAATATCTCATCATAATAGCTTGTTTAAATATCCACCAAAATATATGAATATCATATTAGACATGTTGCAGGTGGGGGAGGATTTGATGTAGAAATTTAAGCACGAAACAACCCCCCATGCTTAAGGCATACTATCATAAGGCAAGTTTGAATTAATTATGCAAAACAGACCACATTCATTCACTAATCGTTCAGTGCAACAGTCATTTAATTTCAGTCACAATTCACCCATTTAACTAGATATATATCTCGAACAGCATGAGTGCTTCATGGGGAGAGACAGGACAGTAATGCTACGTGCAAATTAGATATTCTTCGCATCCCCCATGCTTGAATTATACCACAAAACATAGCAGAATAGACACCCACCTTATCGAAACGGATATTGCAATGTGATTACCAGCCACTATACCATCCATTAGTATATGAGGAAATAAAAATTTCAAACAAGGAAGTCCCACACAACAACCATCTCACAAGTTCAAAGAGATTGAGCTGAATTCCAAGCCAGAGGGTTATTAGCTTCACTAATCAGAAATTCTATGCAAGAAACTCAGTTAAAGACTCAATCTTTTAAGCTTTTTTAAACACCATCAATGGTGTTGATTCCCACAGTGAATGCCGAAACTCCATGTAAATGATACTATCAATACTGTAAAATATGGACATCAAGCAGAGAATTACAGCAACAATTTAGAATATATTGCAATATCAGTCCAGCTCTTGGAGATGCAACAGTAGTAGCAACATTTCGACAGTCAACAAATTCACACACAAAACAGAATTCACGCAAGTAGCAGCAAAGTACCCCTTACCAGCGTCTAGCATAGATAGAAACCCAAGACTCATACTTCCAAGTAGACTCATCCAATTATTCTCTAAATTTCCAAGTAGGTCTTAGACCAATCGAGCAAAATTCACGCACAAATTCGCACCCTTGACTTTCTTGACACAATTTTGCACCCTCAATGTGAATCAAGCATCCATGTTGGACCCAAGAAACAACCAAAGGAACAAATTCCCAAGTAGCTTAAAGAAGAAATTTCACACAATTCACGCATCAAAATTCGACCAAAGCTATAGGTGCAAATTTACTCAATTTCCCCACTCATTCAAGCGAAGGTTGCGCAATTTCAGACCCAAATTTGAACAAAACGTCAAGATGGAACTCAATTTCGAACTAGAATTCAATGGTAAATTGAGTTTGAGTGAAAGAACATACCTTGAGTTGGAGAAAAAATTGAGAGCAAATCTTTCACAGGGATGCCCTAATGGAGAGTATAGATTGAGAGAGTGTAAATTGGGAATGGGTGTGTGCAAGTGTGCAGGGTGATGGCGGTAGTGTCGGAGGGTCGCGGCAGGCTTTTTCCGGCGAGAGGTCGGCGGCTGCTGGGTGTGCGCTGGACTGGGTCGTCGAACAGAGACGAGGGACGGGGTAGGGCTTTTTTCGGCGAGAGGTCGGCGGCTGCTGGGTGTGCGTTGGGCTGGGTCGTCGAACAGAGACGAGGGACGGGGTAGGGCTTTTTGTGAAAGGAGAGTTAAATTGAAAGGGAGGAGGAATTAAATTGAAATAAGGGGAATGGCGGTTCAGTTTAGTCGGGCAAAAGCGAGACAAAATAAAAAAAAAATGTGCGATCCAGGCGCTGGTAGCGCCTAGTCAATTACCTCCGTCCCATTGCTACTGTCTGAGGCGCTACTAGCGTGTCATATGGCGCTGCCAGCGCCCCTTTTCAAATTTTGTTCTGTTTCTCCATTCGTGCTACCCCTGCACAAGTGACCAAAATTCTAAAGGCACCTAAATTTTGATAATCGAGCATAGAAAATAATTAAAATCAAAGGAAATTAAAAATAAAAAAAAAATAAAGCTTGTAAAATTGGGTTGCCTCCCAATCAGCGCTTGTTTAACGTCATTAGCTTGACGGGTTACCTCGTTTATCCGGTTGAAGTATCCAACCACGCCATTGAAACCTTATTGACTGTTTCTCCTATAAAGTAAGGTTTCAACCTGTGTCCATTTACCTTAAATGTGTCGGTTTCTTCGCTCCAAACCTCCACCGCTCCGTGAGGGAATACCTTCGAGACTGTAAAGGGTCCCCACCATCACGACTTTAATTTCCCGGGAAACAGTTTAAGCTTGGAATTGAACAAGAGCACCTTGTCTCCTACTTCAAACCTCTTCATGATATGTTTGTCATGCCACATTTTAGTTCGCTCTTTATAGATCCTAGAGCTCTCACAGGCTTCCAACCTTAGCTCATCTAGCTCTTGGAGCTGTAACATCCTCCGTTCTCCAACCGGTTTAAGGTCGAAGTTCAAAGTCCGAACTGCCCACAAAGCCTTGTGCTCTATCTCAACTGGCAAGTGGCATGCTTTCCCAAATACTAGCCGGTATGGTATCGTACCTAGAGGAGTCTTGAATGCAGTTTGATATGCCCACAATACATCATCTAACTTTAAAGACCAATCCTTTCTCAAACTGTTCATAGTCTTTTCTAGTATACTTTTCAATTACCTATTTGACAGCTCCACCTGTCCACTGGTTTGGGGGTGGTAAGGAGTAGAGACTCGGTGGGACACCCCGTACTTGGCTAAGAGAGCATCAAGGGGTTTGTTGCGAAAATGAGTACTGTTATCGCTCAACAAAGCCCTCGGAGTGCCAAACCTTGCAAAAATGTTCTTCTTCAAAAATTTAATCACCACTTTAGCATCATTGGTTGGAGATGCGATGGCTTCTACCCACTTGGAGACGTAATTGACCGCCACTAGGATGTAGAGGTTTCCATGAGAGGAGGGGAAGGGACCCATAAAATCGATGCCCCATACATCAAATAACTCAACCTCTAGGATGCCCGTTTGAGGCATCTCGCATCTCCTCGAAATGTTGCCCGTTCGCTGGCATCTATCACATGAAAGCACAAAAGTCCTAGCATCTTTAGAAAGAGTCGGCCAATAAAAACCAGCTTGGAGTACCTTGGCAATTGTCTTGTCAGAACCAAAGTGGCCTCCACATGGGGTGGAGTGGCAATGATGTAGAACACTTTGCACTTCATCTTGCGGAATACATCTCCTATAAATCCCGTCGCCACAAAGCTTGTAGAGGAGAGGCTCCTCCCACACATATCTTTTCACATCTGAAAGGAATTTCTTCCTTTGCTGATAGGTCATCTCGGGAGGGATCACACCGCACACAATGTAATTCACAAAATCAGCGTACCATGGTGAGATGCGTCCGACAACTGCTAGAAGCTGCTCATGAGGAAAGAACTCATTGATTAGCATGTCATCTTTGGTGAGATCCTCCAATTGCAGCCTAGAGAGGTGGTATGCCACCACATTTTGCAACCCCGATTTATCACGGATCTCGAGGTCGAATTCTTGAAGCAAGAGCACCCACCGTATGAGGCGAGGTTTGGAGTCTGCCTTTGTCATCAGGTGCTTGATGGCAGCGTGATCAGTGTAGATGATGACCTTGGAGTTGATCAAGTAGGACCTGAATTTGTCTAAAGCATAGACAACAGCCATAAGCTCTTTTTCAGTCGTGGCATAATTTGGTTGAGCTCTATCCAGAGTTTTGCTAGCATAATAGATAGCATATGGCTTGTTGTCCTTTCTCTGTCCCAATACCGCCCCTACTGCGTAGTCGCTGGCGTCGTACATCACCTCGAAAGGCAGATCCCAATCAGGCGCTTGCATAATAGGTGCAGTTACAAGGGCCTGTTTCAACCTGTTGAAAGCACTCAAAAATTCCTCATTAAATTCAAAGGGTATGTCCTTGATAAGCAATTGGGTGAGAGGTTTAGCAATTTTTGAAAAGTCTTTGATGAACCGGTGGTAAAAACCGACATGTCCCAAAAAGCTTCTCACCCCTTTTACTGAAACAGGTGGTGGTAATTTTTCAATTACCTCCACCTTTGCTCTATCAACGGCAATACCCTTACTTGAAATCACATGGCCTAAAACAACACCTTCCTGCACCATAAAATGGCACTTCTCCTAATTTAGGACCAAATTAACCTCTTCATATCTTTTCAAAACTTTTTTCAAATTTTCTAAACAGTGATCAAAAGAGGTTCCATAAACGGAAAAATCGTCCATAAAAACTTCTACAATGTCCTCAGTGAACTCAGCGAATATATCATCATACACCATTGGAAGGTAGCGGGTGCGTTACATAACCCAAATGGCATTCGTCGGTAAGCAAAGGTTCCATAAGGACATGTAAAAGTGATTTTTTCTGGGTCCCTTGGGTGAATAGGGATTTGGAAGAATTCCGAGTAGCCATCTAAATAGCAGAAAAATTCATTTTTGGCCAGTCTCTCTAACATTTGATCAACAAAAGGGAGGGGGAAGTGATCTTTACGAATGGCGTTGTTTAATTTCCTATAATCAATGCACATACGCCAGCCAGTAACAGTTCTAGTTGGGACCAACTCATTGTTTTCATTTTTAATCACTGTCATCCCACCCTTTTTAGGCACCACATGAACTGGACTTACCCACTCACTGTCTGAGATAGGGTAGATAATCCCGGCTTTTAATAGTTTTAAGACTTCCTCTTTTACTACCTCCTTCATGTTAGGGTTGAGTCTACGTTGATGTTCAATGGAGGGCTTATGGTCATCCTCTAAGAGGATTCTATGCATGCAAAAGGAAGGGTCGATGCCTCTAAGATCATCAATCGTGTATCCTATGGCCTTTTGGTGTGTCCTCAAAACCTCAAGTAAAGATGCAGTTTCATTCTGATTCAAGGATGCACTAACGATGACAGGATAGGTGGAATCAGGGCCAAGGAATTCATACCTCAAGGTAGATGGTAGAGGTTTCAGCTCGACCTCGAGAGCTTTCTTTTCTGCATTTTCAGGCTCAACTTTAAGCTCCCCCACTTTGGCAAATCCCGGTGGAATGGTAGTGGTCTCATCCATCAATTTAGTATATGCTGCAGCTTCAGAGTCAGTGTCCTGCACACAATCAGTCAATAGCAAACATTGCTCAAGCGGATCACTTGGCTGTGGGTGAGAATTAGTTTCCTTCACTGCACTATCAATAACATCAATAAAATTGCAGTCATCAGATATAGAAGGAAACTTTGCAGCACGGCTCAGATTAAACTCAACTTTATGGGTACCTACGTCAAAAGTCATTTTTCCATTTTTAACATCAACACAGCACCCTAAAGTGGCCAAGAATGGCCTACCAAGAATAATAGGGGTGCGGAGATCCTCAGCCATATCAAGCACAACAAAGTCAACTGGTACGAAGATGTCTCCCACCTTGATAGGGACATCTTCAAGGATCCCTATGGGGTACTTGACAGAACGATCAGCTAATTGCAATGAGATGGTAGTGGGTTTTAGTTCACCCATACCTAATTTTCTAGACATTGACAAAGACATCAGATTGACACTGGATCCTAAATCACATAAAGTGCGGTCAATGAACAAATTACCAACTACACATGGAATAGTAAAGCTGCCAGGATCCTTAAGCTTTGGTGGAAACGTGTTTTGGATCGTAGCACTGCAATGATCAGACAAGGCCATTGTCTCATGCTCATCTAGCTTTCTTTTGTTACTCAAAACTTCCTTTAAAAACTTAGCATAGGTTGGCATTTGAGACAAGGCTTCTGTAAAAGGAATACTAATTTGGAGCTTTTTGATCACCTCCAAAAATTTACCAAATTGTTTATCCAACTTAGCTTTAGCCAATCTTTCAGGGAATGGGATCGGTGGAACATAAACTCTTTGGGTAACTTTCGAAGGGTCAACAGGAGCATTTTGATCAGGTTGCACATTAACATCAATCAAATCCTCTTTTGGAGGTTCAGAATTTCCCTTTTTGGCAATTTCAGACTCAGTCATATTATTTTCAACAGAATCATGCACATCAATAACCACATGTTCAGGTCTGTCCACTCTAGGTCCTTCCAACTGTTTCCCGTTCCTTAAGGTTATGAGATTACATTGCTCTCGAGGGTTCGGGACAGGTTGGGGTGGTAAGGTTGTGGAGGGACTAGTTTGGTTGGCTATCTGGGCTTCTAACATTTTGTTGTGTATAGCCAAGGCATCAACTTTGTCCACTAAATGCTTAATTATCCCTTCCTGTTGCTGTTGAGTGGCCAGCATAGTCTCCATCATTAATTCTAGGTTGGACTTTTTGGGTTGGTCCTGTTGTCTTTGGAAATCGGGTGCAGAATCCCTTTTTCCTCGCAGGGGACCTGTTGGGTCGTTGCTGCGGTAAGAGAAATTAAGGTGATTCCTCAAACCAGGGTGGTAGGTGTTGGAAGTCAGGTCATATTTCTGTCGTTAGTAACCAACATAGTTAGTGTCCTGTGTTTCCTCACTACTAGCCAACCCTACGGGACAGGTCAAGGTCTCATGTTCAGTAGAATTACATGAAGCACATGGGCGGGGGGAATTAGCTTGCACAGTTAAACGGTCCATTTTCTGCGTTAACGAATCCATTTTAGAAGTTAACATAGCAACTACATCAACATCGAACTTACCTCCCGCTCTATGGCGGGGTTTGGACCATTGGTATGAGTTTAGGGCCATCTGCTCAACCAGGTCAGTGAGTTGAGGCACTGTTTTGTTCATAAGGTCGTCCCCAGCCGCTGAAAGGATGCTCCTTCTTACTGATTCTTTTGCTCCGTTGTAGAAGGACTGAATTGGTACCCCAGGGCTCAAATCCATGTTGAGGACACTGACTAAGGAGGTCCTTGAACCTCTCCCATGCTTCATGAAAACTCTCATCGGGATCCTGTTCAAAAGAAGAAATTTGATTTCTTAGATTCGCCAGTTTACTAGGAGGAAAATATTTAGCAAGAAATATTTTAGCAAGCTGATCAAATGTAGTAACGGCGTTGTTAGCTGGCAAGGAGTCAAGCCACTCCCAAGCTTTCCCTTCAAGCGAAAGGGGAAAAAGTCTCAGCTTAACAACATCATCTTCCACGCCATTGGCCTTGAATGTGTCACATGCTTGGCGAAAGATGCGTAGGTGGCGGTTCGGGTCCTCATTTGGACGTCCATGGAATGGTGATTTGGACACCAAGTTGATGAGGGACTGTCGCAGCTCGAAGTCAGCTTGCGCTTGCGCTTCTTTAATCTAGCGTGGAATGTACGCTCGATTTTAGGGTCAAATTCGTAGAGATGAACTTCTTGCATAAACCTGAAACAGCACAAACAAGTACGCCAAACGCAATCAAATGGGTAAAGATAAAATAAAATAGATAAAAACAGACAAAATAAAACCTAGGCGCCCAGAATGTCTTCATCTAATGGCAGCTAGGGACAAAGTCCCCGGCAACGGCGCCAAAAACTTGATTCGCGCAAGTGCCCGGTGTACAGTTTAGTATATCAAGGTCGTTCCCGCGAGGACTTGTTCTAGCTTACGCACTAAACTAACCCACTACAAAGGATACTAGGTTAATCAAAAGGATTGGATTTTTAATTCAGTTTAAATTAAAATGATCGAAACTGTAAAGCAATCTAATTCAATCTGAGAATTTATCTAATCAAAACAGCAAGTATATTTTTATGGAGGTTTTCTCAATATTATAAAGGTGTTTAGGGGAGTTACTCTAGTTATCCAATTAACCTAACGAAGGTCTGACTTCGGTATTTAGCAATTCGTACCAATTCGGGATCAATAACCAAACAAATATCTATCACAACAATCTTTCGATTCGGAGTGAATTGCTCCGACTAAATCAAACACCTATTTTCATGGCTATCTAATTTAATCAAAGTTAACAACAGGTTATTTAAACGATCCTAGGTATGAAATACATTATTTCTAACCGAATTTTATACCTATTCGATCTTCGTCAATCCAACTCAAAGAAGCAACCTTTCAATCCGAAACTAAGAGTCTAGACACAAGTAACAGGTGGCCAATCAATTACTGTAACAATATAAACACGAAGACAGAACGAAATTGACAAACTATTTCATACCAAAATCAAAACATAAGGTCAAATGAACAACATCGAGTTTCCCCTAAAATAAAAATTAACTACTCATGCTTGATAATAAAAACAACTAAACTAATTGAATTGAATCTAGAAAACATAGTAAAAATTAGGGAAGAGAACAACCACAATCGAGGGATGAACGAATATGTCGGCTCGTGAAAGTTTCCTTCTCCCGAGCCTCACTCTCCGATTTTTCCGTCGCCGATTGAACTCTTTGATCTCCAATACTAGAATTCTAGAAATATTGTTTTTGAGAACTAATAATAATAATAATAATAATAGATGAAATGTATGCTATGATCTGATATCCAATCTCTTGCTGCTCCTGTTTCTTTTATAGAAGTAGATGCCTTGCTCTCCAAGCTGTGCGTAACAACCTCCGCGCTACCAGCGCGAGACATGCCTTGGAGAACAAGGAGTGGCGTAACAACCAGGCGCTGCCAGCGCGCTCCAGACTTCAACGCCCCTAAACCTTCTGTTTGTGGCGCTACCAGCGCGTCCCGACGCGCTGCCAGCGCCTGTCTTGGCAAACATGCTTTCTTGTTTTTCCTTGCACTTTGCTTTGTCTCCCCACCTTTCAGCTTCTCCTCCTATTTCTTTCTCTTCAGGACTTCATGTAACTCCATTCACAAATCTACAAAATTACACCAATCTTCAGACCAAGTGAAATATACACGAATTTGAGATATAAAATGTCGTGTTCGATCACAAACAGACCTGAAATTCATATATTAAACACCCAAATAACCCTATAAAATATAGGGTTATCAGTGCATGAGGTATCAACAAGACCATCGACATGTTGAAAGAGCACTTTTATTGGCCGAAGATGGGAGGCGATGTGCAGGATGTAGTGTCGAAGTGTGTTACTTGCCACCATGCCAAGAGTCAATTCCACCAAGGACTTTATACACCCCTTCCGGTTCCGAATGGCCCGTGGGAGGATTTGAGTATGGACTTCATTGTAGCTCTTCCCCGGACCGTGCATGGCAAAGATGTGATTCTATTCGTTGTTGACCGCTTTTCTAAAATGGCGCATTTGATTGCCTTTGAGAAAACCGATGACGCCACATACATTGCAATACTTTTATTCCGGGAGGTACTGCGTTTGCATGGTGTTCCAAGGACTATTGTGTCGGATCGTGATACTAAATTCATGGGTCATTTTTGGAGGTCTTTGTGGATGCTCTTGGGGACGAAGCTTTTATTTAGCACGTCACATCATCCTCAAACAGACGGTCAAACTGAGGTAACTAACAAGACTCTCATTACATTGCTTCAGGGTCTTGTGAGTCGGAGTCTAAGGGATTAGGATGCCAAGTTGTGTCACGTCGAGTTTGCCTATAATCGGGCCCCCTCTTTTGCTACGGGTCATTCGCCCTTCGAGACTTGCTATGGGGTCAACCCTATAACTCCAATTGAGCTCCTTCCTCTTCCATTAGAATCGAGGGTTAGCTTTGAAGCAAGTGAGAAGGCCGGCGAGATCCAAAAACTTCATCGGCAAATTTGAGAAAAGATCGAGCGTACCAACGAACTTTATAAGGCCCGAGCCAACAAGCATCGCTGCAGTATCACATTCAAACCCGGGGACTTGGTTTGGCTACATTTGAGGAAGGAACGGTTCCTTTCCCGGAGGAGTAACAAGCTAATGCCATGAAGTGAGGGACCGTTCAAGGACTTGGCCAAGATAAATGACAATGCCTACAAGCCTTATCTTCCGAGAGATATATATGGGTATTTGATCTACCTTCAACATCGAGGATCTTTCACCTTACATCGAGGATGTTGAACCCGAAACGGATTTGAGGGCAAATCCTCTTCAAGAAGGAGAGGATGAAGAGATCCGCGTTTCGTTCTCCGCGCTCGTGATCTTCGCCAAGCGAGCCGCCTCGACCAACTTCAGCCTTGAGTTACAATTCCCGATCATCCTCAGAATTGCGAGGCTAGTCTCGGCCATCCAATGGGTGGACCCCAGGGTCCCTTTGGAAGGCTCGCTTGAGGCACCGACCCCGGAGGCCTCGGGACTGGACCGGGCCGTCCCGAGAATGGATAATATGAGGCATTGCGGTTCGGGTGAAGACCCGAGGGAAATAAACATCGAAGCTGTCAAGCCTGTCGTCAGATGGTAGGCGCGACCGAGTCGCCAGGAGGCATGCTCGCGCCCAGCTTCTGCAAGGAAGTGGTCGCGCCCGCGACCTGCCTTTTAGTGGACAGCCGCTACCGAGTCGCCTGGAGCCACGCCCGCGCCTAGTTGCTGCAGGAGATGGTCGCGCCCACGACCTGCTTTGTCCAGCGACAAGCTGTTGAGGGGCAGACGACTGACTTGCCCGAGTCAGCGTTGGCGCGCCCACGCCGTTCCCGCAACACGTGCGTGCGGTAGCATCTTTTAGGGTTGTGTTTGCTTGATTTTCTGCTTAAGTATAAATAGCTTGTTTTCCCATTTCCCAAGACAGTTTTTGATGATTAATGAAATGCTAAAGCATTGCTAGGGTTTCTCCCTATTCTCTCTAAATCCTGTTTTACTTTATCCATTGTTAATGGTGGTGTTAGCAAGTCATCTCTTTATTGATCATTTAGTGGACAACTCTTTTATGATGGTCATGGTGGGGTGTTAGGTTTTGGTGGTGGAATCTCCTTTACCCAAAATCATTATCCTATCTCATTGGTGTTCAAGCTTTTATTCGATTGATGATTCAAAGTCCACTCAAGCTAAAATCAATGCCCTCTCACGCGACGGTAACGCTCCACAAACAGAAGACCATCTCTTCTTGTTGGATAGTTGATGAGAAATACATGTATTATAAAGAATATGTGCAGAATTAGTAGCTTAGAAACCCTAAATTTACTGAAGGGTATTGCTTCAAATATAACACCATGTATATGTGCATGAACAATAATTCTTGCACACTGGTCACATGGGTTCCACAATAGACATAAACAACACGAACTGTTTTCAAGTACTCCTAAATTTCAAGGTTATTTGAGGAGTGGGAAAATGACTAATTATCATTTGGGGATGTTCAATGAGAATATGGACATTTGTCTTGAGTTTTTTCGAAAATTGTGGATAACCAGGGTCTCAGTAGCAGACTCAAACACTGAAATTAGAAGTGTTTGTTTGATAATAGCTAACGAAATTTTTCTAATGTATTTTTTATAGTTAGTAGGCTTGTTGTATTAAAGTGGACATCTTAACTGAAAATTCAAACCTTTTTTTAAAATATTTTTAGTCAATATAAATATGCAATATCCTCTAAAAATATAATGTACTATTTAAATTTTTGTTCTAACAAAGTATCTATGGACACCCCTGGACATAATTTGTATTGGCCCATGTTAGGGGAGTTACTTGAGGAGGTGGCTTCCACAACTTAATTAATGAATATATTAAAAATAAATAAATAAATAATAGTAATATTGAATTGGCTTATCTACCATAAAAATAATAAAAAAAAAACCCTATCGAATCGCCCCCACCCCTCCCAAATAAGAAATAATTATGGTTTTAAGATCGGCCGAATCCTGTCTTAGCCTACCTAAAGTTATGCTTATCAAACACAATTAACCAATCACAGCATTTCTCAAGTTGTTTATTTGAAAGAGAAAGACAAACATAATCCTAATCATATCGTAATGCAACTTAATTAATTTAACTTTCTACATCATCTTTCCTTTTCTTTTCTTTTGCGCAAAAAAAAAAAAAAAAAAAAAAAAAAAAAAAAAAAAATTTAGAAGGATCTAACGTTTTTATGAGGAGACTTTTAAATTTCCTTTTTCTTGTGGGTGACTTCAACTTCAGCTAATTGAAATAGACTACCATTAGACTAATGGATATTATTTAACCACTCTTAAGTAAAATAAATCTAAATAAATCTTATTTATACATGTGTTAAGTTTTATATTGGCCATTAATTTTTTATTGAGATATAAATTGTAAAATATATTTGTTAAAGTTTTAGTTTATTTTAAAAAAATTTAAAATAAATATTTTTCAAAATATGCTTGTTAACTAGGCAAAACTTAAGAGTTAAAATATTTAAATTTTAATAAAATTTTTAAAAAAACTTTTAATTAAGAAAATATATTTTATAATGTTGTACTAAATAAAAAATGAATACAGAAGATAAAAATTGATAAATATATAGATAAACATTGTTTAATTGTACTATTGTCATAATTGACAACCACTATAAATTTTTATAGTAACATTTCTCCAATGCGGCCAAGTTGGATAGTTAATTGATAATCCTTAGGCAATTGTTGCAGTAAAATCCAAGGGGAAATTTGCTAAACCCCCAAGTTTGGGGAATTAATTTTTTTAACCTTACTGTTTGGGAGTTTCGTGTAAGCACTCCCCACCTTTAGTTACAATTTAATTAAAGTCCAAGTCCAATGAAGTATTTAGTAGCAAAACATTAGATCTTGGTCTTATCGGGTTCGATCAATTCAGGTATTCGGTCAAAAATCCCAAACCCCAACCCTGGCCGAATTTCAATTCGGACAAAATAATCAGACCTAAACCCGAACCCGAATGATCGAATTTAATTTTTTTGTCAAAACTAAAAATCAATTAAATACTAGATTTTGGTTAAAGTTTAGATTTGGTCAATTCGGGTTCAGGTTGACCGAATCCGACTATGAGGATAGTGTTCATAACTCACATAAAAAGGCTCAAATTTCATATTTGCTCATTTGGTCAAATTTGGTCATCTAATAGTACTTGGTCAAAAAATCTAGTATTCAGTTAATTTTGGTTTTGACAAAAAATTAAATTCGATCATTCGGGTTCCGTCAACTGAATTTGACAGAATGACCAAATATGAAATTTGAGCCACTTTATGTGAGTTATGAACACTATCCTCATAATTGGGTTCGGTCAACCCGAACCCGAATTGACCGAATTAAATTTTAACCAAAATCTAGTATTCAATTAATTTTTAGTTTTGACAAAAAATTAAATTTGATCATCATTCGGGTTCGGGTTTAGGTTTGATTGTTTTGTCCGAATTGAAATTTGGCCAGGGTCGGGGTTTGGGGTTTTCGACCGAATACCCGAATGGATCGAACGCAATAAGACCAAGATCTTATTTTTTGCCACTAAATATATATACTTAATTGGACTTGAGCTTTAATTAAATTGTAACTAAAGGTGGGGGGTGGTTAAATAAAACTGTCAAACAGCAAGATTAAAAAATTAATTTCCCAAACTTGAGGGGGGTGTCAACAAATTTTCCAAAATCCAACAGAGTAGTATCACTGTGATTTATATTGACAGTTTTGCTTATCTTTTGTGTTTTACTATAATAAACATAAATTAGTCCAATCTCGTGTGTGTATATGTGGCCTTTTTTTTAGTACTTTTGAAAATGTTGTATAATTCAGAAATTTTATTATTTAATGCCTTTTTTTTATGGCTTTTATTGAATGACACATAAATTTAGATTTATCATTTTTGTTAACATATGTTATTATTATGTCGAGGTCAATTCAAGCCATTCAAACTCGGACGAGAAATTCATGTCTAGACGCGGTTTTGATTCGAGTCAGATTGGGTGGGACAATTCGAACGAAGTTAAATTTGGGTTAGAATCGGGTTCGTATAATAGAAAAAAGAGAAATATTATATTCGAATATTCGGCCAATATAAAAATTCGGACGAAATGTCTACATCCAAACCCGATTTTTTTTTGGGTTGAACAATTCGGATTTTTGAGTCGGACAAAATTTTGTCAGCTTTATTCTACCTTTTTGGTTTATATAATTGTAATTTGGAAAATAGCATATGATTAGAAACTCATAATTGGTAGACTTCAAATGTTAGGACAACAAGCATATAGATTCGTTAGATAATTATTAAGAGCCCTCGTAGATAGAGACTTGTTTGGGCCCTGGGTGCCCCAAAGTTTCAGCCCAAAAGTCTGATCTGTTTTGTTCTGCCGTCTGCGGCATTAAACGCCTATTTTCAAATTTCCTTCTTTTCATATTTTCTTTGTCAAAAGTAAAATATACGAGAATGATGCTACAAAGACCAAGTACTTAAAATTATACAACTTGTATAAGAGAGGAAGACAGGGAGGTTTGTGGTAGTCAATTTTTTATTAAACTACCATAGTTAAATTTAATACTAATCATTGATTATGAATAAAACAATCTTAGCCATTGATTTAAGCAAGTAAAATTCTAAGGTAGTCAAACTTCTTTTTGACTACTCCCTCCGTTCCATATTAATTGACACTTGAACTAACTTTTTTTGTTCCAAAATAATTGTCACTTTCCATTTCCCGATACCTAATTTAATTATTTAACTTTAATAATTATGTTAACTTTTTACTTTTTCAAACAATAATAACTACTCCTACTCACATTCTCTCACTACCTACACCTTGATATCCGAAAAACAACTTGGAAAATAGTATCATTTAATTATGAAAGTAGTTTTTTAGTTAAACCTTGGTATGTGAAATTTTTTTAAATGTGTCAATTAATATGGAACGGAGGGAGTACAATCTTAGCCATTGATTTATTAGTTATTGAAAAATTAAATCAAACCGAAAAGTAAAAAAAAAAGTGTATAGAGCAAAATCACTTTTGATACAATCGAACCCACAACTCAAGTTACTCAACTATATAACTTCTAGAATATAACCGTCAAACCTTGACCTAGCCATGTACCTTTCCTCTCAAAGTTAATAACTAATGATTCGGATTGTATTATTTTGCACAGGAAATATGGAAATAGTTTTTGATTTGGAAAGAATTGAAAGATTCTTGAAAACGTGTAAGGAATATAAAATATTCATTTATGATTACATTGCCAAAATTAATATATAATAATAATAATGAAATTATTTATTTAAATCAATGACAAAGATTGTTTTATTCATAATCAATGGTTAGTATTAGATTTATGGTTTTGTTAAATGTCGCCCTGAGGGTGATCGATAAGGAGTATCAAAATTTGTTTTATATCTTATTTTTGGTGTGAATCTAAATTGATTTTATCTGATAATATCTATTATATACTACTTTCCTATTAGAAAAATAAAATCATGTCTAGTTAAATTTAAGCAATGATAAAATCTATTATTTAAAAAAAAAGATATATGAAGAAAAAAAAGAAGCTTTGAAATGCAACTATCTAACACGAAATCTCAAATATAATGTTGTTTAATATTGTTGAATAACCAAAATCACTTCTTAATGTTCTCATCATTCCATTAATGCTTGTCGGAAAATTTATCATATTGATTCTGAGGTATGAGTCTAAATTCACTGGGAAGCTGAATAAAATTCTAATTAATTACTCCATCCGTTTCATATTAGTTGTCATAATTTTAACTTTTATGGTCTCTAATATCACTCTTTGATTGATAATTTCTCGTACAATATGTCATTAACAATTGCAATATTAAATGTTATGATAGTATTTTTCATTACGAATCTAATGATAATAATTATATGTAGCAACTCATTTTATATATTGAGAAATTTATGGTCAAAATTTTTAAAATTTTACAACACAATTTCCAAAGACGACAATTAATATGGAACCGAGGTAGTACATATATTGATTCTGATTTATTGGCTACTTGTCATTCGGCCCCCATTTTCCATTTACTTGACGAAGATTTTGAACTAAATCTTCTGAATTGACGCTCAACTATGAGCTAAATAATGAAGAACAAAAGCTTCTATACTTTTGATAAATGGAGCATAATTATTAACCCAAAATGTATTTTGAGAAGTCGGGTTAATAGAAAATAAGATTACAAAGAATGTGTGAGGTGTAGTTTATATACTTCGAGTATTCTCAATCCAATATACTAATTATTAACAGAACAATTCAACCAAGATATTATGGAATTAAAATTTTCATGAGAGAATCAAATTCTTTGAAAAATAAAATCTTGTCCCTATCAAATTTAAGTAATAATAAGAAATACAATTAAAAATAATTAATTAGACATGATTTTATTTTTCTAATAGGAAAGTAGTATATAATAAATATTATCATATAAAATCAATTTAGATTCACACCAAAAATAAGATATAAAACAAATTTTGATACTCCTTATCCATCGCCTCAGTGACATTTAACAAAACCGATATATATATATATATATATATATATATATATATATATATATATATATATATATATATATATATATATATATATATATATATATATACACGAGAAGTCTTGATCATATGATGAATAGGTTCTTCACAAATTGGAATTTCATCACAAACTCAAATCATCACAAAGAATTCGATATCTTTGGTCACAGGATCCGAGATTTTATCATGTGCAACACTTAGCCTCAACCGCCCAACTAATACATACAAAGATTACTCGACAGCAGGATGCAGTCTCTTTTATGGTGACTTGGATTTATGGGAGTAATCAGGCGGTGGACCGCTTAGACCTCTGGACAAACATGCGTGATATTCAGGATAATGTGGATGAAGGCTGGGGAGTAATAGGGGATTTCAATGCCATTGCTAGCCCACAGGACAGAGAAGGAGGTGTGGAAGTGGAAGCTTTCACCATCCAAGATTTCCAAAGATGTATACAAGATTGCTACCTACATGAGCCAAACTTCTCTGGAAATTACTTCACTTGGACAAATAATCATGTGAGATCTCGACTTGACAGGATTCTCATCAATATGCAATGGTACCTAATCTCACAAGACTTCAAAGTGGAGTATCTGAATGCAGGTCTCTCCGATCATACAACCCTTCTCATTTCCTTCCCCCATTGTCCAAAGCGAGCCTCGAATTTCAGATTCTGCAACATGTGGGCAAATGATGATCGATTTGAAAAAATCTTGAAGACGGGAGTTTCCAGTCTACCCATAGGACATGCCATGTATAAATTATTTTTGGGTCTTTGAAACACATGCGAAAGACTTTCGAATGCTCCATAAAGATAAATATGCGGATATATATCGAGGAAATCATGGATAGAAAGAAGCTTGAATTGATCCAACAAGAATCACATTCAATCCAATAGATGAAAACTCATGAAATAAGGAAAAAGAGGCAAGAAGTACATCTTGGAAGGTCGCATTACGCTCTTACGCTCAAAAACAACACAGTAAAATGGATTGGAGCTACATGGGGGATGACTGCAGCAAACTCTTCTTTGCTAAGATGAGACAGAAAAGGGCACAGAAATATGTGCATGAATTGGAGACCAATGATGGTACTACAGTGTCTGGCCTGGACAATGTTAATCAATGTCTTCGTGATTTTTATCAAGATCTGCTGGGCAAGAGAACTTCTCACCGTCAAGCTAACCTGACATTTTCAATTGTGGTACAACACTTCTGTTAGAGCATCTTGCAATCAGTAGACCAATTACTGATAGAGAAATCAAAGAAGCTTTCTTTTCCATACCTGATGACAAAACTCCGGGCCCGGATGGGTATACAAGTTGTTTTTACAAAAAAGGCTGGCAAATTATCGGTAGTGACGGATCTTGATGAATTCTTCAAATCGGGGAAACTGCTCAAAACTTTCAACAAGACACATCTTGTACTCATTCCCAAAATTCCAAATCCCCGTAAAGCTTCAGAATTTAGACCGATCGCTTGCTGCAATACGTTCTACAAGGGGATTACCAAGATCCTTGCTGCCAGAATAAGAGAAGTCCTCCCAAGGCTTGTTGATCCAAGTCAAGCCGCCTTCATTCCAGGCCGTCAACTTTTGCACAATGTCCTGCTTTGTCAGGAAATTGCGAGGGGATATTCAAGATCTACTATATCAGTCCGCTGTATGATGAAAATTGACCTGAAAAAAGCCTTTGATTCGGTCCACTGGGACTTCATTGAAGAAGCTCTCAATGCCTATAAATTCCCCCAATGGCTCATCAAATGTATCATGGCCTGTGTAACCACTCCCAGCTATGAGATTATTGTCAACGGCAGCAGCTCTGAATCGTTCCAAGGTGGCAGGGGATTATGTCAAGGAGATCCGATGTCCCCCTTGCTCTTTGTCCTCACTATGGAGTACTTATCTTGATCTATCAAAGCCCACATCAAAAACTCCGTCAATTACAAGTACCACCCCAACTGTACTCGACTCAAGCTAACACATCTGATGTTTGCTGACGATCTCATTCTATTTACTTCGGCAACCAAAACTTCCATCAAAACAATGATGGATGCGTTCCATCATTTTTCGGAAGTCACAGGTCTGGAGGAAAATAAAATGAAGTCGGAGGTTGTTTTTGGAGGTGTGGATGATCATTCAGAGCTCTTGAGAGACACTGGATTTGCCCCAGGGATCCTTCCTTTCCGATATCTTGGTATGCCAATCTCTTCCTGCAAACTTTCAGCTATTCATTGTAGTGTTCTGATTGACAAAATCCTAGCCACAATCAAATGTTGGGAAACAAGACATATCTCATATGCGGGTAGAATAGTCCTTGCCAACACTGCTCTCCAAAGCATTTATGGTTTCTGGGCGCGGATAATCATTCTCCCGGAAAAAGTTATGCAAAAAATTGATGCTTATTGCAGAAATTTCATTTGGGGCGGTTCACACACTTATAAAGCCCCGCCAGCAATCTCCTGGCAGACTTGCTGCACTCCCAAAAATTATGGAGGTCTAGGTTGCAAGAATCTCCGTCTTTGGAATCAAGCCTCCATTGCAAAGCTGGTCTGGGATATTCAGAGCAATAAAGAGAATTTATGGGTCAAATGGATTCATACAAAATATATTAACAACCGCTCCTGGTGGAGCTATACCCCTCCCTATGATGTGTGCCCCTACTTCAAACATCTCTGCGAAGTAAAGGATCTTTTCAAATGGGGATCCTCTCCTGGAGAGAGATGGCACTGGGGGGACGATGGACAGTACACGGTGGATAAGGGGTATAAGTGGAGCTTGCCAACAACTGATACACCTTGGTGGACTCAATTGGTCTGGAATGCACTTGTTACGCCGAGGCATGCCTTTTTCCTTTGGCTTAGGGTTCAAAATCGTCTTCCCATTCGCAGCCGAACCCAGCACTGGGGTGAGAGTACTGCGCGCATCTGTCCCATCTGTAATAATGATGAAGAAACGCTTGTACACCTCTTCAAGCAATGCCATCTGGCGACACAGGTGGGACAAATCATCTCCCAATGGCCTCATTGTCAAGATATCCCACATCTGGGGCCTCTAGAATTGTTGGAATATACAAAGAGGACTTGCAGAACAAGAAAGATCAGAGATTTTATTAATGGTGTCTATGGTGCTTATACATACCATATCTGGAGAGAAAGGAACAATCACGTCCATGGAAAAAACAAACGTAAGCCCAGGCTGATTGCAATTCACATTAAAGAGGATGTCCGAAATAGAATAATCATGCTTGCAAAAACTAGGCGTAGATATGCTCAGCATATAGATATAGCATTGATGATGTAATTGTTATCTTTGTACTTGGTTGAGACCAATTTTTTTTTTATTGGAATATATAACCTGCTTTCTAGTACAAAAAAAAAAACAATATATATATATATACACACATATATATAAGTAGTAGTCAACCCTATTCATATAATAATTTACTTTAATAGTCATCCTAGCTATGGTGGTGGAATGGTCACACCATATTCGTGAATAGCTTGCATGTTAACTACTAACTAGTCCCCTGATCATATATATATATATATATATATATATATATATATATATATATATATATATATATATATATATATATATATATATATATATATATATATATATGTATATTTCTGGGCACTAACGGAAAGGATTGAAATATATTGATTCTAACAAGGGCATTTTAGAAAATCCATAATAGATTATATTAAAATTAGTAAAAAGTCATATAAAATTAATGTGTACATTTATTCAGATGGCATTAATTTTGGTTAGTTGTATATGTGTAGCAGATGTGCATGTTTTTAATTTGTTTAAATAAATTTTACAATATATAATGTAAATTATTTCTTCATGAATAGTCTATACACATGCATACATAGTTTTAGATGTGAATTTTATGTAAAAATAAAAAAGTAAGAGAAATACATAATAGATCTTTGGCACTACTTCTTTCTTTCTTTCTTTTTATTTTATGCACTATTTCTTTTATTTTCCATTATTGTCTTTTCTTTATCCTTTCAAATATAATTTACAATTTTTCCAACAATATATGTGGTATATTTGCTCCCCGTGCAACGTACGGGTATAAGTACCAGTACATATTTATAGTAACCTCATATTCATATAATAGTTTCCATTTGAAATGTAAAGAATTTTTGAAGGTGAAGAACTTCAAAATATTTTTTTTGGCAGGCACATGACTTTAGTATGCATATTACCAAGATAACTAAAGGGAACGTTTTTCGGTAAAAAAATATAAGATATAAATAAAAGGAACATTTTACAATAAGAGTATTTTAAAGTTGGGAACTTAGAAATATTTTGATTATTAGGAGATCTTAATAAACCAGGACTACTATAAAAAATTTACATGTATTGAGTAATATAATTTTAGTCACTGGTGAATCATATATTAATCATTTATATTCTAATACAATTAATAGACCTAGTATGATTTATTATTTGTTTTAACTAGATTATTATTGGAAAGAATCGACCTCATATAATGTTAGTCACCCATAAATAAAATGTTTGTCATTTTTTTAGAGAGATATATTAGTCATTGATATTCTAATACAATTAATATATGGGTGACGATAAGTGTCTTGCCCCAAGACACTCCTTAAATGTCTTCTCCCTTATAAAATTAATACTTATTATCATTTTTAACCCCAATTTTTTTGACAGATACTATTAGTTATCAATTATAAGAAGCTTGGAATGTGTTGGCTACGCCAACAATTAAAATTAACACCCTAACGAATGAACTCCATCCGTTGGGCATATTTTACACGTTTTTTTGTAAATTTTAAAAAATATAGATAAATGTGTGATTTTATACAATTTATATATATTATTATAGTTATAGAAGTCAATCATGTAACTTTTTTCCAATTTAATTTACAAATATATATGTTTTCTATAGTGACAACACACATAATATGTGTCTTGCACAAGACTTTTATCATTTTCCTTAATATATTTAGTATGAAACTTTTTCTTTGTGCCATTGAACTCTGTAATTTGAAAAAAAAAAAATTTGTGGTATTATGATCTTATAAGATGTAACCTTATAAGGAAATAAACATCTTATAGTTGCCTAAACTATGAGTGGTACATTTTGGTTAATTAAATAAATTTTATCCAAAATCTTACCATAATCTGTGTAATCGCTGTGTAAATCAATTTCGTTCCTTTTTTACGGTTACAAGATATCGATATCAACTTCCCAATAGTTTTGGTAAGTGGGAACATAAATTTCGGTAAGATTTTGATATCAATCTCTCAATATAAGGAAACGAGTATATTATTACTTGAACTCAATGATTGTGAACATTGTATATTGATTATCAATTAAAATATAAAGGCGTTTGTAATCAATCTCCCAATAGTGACTGAGTTTTAATTTTGATAAAAATTGCCACATAAACCATCTCACGATAAGTTATCATGAAACAGTTATTAACACACGCACCCGCTCATTAACCCTAATGGGGCCTAATGCTCTCAATTAGGCCCTACCGCCTCTGGTCCTTCCCCAATTCCCCCTTTCCCCTCTTTTTCCTTCTGCTTCTATCTCACATTCCCCAGGCGATTAAACTTCCAAATTCCCCCCCTCTTCCTCCTAGATCCAAATTTTCGATTCCAGAGTATGACGATAGCAAAATAGAGTGCATGCGTCAGATTATTTTAGGTGTGATGATTGCATTTTGGATCAGCTTCTCCTCCTCCTTGCGTGATGTGATGTCTCAACCCAGATGGCTGCAATCGACTTCTCCTTCGGTGGGTTTCACCGTCCACGTGGCTTATCGCGTGCTTTTTTCCTTCTCCCCCTGTGCGTGGTGGCCAAGGACGCTTGCAGACTATCATCTCCAACCTTTGATCTCCTTCGATCTGCCACGTAAGTGGTTGCCTTTGCCCCCAAGATCTATGGCTACACCTAAGGTATGGCCTATTTCCCACTTTTTTTTTGGTTTTTTCTGTGTTTTATCTAGCTTTTTCATAAGTGATTGTTCTAGAATCCCTTCTCCTACCTGGTGTTTGTGCTGGTGTCCCTTCAGTTCTTGTAACAGTACCTTTGGTACCTATATAAACGAGGATGTTCTCCTCCTTTTCCACTACCCACGAGATTTCCATCTGATTCAAAAGTTTTTTCTGACCCTCTTTCTAGCTGAAGCCACCGGCTACATTTGTTGGGCTGGCCGGCCATCTTTGATTCGATTTGGTTGGAACGATTTGTTAGTTGTTGCCAGCTCCTTTGAACTTTGGCAGCCTAACAACTCATTTCTTGTCCCTAGTGCCACCATGGTCTATGATGAATACTTTTTGCTTATTCTGAGACCCATTACAAATTCCCCTTCTACGGATTTTTTGTCTCATTTGGTGTGGAGTTGGCTGTCCTCTTTCCCATTCAGACAGATTACTTCATCAGTTACCATTAATTTTATTGTTAATACTTTTCTTAATTTCTACCTGGGACCCAATTGTCTTCGCCTTATGACTCAATTCTCTTTTATGGTATCTGTTTTGCAAGTTGCAAGCACAAAGCCCTCCCATTATTTTAATCACTCTAACGCTCTTTTGCTTTTCAGCCACTGTTTTGTGACCTTTCCAATTTCATGGTGGTTTTTCACATATTGGATGTATAATTCAATTATCATAATAATAAAATTGGGCTTGTTTGATACAACTGACTGTGTTTTATTCTCTCTAAATTGGCTTACTATCTGTAGTTCAATCCCTTATGGACTTTGCCCAGTTCCACCGAGCTGCTGAAGCCTTTACCGTAATGTATATTATCATGAAAATCCTATGTTGGAATGTTAGAGGGGCCAAGTGGCCTAAACTACGATTCGAAATCGCTCGCATAAGGCATACTATCAAACCAGACCTCATTTTTCTATTAGAAACAATGGTTAATCAGGAAAACACTAATCGAATCCTCCCTCGTCTGGGATATGATTCCTACTTCTCGATTCCTCCCTATAACAATACTGGTGGCATTTGGTGTTTATAGAACTCTGGCGCCATAGATTTACAACCTCTTACCATAAATCACAGATTCATTCATAATGAAATTATTGATAAATCCAAAAACTGTCGTTTCTTAATCATTACTTGTTACGGTCCCACTCAAGAACAGGACAAAGACTCCTTTTGGAACTCTTTAAGGGAGCTTGCAAATACAGTATCCCTCCCTTGGTGCCTTATTGGGATTTTAATGAACTTCTCTCCCCCGATGACAAAAAAGGTAGTGTTAATCCTTCTCCCAAACGATTCGAAAGGCTTAATAACTTTTTATCTCAGTCTCTTTGCAATGATGTTGTTGCAACTGGAAGACTATTTACATGGAAACAATTATGCAAAGGTCATCTAGTTTAAGAAAAGCTTGGTAGGTGTCTTATTTCCCCTTCTTGGGAGAGACTTTATCCTACTCATCAACTCTCTTCGGGACCATTTACCATTTCAGATCACTCCTACATACTACTTAATACTAACAATGAATTTTGGAATCTGCATCCTAAAGGGGACCTTATATGAAACTTGACTGTTCTGTTTGAATGTTAATTTATGTTCTCAAAATGTTAAAGGCATGGATAGTCCTTTATGTGTGTTTTGAATGTGTTTGGAAACTGAGGTTGGTTGGTTGAGACTGGAGCTGTTGAGTATTAAACTGGATTAATAAAGTAAACTAGACTAAATGCGGGTTCGGGCAATCTCCCCAAGACCAGGATCTGTTTCTGCAGGGAGGTTGTAAAGAGATCAGGGATGCCTAATAGGTGCGACTTTCCCCGGGTTTAAGTGTATGCACGTGTGTGAGTGGATGACCATCCGTCTGATTGAAATGAGTATGTGAAAGTGAATGATTGAGATTATGAGATTGTGATGCTGTTTGTGAAGTCTTGGACTTCGAGGGGTAAGTATGGAAGCCCCGTCCGCTTAATAACTTGTGAATGAATGTCGTTGGTCGCTAAAAGTTATTATGGAATGTTTGACTTGTTCCTTCCTCCCCCTAAATGAATTGAAATGAAGTTTAACTTGTTTTTACGGTTAGGGGTAGACATTATTGAGTCCTGCTCATGTTTTTTTTTTTAAATGTTTTGTTTTCATGTGAAGAACTATCTAATGGGAACAAGTTTTAGAAGTGAGTGATGAAGATCAGTCCAAGGAGGTCTAATTGATCAAAGCTTGCTACTTAGCTGTGGGAGAGATCAAGAAGGGCATTAGTGTATTAGAGGAGTATTCATTCCATGTGACACCTTCGGTGTTTGTCTCAATATCTCAAAATTGAGACCTCTCCTCCACTTTTGCCCTAGGAGACTTTTGTTGGGGATTCAATAAGCTTTCCCGGAAGTCTAAGAATGCATCATTTAAAGCTCATTTTAGTTCTACACACTGTGTTCTTTGTTGGACATCGCCTAGGAGGCTTATTTGCAATCTGTTTGGTATTTTGCTTATTTGACGTGGGCATTTTGGTCTTTTCACTTGGTATTCAGTTTTTCACATGTTATAGAATGCTAAGGGATACGCCAGCTGAAGGGGAGAAGAAAACCATGTGTGTTTCTTACTTGGCAGCCATGGATTTGGAGCTAAGTGATGGGAGATGCTCTTCATTGGGGAAGTGCCATGTGTAGGGCTGGGATTGCTTCTCTAAGCACCAATAGTGGTCGGCTACTTCAGCATGAAGAAATGTATTAGCTTAATCTGTTGTAATTAGTTTAATTAAGCTAGATTAGGAGGTTTCTTCATGTTAAGCAAACCTCACTCTAATTAGTTGAGCTGCTTTGCTTGCTTGGTTGTTACGTGAACTTCAGCCAAGTATATGTATTCCTTTTGTACTTTGAAGCTTCATATCATATGAAATACAAAACCCCAAAACCGAGAGGTTCTATCGTTTGTGAGTTTCATCAAACTCTCATTTCTACTCCAGTATCTAGATTGACAATCTAATGGTGTTGTGTAGAACTTGATTAGATCTCTTTGGAAGGTGTTTCTGTAACCAAACGAGCTCCATCAGCTTGCCCTTGTATCATCTATCTCGAAGGTGTTTCTGTAACGAGTGAGATAATACTTGATTCTATCTTTCCATTCATTTGTTTTTCGCTCCTTGATGCTTATTGCATCATATTATTGTGATTGTTTGCTGTTTCGAGGTGGTTGTGTTCTTGTGATGATATGAGCTTGCTAGAATCCAAGCTTTGGTGAGCTTATATACATGAGTGAGGACGTTGAAGATAGAAGTTTTGAGAATAAAAGTTTAGTTGATGTTTAGAATTGAAGTTAGTTAATGTTAATTTATCTTGTCTCTAGAATTCGAAGTTTCTTTCATTTGTTAAATGGAAGTAAATAATTATTAGTTAGTTTTGTCTTTCTTACCTCGTATTCTTTATAAAAAAAAAATAAAATGATACTTCCGCTGATAACGTTAATGTTTGACTTAGACTGTTAAATTTGTAATTGAATTTTCAGAATTCTGATATATATATATATATATATATATATATATATATATATATATATATATATATATATATATATATATATATATATATATATATAGCTACCAAATGAGTCACTTTTTCTTTTTGAAAAATAAAGCAACATTTCCGTTGAATGCAAAAAAGGAAAAGATAAAAGCAAATAAAATTTAGTCTCAATTCGGGAAAACAAAAAAACTGAGAGGGGAAAGAAACACAAAATTCCCACGATCCATTAATTTTCTAAAATAACCAATGAGAATTAAGAGTTAATTACAACACGGATCAGTGACGTGTTAATTAAAAGGCTAATTTTAAGTGCATGGGGGAAGAAACCGTTGTTCCACGTTGGGTTTCCCTCGCTAACTTCAAACCACCGTGCGTCCTGTTCTCCGCCTATATATAATCCCCCCTGCGACTTCGACTTCTCAATCTCTCCAAATCATCCCTCCTATTCTCCTTCTCTGAAAACCCTAAGTGCCGATTACCAGGCAAGCTTCTTCCTCTCTCTCTCTCTCGTTTTTTTTTTTTAAAATTTTTTATTTTGGGTTTAGGTTTTTCGATTGCGTTGATGATTTCATTCTGCTCCTCGGATTATGATTTAAGGCTCTGACTGATTTGATTTCTTTCGTGATTTGATCTTTGTAGTGTTATTGTTGATTGTAAGCTGAATCTGAATCACAATGGCTCGTACGAAGCAGACCGCACGTAAGTCTACGGGCGGAAAGGCTCCTAGGAAGCAGCTCGCTATGAAGGTACGAACGATCTATCATTCTACTGCTTCATGATTTAGATTTTCATTCAGTTGGCTGTAAATTAGGGTTCTATGTCCATTCCAACTTTTCTGAAAATGTTTGAATTGATTGATTGTTAATCAAAGGCTGCTCGGAAATCTGCACCAACTACTGGAGGAGTCAAGAAGCCTCATCGCTTCCGCCCTGGAACCGTAGCTCTTCGGTAATTTCCAAACTCAATCCATCGAATTGTTCATGTTCCACCGTTGATTCAAAATTCCAGAAACATAAACCTAACGATGAATCAAAAAAATTCTGGTGTGAACAGAGAAATCCGCAAATATCAAAAGAGCACCGACCTTCTGATCCGCAAACTTCCATTCCAGTGCCTTGTTCGTGAAATTGCTCAGGATTTTAAGGTATAATAATTCAACCTCTTAAGTCTTTACCTCCATCAAAATAACGAAACTGCTGTTTATTATTTTTCCTTTCTGAATGATGTGATCGATGATGATTGGTTGATTGAAATTGAACAGACGGATTTAAGGTTCCAGAGCCACGCTGTATTGGCACTGCAGGAGGCAGCGGAGGCATACCTGGTGGGACTGTTCGAAGACACTAATCTGTGCGCCATTCATGCAAAGAGGGTCACCATTATGCCCAAAGATGTCCAGCTTGCTCGTCGCATTCGTGGTGAGCGTGCTTAGAACACATGATTGAAGCTCAAGTATAGATTCAATGGCCATGTAAGAAATTGAGGGTATGTTGTTATGGACTATTGGTAGTAGTTAGGCTGATGAAGTTTGACATATCTGATGTTAATTTTTGGGGTTTTGTTGTTATGTTGATGAACGTGAAGTATAAAGTATTAATGGATGAATGCTGGGATATTGTAGTTTCGGATTGCTAGTTACAGGCTAATAAGAACTATTGTACTTGCCTGGTATCCTGTTTGAATTTCAAGTGGTTGCAAGTTTCAAATAGTATATATGTTTGTTTTACCCTTTATGTGCCAATTCTGTTATTGCTTTCTTGTTACACTCTCTTGCGCAACTGCGGGAGAGCCTTCGTCATTAGTTTCATTCCATTCAGTTATATAATAATACAGTACCAACAACTTAAAATTCAAAGCTATCTTACCCCCCTCTTAAAACAGTACGAAAATGATAAACATCCTGCTGTATGATGGTTCTTAACCATTATACCTTTATATTATTATTTTGGAGGGTTATTACAACCTATAAAATATATATATATATTTATTTATTTATTTATATTTTTTCATAAATATAAAATTATACATAAAATGTGCATTTTTTACTATAATTGATAAAATTAACTATTATTTATAATTTTTTAGAACTAGCAAATAAGTATTATACTCTTATAGTTGATAAATATACATAATTATGAAATATAGATAATTCAAGATGATTAATAACCATCTTGAGGCAAGATGTGTATCATGGTCCAAAACAGTATTTTCCATAGCTATCTTACTCCACTCTTGAAAAATAATTTCATTTTCTTGATAAGATCATGAGTTGCCCCCATTCAATTGTGTCTTAAGTCAATTTGCAGTGTGTTTCAAATGTTGTTTCCTATTTTTTATGCACTTTAAAATATTTTTTTATAATGAAAAAGAAATTGGTCATTTTTTTCTAAATTTACTAGTTTTTTGCCTAAATTTATTAAAATTTATCAAAATTCACCAAAAATTACCAAAGTTAAAAAATAAAAAAATTAAATTTTGATATATTGGCGTAAATTTGTCAAAAGTTACCAAAATTTATCAAAAACTATCAAAAGTGATCAAAATTTAATTTTTATCAAACTATTTTTTACTTATGAATTTTACAAAAGTTGATTAATTTTTTTCATGTCTAATTGCATTGAAGCTTGGGTAAAAATTTTACAATGGACCCGCAATTCTCCACATTTCTTGGGGAAACCTTTACTTATAAAGGGGTAAAGGAAATGTTTACATTTTCTTACAGAAACATTCTCCTAGAGACAATTTTTTGGGAGAAATTTTCCCTAGAAAAAATTTAAAATTTTACCATAATTGATTTTTTTATCAAATATGGTAGTTGAATGTTTATTATACGAAATATTCTCCTAGAGAAAATTTTCTGTGAGAAATTTTCCTTAGAAAAAATTTAAAATTTTACCATAATTGATTTTTTTTATCAAATATGGTAGTTGAATGTTTATTATACATTAATTTGAATAAGGTAAATTTCATCTGTTAAAAAGATTTGTATACCAATAGATACGATTAATATTTCAAAAGTTTATTCGATCAAAATTAAAATAACCCTATAGAGAGTGAATAGGGTTGTATAAAACTTTCAGCACTTTATCAACACAACAACGTTAATAACACCTATTGAATAATACTTCGTTATTGATTAACTTGACAAATTGAAGGAGATGAGGTTACAAACTCGGCAATGTTAAGAACAGTGAGGTCCTCAACAATTGCTCACAAGTTACACAACACTGAGGTCTTCACCAGTTATCACTCAATTGGTTACACAATGCACCACTAAATTTCTAGTGATTACAACTCAAAAATCTTTTTCAACACGATTCTTACAACCCAGAATTCTCAACAGAAATTTCTACACTCGATTTTGCTTGCTTGAAAACCGATTATTCTTGGTCGTATTTATGCTTGTGCTTCTCTTGTGACAACGTTGTCTTTCCTTTGAGGTTGATTCTTTCCTTTTTTGTTTGATCTCCAATTTTCTTTTATTTGACAGTTGGGGAGTTTCCTCTTTTATGTTTGATATCTACAATAGGAAGATCAACTTGTCATAATAATTAAAGAGAATCAAAATCAAGGCGATGGATATACACTTTTCAACTATGATAGTTGAAAAAGTTTTAATTATATAGAATATTCATAAAAATATTATATCTCAATGTATGTCATTACTTATTAGACAAGTCACTTTGCTCAAATTAATTTTGACATTTTAAAGGTGTAATACATTTTCAACTACCATAGTTGAAAATATTTTCAGTTATGGTAGAATCTTCGGACAAATTTTGCTTAGGATTCTTACAAGTTCCGAGTTCTTACACCGTGGAGTGAATGACAGGTAAGGCTATCTTTATTGGGGAGTATCTCAAACGGGATATTCCTCTTGTCACATGAGCAAAATATTGAGATTCCTCTCTCTACATTGTTAATGGGAGTAACTTCACTTGGAGTTCTCTTAGTTTTTTAACAATTAAAGATAAAATATTGTCTTTAATGTTATTATTTAACTAAGAATTTCTTATAGCATATTTTATGAAAACATTTAAGCAATATATTCGTATAATAGTATATTTCGTTATGAGATAAATATAGTATGTTCGTATAATAGAACATTGTATATGTTGAGAAACTAATAACATATAAACGACAATTAATATGAAACAGAGGGAGTAACAAACAAGGAAATTGGGAATTCATAAATACATTCTCATTCCCATTGTAAATTCACCTTTTCATTTCCATTGTAAATTTACATTCACATTCACATTCTCATTTTCATTATGAATTTTCATTATCATTTCCACATACCAAATAGATCGTAATAATTATAGCTTATTTTTGTCTTCTAGAAATTATTAATGTACATAAAGATTGTACATGGACGATGTAAACACAAATTTCTAGCCTGAAATAAAGACAAGAAATTGAGAAACAAATATAATTTGTATTAATATTCAAATGTATGTAGGTACAATCTCTGTATTAAATACAATAAAGTAGTCCTCTGATTCGATCTCCTGAAATTTGGGTGAGCCGAGAGCGCGGACGCTTGATCTCGACCTCGAATGTAGGTTTAGCTGAAGAACTCTATAGCAGTTCTTGAGCATTGATCTCCTTAGTGCTTGGTAGCTGGAGGCTTGCTCGAAGGTTGACCGTTTGCGGGTTGACTGTTGGTTGCAGTTCTTCAAGTTCTTCGATGCGAGGGCTTGAGTGCTTGGTCTCGATCGATGAACCAGATGAAGAAGATGACTGCAGTCTTTGACGTGAAGAACAGAAGTTGTTGAACTAGCAGACGTTGGTCCTTGGCGCTTTGTAGCTGGATGTCGCTTGTAGTTCAATCTTCCGAAGGTTTCGCAGGTCTTGCCGGAGAACTCTGAAGCAGTTCTTGATCTTGATGCGGTAGAGGCTCGGAGATTCGATCTTGAGCTTTTGCAGACTTCGATCCTTGGCGCTTGGTAGCTGGAGACTGCTGGCAGTTTGATCTTCTGAAACCTCTGGAGTGCAGAATGCCGAATGCCGCCGGGTGTAGACTGCAGTGTTGAAAATGAGGGAGATGACCCCTATTTATAACCTCTGGAGGCCTAGGTTGCCTAGGGTTTGAGTCGGCTTTGGGCTTGGGCCCAACTTAATTAATTATCCCTTTATTTAAAATAAGGAAATAATTAATCTTTTCTGCATCATAATTGACACGTGGCGTGACGCTATTGGCCATGATATATTTCCATTTAAAATTTAATAAATGGACCGTCATAATTAATTTAACACGTGGAAGCTAAATAAATTTAATTTATTTTCCACGTGTCATTTTCTGATTTGCCGACAAATTTTTGCCTCCTACAGATGCCCCCTTCGAGAGTCGGTCGCTGACACAAATTTTAAGTGTCTGGAGCGATTGGGTCTCGAAACTTTTGACAAATACTAAGAATGTGGTTAAAAGACACATCTGTGGCTAATTTACCTGATATTTAATCTCTGTGAATTTGGGATAAACTAGTAATGTAATATTTTAGTCAACAATCTCCAAAAATGTGTATCTTGTGATGGGGTTGCGTCAATGTAATGACTTGATCAAGCCTTTGATAAATAATTATGGAATACCATGAATTATTTAGACAATTAAATTTTGAGATTCTTGTTGGACCTCTCCCTTCGAAATGCTTAATGGGCTTCCTTCAGTAATTATCTTGAAGAGTTAGGATTTAGACCTAATTAGCCTTGCACCCTCCACTTAGTATCGTATAAAATACTGTTAGTTTGTTCAAGGTTGACAGGAGCCGCCACAGCGCCAGACCTTGAGTTCAAAGGTTGCATCCATAGCCTCCTGTAGATTCGTCGGGATGGAAGTCGGAGCACGATGCTCGACCTCCCCTAGCCCTTTCAACTCGTCCGTGAAATCCCAGTCGTCGATTCCTCATGGTGTCGGTTGAACAATCAGCCTTACGGTGAGACCACCGACCGGCTCCGACGAACATGAGGACACATTGAGTGACCGACCTCCTCGGAGACCGACTCAGATTGTTGCGATCTTAGCTGTCGCCTTTCACCGCTCCGCATCCGCTCATCAAGAAGATGAAGAGAAGATGAGACTGAGATCCAGTTGCTCCTGCTCCATCTTTTATCTCTATTGCCGCCGCTCCCAAATCACCTCTGTCGGCCTCTCAGTTCTCAAATTTTATCGATCTTCTCAGGTTTGGTGACGGGTTTGGGAGCATCCTGGCCAGCAGTGCGGTAGTCGTACCGGCACACCGACAATTTAACCCAGCCAACCAGACCCGTCTCTTGCAAGCGGTGCACCGATTTGGGCTTGGTGGTGTGTTGAGATGTGGGACTGTTTGAGCAATCTTCATGGAGAGGCCGAGAGGGTATTGATGCGCGATTTCCGTCAATGAAGTATATCTCCGTCAATTCAATGTACAATACAATATCCATGGGTTACTGGCTGTACAATGGGATTTCCGAGGAAGACAAAAGCCAAATTAAGGCCTTTTATTGAGCCTTCACGTGAAAGCGACTTTTCCACCCATCATCAATTCATCATGCTTTCTTTTTTATTTTTGTTTTCTTTTGTGCATTTTATTCACATAGTATAATAATATTTCTTTTCCCCTTTTTTTTTGTTTTTTGGTTATTTATTTCACATGGCATTTTTTTTTCTTTTTTTTTCATGATCAAGTCACTTTTTCTAATATGTATAATTTTCTAACACTTGTCTTTTTTTTGTCACTTTTTTGGTGTAGGGAATTGTTGCGATATGCTTGAAATTGTCCTTCGTCCTCGCTAGTATCTTGCCCACTCCTCAGCGTGCTGTCGTAGGGTAGTCCTAGACTACTTTCTTCAAGACTGTCTGAGTCGACGGTGTCATCGCTCCACTTTAGGTGGATTACTCCCTTGACTGCTGGCGTAGAGTTAGTCTTGGACAAAAATGACAGTACAGTCAGGGTCGACTGGATCATCGCTTCGCTTTAGGAGGATTACTCCCTTGGCTGCTGACGTAGAGTTGTCCTAGACAACTCTCTCAAAAATGACAGTAGAGTTTGGGTCGACAGAGTCATCATCGAGTTTACTCCTTGGGGATGTTCTGATGTATTAGACATCGTTGAGGTGTCTCTTTTAAGAACTGAACTGAGTCGATAGAGTCGTCATCGTGTTTACTCCTCGGGGACGTTCTGATGTATTAGACATCTTCGAGGTGTCTCTTTTCAGAACTGACCCGGGTCGACGGACGTCATCGTCGGGTTTACTCCTCGGGGACGTTCTGATGTATTAGACATCTTTGAGGTGTCTCTTTTCAGAACTGACCTGGGTCGACAGGGTCATTATCGGGTTAGCTCCTCGGGGAAGTTCTGATGTATTAGACATCTTCGAGGTGTCTCTTTTCAGAACTGACCCGGGTCGACGGACGTCATCATCGGGTTTACTCCTCGGGGACGTTCTGATGTATTAGACATCTTTGAGGTGTCTCTTTTCAGAACTGACCTGGGTCGACAGGGTCATCATCGAGTTTACTCCTTGGGGATGTTCTGATGTATTAGACATCGTTGAGGTGTCTCTTTTCAGAACTGAACTGAGTTGACAGAGTCGTCATCGTGTTTAGTCCTCGGGGACGTTCTGATGTATTAGACATTTTCGAGGTGTCTCTTTTCAGAACTGACCCGGGTCGACGGACGTCATCATCGGGTTTACTCCTCGGGGACGTTCTGATGTATTAGACATCTTTGAGGTGTCTCTTTTCAGAACTGATCTGGGTCGACGAACGTTATCATCGGGTTTACTCCTCGGGGACGTTCTGATTTATTAGACATCTTTCAGGTATCTCTTTTCAGAACTGATCTGGGTCGACGGAGTCATGGCCTCATCGTAAGTGGAGTACTCCTCAGTGACGTTCTGATGTATTGGACATCTTGAGGTGTCTTTTTTCGGAACCAACTGAGTCGACAGCGTCGTCATCAGGTTTACTCCTCGGGGACGTTCTGATGTATTATGAAGAAGAATTTGAATTCTTTTGTCCAGCCATGATGAGTCAGTCGAACTTTCTTTTGAAGATCCACGATAAGCCAACTGATCTATAATTGGCCACAAGTGTCATCGATTGAAAGAAAGGACATCGACATCTGGCTTGCCCCCAGTATTGACCTGGATGAGAGGTCGATGTCGCCAGCTTGAAAGAGCCAAAGGAGTGCGCCGCTGATTTGGAGGACAATGGCGTCGTCTTGGAGCAGAAGTCGACCGACACGATTACGATGCCCCCCGCTGCATGCTTGAAGGAAATTCTCAACCAGCCTGAGTGTTCCATTGATGGTGTTGACTTTAAGCAGACCACTGACATGAGGATCTTGGCAAGCTAAAGTGTGGCTTGAAAGCCTTCAATCATAATGACTTGGCAGTCGGTCTATTTCTTGTACTTTTGACTTGAGAGTCTTTATTGTGATAACGCAATAGTCTTTAAAATTTGATTTTGACGACTTGGTAATCTTGAATTTGACAGACTTGGAAGTCTTCAATTTTTTATGACTTGGAGGTCGGTGGGTTTGATGACTTAAGAGTCTTCAAGTTTGTTGACTTGAAAGTCTTTGGACTTGCTGACTTGGGAGTCGTATGCATTGTGACATGAAAATCTCGAATTTTATTGATTTGGGAGTCGTGATTTTTTTCTTTAACTTGCGAGTCCTTGTGTTTTGTTTATTTCGATTTGGTTGACTTGTAAGTCTTTCATTTTATCGACTTAGGAGTCAGGAAACTTGCTGATGCGAGATTTGACTGACTTGGAAGTCGTTGTCTTGTTGTTGACTTGGCAGTCAAGGGACCTGGTGACTTAAGAGTCTTGAAGTTTGTTGATTTGAAAGTCTTGATTTTTTTTATTTTTATTTTTTACTTGGAAATCGTTAAATTTTATTGACTTGGAAGTCGGTGAATCTGGTGACTTGAGAGTCTTTTATTGGATTGACTTGGGAGTCCTTGACTTGAAAGTCTTCAATTTCGACTTGGGAATCTTTAACTTTGGTGACTTGAGAGTCTTTGACTTGAAAGTCTTGAACTTTGACTTGTGAGTCTTGAATTTGCTGAATCCTAAGTCCTTAAAGTTTGTTGACTTGAAAGTCTTGTAGTTTGTGGACCAGGAAAGTCTTCAAAATTTGATGACTTGGGACGAATTTTTTCTTTGGGTATGACTATATTTGGGTTTAGACCCAAATTGCCTACGTACCTTAAGGGATAGAATAACCATAAGGATCAATCCAAACGTAGTTTAAAGTTAAAGAATGAGAAATGAAAATTTTATTTATTAATTTAGCCGTACACAGTTTATACTCTTGCGGGCCAGGAGTATTACAGTGATAAGATTGAAAAGAACTGAAAATGAAATCTTCTTCTTTTTTCTTTTTTTGGTGAACAGTTTAGGCTCTTGCTCAGGAGCTACACCTTCATTTTCCTAGATTTTGACTTCGGTAGAAGAAAACGTCTCCTCTCGCTCAAGCTCTTCGTCGACGTTGTTTTTACTTTGATGACCGGTGAAGATCACAGTGCGCCTCTTCACTCTAAGGGATCCTTCAGTCTTAACCTCCAATGTTGAACAACGCTTCATGCGAGATGGGATGGAGCTTTGAAATTCGTTGATGACTCCAAGGAGGCTGAATGCGGAGCTCTTTTCCTGGTCAGCTTGTGAGTTTGCCACCTCTAGCTTGTTTGATCTTTGACAATACAAAAGACTTTGATCTCGAACCATCCTTGATCCTGCTGAAGACTGAGGTTTTGCGCTCTCCTGGACACCCTATTCGCTCAAAGACAGATACTTGTTTGCGGGAAGTTGGCTGTCCCAACCTATCGAACACGGAGAGCTTTGACTTAGGTTGATACTCCCTTCCTTCGCTATCATCTTCTTCGATCTCGAAGCAGGAGACCATGTTCACAGCTGCAACATTGTTAACTTCTTCAAAAAAGTACTTCGGAAAGTATTCCTCCAGCATGACAGGAACACGAGGGCCTCGCTCGAGCGACTCAGTTGAACCCACTTCTTGCTTCTTGATGACTTCAAGCCTCTTCCTCTCCATCGAAGGTTGAGGATTGTTCCTTCTCCTTTGATGCATTTGGGGTCGTGGTGTTTGGACTTCCCTTTGCCCCCTAGTCTTCTTTCGAGTGCCCGAGATCCATTTTCCATCTTCACCAAAAGTTTCTAGTATTTGTTCATGTTCATCTCGAGGTACCTGGACTAGTACGACAAGAGGAACTGGTTTTTGGCACCCAAACTGAATCATCAAGTATTCATTTCCCCTGGATGGAATTGGTCGTGCCGAGACGTAATTGGCCTCGATATTATTATCCAAGTCCAAAACTATCTTCCCTTCCTCAGCTAGCTTCATGATCTACTCCTTGAGCGTAATGCACTTCTCAAGAGGATGACTAACTACCCTATGATAACGACAATATCTTGGATCGGTAGTTCTTCCCACTTCTTCTGGCCTCTTTGGTTGTGGAAGTTTGATGACTCCTGTCTCTAACAGGTTGTCGAGCATTCCTGACAAGTCTGAGTCTGGAAATGGGTACTTCTTTTCTTGAAGCTCCTTCAGTGTAGAGCGATTCCTTTCAGCATCTTTCGAAGAAGTGACTTTCTCCCTTTTGGGTTTAGGTTCAGCAGAGATTCACACTGGTTCGCTTGTTGAAATAGCCATTGACTCTTCTTTTGAAGTCTTTGGCCACTTGTCATTCTTCTTATACCTATCGTCGTTCCTTGCATCATATGAAGATGAAGACCTTCCCCGTCGACTTGCTATGGTGATCTCCATATCATGTGCCTTAGTTGCCAACTCCTGAAAGGTTTTCGGCTTGACCATCTTGAGGACGTAGAGTAAATCCCAGTGCATACCTTGAGCACACATATCGATAGCTGAAGCTTAGGTGAGACGATCCTTGCATTCAAGACTAAGAGCCCTCCAACGATGGATATAGTTAAGTACTGGCTCGCCCTCCCACTGCTTGGTATTTGTCAACTCTGTCATGCTGACGACCCGTTGAGCGCAGTAGAACCTGTTGAGAAACTCTTGCTCCATTTGTTCCCAACTGTTGATAGATTTAGGCTCTAAATCCGTATACCAGTCAAATGTGATCCCTTTCAGAGAGCGGACGAATTGTTTCACTAGTCGATCTCCTTCTGTGCCGGCATTACTACAAGTTTCGATGAAGTGAGCAATGTGCTGCTTAGGATTACCCTTCCCATCAAATTGATTGAACTTTGGGGGTTGATATCCTTGTGGCATTCGAAGGGCGTCAATCCGCTTCGTGTATGGCTTTGTGTAAAAGTGGGTCTTGTTTGATCCCTCGCTGAGTTGAGCTCGCACTGCATTTGCCACCAAGTTTTGAATCTGCTCCACAGTCAGTGATTTTGAAGATGAGTTGCTCTTCTTGTCTTCCTCATCGCCATCGCCCTTGGAAGACTCTCTGTCAGATTCCTCTTTGTCTGAATCTTCGTCAGAGTCTTGATATAGGCGCTTCTCTATTTTCTTCATCAGCTTTGCGATTTGCTCACTTTGTTCGCTGATCTTCTTGTCTTTCTCTTCGCTTTCCCTGGCGAGCCTGTTTAACATAGCCTCAAGTTCAGCTACCTTTGCTTCCATGTTAACATTCATCACGTCGCTTGGATCGAAGGTCGAATTTGACTTCTTGGAGAAAGAGATGAGAGGCGGAGACGTCCCACCGGGTGTGCCAAATTTGTAAACACAAATTTCTAGCCTGAAATAAAGACAAGAAATTGAGAAACAAATATAATTTGTATTAATATTCAAATGTATGTAGGTACAATCTCTGTATTAAATACAATAAAGTAGTCCTCTGATTCGATCTCCTGAAATTTGGGTGAGCCGAGGGCGCGGACGCTTGATCTCGACCTCGAATGTAGGCTTAGCTGAAGAACTCTATAGCAGTTCTTGAGCGTTGATCTCCTTAGTGCTTGGTAGCTGGAGGCTTGCTCGAAGGTTGACCGTTTGCGGGTTGACTGTTAGTTGCAGTTCTTCAAGTTCTTCGATGCGAGGGCTTGAGTGCTTGGTCTCGATCGATGAACCAGATGAAGAAGATCACTGCAGTCTTTGACGTGAAGAACAGAAGTTGTTGAACTAGCAGACGTTGGTCCTTGGCGCTTTGTAGCTGGATGTCGCTTGTAGTTCAATCTTCCGAAGGTTTCGCAGGTCTTGCCGGAGAACTCTGAAGCAGTTCTTGATCTTGATGCGGTAGAGGCTCGGAGATTCGATCTTGAGCTTTTGCAGACTTCGATCCTTGGCGCTTGGTAGCTGAAGACTGCTGGAAGTTTGATCTTCTGAAACCTCTGGAGTGCAGAATGCCGAATGGCGCCGGGTGTAGACTGCAGTGTTGAAAATGAGGGAGATGACCCCAATTTATAACCTCTGGAGGCCTAGGGTTACCTAGGGTTTGAGTCGGCTTTGGGCTTGGGCCCAACTTAATTAATTATCCCTTTATTTAAAATAAGGAAATAATTAATCTTTTCTGCATCATAATTGACACGTGGCATGACGCTATTGGCCATGATATATTTCCATTTAAAATTTAATAAATGGACCGTCATAATTAATTTAACACGTGGCAATTTATTTTCCACGTGTCATTTTCTGATTTGCCGACAAATTTTTGCCTCCTACAGACGAATAAATCTTTTACTGTTTATTAAAGGATTATTGGACGTTAATAATACCTTGGGGGTATTGGAGACTAATAATACAAACTATTTTCTTGGACATTAGTAATACCATCTATTGACTTATTTTCCGCCAACAGTACACCACCGAGTTTTAATGGTTTTAACTCATCAGAAAGATGACGTGACTTCATAATGTGTGACGTGGAAGGCGAAACTTGTTTAGAAAATGTTGACATGGACACTAACATGCCTTCCATGTCACACAATATGAGCCACGTCATCTTTCCGATGAGTTAAAAACATAACAAGTCGGCGGTGTACTGTTAGAGAAAAATAGGTCGATAGTTGGTACTGTTAGTGTCCAAGAAAATAGTTTTTATTATTAGTATCCAATACCATCAAAGTTGTATTATTGACATCCAAAAACCCTTATTTAAATGAACATCCAAAATAGGAAAAAAATGTACGGTAAGAGGGTTTTTGCATTTTGGACCCCGAGTTTTAGGGGTATTTATTTTCTGAACCCTTGGTTTTCAACTTTAATTTTTTGAACTCTAAAATTTGTGGTTTGAAAAAAAAAGACCCTAAAGTTTTTGGGCTGAAAAAAAAGCCTGTTTCCCGTTTTCCGTTTTTTTTTCTTTCCATGTTTGAATTTATCTCCCGAGTGTCGTCAAACTTCAAGACTAAGGTTAAAACCGATAGTAAAGTTATAATAAACCTCTCTTATTCATGTTGGAATTACTTAAACCCCTGTATTCAGGGGTCTAAGTAGCTCCGACATGAATAAGAGAGGTGTATTATAACTTCAATATCAGTTTTAACCTTAGTCTTGAAGTTTGACGTCAATCAGGAGATAAATTCAAATATGGAATGAAAACAAAGAATGAGTCAGGGGTCTTTTTCTTTAGCCCACAAACTTTAGGGTTATTTTTTTGCAAACTATAAACTTTAGGGTCCAAAAAATTAAATTTGAAAACCAAGGGTTCAAAAAATAAATACCCCTAAAATTTGGGGTCCAAAATGCAAAAAACCCATAGTAAGATCTTTGTGTTGGGGTGTTGTGCTTGATTGATTATGATCGAGCTTCCTCCACTATATATTTCTTCTTATTTTGTGGCATCTAAATCAAGCTTTGGGAGGGACCACTACATCCATAAAATAAGTCACTCACCAATTCAATTACTTATGTGCGTCGGGTAGAATACTGAAATATCAATACTAGAATGAGTATTTAGAATTTCTAAAAAACTAGTGCTTGATTGAGTGTTTAGAATTTCGGCTTTCTTTGTTGGAGTTATGAAGCCTTAACACGACTTTGTGCGTAAGTGTTGGTTATGTTGTTCAGGTGTTTCGTGGGTTCCTCACATTCCCATCTAACCGTCTAGGTTGACATAACCAAAGGTGGAAGAGTTATCCATACAGACATAGGAACCCAAGTGTTTTCAACAACCCTTATCTCAGGTCTTGATACAACTAATCAAGGAAGTGATGAGGGCATATATTGACTAAATTTTTGGAGCATTTTGATAGTGAAATTTGGGGATTAATGTGCATAATTGATCTTTTGTGATTTTAATTCGTTATTTTAACTGAGTTCTGGGTGTTTTGTTGAATTTGTATAGATTAGTGATATGAACTTCAATGCTCACATCCAATCCTTAATTCAACATTGAAAGAGATTTCCGACGATATATTATAAGGTCAATTCCGAGTTGAGATGAAGGAGTTACGAGTAATATAACAGAAATTGTGTGAAAGCTGATACACGTCTACTTTTTTGGTCACCATTTTTTCCACACGTATGCTATAACTTTGAGGCTTATGCCAATGAAATGTAAACTCTTAGAGCTTTTCACAAAGTCAACAATCAAGTCAATCGGACATGGAACATAGGAGATATGGCCAAAACAAGATGACCCAGAAATTTCCAAGGCCAACACGACCCGTGTTGACCCTAATACAGTCTGTGGAAACCTCCAAAGAGCTCAATTTCCCCAGAAAACATGAACACAACCCTTTTTGAAGTTGACACGGGTCGTGGCTACACTGACACGGTCCGTGTTGACCCCAACATTGTTCGTGGCGAGTGCGACTGTTGAAATTTTGTCGTTTTTCGCCCATTATTGCTATATAATCAATGGATTCACCATCATCCACCATCATTCACGCCCATCACTCCTTCCATTAGAGCTGTTTAAAAAAAAACTCGCCCAGAATACCCGATCCGAAAACCCGTTATCCGGTCAAAATTTTCAGGTACCCGTACAAAAAATCGGGTAAACAGTTCTGATATGGACTGGCCCCTGGCCAAAAGCGGGTACCCGAATTACCCGAAATTAAAATATAATAATAATAATAATAATAATAATAATAACAATAATAATAATAAAAGCAAAATTAGTGGTTTTAATTATAATAGCTAATTACCCGAATTACTCAAAATTAACATGTATTTAGTACAGTGTGACTCACTTTCTATCAAATAATAATAAAATTAGTGGCTTTAATTATAAATTTACAAATTAAAATTAAAAATAATAAATGCGAAAACTCATAAAATTAGAACTAATCGGGCCTTTTTGGTTAACTGGTATCCGATCCAAAACTTACGAGTACCCGAACTTTGGGTACCCAAAACGTTCGGTTGCGGTTACGATTCGAGGGTATGGTCATCCCAAAGTTTTGAGTACCCGAAAAATTATCCAATCGATTTGGGCACCCGATCCGTGAATTCCCTACCTTCCATACCATCCACCTTCATTGCTACCATCATCCATCTCCCACAATCCCACAATAATCAAGAGTTTGAGAGTGAATTAAATATTGAAGATTACTCAAGATCGTTTCAGTGATTAGAGGAACAAAAGTCGACAACTCTCAAATTCTTTTAAGGGTTTTCTGCATATCTTTGGTTATTTCTTCATTCTCTTTAGATTTCTATGCTTTCTAGAGCTAGAATACAATTTATGTGGTTTTGTAGTTTAGACATGACTAGTGAGTAGTTTTTTTTTGGGGGGGGGGTGGGGTGGGGGGGATAAACCCCAGTTGTTGTTGATTGATTGAATATTGTTGGATTGATCATGTCTTGAATATGATTTACATGCATTTTATTCAACCTATGAGTATGTATGTCATTACTTTTGCTTGATCACCATTAGCATGGTTGTAAATTCTTGAATGAAGAAATTTGACAATTAGAAAGCTTAGGCTGAACTAACTATGAAATGAACTAGACATCAAGATTTTTAATCAGGGGTCATTTGATAATTTGATCATTAACCTAGTTAAAGTTGAAATAACCACAAAAGTAGGTGATTGGCTTTGTTAAATAATTCGTTTCCTTTCCAAAAGATCGTTGTGAAAGACTTTACGTGATTATCGCCCTAAAAGTTATCCAAATTAGTGAAATTCGTATTCAATCCTCTTTGTTTTGTTAGCAACTTTGGTTTTTCTCTTGAACGGTTTTGTTTGTTTGATTTCATCCTTAGAATTATTGTTTTTGTAGTTAGAAGTAGTGAGTTAGAAAAAAAAACAAACTCAAAACCCAATCGACTTAGTAATCAATTAGAGGGATAGTTTAGTCGTGACTTATCGATCAGGAAGCTACTCAGAGCAGGAAGGAGAGCTTCGATAATTGCTGCAGTGGAAGTAGTTTCCAAAGAAAAATAGGTTGAGAGAGAAGTAGCAATTTTTGCAAAACTCATTGATCGTGTCTTCTGTTGCAAACCACCCACTAAAACCACTTACACTGAGGTTCATGGCCTATAGCTAGCTATACAAAATAAAAAAGAAATACATAAATTCACAAAAATAGACAAAAATTAGAAAATAGCATTTCACTGCATCAAAACTCCCCTCCTCAATAGCCTTGTCCTGAAGGCTAATAATCAAGTTTGGAAAAGGGGATACTTAAGTTCAAAGACGTCTGCGAATTCCCAACTGTCAGGGATATCAGGATCTTCCCATTGCACAAGGTATTGAACAACATTTAGTGACTATCTAACTACAACAATAACCATGTCAAACCTTGTGCCTTTGAGCCAATCAGGGATATGAGGATGAGAAGGAAGTTGACTCTTAATATATTTGAGTTGGAATACATCTCTCTCTCTCTCACACACACTTGAATCTCTCTCCATCTCTCTCTCTCTCTCTCTCTCTCTCTCTCACACACACACACACACACTCACACACACACACACACACACACACACACATACACACACTCACAAACACACACATTCACAGATATATCTCTCTCTCTCTTTTTTGATGAGAGTGAGAGAGAGAGAGAGAGAGAGAAGGGGAGTTGAGAGAGTAGAAAGAGAAAAGGGGAGTTGAGAGAGTAGAGAAGCAGGAGGGAGGAGGTAGAGAGGGACGACAGGATGGAGAGAGAGAACCGGGGGTAGAGAGAAGATGGATATAGATCTAACGTATGAGTGTCATTGCATTACATATAATATGAAATCACAAATATGTAAATTGAAAAAACTCATTCTTATGAACTTTCCTAATTGATTTCCCAAATAGGGGTAATAGTTTACCTTTACATACACTCATATATACCCTCCTCCTTTACTCTTATGAATTCGTACCCTCATTTTTAACTCCTCTCCCAAGCGGACCCTTAGGGTCTGTTTGGACCTAGGAAAATAAGGTGGAAAAAAAATCTTAGGGAAAAAAATTAGGAAGAAAACTTTTTTTTGAGTAAAGTAAGTCTCATTCTATTGTTTGGTTTAGCTTTTAAGTAAATTTTGAAGGGAAAAAATTGATTTTCCATTCAATTTTCTTTTCCTTGTTTGGTTTGAAGAAAAATGCATGGAAAAATAAAATTTGCATGGAAACTTTTAAATGTCAAATTTCATTTTTTAGATCATATGATGTGATTTGCATGGAAAAATGCATGGAAAAATAAAATTGAGAGAGAGACACACACACACACACAGAGAGAGAGAGAGAGAGAGAGAGAGAGAGAGAGAAATGGAGTTAGAGAGAGAAAGAAGAGAGTTAGAGAGAGAGAGTTAAAGAGAGAGATATATATATAGAGAGAGAAGAGAGATCGAGTTAGAGAGAGTGAGGGACGAGAGAGAGAGAGAAGGAGAAGAAGTTAACGAGAGAGAGAAGAGCGTTAGAGAGAGAGAGAGAGGATCGAGAGAGGTGTGAGAGATGAAGAAGCGAAAGGTTGACTTTTAGATTCAAAATTTTTCTCTCAACTTTCGTTTCATTTTTGAAAGGAAAATCTTTTGTTCTTTGTTTTTCAAAATTTTCCATCTAGTTTTCCAACTATTTTTTTCAATTCATTTTTCTACGATCTATATAAAGGAAAAATTCTCATTTTTCAAATTAATTATTTTTCCACGCTGTTTTCTAGGTCCAAACGGACCCTTAGAGGCAACCTAATATTGACTTTATTTAAAAGCCTAGAAAGACATAACACCTTAACTTATTCCATTAGATGAAAAATTGAAAGTACATATTCATCATAAAAGTCATATGTGTGGGAGGCTTTGCAGCAGTAGAATTTTTATTAACTTCAATTTTTAAAAAAAAATTCATACTGCGGTTCTTTAAAAGTAAAAAGACCAGTTATTTCCTGCGGTGACCGAGTTACGCGTTAGGTGTATATTGATTTGGGTAAATATAAGTCAAGTGTAATTCGGGTTTGGGTCAACCTAAATGGTTATGACGACGAATTTTTTCTATTTTCTCTTTTAAAAAAATTCTCTCTAAATATTTTTTACAATAAGAATAATCAAATACGATTATTTTCTAATAACGATATATTATTTTAGATGTTTTTACTTAAATTAGATAAGTAACAAACAAATGAGTTGTGCTTATAATTAAATAGTCATGAATGCCAACAAACAGTCAAAAATTCTAATAGAATTGAACTTAAAATTATAATTTTCGGGTCAAACGAGCGGGTCGAGTTTAACCTGCTACTTTGTAAATTTCTGGTTCGAGGCAAGAAAATCATGTTAAAACCGAAATTGCTCGGGCAAATTCTAAATGGGTAAAAAATTAATAGGTCTAAAAGTTAATATGCACGAAGTATAATACTCCACCCCCTTTAATTTATTAAAACATTTATAAACCAATGAAGGGTGTTTTGGTAAAAATATACTTATAAGTCGACTAAGCCTTGTTCTTTTTTGCGGTGGGTAAAGTGCGTAAATGGTATGATATGGTAAATTATTGAAAGTGTTGAATGTTGCAGTATGGGGTGGTAAAATTTTTGGTAAGAATGATTGATATGGTAGACGAGAAAAGAAAAAAAGGAGAGAGAAATTATGCTTGTGGTAAAGTACGTGTGACATGATATGTTAAGATGCGGTAGTTTATGAATAGTGTGATGAATCACGATATGTGGGGTATGGTACCATGGAAAAGAATAGGGTAACATATAAACAAAGTGACGAGATAAAATGACAAGAAGGACTTAACAAAGAATAAAGTCCAAATTTAGAAATCCATAAAATATAAGGTAAGTAAGAAAAGTAAAGTAGGCGAGACAAATAAGGTTGTGTAAGTCTTGTGTTGGTAGGTTAAAGCCTTGTTCTTTTATGCGGTTGATATGATATGGAAATGATGTCGTATGGTGAAATTGTGAGAAGTGCAGTAAGGTGTGGAATAGTATGGTAAAATTTGTGGAAAGTGTGATTGATATGGTTTGTGATGAGAGAGGATGTGAAAAGTAGAGTAGAAAAGTGATGAGATATATTGGTAATGATTGTGTTAAAGTGTGGTATGGTATGATAAAGTGTAAAAGAATATTAAGTAGTATGGTGAGTTTTGATACCTCACTACGCCGTACAAAAGAACAGGTCTAAGTAGTGTAAGGTAAGTTACATTAGTGCAATCACTTAAATGTATGAGTTTTTATTTATTTATAATTTTTAATAAAATAATGTGCTCCCTCCATTCCAAAAAAGTTGTCTACTTGGCGTTTTCACGGTTATCATTACAATACTTTGACCATTAAAATTTTTACATTTTTATCTTAGTAAGACTTATAATATTATATTTAAGTATAAGTGTTTTCATTACAAATCTAATGAGGATAGTTTTACACAGTAACTCAACATAATTTGATAAATTAATTAAAGATTATTGGACGTCAATAATACCAACTTTGAGGGTATTGGACACTAATAATACAAACTGTTTTCTTGGACACTAGTAGTACCAACTATCGACCTATTTTCCTCCAACAGTACACGACCGAGTTGTTATAGTTTTAACTCATCGGAAAGATGACGTGGCTCCATGATGTGTGACGTGGAAGGCGGAGGTTGGGTAGAAAATGTTGACGCGGATACTAACATGCCTTCCATATCACATATTATGGAGTCACATCATCTTTTCGATGAGTTAAAACCATAATAATTCGATGGTGTACTGTTAGAGGAAAATAAGTCAATAGTTCGTACTGCTAGCGTCCAAGAAAATAGTTTGTATTATTAATATCCAGTACTCCCAAAATTGGTATTATTGATGTCCAAAAACCCATTAATTAATGGTAGAAAGTTTAAAAAAATTGACCTCATTAGCTAAACATGGACAACTTTTTAGGACAATTTTTTTGGGAACAGAGGGATTATAAGAACACCCGCAACAGTGAGTTTGAATTTAACTTATTAAATGAGATGGAATCTGTGCACCCTAACCAACAGAGGTAAAATTGGTCTTTTTTATTTAATTAGTTTTCTAATGGTGTGCATGAGTTTGACTCATATTAATTAAATACGTAAGTGAGTTCTAATGTTAATTGGATACATTGATAAAAAATAAGGTGGATGAGGAGAGAAAAAGTAAATAAATACCCGCTTGCTTTTCGTCGCCCCCCTTTTTACTATTGTCGCCCACCTTTCGCATAATATTTTCAACCCACGCCCTTGAACCTCATAACTTCACTCTCCACTATCTCTCTAGTTTATCTCTCTAGAAAACGCTCTCAACCATCGACCACCACAAACCACCCTCATACCGGGATTTAATCGCGAATTTGAGGTATGTTTCGAATTTTTATTTTGAATTTGAGGTTTTATTTTTTGTAATTTTGAATTTCGACGAAAAGCAAAAAATAAAAAAAGCATTTGGGGCCGCCGCTCAACGCGACAAGCGCCGCCGATCTGGCGCCTAGATCCGACGCGACGCGGCCTTGCGGGATCTGAATGCCGCAACGACTCATGTCACATTTCATGGCGACCTACCATTTTTTATTTTTTTTCCTTTTTTTTTAAATATTAATTTTATTAATATTAATTATTATTATTGTTATGTTTATTAATATTGTTATTGTTATGTTTATTAATATTGTTATTGTTATGTTTATTAATATTGTTATTGTTATTTTTATTAATATTATTATTGATAATAATTGTTATTAAAATTATTATTGTTAATAATCGTTATTAATGTTATTATTGTTAAATAATATATAAAAATTAAATATTATATTTATTATATTTATTATTGTTATTATTAAATATGATAATTATTAATACTGTTATTATTAATATTATTGTTAATTATGTGTTAATTTGATAATTATTAGTGATTAATTGTATTATTATTATTATTAATATTGTGTTATGAAAATTAGATTAATATTAATATTGTTAATATTAATATTAATGTTAAGCATGTGTTAATATGACAATTAGTAGTGATTAATATCAGTGATTAGTGATTCGTTGTTAATATTTGATGCGTTAATATTATTTAGTGATTAAGCATGTGTTAATATTAGTAATTAATTGTCTTAGAAAAAAATTGTAATTGTGATGTAGGGTTAAGTTTAGGGGTTAGTGTATATTCCGAATAGTTTATATGTAGTTGTGTTAAAAGGATGTTGAGTTTGGATGATTTTGGTTGTTATTTGTAAGTAAGTTGGCGTATATAGTTGGTATGGGTAATTTATTCATAATCCAACTTAATTGTCAACTTATGTACTCATAACTCCAAATGATGACATAATAGTTATGTCACATCCATTTAATAACTTAGGTACTCAACAACCAGTTGATACGTAAGTGAATAGGTTATTTTGTGATGGTAGGTTAGGATAATAATTATGTTAATGTATAGTTATAGTTTGTTAGTTGTATACGTCAAAAAAAGAGGTTGAGTTTTGGGTCATGTTAGTGTCCAAGGAGAGTGTGTTGTAACTCGATAATGTATGGTTGAGAAGGTTAACCAATGCCCAGATCAACTCGTTTATTTGTTTGGTTCCCAGTAGCTCACTATCGCCAGATGAAATTGGCGAGTGCAATGCTTTGGGAGTTAGAAGCGTGTTAGATTCGGTACAATGCAATGTTTCTATTGTGCATCCTGGTGGGTCAACAAGATAAGGCGGATCTGAAAGGGAAGCTAGTAGTGAAGTGCAGTACAAATCGTGTTGGACTTTCGTGCATGTAAGATTCATAGGTCCATCAAAGCATTAAACGATGATGCAAATTCACTGCTTTGATGGACCTGTGAATCTTACATGCAAGAAAGCCCAACACGATTTGTATTAGACCCTTCACTACTAGATTCTTTTTCAGATCCGTCTTATCTTGTTGCCCACCAGGCTGTACAATAGAAACATTGCATTGTACCGAATCGTCGCTTCTAACTCCCGAGCCTGTAGACCTCGCGCGCAATTTCATCACGATGCGGTCGTTAATTTCTGGGAACCAAACAATTAAACGAGAAGTCGGTACGGCTGATGAAAGTCTTTTTCAACCATAGATTAACAGTTAAACAACACACTCTCCTTGGACAATAACATGATCCTCTTGCCTCGTGACACGACTTAGTTAACCAACACACATTAACCCAGGAGGTGTTGACAAGAAGATCCACATCATATTCGTCAATGTCGCAGCTGGAAATAAGTCATTTGGAGCCGACATCCAATGTTCGTACGGGGCTGGCCCAGCCAAGTTGCCGTGAATCCTTGTGTAGGTCTCAGGGAACATCTCATTGCTGTTAGAAAACGCAGTAACATATGCATTTTCACTCGCCTGCAACTCAGTGCCCATTGAGAACCTAGCAATTGACCACTTTTGCTCATCCCCGTAACCTGCCTCGGCTACGCATCTGAACCCACAGTTGCCATCAGATTCCACATCCGTCCATCCAACGACGTATGGCAGAATGAAATGTGGCAAAGCGTCCTCGAACGGGAACGGATCTTGACGCATCCGGTTGATACCTGCGAATCATATTATCTTAAGTTATAAACAACAATATATAGTCATTATGAAAACCAAACAAGTGCTATAAAGATTAAGATATGCAAACCTGTTGACCCCATCCCAACTGATGAAGAACTGGTTCCTTTTTTCCTTGACGAGTTCGTCGTAGTCTTGCTACCCCGTCCCGATGATCGTTCGTACTCAAACGCACTGGGGTTGCGTCGCGTGGATTTTGAAGTCTTTGGTCTGCCGGGGCGTGGGGGGCTTGTCTGCGGATCAGGAATATACTCACTGTCGGGATTCAACTTTCCATTGAGGACACTGTTTACGTGTCGTACAACTGCTGGGTCACTCTCGAACACAGTTAGCCGCCTCAAATTGTTCTAAGTCTGCACTGATGGAACATCATTTGAGCATGCGATTTCACCATCGCCAATCACCGCGGTTGTCTCCAAAACATATTTATCCGTGTCGTGAATTGACTCTCGGATCGTAAACTTCCATCATAGAACACGCGCACGGGAGGAGGTGGGTTCTCGACACCAGGTGATCGCATAAATAGCATTCATTTTCATACCTCACCGCCAGCATCTTATTGAGCTCATACGACAAAAGGTCCAATGCGTGGTGAGATACTCTTCCGTGCAAATTCTTAAAGAAATGAGATGGACCTAATTGCCTGTGCGTGCTCCTTGACTGTTCAAGCTCCCTCTTAATCTCCGTATGTTGATTCTCCAAGTGATGGTGAATCTTCGCAAACACACGATCGAATGTGCCTCTGGAACTGCCAATATAATACTTTAGTGATGAATGCTGGCTCTCAACTCTTGAAGTGGCTGTGTTCCCCATGTGAGGTACATTATCGGTCCAAGCACAAACAAATTTTTCCTTATGACTGAGCCACGTCCCCGTAAGATAATCAACTATCGGTTTGTTTTGCCCGATCCACGCGTTAACAACCTCTTTCCACTTGACTTTGAAATCTCCAACAGTCTTCGCATGTACAATGCCGTTCCAGAAATGATGTCTGAAATGAAGCCCGAGTTCGAGCTTAGGGCCCCCAGTAAGTTTGTTTACTTTGTTCTTCACATCATTCGCAATATGCCACACGCACAAAAGTTGGTGCACATTTGGGTAAACCCTGGCAACAGCCCCCAACAAAGCATCCTGCTTGTCGGTCACAAACACGGATGGAATTACATCGGGACCCAACAATTCATGCACCCTCCACATTAGCCACTCATATGATTCCATCTTTTCGTCCCGCATGAACGAGTAAGCAATCTGGAAGTTGCGCTTTGTCGATGTCATGCCTACGAGCTCACATAAAGGCCGCTTTGCCTTGTTTGTCTTGTACGTTGTGTCAATGAGAATGACATTTGGGTACGTACATAGCAACTTCAACGAGTAAGGATGACATAAAAAAAACCTGACGAAGCTCGCCATCGTCATCATAATCGACAAAAGAGACGTACCCACCGAGTTTCGCCATGCGCAGACATTGTCCCGCAGCCGTCCTACCATCCAATTCCTTAGTGCGCATCTTTGCCCGCTCGTTGTATACTTGCTTCACGTTTATCGTAGAGGCGGGGAACCTAATCTTCAACGACGTTTGTATCGTCGCCGGTGTGTACCCTGTGTTTTTCATATCCCGGACATGTTCTTTCATTTCAGGGGTTAATGGATGTCCGTGACGATGCCCTTCCTCGTACACGATGAAGGCATGATTGTGCTTCCCCCGGTCACCGTCGCACACACGAACTCGCCATTCCGTTTCGTTGCGAGTCCACGCAACAATGGCGAATTTACATTGGCACGCCTTCGTTGACGTACTCCGACGAGTCGCATCATCAAGATCATTCAGTTTCCCACGATATTTACCGTACCTCCAACACTTCAAATAACACCTTAACGGACTATCCGCATCTTTTCTCTTGTACGAAGCCCGTACAAACCTAAAACCTATACCCATAGCAACTCCATTAGCCCATTCTTGCAATGCGTCAATACTCTCAAAAACATTTTGCGTTACAAAATGAGTGGAATAATCAACGTCGTCCCCGCCAAAGTCCTCCAAATAAACCTACAAACAATAGAAACAATTATTATTATACTAATAATAATTGGGATACTAGAAATTCCTAATACTAATAACAATACTAATAATAACAATAGCTTTAACATTAATAATTAACATACAATTCTAATATTAATTAACATAATAATAATAAATTATCAATAAATAAATAATTGTAACATAATTAACATAATAATAACAATTAACAACATTATTTACCATAATAATCATATTATAAATAAATAAATAATAATTTTAACAATACTTAATAATATTAATAACAACGCTTATAAACAACTTGTAATAATAATATTAATTAACATAATTTTAACATAATTAACATAATAATTATAATTAACAACATTGATTACCTTAATAATAATATTATAAATAAATAATATTATTAACAATAATTAACATACTATAATAATAATAACAACACTTATAAACAACTTATTATAATAATATGTTAGAACAAAATTTAAACGTAATTAACATAACAATTATAATTAACGACATTGATTACCTTAATAATATTAATATAAACAAATAAATAATATTTTTTACATTAAAAATAATATTAACATTTTATAATAAATTTTGAAAAAAAGAAAAAAAAACATACATTTCCGGAAAAATGGGCGGTTGCCGCGCCCAATTTTGCACCGCCGCGGCGCGGTGCAAATCTGGGCACGGCAACCGCCCATTTTCCGGAAATGTATATTTTTTATTTCTTTTTTTCAAAATTGAAAATTACAAACTAACCTCTTGTTTTTCACTTGAATTATCACCTTCTCTTGACATTTTAGGTTAAATTTCAAAAACAAATCAAAGTTTTAGAGAGATAATATGAGGGGAGAGTGAGAGGAGAGTGAAGAGAGTGAGAAGAGAGTGAGAGGAGAGTGAGGTGAGTGGAAATATATGAAGGGAAAAAACGTCTTTTGGGGGGGCGACAATAGTAAAAAGGGGGGCGGCGTTAAACAATACCCAATAAATAAACTCACGATCAAACTCGTCCAATGAGAATCTCACCGTTAGAGCAACTGCAGTGGCGAGTTTGACAATGACATGGTGCCGCTGTGGCGTGAGTGAGGATGAGAAAGACACTGCAGCGGCAAAGACGGGTGTCAGCAGTGAGAATTACTTAGACTCATACTCAACACGCAAGGACTGAGACGAGATTCTCGGCATTTTTTTAGTTGTAGTGTATTTAAATTATTAAATGTGAAACATGCACCCCTTTTTTAATTATTTTAACCAAGTTCATACTCGTCATTGGAAAGCAAACTAATATGGAGAGTCTAACTCTAACTCTCATTGTGCATCATACTATTTCCACATCATTCAGTAAGAGTACTCGCAATGGTGGGTTTGAGTTTGACTAATGGTATGACGTGGAATCTGTGGAAGAGTCAAAATTTAACCTTTTATTTAGTTAGCTTTCCAATGATGACAATGAGTTTTACTCATATTAATTAAAAAAGTAAATCGGTCCCACTTAAGAATATAATTAATTTGGTTATATTGATAAAAAAATGAGGTGGAGGAGGAAATAGAAAAAAATATGATTAAAATATTAATATTTTAAACTCGCTTTCAAATTCATCTCGCGAGTTTGAAAGCGAGATTCTCGCGAGACGAGTCTCATTCTCACCATTGAAATGTCTTATACGACCTCATTCCGTTCTCGTTTCATGCCACGTCAGCAGTGAGTCGAATTAAAACTCACCATTGTAGATACTCTTTTAAATATAACTCATATTCACTATTGCGACTGCTATTAATCTCACGAGTAAAATCTCATTCTCATCACTAGAATACCCTATACAACCTCATTTAATATCATTCCCATCCGATGTTTAATCCTATTAATAATGGGTCCCCAATTTAAAGTCGTTATTGGAAATAGTGTAAAGCAAATTACATTAATCACATCATTTATTAGACATATAAATTTTCTAAATATATATATCATGTAATGTACTACCTTCGTCCCAAAATGTTTGTCAAAATAACTAATTTTTTTGTCCCAATTTATTTGTCACTTTTATAATTTCAACGATTATAATTCCATTTTCGCCCCCTAATTAATAACTTTATTTATCATTTTTTATAATTTCTAAAACTATTACATCAATAAATATAAGGGTAATTTGGGTAAAAATAGTTGGGGTGACTGAGAAATTGGAAGGGAGGTACTAAATCTTTTTCTTACCTTGGTTCATATTTTAGAGTTCTTCTATTTGGGTTTCCATTGTAAATGGTCATCGAGTGATTTTCCTATCCATGGCTCCATGTTGATCTTCACTTCCCCTTCGCTTCACTCCACCGGTCTGCAACGTATTTAAGACAAACCCCGCCAGCTTCAATCTCCCAAAACCCAAACGCCAGAAAATGATGCAAGGCAGTGTCGCCGGCGGTAGATCCAAGTCGAAAACCAAGAAAACTTCTCCGAACTCCATTCTCTTTTTCTGTCTTCTCTCCCTCCTTCTCTTCCTCTTCTTCTTCGTCTTCTACCAAGAGATCTCCTCCTTCATCCACCCAATCTCCACCAAAACTTCACTCTCTCATTCCACCAAATTCGCCATATGTGAGGCTGCGGCACGAACCCATGGACAGAGATTTCTGTTCTACGCCCCTCACAGTGGGTTCAGCAATCAGCTTTCCGAACTCAAGAATGCGATTCTCATGGCTGCCATTCTTAATCGTACCCTAATTGTTCCTCCTGTTCTGGATCATCACGCGGTTGCTCTCGGTAGTTGCCCTAAGTTTAGGGTTTTGAGCGCTAATGAGCTTAGGCTCAAGGTTTGGGATCACGCTGTTGAATTGAGAAAAGAAGGAAGGTTAGTCAAATTCTTCTTATCCTTGTATCGCCTCAATTGCGTATGTCTGCATTTATTTTCTCTTAATTGGTGCTTGTACTCCTTAATTTTGAGAGTATGCAACTGGTACCGACGGGAGGTTTTATGGTGAATTGGCGATGTAAAAGACTGTTTGATGGAGCTTTGTGGAATTGTTGAGACTGGGGTTAAATATTGTGAGAGATCCTTGATTTTGAAGACAAAAGAAGCTCAATGGTATTGTGAGTATTGTCAGAATGTGACCCAGTGATTTATGATTTTATGATATTCAGAGCTTCTTTTATCCAGATAATGGAGGATTTTGAGGGGTTTTACAGAACTATGGCCAAATTTCGGGATGGGATGGTTCATGGTTGTATAGACAGAATAGTTATGCTGAAGCAAAGAGTTTGGCAGAAAGTTAGTCTCAGCATACTGGCTTGCTTCAGAAAGATAGTACTTATCAATTAGTTTGCTTCCCTGTTTGTTACTGTTTTTAGCAGTGCTTAATTTCTGGATCAGTGGCTTCTTTTTAGTAGTTCATAATTTGTTCCGGGCACTGTGAATGCATTTGCAGGTACATGTCAATGGCTGAAATCATCGACCTATCTCCGATCTCTGACTTAGTTCGAACCATGGATCTCAGAGACTTTGTATCATTGTCGTGTGGTGTATCGTTTGATTCTGTTTGCAAGAGTAGCTCAAATGACAAGCGGTCTCCGATGGACTTGGACAAACTCGAGCAATGTCGCTCTTTACTATCTGGACTTGGTGGTAATGTAGAAAACTGTGTGTACGCTGTTGATGAAAATTGTAGAAATACAGTCTGGACCTATCGATCAGAAGATGCAGACACCTTGGATTTGTTCCAGCCTGATGAACAACTCCGGCTGAGGAAGAAAATATCCGATGTTAGGTATCGTCGAGATGTTTACAAAACTCTCGGGCCCGGGACTGTGGCTGACAAGTCCCCTTTACTAGCATTTGGCAGCTTATTCACGTCTCCATATAAAGGGTCACAACTTTACATGGATATTCGTGAGTCTCCAAAGGATAAGCGAATCCAATCATTGCTTGATAAGATTGAATTTTTGCCATTTGTTTCTGCAATCAAGAATGCTGGAGAGGAGTTTGCCCAAAGGGTGATTAAGTCTCCCTATCTCTGCGCACAGCTGAGGCTGCTGGATGGTCAATTTAAGAACCACTGGAAGACAACTTTCTCTTCACTTAAGGAAAAGCTAAAGGATCTCAAACAAAAGGGTCCCCTTCCAGTTCATATTTTTGTGATGACTGATCTTCCCAGAAGCAACTGGAGTGGAAGTTACTTGGAAGAGTTGGCCAGCGATTCGAGTTCGTTCAAAATCCATGTCCTTAGCAACGACGATGAATTTGTGAAAACAACTGCAAAGAAACTCGCTCCTGCTGGTTGCCGCGAAAGGGATAAGTACACAAACTGTTTCAGATATTGCCCTTGTCAGTCGGCCGACGTGCTCCTCTACTTGGAAGAAGCTGTTTGTAGTTGTGCTTCTCTGGGTTTTGTTGGCACTGCTGGGTCTACAATTGCAGAAAGCATAGAGTTGATGAGAAAGAACAGTGCATGTTTAGGGCAGACTCAAACTGCATTATGATTGACACAAATCCTTTGATCGGAGCACACATAGGTTTTTTGTTGTCCTGGTGATGTGCACATTTTTGGTTTCTGGGTGAAAGTGAGACTTCAAATCGCACAGAGCATCAAGTGTAAGTTGATCGTTGTTGATGATCGTTGTTGCGATATCGTTGAAAAGTATTTGATTCAGTGTTTCTTGTATGCTTCAAATTGATAAGTTTATGGGAATAGATTAAGGCTTTTAGTCGTAGTTATATCAATGTAAAAAATACGAGATGTCACATCTTAGGATAACGTCAATATTCAATGCTGAAATTTGGAAAATGAAATTTCTTATTCTATTGTAACTTGCGATAATGCTGATTTTTTGTATCTCGCTAGTTGCTTCGTGATCCTGTCATTTGATATATATGTCAAAGCTTTGAGCATAAATAGGTGTTAGATTCAATTACTTTTCCACTCATTCAACATATGAATGAGCCTTTATGACTCCTCCAAATAGAATTTCATAATTTATTTTGAGGGTGTACAGGGAGTTTGATAAGTCTTACCTGGAGATATCTATGGGTAAGTAAAGAGAGAGAAAGAGAGAATTTTAGAGTAGAAAGAGAAAGAGATTGAGTTCACTATGGCCCTGTTATTTTATACGGCTGGCTGGCTGCGATGTCCAACACATCGCACCTTGCTACAATCCACCACAACATATTAATCTACCATAAAAATAACAACACCCCACTACAACAAACTTTTTCACATTTACCAACACAATTTACAATTATTAAAAACAAAATCCACCACAACATACCACAACCCACCACAATCCACCACAACTTTTCCAAACCCACCATAATTCCACCACCCCGTATCATGTCATACCACAACCAACCGTATAAAAGAACATGACCTATGTTAATCATTGATTAGAATGAATCTCAATTACAAAGCTGAGACTGATTATATACTCAACTATGGACTCTAACTAGTAATAACTTTTAACAAACATGAATAGAATACTAAACTCCTCACGTGCCAAGCAGGTGAGCTACTTGACAAACTGAAATACAACTATTAAAAGCTAAACTGTAACAATAGATCCCCTTTGAGAAGCTTTGTCCTCAAGCTTCTAGATTGAAATATGGGAACTGATGAACTCATATGCCTTGCACCTCTGTTGTAAGATAAGAACAAACCAAAGATGCTATCATCCAACTCCAACAATCAACCAACCCACCTGGATCAAAAATAGTGATGATAGAGTCAACCCATACCAAATTTTCAGCAATCAACATAATAGTAATATTCCTCCACTTGTTAAGGAGTAGGCTGAGTATTTCCCTTCATCAAACCACCATAAAGCATAGGTTGGATATGCTCAGAAGAATAGCACCAATCGGGGAAAAATTGAGAGAGCACAAACTAAGATGGCTCGATCATGTTTATTGAAGAACTACAGACGCCCTTGTTAGGAGGTGTGTGTGTGTCTATATATATATATATATATATATATATATATATATATATATATATATATATATATATAATCTCAGCTGCTTATGAGGACCTCAGCACGACCGGCAGAGAGGACCTCCAGCATTAGCACACGCGTTTTGTTTGAAAGATCATCGCAGCTAATTCAGGGAAGTATCAGTCATATCCCAATCTTATTCCTTCCTTCTAATTCTGAGATAAGATTATAACGGGTTGTTGTTTCCTTTTCAGATACCAAACGAAAAGGAAGGAAACTATGGCAAAGAAAGGGAATCTCGTGGAAGATTAAGGATCACCTCAGAAAAGGAAACAATCTTGGTGTGAGAAAGAAGCCGTTGCTCTCAAGGCTATAAATATCATCAAGCTTCATTCATGCAAAGAGTGGATTTCCAAGCAAGTAAATCTGAGCAGGAGCTTTAGCTAAGAAAGTTCTGAGTGTATGAATATTGAGTAATAATATTATGTGTTGTAGTCACTTTGTGTGTGGTGAGTTTTTGTAACTGAGGGCACTGGTGAGGACCTCTAAGGTCGAGTATTTAAAGTAAGAAAAGACTCTTACTTTAGAGTTTATCCCACTGTCCGAAATCGCCTCTTTTGTGAGGCCTCAAGTGCAGAAGACAACTTCAAGGTCTTTTGTTCCAGTAAGCCAATTGAGGACCTCACGGTTTTCAAATTGAGGTGAGTTGTAACCTCCTCTGTTTTAAGCACTTTTGTTTGTCTAATAAAGAAGTATCTTTCATCTTATAAAAGTGCTATTAACCTTGTTGTGTTGATTAAAGTGCAGAATTTATATATAACCCTATTCACCCCCCTGTAGGGTTATTTCAATTGGTATCAGAGCAGGTCCACAGATCTAAAGAGTCTAACAACTCGTGGTAAAGATCATAGCCGACCTCAACACAATTGAAGCTCCTCAAGGATGCTCATGGACAAGAGCGCCACTCCTCACAGGCGAAAATTACAGAATGTGGAAGAGGCAGATGGAAATATTTCTCAGAGACCAAGATGAGGACCTCTTGGTCATAGTCACTGAAGGAAATTTCCCCACTCCCACAAAGAAGAACACTGCAAATCAAGATATCCCAAAAGAGAGATCTAAAATGACAGCTGAAGAGCTCACAACTTTGGAAAAAAAATATTCGTGCTTTAAATTTGCTATATTGCAGTTTGAACCCAAATGATTTTGATTGTGTTTCTAACTGTGAAAATGCCAAACAGGTTTGGGAATATTTGGTCACCTCATACGAAGGTACAAGTCAAGTTAAAGATATCAAACTGGACATACTCGTCCAGAAGTATGAGGCCTTCAAAATGGAAGAAAATGAATCCATTGAGGAGATGTATGAGAGATTTAGCAGCATTGCTAACCACCTCAAGTCACTTGGAAAAAACTACTCCAATGAGGAACAAGTCAGAAAAATCCTCTGATGTCTACCAAGAAGAAAGTGGGGTTCAAAAGTTACAGCAATTGAAGAAGCGCAAGATCTTAAGGTCCTCAAATTGGAAGAACTCATTGTGAAACTGCTGGCCCATGAGATCCAACTAAGTGACCTCACAGAGCCCAAGGGAATTGCCCTCAAAGCAATTCGGGAATCTGATGACGAATCAGATGAGGATGAGGAAGAAACAATGGCTATGTTGGCAAAAGGGTTCAGAAGATTGTACAAGAAAAATCCAACCTTTCGAGGTTACATCAAAGACGGGAAGCACAGAAAACCAAAAGGTAAGGCCCCTATGAGATAAGAATATGACCCTTTTACTTGTTATGGTTATGGCAGCACAGAACACTTGGTCAAAGACTATCCTCACGCAAGAAAAAACAAGGATAGAAGAAACATGAGGCCCAATCAACAACAACGTAGGGAAATGCTTGCAACTTGGAGTGACAGTGACTCAAGTGAGGACAACAGTGATGTTGATGAGGTTGCAAATGTCTGTCTGATGACTCAACTAAATGAGGAACCAGAAACGTCCTCACCCCAAGATGAGGTAAACATTGATGACCTCCTCAATCTTTCACCATATCTTGCTCATAAATGTTTACATCTGTTCAAATATTCCAAATCTTTGATAAAGAGAATCAAATACCTTACCAAGCATGTTCAAAGTCTCAGTGAAGCCATGGATAATCTAAATTCTCAAAATGACCTCCTATTCACAGAATGCAATAGACTATCCCTTGAGGTCAAAGACTGCTATAAAACCATCACTCAATTATCCAATGAGGCAGTCACCGCTTCTCATCCCAACAAATAAATTGGCATTCACAACCCCTCCGTTTCAACCTCGGACCAAAAATCCCCCAAATCAACCTCCCAAAGGACCTCTTCTTCCAACTCCTAACCTTACCCCTCACAGAAAGCATCATCACAAAATCTGTCCAGTTGCTCACACAGAAAAGACCTCTCGCAGCATCTCTCCCAAGCCCTCTAAGTCCTCAAGGTTTTTTCAAGTTGGCAAAATTTGGGTCCCTAGACCTAATGTCACAACCTGTCTGTCGAAATCCAAGGAAGGTATAATGTCCTCTGATGCAAGTATGCTTCAAAACTCACAGCGACCTATGGTATTTGGACAGGGGTTGCTCTTGTCACATGACCGGAGATCCAACCAAGTTTTGCGAGTTGAAAACCAACAAAACAGGGAAAGTTACATTTGGAGACAAAAGCCAAGGCAAGATCCTCGGCATTGGGAAGGTCGGTAAGGACCTCAGTAATTCTCTGAATGATGTATATCTAGTAGAGGGTCTAGAATATAATTTGCTTAGAATATCTCAGTTTTGTGATAAGGGAAATAGAGTCAATTTTGATAAAAATGCATGTGTAGTGTCGTCCGAGTCACATCAAATCATATTGTATGGTCATCGCATGAATAATGTTTATGTTATTGATTTAAGTGAGTCGTCTGAGGACCTCTCCTGCCTAAAGGCTGGATCTGAGGAAACGTGGCTGTGGCACCGCCGCTTAGGCCATGTTAGCATGAAAACATTACAAAAGTTGCATAAGTCAAATCTAGTCCGAGGTCTCCCGCCTCATAAGTATGAGAAAGATCGGGTCTGTGATGCATGTGCAAAAGGTAAATAGACAAGATCATCCTTCAAACCTCTCAAGTCTGTGACCACCTCAAAATGCCTTGACCTCCTTCACATGGACCTCTGTTGTCCCATTCCTTACAAGAGTCTTGGAGATAGCTCATATATCTTTGTTATAATAGATGAATTTTCAAGGTTTACCTGGGTGTTCTTTTTTAAAAGTAAAACAGAAGCTTTTGAGCACTTCTCAAAACTCTACAAGCAACTCAAGGTCCTCACAGGAAATTCTGTCAAAGCTATAAGGACAAATCATGGTAAGGAGTTCGACAACAAAGACATGTTTGGAGCATTTTGTGTAGCAATGGGGATAACTCACAATTTCTCTGCACCAAGAATCCCTCAGCAAAATGGAGTTGTTGAAAGAAAGAATCGCACCTTGGAGGACATGGCCAGAACAATTATATGCGACAACAATCTTCCGAAATTCATTTGGGCAGAAATCATCAATGCATCAATCTACATTCTGAATCGGTGCACTATCCGATCCATTCTAAAAAAGACCCCTTCTGAATTATTCAAAGGGAAGGCACCAAACATCAGTCACCTCAAGGTCCTCGGATGCAAATGCTTTGTTCACATCAATGGAAAGAAACCAACTAGCAAGTTTGATGCTCGAAGTGAAGAAGGAATTTTCGTTGGATATTCTTCTACAAGCAAAGCTTACAAAATCTATTTCAAAAACTCAAGATCTGTAGAAGAAAGCATCCATGTCATTTTTTGATGAGGCTGCCTCTTTGGGGCAGACAAATATGCACCCTCTGTTCGGTTGTAATTTTTGTGGTTTTAAGTTAAGGTTGTCGGTCCACAGGGATGGGTGTTAGGCTTGATTAAGGTAATCGGTTTGTGTAAAGGGGTTTTTCTCAATGCGGAAAGCAGTAAATTATGTAAATAAAGCAATAAACTAACCTAGACATGATAATAATTAAGAAAGCAATAAAAGATGAAATCAATTAAAAGCATGAAATAGGAAAGCAATAGAACTACAACTAATAATGAAATTAGGAACAAGAGATTATACCTTCGATGAACTAAATCTTCACTAATCTTCAATCTACTTGGATTTCTCCCAAACAAACAAGAAATCGTGAATTGGATTACTAAGAATCCCCAAATCCCCACTTGAGAGTGGAATTTGTGACCCTTAGCCCTCCTCCTCACTAAAAGTTGGATTGGATGTTTTGTGGCTAAACTAATAAAACCTTAGAAACTTCACTTACACAAAACCCTAATAAAACTAACATTTAACTAACCTAATAAACTGACCAAGATCAAGAACCCTAATAAACTAATAGGGACCCTAATAAACCTACTAACACCTAACTAATCTTAATAAGACCTAGACTGATCGAGACATGGAAACAAAAGAAAAGAAAGAAAATAGAGAAATGGATACTAATGCTTAGACCTACTGACCGAATGAGAAAGAAGAAGAGAAAGAAAGAAAAAAGATTACTACCTAAACAAGAACAGAGACGGGAAAACAGAGAGGGGAAAGATAGAGAAAAGGAAGACAATCAAACCCACTCCCTACTGCTCATTATCCGAACAGAGGGAGAAAAAGAGAGACAGAATCAGAGGAAAAATACAGCAGAATCAACTCACAAGAATCGAACCAACATCAACACAAGTTTACCCAGAACATCAAGAACAATTAAATCATCATTAACAAAACCGAGAAACTAAATACATTTCCAGAAATCAATATCTCAAACATTCAAAAACAAACCCAGAATCGATTAAAATCGATAAGCAAAAACGGAAATTCAAAACAGAAAATAAAAGCAAGATTAAACCTAATCTGATTCTAACCCTAAATGGAGGCTCTTGGGGCGTCACTCCCAGTATCTACCATCCCTCCCCTCGAACGACTCTCTTCTTCCCCTTTTATAGTCGAAATCGACTCTCTCCTTCAATTCTCAGCCATCGATTCTTCAATCTTGGACGGTGTAGATACGTTTTGACAGTTAGATGAGTATGTCGATGGTGCTTGCTGCTCATCTTCGTTGGTTATCAACTAATCTGCACAAGAGAAAGAGAATGAGTGAGAGATAATGAATTTATCGCGAAAATAGCAAAGAGAAGAGAAGAGAGAGGGAGATGAGAAGAGAGATGAGTTCGAGAAATGGAGAGAAGGAGTTTCGAGACTGAGAAAATGGAGGTGGAGTGCTTCTGTTCATCGGGGCTGTTTGGCGCAATTGAGAGAAAGAGAACCAGAGAGGAGAGGGCGAAAAAGGACGAAGAAGGGAATGAGGGGAAAAGGGGGAAAATGATATGGATTAGGGTTTGTGATGGGTTTTGTTTGGCTGGGTGAAGAGGGGAAATGGGGCGTGGGTAAAAGGGGTTTGCATCGGCTAGCGGGTTAATCTGCAGAGGTAGAGGTAATAGGCTTGGGTTAAATGGGCCGATTAAGGGAAGGAAAAATGGGAATTTAATGTAATTAGGAATAGGATTAGAATTAGGAAAAGGTTTTGATTTTTATTTCTAATATTTATATTTTTGTTTCATATTTAACAATCATAATAACAAAAATAATAAAATGCTATAAAATCTAATAAAAGAGTAAAACATAATAAAACTACTAAAATAATTATTAAAGACAAGCAAAAATACCCTATAAAAGAGAAGAAATCGGCTCGGAACGAGACCGAACACCCTCCTGTGAGTGACAGTGAAGATGAGCCTCCTCCTAAGCTCTCTCCTGCTCCTCCATCTCAAATCATTCCACAAACATCACCACCTCCTGAGGATGCACCCTCGCCTCTAGCCTCATGATCACCTCAGGCCTCATCATCTCAGTCCTCCTCTCAGGAGCCCTCATCTCAGGCTCCTCCAGCACCGAAGATCTCTTACAAGTTTAAAGCAGCTCACCCGGTTGATAATCTCCTTACAGATATTAACTCAGGTATACGTACTAGGTCCTCATTAAGAAATTTTTGTGCTTTTAACGCCTTTGTCTCACAGATTGAGCCAAAGCATCATAATGAGGCATTACTAATCCAAGCTGGATCAATGCTATGCAAGAGGAATTAAACCAATTCAAACGAAGCAAAGTGTGGCCTTTGGTTCCCAGACCTCACCATCATCCACTCATTGGTGTCAAATGGGTCTTCCGCAACAAACTGGATGAAAATGCTGCCATCACCAAAAATAAAGCCAGATTGGTAGCTAAAGGGTACAACCAAGAAGAAGGCATCCACTATGATGAAACCTTTGCTCATGTTGCTCGCTTAGAGGCCATCAGGATCCATCTCGCCTTTGCATCATCCAAACATATCAAGCTACATCAAATGGATGTCAAAAGTGCCTTTCTCAATGGAGACCTCGCTGAAGAAGTCTATATTGAACAATCACCAGGCTTTGAGGACATCACACATCAGAATCATGTCTTCTGCCTGCATAAGGCCCTCTATGGGCTGAAGCAAGCTCCAAGAGCTTGGTATGAGCGCCTCAGCAAGTTCCTCCTTCAAAATGATTTCAAAAGAGGAAAAATAGACAAGACCCTCTTTATCAAGGAAAAGAATGATGAATTCATTATTGCACAAATCTATGTTGATGACATCATCTTTGGCGCCTCACATTCCCTTCTGGTTGAAGAATTCTCTCACCTCATAAGCACTGAATTCGAGATGAGCCTCGTGGGGGAATTAACGTTCTTTCTTGGTCTTCAAATCAAACAATCACACGACGACATCTTCCTGAATCAAAGCAAGTACATTTCAGAGCTCCTAAAAAAGTATCAGCTTGACCATCTCAAGCACTCCTCAACTCTGATGTCCTCCACTCTCAAACTTGATTCAGACCTCACAGGTAAACCTGTCTCAGAAAAGCTATATAGAGGTATGATTGGCTCTCTCGTCTATCTTACAGCAAGTCGTCCTGACATTATGTTCAGTGTTTGCTTATGTGCGCGCTTTCAAAGCGCCCCACAAGAATCTCACCTCTCTGCTGTCAAGAGAATTTTGCGTTATCTTGCAGGAACCAAAAGTTTAGGCCTTTGGTACCCTCGACAGCCTGACCTCAACCTCTGTGGTTACACCGATGCTGATTTTGCCGGATACAAAGTTGATAGAAAAAGCACCACAGGAGGATGTCAATTGTTTGGAGCCTCACTTGTCTCCTTGCAATCCAAGAAACAGACCTCAGTGGCTCTCTCCACTGCTGAGGCCGAATATGTGGCAGCCAGATCATGTTGTGCTCAAATACTATGGATCACACATAAACTGGAGGACCACGACCTACACTTTACCAATGTCCCCATCAAATGTGACAACATGAGCGCCATTCAGATCATCAAGAATCCGGTGCAATATTCACGGACTAAACACATTGAAATACGTCATCATTTTATCCGTGATCATGTTGAAAAAGGCCACGTCAGCTTAGAATTTGTTCCAACTCAACATCAACTGGCTGATATCTTCACCAAACCCCTGCTAGAGGATCAATTCTCCTACATTCGTCGTGAGCTCGGATTGCTTCACCTCGATCCTTAATCCTCGAGGCATATGTTAAGGGGGAGCCATTCCTTTGGAGGACCTCCTTTCCCCATGCACCATCTGAGGGGGAGCCTCTGTCTAAGGTCCTCACATCTCTCAGGTATGATTCTTACTTCTCTCTGAACGACTGATGTCCTCATCAGTTCGCTCAACCTCTCAACTGTTGCACATTAAACTTGGCCACATCAATGGTCTGATCATATCTTCCATATGTGTCTCAGCCGTTGATATTTCTGATTTATTTTCTTTACCTTATTTACTAAAAATCCTTTCCAAAACTAATTTCAAATCCTCTCCTTTTCTCTTCCCTTTATTTTTTTCCCCTCTCTCGTGTCTTTCGAAACCAGATTTCAAATCTTCTTTTCAAATTTCATTTACCTTCCCAAGGTTCTTCTCCCTCCCTTATTTACTCCCTCTCCATAATTAACCGTCCCATCCTATCCCTAATTCCCCACCTACTTCCATCGGTCTGTCTCTCTCTTCTCACTTCATCAACCGTCCCTATTTAATCCCTTTTTCACCTTTTACTTTTTACAACATATCCTTACACCCTCTCCTCTCTCTTCTTCTAGAACTCTCCTCCTCTCTCTCCCACCATCTCTCACCATGACAAAACGATCTGCCAAACCCGCTGCTCCTTCCAGTGTCGCCAAAAGACTTCGGTCAAGCAAACCCCCCACCTCTCCCGACACAGCCTCCATCGACTCGTCTACAGACGAGTTAGCCATCATTCCTCGACCTTCTCCGGCCACGGACGGCTCTCTGGAAGCCTTCCGGAAACGGTTGGAGTCCATGAAACAGCGCCCCCTCCTTCATTGTGACAAAGTCGATCTTGTCAATCTCCAAGGTACGAAATTCACTTTCCTTTCTCCTCTATCCTCACTTGGTTGTGATCTCTTTTTCAATGCCGATGACTATTGCTATCCCAACCTCGTCTTTGAATTTTATGCCAATCTTGAGAACATCTCTCCCAAATCGTCCAAACCCGCATACAAAACATCTGTTTCTGGAAGAGAATCCATTTGTCCCCTCTCAATCTTGAACGAATTCTGGGCATAACTCCCGACCTCTCCAAACCTGCACTCTCTGACATCAAGGACGTCCGTCTTGAACTTCTCAACTTGTTTGGAAAACCATCCACCACCAAATACCCTCAGTCTACAAATCTCCACTCTGAAGCTCGATGCCTCTATTTCATCATGGTTCGTACAATTCTTCCCCGAGGCACTTCCAAAGAAACTATTAATGAGCCCTGTGCCACATTCCTGCTGAACATTCTCAATGACTGTCATCCTGAGATGGGTGAAGTCATTCTCAACCACATCGTCAAAGCAGGCTCTAGTTCTTCAGGCCCTCTTCCATACTCAAACCTCCTCAATCATGTCTTTCGGAAGTTCCATGTCCCTCTCCCTGATGAGGACAAGACCTCAATCTCCCTTTCCACCATTAACACTACTGTCCTAGAATCTCTTGGTTATCATCCTCACACTTCAGGTCATTGGATGCACTCTAATGATTTCAAGCCTCTCCAAGCCTCATCATCCGCTCCATCGACTACTGAAGCCTCCAACCCTCTGCAGTCTTAGCTGGACGTCCTCCACGCTGACATTCAAACTCTGAAGACTGAAGTGCAATCCCTTCAAGACCTCCAACGCGCTCTCCGAGCGAACCTCCAGGCCAATACCAGTGTCTGCACTGCTTTGACAAATTTGGTACAACAGGCAGAAGCTCTTTTAGGTCCTCGCACTCCATCCTCTGCTCCAACTGTTGAGGCTACTGTTGATGATCCCAAAGTCGAACCCCCTCCCCAAGAGTAAAACCCCTTCCCCCTTCAAACATTATTTCTTTAAACTGGTTTATTTTGCAAACTTTTGGCCAAACATTTTGTAATCTCCTGTTTCCTTCTTGTCTGAAAGACAAAAAGGGGGAGACGCTCATGGTCTGTAATTGCAAAAAATTGCTGAACTATTGCTATGAAATGTTGGCTACTACTATTCAGCTACTCTATGCATGTGATATTGTCTCTATTACCCCTGCTCTCAGTACTTGTATAGAACTTCCCTGGAATTTTGTCTTTCAAACAAAAAGGGGGAGATTGAAGAATCTCAGCTGCTTATGAGGACCTCAGCACAACCGACAGAGAGGACCTCCAGCATCAGCACACGCGTTTTGTTTGAAAGATCATCACAGCTAATTCAGGGAAGTATCAATCATATCCCAATCCTATTCCTTCCTTCTAATTCTGAGATAAGATTATAACAGGTTGTTTCCTTTTCAGATACCAAACGAAAAGGAAGGAAACTATGGCAAAGAAAGGGACTCTCGTGGAAGATTAAGGATCATCTCAAAAAAGGAAACAATCTTGGTGTGAGAAAGAAGTCGTTGCTCTCAAGGCTATAAATATCATCAAGCTTTATTCATGCAAAGAGTGGATTTCCAAGCAAGTAAATCTGAGTAGGAGCTTTAGCTAAGAAAGTTCTGAGTGTAGAAATATTGAGTAATAATATTCTGAGTTGTAGCCACTTTGTGTGTGGTGAGTTTTTGTAACCAGTGAGGGCACTGGTGAGGACCTCTAAGGTCGAGTGTTTAAAGTGAGAAAGGAGTCTCACTTTAGAGTTTGTTCCACTGTCTGAAATCGCCTCTTCTGTGAGGCCTCAAGTGCAGAAGACAACTTCAAGGTCTTCTGTTCCAGTAAGCCAATTGAGGACCTCACGGTTTTCAAATTGAGGTGAGTTGTAACCTCCTTTGTTTTAAGCACTTTTGTTTGTCTAATAAAGAAGTATCTTTCATCTTATAAAAGTGCTATTAACCTTGTTGTGTTGATTAAAGTACAGAATTTATATATAACCCTATTCACCCCCCTCTAGAGTTATTTCATATATATATATATATGGATTCTAATAATAACTACTTTCATCAATTGTATAACAATCATCTCTACTTTCATTTTGGATTCTAGTGGTCCAAAAAAAAAAAAAGAAATGGGATTGTAGTGGGACACCTATGAGAGTATATCCTAAATATCATAGATTTTGAGTTGCATTTGATTCAAAACTTAGTATGATACTTACCACGATTTTTAATGAATTTACGATTTTTGTCCCATTTATTTCTTTTTCTTACAATTTTTTTTACTTTAATTCATTTTTAAAAAATCATAATAATTGCTCGAAGTCTCAAATAAATAATTTAAAAGTTCTTTTAGTAACTACAGTTCATTACCTTTTTGGGAGAAGAATGAAAAAAAAACAATATGGAGCAGGAATGAAAAAAATAAAAAGAATGTAGAGGTGGATTTAGCTAGTACCACTACAATCCAATTTTTTTTTTTTACCACCATAATCCTTAATGAAAGTAGGGACTATTGTTATACAATTGATAAAAGTAGATATTATTAGAATCCAATTTTCCTACACTCATGCTGCGAGGATCCAATTAAAGAATTATGTTTTGTTGAGCATTTTCAGTTACTGGGTAATAATTTCGTTACTCCCTTGAATGTCATTGAACAAGTTGTCAATATTTGCATGAACTTCATATGGTCTAGTGATGTGTTTTCTCACATAGTCCCTTTGGTTGACTGGGATACTCTTTGTACTCCCAAGAAATTTGGTGGTGTGGGTCTTAGGAATCCACGTATTTGGAACATTGCTGTGATTGGTAAGCTGGAATGTTGCAAAGGAAAAGGATAACCTCTGGGTTCGATGGGTACATGAAAGGTATATTAAGAATCACAACTGGTGGCAATGTTTTCCTCCTACCACCAGTACTTGGTGCTGGAGACATGTTTGTAAAATCAAGGAGAAGATTAAAACTGGTGATCATCTTGTCTGACAATGGCGTGGTGAAATTAATGATTCTTTTTCTGTAAAGGATTGTTACATGAGTTTATTGCCAAATTTGCAGAAGTGGCCTTGGGTGCATGTTATCTGGAATGGTATTCCCCCCTCCCCCCCCCCCCCCCGGACATATTTTTCTTGCTTGGGTGGTTGCCCATAAGAAGTTGCCTGTAGCTACCTGCTTAGGCGCATGGTAGCTCCATTGATGTATGTTGCAGTCTCTGTAATCAAGAGGGTGAATCATTCGATCACCTTTTCTCTTCTTGTTCGTTCATCCAGCAAATTCTGAAGGTTTCTGCTGCAAGCTGGGTATAAGGAGTAATTTCAATTCTCTTCATCATTGGTTTTCTAACTGGAAGAACATGAGAAGACATAACAGTATCAAGCTGCTGGCTGTTGAGGTTATTATCTCGACAATTGCTATTGTCTAGGAGAGTAGGAATTATAAGAAATTTCTTACGAGTTACAATCAGTTGAATGTGGAGGAGGATATTGAGAAGGTTCATCACACAATACTTCATATGATTTTATTTCTACTTCTTCAGTAATTTTGTTTGTTTTCTGGGCCTTAGTGTTGCTCTGGGTTGTATCTCTTTTGGGTCTCTTTCGTTGAGAGTTTCCTTTTTTTTTTGTAATAAATTGATTTTCCTGCCACACACACACACACACAAACACACACACACAAATATATATATATATATATATATATATATATATATATATATATAGGAAAATTGGATTCTGGTGGACCGAAGTATTGGCTTTTGTATGCTGGTGGACTGAACTTTCATTTTGGATTCTGGTGGACCAAAATTTCAAAAAATTGTATTTGAGTGGACCGCCACCGAGTCGAGGGGCGGTGACTCGTCGGAGATCTGACGTGGATGTCGGAGCTCAATTTTTTTTGCCACGTCATCAGCTTGGCACATGTCTATGTTATTTTAACTTATTTTTTCATTGCCAAGTCAGATTTCCCCTTTTCCTTTCTTTCTCTTGCCTGTCTCTCTCTAACTCTCTGATTCTCTTTCTCCTTCTTTCTTTTCTGCCCAGAAAAATGTCCTTCTGCAAAAATGTATTGAATATAATATTATGCAGAAGCTTTACTCCCTGATGTACCAGCAGCAATTTCAACACAAAAGTCAATATCAACAACCCATTTCCAACAATTATTTGCAAAACACCACCTAATCAAAGATCAAAACCCAGGTTGTCAAAAAAAAAAAAAAGATCAAAACCCAGAAAAAGAAAAAAAAAGAAAAAGGCATTAATTGATCCTGCAAATTCATAATACAAGCATACTTGTAGCAAACCCCTTTTTGTGTCAAAACTGAAAAGGCTAAAAACCTTGCTTCTCATGAACCCCCTGAACTTCTTTCTACTATAAATTTATATCTCATTGGTACATAACTTCAATTCCCATCTCTGGGATTGCAATTAGTTTCTAAAATTTTACAAATGTATTTTTAAACTTATCGTGGTCAAAGATGGGAAGTGATTCCCAGCTCTTGGAAAATTTTCTTCAATTCCAATAAAAGATCAGATCTTCTTTTGCTTTTCAATCCGGCATCCTGGAAATTGATAATGTGAGTCACGTACAGACCCATCATCAGCTTATTCACCTCAAAAAAGTGTACAGATTTGAGGGTGATTCTTCTCCATTGGGAGGAATTCCATGTTTGGTTAAGTCCCAGATTATCTCTTTGAGTGTACGAGCCTCGAGTATCTGGACTTAGGCTGGAATGAGTTCAATGGGACACTGAGTCCAAAGATTGGGGAGCTGAGCAATCTGAAGAGGCTCCTGCTGCATAGGAACTCATTCAGTGGCCAAATCCCACCTCAGATTGGGAATCTCAGCAGCCTGTTTAGTTTACAGATGGGAGGGAACAAGTTCTCAGGCAGAATCCCAGATTTAAGTTCAACGGGTCCATCCCGAAAAGCATGGGGAACCTCACTCGGCCACAGCGTTGGATGAAGGATTATTCACCCAATTGGGGATTGGTCTTTTCTGGGAAGAAAAGAAAGAAGGAGAAAGAGAATCAGAGAGTTAGAGAGAGACAGGCAACAGAAAGAAAGGAAAAGGGGAAATCTGACTTGGCAATGAAAAAAATAAGTTAAAATAACATAGACATGTGCCAAGCTGATGACGTGGCAAAAAAAATTGAGCTCCGACATCCACGTCAGATCTCCGACGAGTCACCGCCCCTTGACTCGGTGGCGGTCCACTCAAATACAATTTTTTGAAATTTTGGTCCACCAGAATCCAAAATGAAAGTTCAGTCCACCGGCATACAAAAGCCAATACTTCGGTCCACCAGAATCCAATTTCCCTATATATATATATATATATATGAAAATTGGATTGTAATAATCCCATAATTTGCAAATTGGATGGCGATAATCCATACTTTCAGTTTGTATTCTGGTGGTCGAAAAAAAATTGTATTGTAGTGGTACCAAATCCAAATCCAAATCCACCTCCACATTCTTTTTAATTTTTTTCATTCCTACCCCATATTATTTTTACTTTTTTCGTTCCTGCCCCTAAAAAGGTAATGAATTGTAGTTTCTAAAACATTTTTTAAATTATTTTTTTGAGACTCCGAGTAATTTTTATGATTTTTTAAAAGGAATAAAAGTTAAAAAAGTCGTAAAAAATAGTAAAAAAATTGAAAAGAATTAGGAGAAACGACGTAAATTCATTAAAAATCATGGTAAAGTGTTATACAAAGTTTTGAATCAAATGCAACACAAAATGTCAAAATCTATGATATTGAGGGTATATTCTCGATGATGTCCCACTACAATCCTTTTTTTTTTTTGGACCATCAGAATACAAAATGAAAGTATGGATTATCGCCATCCAATTTGCAAAATATAGAATTATTATAATCCAATTTTCCTATATATATATATATATATATATATATATATATATATATATATATATATATATATATATACACACACACACTTTGTTTTTCGAAGTTGTTTTTGGAAGGTTTTTCTGTTGGTTTGCATGTAAATCGACCTCTCCATGAACTTCATCTAAGTTCCTCAAATCACGTTTATTTATATTTTTCCTAAAAATTTGTTGTTTTCTTTTAGATTTTTTAAAACAATTATTTTCATCAAATTATGAACTACTTTCATTAGATTTGTTTTAAACTAGTTATCTAAGTAAGAGCATAAGTTTGAAATTTTAAGTAATATATACTTATAAACATTAAGTATTATAATGTTAAATTGGAGCCAATGATTAATATTTCAACGACTTTATTTACTCTAAAATGTAGAATGCATTTGACTTCACTCAATATATTAAATTGGAATTTATTAAACATGTTTTGTATTGCAAATTGACCTATGATTTTACTGTATATTTGACATAATGTGGTTGGCTGCAAATGTTGGAGTTGGCTACGAGGTTAGTCCCTAAAATCTTGTTTTTCTCCACTTGGAATAGCTAGCATAGGCCACTAAGACTTTTATCTTTCCTTTTCCTTTGTTGTCAAAGTTCAACACCTATTGGAGGGAATTGTAGTTTTGGGGGGTTAATAGTACTATTCTTTTTTAGGAGTGGTATTAGAATAGTCCCATATTATGATAGTATATACAGCCATATAGGTTATCTTCAATATTACTCATTTGAATCTACATCAAATTTAAAAGCAATAAAATTAATGAACAATTGAACATATATCAATTTTAGCCATAAATATTCATGAAAGAAACAAAAGAGATAGATTTGGAACTAACTTACTTGAAATGGGAAACTTAGACTTGAAGAAGATGAAGATGGCCACGACACAAGATATTTGAAAAACGATTAAAAATCCTAAAAATAATATCAATTGTATATACAGATAATATTTTGGAGGGAATGAAATAAAATAATAAAATAAGAATAGACGGGGGGATTGGAGGGAATTTCATTAGAAATTGGGATGAGGGAGGGAGGTTGAAAATCTTAATATTCTAAAGAAAGAAAATAAAAAGATTGTCCCTTTTTTTTCTAAGTGAATATATTTTTTTTTATCGCTAAGTGGCTATATTATTAATTAGTAAAATTTCATAATATAACTAATTATATTTTCAATAAAAGAATATAACTAATTATGTTGCTCATTATTAAGTATAACTAATTATATTTTTGATATCAAATTTGTAACATATTCTAAAGAAAAAAAAACAAAAGAATAGCACTTTTTTAAAAATCCGGATCATAATATAATTAATTATATTATTAATTAATACTAGTCTAAACCCGTGCGATGCAGGAGTGTAATAAAATAACCGTTTTAAAGGGGAGAATTCATGAATAACTAATCGTTGATATAAAGTAAATAGTACGAAACATTGATGAAATTGTTTAATGGAAAGATCATAATAAATTGTTAAAAAAAAATATGTAATGGAGTCTGGTGAAATAAAAAAAATTTCTAAAATGCTAACTAACGTTGACCATGACGAATTTCATGATGCACCTAAACTCGCTATCTGCTCAATATTTAAAAATTCAAATATTTAGCTTTGGTATATTAATAGATATAGATTATTATTATTATTATTATGATTATTATTATTATAATTATTATAGGCAACACCAAAATAATTATTGTTATTTGCACCAAAATAAATTAATTCAGAGTACAAAGCAGTCAAGGATTAGTGATACTTTTTGGTTTTTTAAATTTTAAAATAAATATCCGGATTGAAAATAAAAAAATAGAAAATAGAAAAAAATATAATTATCTACGTTTTGATTGACCAATTCCCCTATAGTCACTCCCGTGGCTCTATTTCGTAGGACCCACAATGATTTTTATTATAATATATATAGATTTCTAATGAACATTGACTAGTACTGATCAACACTCCATGACAGTAAATTACTTATCATAAATATAAAAAAACGGTTCTTGGATTAAATTGCCCTGATACTTGCTAAAAATGTCAAAAGTAACCGTGAAAATTTTCGCGTTAATAAAATGCCCTAAACTTGTTGATTTTGTTAAAATTGTCCCTCGGATGACTCGTAACCACCTATCACCAATAAAATTATATATTTAATTTTTTCCATCTTCTTCTCTCCCTAATAATCTTCTCCGTCATCTCCTTCCCCATCATCTTCTTTATCCCCTAAACCCAAACACACTCATACCATCACCACTACCATCATCACTCTCTCTTTTCAATGCCCATAACTTATGCAGCCAGCAGAAACTACGCCATGGCAGGTGACATGGGAAGGAGAGGCTGACGGTAGGTTTGGTGGTGGTCGGTGTTTTCCAGCGAGTCTGGGCGATGGACGGGGACTACGACAACCATGGGCGTCTGGGTTTTGAGTCATTTTCCGGTGTACATTAGGGGCAGAAGGAAGGGTTTTATGGGTGTCTATGGGCAGCTGATATGGTGTTTTTCGGGAGTTAAGTCACTGGCGGATCTCAAGATAAGTGAGGGGTGGCTATAGCCATCATTAAAAAAAATCAGTATAATTTGGGATGAAAATTATAAATTGTATGTGTATTTGATGAATATAATAGTGTAGTAGACACCCCTAATCAGTAGACCTAGATCCGCCACTGAGTTAAGTGGTAGGTGGTGATTTGTGGAAGAGAGAGAGGGAGTAGGGTGGTGGACTGGTGGATGGAGATGTGTGAATTAGAAAGGAAGTGGATAAAATGGGGAGGAGAGGGGACTAGGAAGGAAGAAGAGGGGTGGCAGTGGTGGTGGATGAGAGGGTCTGAGGAGGAAGAAGAAGGGTGACATTGGAGTTGGTAATGGTGATGGTGGAGGTGATTTATTTGTCCCTCATCAATTAATTTATCTACATATATCTGATTAGCCCTTGTTGTAATTAATGAAGTGCTAATTGTGGATAGAAAAATCATTAACACTTTCATTAACCGATTAAGATGGATGCAATAGGTTAAGGTAACAATTTTGACAAAATTACATATTCAAGAACTCAACTCCCTAATGGGCAAGCTGCCTGTGGGAAACATGGCCTTGTTCGACAAAAATAGCATATTCAGTAGATGATAGCGGTTGCGGTTTAGCGGATAGCTGTTTAAGTAATTGATTGTGAATATGCTCGATCAAACTAGCTGTTAAATTAATTGATAAATGTAAAATTATTAAAAAGAACATTATTATTATTCTTATTTTGACAGTTTGTGGCCTCATAGCCAAATTCATTAACCAAGATAAAGTGTCAAACAACACATATTCACACCTCAATTGAAAAAGGGTGGAAAACAGCAGAAATAAAAAGGCAAAAACAAAGCTTGGTCAAATTTTTTTTAATATATATGATTTATTTTTTGATAAATGAATGGTTATAGAGTTAAATTTGGCTAATGATCACTGCTTATAAAAAAAAACTGCAGAATTTTCCTTTTTTATTTGAAATAAAATAGAGAGAAATGGGTACAAAAGATAAGATCATCAGATACCCGGCCTCCTAAATCCAACGGTGAAGAATTAATCCATCAAACTGTACAGCGACTTTTTACCCGCGAAAACACAAAGTAGCCCAGACTCTATTAGTCATTTAGTCGATTAGCTGCGCACATTAGCAAGACCACCCAAATAACAAAATGACCAAAGAGCCCCTACCATTCTCGTCTCAATGAAATGACCAAACTACCCCTCACTCCTGTTGTACAAATACAATGTTGTATGCGATTGCGAACGTTAAAACCGCCCTCTCTCTCATATACTCGTCTCTCTCTTTGTTTCCCTGGTATAAATTCTGGGTTCCCGGCGATTTCAGCCAAACCCAACACAACCACAATCAAAGAATCCCTCTCCTCTCCTCTCCTCTCCTCTCCTCCATCTCTCTCTCGAAACCCTCGAAGATTTCTAATTCATTCTTTGATTTCGTCTGTGATTCGAACTGCTGTTTGGCTTGGTTGTCTGGTGTGTAATGGTGGTTGCAGCCGCCGACGACGGCCAGGCGGAGAAGATGAACATGACGACGGTTCCAGAAAGATCTCGAAGCCTCAACAATTTCTCCTCTCTCCCTTTCTTCAATGTCCACTGGGGCCGCCAGAAGCAGCTCCGTTGCGTCAAGGACTCTTCCTCCTCCGCCGCCGCCGATCACGACTTCCCCACTTCCTCCTCCTCTCCCAACCACCTCCGGCGGCGTTCCTCCCCCGATTCCCTCAAACGGAAATCCACCTCCACCTCCACCGCCGCCGCGGTGTTCGACGATGATGGTGGAATTGAGGCCATGAGGGAGAAACTCATGCTCGAAATCCGCGCCGAAGTTCAACAGATGAAGACCGCCATCCTCAGTGACAGTGGAAAACGGGCGGAGGACGCCGACGTCGCCGGAGCGCCGAGGCCGTGGAATTTGAGGAGTCGGAGGGCGGTTTGTAAGGAGCCGGGGACGACGTACGACGACGGAGAAAACGTCGGCGCCGGCGAGAAAGCTAATAACGTTCCGACGGAGGAGAATGCTGCCGATGTTGGTCCCAGACCTAAGTTCTCTGCTTCTCTCTCTAAGAAGGAGATTGAACAAGACTTTCTCGCGATTCTGGGTACACGACCTGCTAGAAGACCCAAAAAACGCCCCAGATATGTTCAGAGACAGATCGATGTAAGCCTCATCATCATCATCATCATCATCTTCTCTTCTCTTTCGATTTTGGATTTGGGTGAATTAGTTTTAGGGATTTTTGATCATGGGTATGAATGAATGAATGAATGAATGTGATGGATTTGTTTTTGGTTGTTTTCATGGTGGCAGGCTCTTTGTCCTGGGTACTGGCTGTCGGAGATTACTGCTGATATGTACAAAGTCAACGAGAATGCTGAGGCTGGCAAGGTAAAAACGCAATCCTGAAAAGATTAGGTCTTTTTGATCCGTCTTTTTTAGTCCATTGTGGTTATGGGATTCTGAAACTTGGGTGATTCTGTTGTTGCAGAGATAGCATTTCAGAAAGGTACAATGGTGGATGCTTGGATAATTGGTTAGTCGGCTGGTAAATGGGTAAATTTAGTAGTAGTATCACGCTAATTAGGGATGGGTGATTGTTACCCAGGTGATTTACATTCCTTGTTCCAAAGGGCATTTGACGCAAGTCTGGGAAATTCCTGTTGCTTTGGGTTGATGCAAGTACAGTTGCTATGGATGTTAATCTTTTGTCAGTTGGGTGGCCAATTAATATAAATTCCTGGATTTCTTTCAAATGCTATGGGCTCTTGATCATTCACAATGAAGAAATTAGTTATTTCTGACTGTTCTGTATTAGTATGATGCTTCATGTGTGTATACCTTTTGAATTGTCATCTCAGTGTGTGTTCTCTCTTTTCTCTTTGATTTGAAATCACATTCTTTTGTGGGACCAGTGAGAGAGTTGGCGGTGGTTATAGTAGTACATTGTTCCTTGGAGGGTAGGGTAAAAAAGGTGAGAATGGAGTAGCAACCCACAGATCATTACATCATTTACATGTATTTTTCTACAGCATTCATTGGACATGTCCAATTGGTGGTCCTAGATGCTCATAAGTCCTAAGCCTTCTGCAATTGCTTACAAAACGGTTCATTTGGCATCCTAAGACTTCTGCAATTCCTTAGTAAACAGTTGATTTGGCTTCCTTGTTGCTTTTCTGTGACTGCATAGCATAATGTGGTCATAACCCAATTTAGGGGCAATGCTTTCTGTGCTACTGACACCATTATATGATGATCCATGTATGTTGGATGGTGTTTGCATATAATATGAGTATGCATGAGTGCAATTGTCTCTCTCGCAACTGTTTATGAGTGCCCATTTTGTTCCGAGCAAACAAAATGGGGTTTGGTTTCTTCTTCATTGCTGCGAAAATGTAGGCAATAATAATCATTGAAACCAAATTACCCTCCAATTGCTCCAAACACCATGGAGCTACTGTAAGCTAAAGCATTCTAGACTTGGGACATGTTTGTACTTGAACAATGGAAGGTGCAATCCCCCTTTACACGAATTTTCACGACATCTCTGTTGTGCTTAGATCATGGTCTCGATGTCATGAACCATTATAGTCCCATCAATTACAGATTTCATTTCAGATTTATTGGCGCTTGAATTTTTAATGGGTTGTACACTTTATTTTTGTTATTTAGGTTTAGGAACATAAAGAAAGGTGGTCTTTCTCCTTCAATCTATAACATCTCGAAGTCCTTGGATACAAGACTAGGGCTTTCAGCATTTCATATATGTGGCTATACCTTGTCAATTCGAGCGGGCGGATGGGTTCTGGTCCGGTCGTATATTGGGTTCGAGTAAATACAAGTCGAATGTATTTCGAGTTTGGTAAATATGGGCGGTGTATTCCAGTTTTTGGTCAACCCAGTGAGTTATGATTATGACATTTTTCAGCTTTTTCTTTTAAAAAATTTGTCTTTAAATATTATTTTTGGTACAATATACATAATAAAATATGATTACCTTAGTATCAATAGAATATTTTAAATATTTCAACTTAAATTAGAAAAATAACATAATGAATGAGTTGCGGTTATAGTTTAATAGTTATGAATTCCAACAAAAAGTCACAAATTCTAATAGATTTGAACGTAAAAGATAAAGTTCTCGGGTCAAACGGGTGGGTTGGGTTTGACCCGCTAATTTGCGGGTTGTTCGGCTTCGGTATATTTTGGGTTCGAGTCAAGAAAATCATGTTCAAAATCCAAAATTTCCGGGCAGGTTCGGTTGAATTTTCGAGTCGTCAAATATTGACATGTCTATCTGTGGCCCCTCTTACCTTTTCAAATATTTTTGGCCGTTGTTTCCTCGTGGAATTTCTCTTGAATAAGAGAATATGAGATGTACTTTGCACATGGAATTTCTTTTGAATGAGCATATGGAATATGGATGCACTTTCCATACGGAATTTCTTTTGCCATGCTACCAATTAAAATGTCATGCAATTATCTAAAATGTTGCTGAAACTTTTGATGAAAAAGTTCAAATGTCAATTTCACTATTTGTTGCTGGGTTTAAATGTTTAGATTTTGTTTGACAAAATGTTTGGAATAACGTTTATCGTTTAGATCAAATCAAAACTCTAATTGAACGAATATTAATGTTGGTAAGCTAGCGTTAAGGTAACGTTTAAAATTTCAAGCGGCATCTTCTAGAGTGTTAATAAAGTTAATGTTAGGCGTTTGGGGTGAGGTTCTATAGTTTTTGGTCAAAAATTACCTCTTGAAAAATTTAACGTTGGAAGTTATCCATGTGGTTCTATTTCAATTCATATTAATAAGTTAATTTAAGTGTTAAATTTCTGAAAGCAATTTTCATTTGAACAATTATTTGCTATCAACCTCCTAAATTGGAATTCGCTAAATAATTTATTGTCCGCTACATAAGCCGTTGAATTTGTCGAATATGGCCATAATGTTAACGTTGAATTTGTCGAATATGGCCTTAATGTTAAAATTGATAACTTTTCCACTTGATCGTCGGGCAGAGGGAAAGAAAGTGCTTATGTTTTGGAACTTTTCTTTTGGAACTTTGGACGCTAATATACTGAACTTTTGGGGTATTGGACAATAATGCACTGAACTTTGACTTTGGACAATAATAATGCACTGAACTTTGGGGGTATTGGACAATAATGCACTCGAGACAATTTCGACAGTGGCGAATTTGGTGACAATCTTATGTGACAGACCAAGAAGACAAATATTTTTGGACCAATTCATCTCTTCCACCCGCTACATAGGATTGTCACCAAGTTAGTCATTGCCAAAATCATACTAAGTGCATTATTGTTCAATACCCCCAAAATACAGTGTATTGTTGTCCAATGTCAAAGTTCAGTGCATTATTGTCCAATACCCCAAAAGTTCAGTATATTAGCATCCAAAAACCCTTTTCTTTTTAAGCCCTTGTTTTCAATTTGAGAAAAGCTTGGGAGTACAGTTCCAAACAAAAACACCTAAAAATAGTTTCCCAAACAAATCTTGTCACCCAATAATAGTTTCCAAAGAACAAGGGGCATTTGACAATTGCTTTTTGAAAATATTATCCCAAAAAAAATAGTTTCCACAAAATAGAAGATACCTAAGAGTAATTATTTACCTTTGGGTTGCAATAAGGGAGTATTTGGTAGGAACCATAGGGAAATTTTCTTAGGGAAAATTTTTCTTAGGAAGTCTTCCACGAAAAATTTTCCCTTAAGGCCCCCTAAGAAAAATTTTCCCTAAAAAAATGTAAGAAGCGGTGGACCCACCGAAAATTTTTCCCAATGTCAACCTATTTCCAAACATGGGGAAAATAAGTCAACTCGGAAAAATTGTCTATTTCCGAGGTTTTTGACCAACCAAACGCACCCTAACTTAAAGTCTTAGGGTATCTTCTTGCAGTGCACATCGAATATAGTAATTTAGAAAGCATTGTCATAAATACGAAAGTAACACCATTTAAGTATCATATAACAGTTTTCGCACGTTGATAAAGCCATAGTTTATCGATGTGATGCTTTCTGCCCGCGCCCATGGTCCACAACTAGGTGTCACCAATTGCAATCCCACAAGTCCATACGTAGTATGTTGAAAAAGATGGGGTAAAGAGGTTTTCTCACAGGATGGGGGATCACTTGGGTAGCTAGGAGTCGAGGGTGAACCCGTCTCCCCTTAAGATTTATTCACTGAACCGCGAATATACTTAAGGGTAAAACCTAACCTCTTGTAAGCAAAGTTACAAGAGCTCTCAAGGACTCTCAAGAAGGTTGCTGCAGTTCAACATCTTAGGAGTGTGTTGAAGCTCTCGAGAATAAGATAGAAGAGGATTAAGGTGTGTGTATGAATGAAGAATTCATCAACTATTTATAGTGATTCTAGGAGCATTCAAGAGATTCAAACTTGCCAAAACATGGAGCTTGATCCTTGGGATATGTCTATGGATCATTAAGGAGAAACCTTGATTGATTTCTCAGTCACCAATTATCCCAAACAATGCTCCGTACTAAATAATCATGAGATTTCAAATTGAAATCAAAATTGAAATCAATCCGGACTGGGCATCAACACGGTCCGTAGTAAGCTACCACGATCCCTGTTGACCCAGAGCACACTTTCTTTGCTCTCTGGACGCCACCACGACCCGTGTCATACCTGACACGATCCATGTTGGGTCCTTCTTCCTTATTAAGCTCGTTTTTGACCTTCAGGTCAATCCTATGCTTATAACTTATACTTTTATGGCTCTTAACTCTTGAAATACTCCAACAATCTCTTGCTATTTCAAGAGTTTCACTTGAAATAGCCCGAGATCCCTCACTTGGGTAAAAATACCCCCGCCATACATGACACCTTCTAGAGAACTTAAACACCCGAGAAATCGAGGAGGTGTTATGCGTCATAAAAGTGTCTCTCGACTTGAACTTTCACTTAATGTACATAATTACAATTAGTCTAAATGCTAAAGTAGACAAGTCTTTGAACTTTACATCGTTATTTGACTAATTGGATACAAAACACACATACAACTCAAAACTTTGCTTAAAATAATGACATTATTTCAAACCGGCCATGTGTCCATTACCCTCTGCGTTGACAATCAAGCTTAGCCCTAGGCTATCCAAAGCGGCCCACTTCACGTCCTCGCATAGGCAGACTTTTACGCTCCCGTAATAGAGCTTCCCATCTTAAAGATTTCAAAGTTTATTAATGAGTCATAGACTCAAACCTCCTCATCATTATGGTCCTTAAGCATCACCTTGTCCTTGGCATTAATCAATTGAATATCGATGCTTAAATTGTCTTTCAATGTCGTCGGTCATTGAACTCAAGACTTGACCATAGAGGTCAAGTGTGAGTTGGAGGTTCGTTGATGACAATTTTATGAGTGGGCTTAGCTCCCATCCCCCTTGATGACTTTATCAAAAAGTCCTTGGGAAATCCCTTTGTGAAAGGGTTGGCTAGGTTCTCACTTGTCTTGACGTAGTTTATCGCCACAATTCCATCATTTATGAGTTGATGAACATAAGCATGTCGTAACCCAATGTGTCTTAACTGGCCATTGTAGACGCGATTATAAACACTTGAATTGTGGCATTGCTGTCACAATACAATGTTATTGGAGGCATCGACTTTCCCCATAAAGGAATCTCCAATAACAAGTCCCATAACATTCCGCCTCTTTACAAGCGCCGACCAACGTAACAAACTCGGAAGCCATGGTGGAATCTGAGATGCATGCTTGTTTCTTAGAGCCCCATGAAACAGCACGTACATCCACCAAGTAGGAACACCCAACCAGATGTTGAGTGTAATCCTCCTTGTCACTTATCCAACTTGCATCCGAGTATCCTTCCAAAACTGAAGGGTCTCCTTTGAAATACAAGCTACAGTTTTCAGTCCTCTTACGGTATCTCAAAACTCTTCTTATGGCCCGCCAATTCTCCTCGCTTGGGTTGCTAGTATATCTACTAAGCTTTCCCACCGCAAAGGCTATGTCCGGCCTAGTACAAATCAGAGCATACATTAAGGTTCCTATGACTTTGGCATACTCCATTTGGGCAATCGACCTACCGTCATTTTTACTCAACTTAACGCTTGAATCAAATGGGATAGTTGCCACATAGGAGTCCTTGTGAAACTTTTCTAACACCTTTTCCACATAGTGGGCTTGTGTTAGACTTATTCCATCATTATGTCTAATGATCTTGATACCAAGTATCACATCTGCCTCACCCAAGTCCTTCATAGAGAACTTGGCGGATAGAAAACTTTTAGTTTTGTCAACTTGTTCCATGTCGGTTCCAAAGATCAACATGTCATCAACATATAGGCATATGATCACACCCTTTTCATTCTCAAACTTAGAATAGATACACTTATCCGACTCATTGATCTTAAAACCAAATCCAAGCACTACTTCATCAAATTTGTGATGCCATTGCTTAGGTGCTTGCTTTAGACCATACAAAGACTTAATGAGTTTACATACTTTATTCTCATGACCTTTTTCAACAAACCCCTCGGATTATTCCATATACACCTCTCCTTCTAGTTCCACATTTAGGAATGTCGTCTTGACATTCATTTGATGGATTGCTAGCTTATAGATGGAGGTTAGAGCTATAAGTACTCTTATAGTTGAAATCCTAGCCACGGGTGCATAAGCATCAAAGTAATCGATACAATACCTTTGTGTAAAGCCCCTTACAACTAATCGGGCTTTAAGCCTTTCTATGGTACCATCTACTTTCCTTTTTCATTTAAAGATCCATTTTGATGTTATTGGTTTACATCCTGGTGGTAAATGTACTAAGACCCAAACATTATTTTCTTTAATGCAGTCTATCTCATCTTGTAATGCTTCCCTCCAAAAGGAAGCATCTTATGACTCCATGGCCTCTTTTGAAGGTTTTAGGATCCTCATCTACATTGTAGATATAGGGAATCTTATACTCGATAGAGTTCCTATTTCCCTCTATTAAGTAGACGATGAAATCCAAGCCAAAAGAATTGGATTCTCTTGTCCTCTTACTCCTTATTTCCTTAACTTCATGTTGATTTTCTTGAATATCCTCCTTTGGAACCATGTCATGAATGACATTCTTGGGTCTAGGAATTGAAGAGAACCGAGTCTCATCAAAGATTGCATCTATTGACTCTCTTACGGTATTCACCGTTATGTAGTCATTTGGTTCGATTACTATAAACCGATAGGTTTTGCTTTCAAAGGCATAGCCTATAAAGATGCACTCAATTCCTCTTTCGCCCAACTTTCTTTTCTTAAGTTCTGGGACCCTTACAATGGTCTGAAACCCCCGAATTTTAAGATGTTTTAGATTTGACTTTCTTTTGTTCCAAAGTTCATATGGGGTCTTAGGGTTCATCTTGAGAAGAACTCTATTCAGTACATAACAAGTCGTTAATAAGGCTTCACCCCAAAAACCTTCACTTAAATCGGAGTAAGACAACATGACATTAACCATTTCTTTTAAGGTCCTATTTTTCTTTTCGGCCACACCATTTTGTTGAGTTGTTTAAGGTTTTGTTGTCTCATGCTCCACACCACAACTTGAAAATAATTAGGGTTATAATATTCTCCACCCATATCCAGTCTTAGTCTTTTTATTAAGGTCTCATAATGTAACTCACTTTTAGCTTTATATATCTTGAACTTGTCTAAAGTCTCATCTTTTGAATGCAAAAGAAACACTTGGCAATACTTAGAGAAATCATCAATGAAAGTCACATAGTATCTTTTACCTCCTATAGAAGGAGTGTTATGGAAATCTCCTAAATCACTATGAATTAACTCAAGCAATTTAGAATCTCGCATAACACTTGGAAATGAATTTTTAGTGATCTTTGTCAACATGCAAGTTCTACACTTCGTTACCTTTTCATCCAAAGTTGGAATTAAATCAAGATTAGACATGTACTTTAGCTTATTATAGTTAAGATGCCCAAGTCTTAGATGCCATAGAAAAGAATTTAAACAAGAACCAAGCATGTAAATGGAAACATTCATCTGATTGCCACTTGAAGCATTCAACTTAAACATATCCCCACATGCATAACTTTTTCTGACAAAGGTTCCTCCCTTAAAAAGAATATAATTATCCACTTTATACACTTGTTTGAAACCATGCTTACTTAGAAGGAAACCCGAAACAAGATTCTTACAAATTTTCTGTGCCATATACACATCATTCAAAAGAAGTGTCTTTTCGGAAGAAAACACAAGTTCAACTTGCCCTATCCCTTCAACCTTAATCGGGGAGTTATTGTCCATGAAGAGCTTCCTCCCCTCTTCGGTGGGTTGGATAGACTTGAATAGAGAACATTCAATACACATGTGCCTTACCGCACCCGAATCAACCCACCAAACATCATCGCTAGATACGACATTGATTTAGTCCTTTATCATGGCTACGATGGGTCCATCTAACTCCTTCTTACCACCATGATTCTTAGAGTTGTTCGTGAGCCCGTGCTTTTTCTTCCAAAACCGGACATTCCCTCTTGGGGTGTCCCGGCTTGCCGCATTACCAACAAACCATTTTAGGTTTCTTGTTGCTCTTGTTCTCATACTTATTCTTGTTCATATTCTTTGTTCCCTCCGAGTTCTCATGAACTACATAAACCTTGGAGGGATTCTCCTTGGTGTCATCCTGCATTCTCCATTCCTCAATTCGGAGATGGTTAGCCAAAACTTCAAGAGTAATAGTTTCTTTAGAATGCATCAAAGTCCTTTTGGTATCTTTCCATGAAAGTGGGAGTTTCCCAAAAGTTGTAAATCCGCGAGGATTTCAGCCTTCCAAAAAATGGTGTTTTTTCTTAAGTGTGAAGTGTGAGTGTCAGCTTATATTCCAGCAAATCTTCCCAAAAAATGAACTCGAACTTCCCTTTTATAGCCGCCTTGAGACAATCGGTTTTCAGTTTCCAAAGCCTTCATTTCACATGAAGTTCGCGAGGATTCTCGAAGTGGGTTTGGGCGGTTTTTGACTGGCAGTTACCGAGTGACTGGCGGTTGACAGCAGTAGCTTAACAGTTGGGTCGACTGGCGATTTTTGACTAGAAATCCACGGGGATTTTTGAAGTGGGTTTGGGCGGTTTTGACTGGCGGTTACCGAGTGACTAGCGGTTGACAACGGTTACTTAACCGTTGGTTTGATGAAATCCGCGAGGTTTCCTGCTTCGAGCTACCTGGCAATTCGCGAGGATTTCTATCTTGGGTCAGCAGGAAATTTGCACGGATTTCTGTGTTAGGCTTGCTTGAATCCGCGAGGATTTTGTCTTGGGCCAATTGGAAATCCGCGAGGATTTCTGTCTCGTGCCAGCCTAAAATCTGCACGAATTTCTGTCTTAGGCACTCTTGAAATCCGCGAGGATTTTTGTCTTCTACCAGATTGGTGAGGATTCTTGTCTTGGGCCAAATGGAAATCCGCGAGGATTTTTATCTTGGGCCCGCTTGAAATCCAAAAGGATTCTTGTGTTGACCTTGTCTAGGAGTTGACTTTCACCAAGCTAAGAGTTGACTTTGACCGGATTTGACTTTGACTTTGACTTGACCGACAGTCTGAATCCCTAAAGACCCCCCTTGACCAACAAACTCGGCGAGGACTCTTTTGACCCAAGGACTCTCTTGGTGGAAATCCACGAGGTAACCATATCGCGCAAAATTCTCGAGGAGTCCAACAAGTCCGAAATCCTTATGTCGCTCATTGAGCATTATTTTGGTGTCTACACGATCCCCTCGAACTTGTCCAACTTTTGGAAGTTGTTGGTCATGTCTTTCAATGAATGAGACATGGCGGATAACTCTTAAGATTGTTGAAAAAGATGGCGTAAAGCGGTCTTCTCACAAGATGGAGGATCACTTGGGTAGCTAGGAGTCGAGGGTGAACCCGTCTCCCTTTAAGACTTATTCACTGGACCGCGAATAGACTTAAGGGTAAATTAAACTTAACCTCTTGTAAGTAAAGTTACAAGATCTCTCAAGGACTCTCAAGAATGTTGCTCTAATTCAACACCTCAGGAGTGTGTGAAGCTCTCTAGAATAAGATAGAAGAGGATTCAGGTGTGTGCATGAATGAAGAATTCATCCACTATTTATAGTGGTTCTTGGAGCATTTAAGAGATTCGAACAAAACATGGAGCTTGATCTTTGGGATATGTTTATGGATCATTAAGGAGCAATCTTGACTGATTTTTCAATCAACAATTATCCCAAACAATGCTCCATACTAAATAATTCCAAGGCATAAATCATGTGATTTCGAAATCAATCCTGACTGGACATCGACACGGTCCGTATTAACCTAGAGCACACTTTCTTTTCTCTTTCGACGCCAACACAATCTGTGTTGGGTCCTTCTTCCTTATTAAGCTCGTTTTTTACCTTCCGATCAATCTTATGCTTATAACTTATATTTTTATGCCTTTAACTCTTGAAATACTTCAACACAGTATGCCAAAGATGTTTGAGGGGAAATTTTGCATTTAAATCCGCCATGGTGTTTAACCAATTTTCTGAAGATTTTTATCAAGCAAACACTCTTTCAAATCTTTTTTTGAGACAAAAGGAGACTATAAAGTCAGCAACAAGCAGCTCCACCTTCCACGCAGCTTTGGTCTTGTCTATAAAGTCAGTCTACCTCCTCCTTCAACATGCAGTCCCCACATGCATGAGCAGTTCTTTCAACCCACCAGCCTTAATTGCTACAACAGTCATCCCATATTGCAGCAGTTTCTCACCGGAATGTACCCACAACACCCTAATCTGATGCCCATCTACTGCCCATCATCATCATCATCATCATCATCATCATCATCATATATGGTGTTGCGAGACTCAATTTAGGTAAAATTTCCCAAATTTAATTTCTTGTGTTCATCAACTGACCCTAACTCAAAAATCAAAATCATTTACTTCTAATCACTCCACACTTGATATGTGCATAGTATCCATTTAATCACGTTGAAATTTCCCTTTTGCTGTTAATGCAAAATCAGTTTGTCATTTCGGGAAAGAGGTTACGTTCATGTGAGGAGAAGAGTAGGTAAGAAAAGTCGATACATCTTAATAAAAGAAAGGAAGAAAATTCAAACACGTACCTTTGTTTTGGTCTTCTGGTGAGTGCACAAGATGGAAAGTCAGTTTTTCGTAGTTATCATGCATCCTCAACAACCACATGTTAAAAAATTCCCACCAATTTAATCCATGTTGGAATGGTCAATGCCTTTCATATATCAGTTTAGCTTCGCTGGCGCATCCCCTGATTACATTAATCATTGATTAATGGAAAACATAAACTACTGTACAGCAAGATTGAGACATCCAAAATCATGAGTTCATCAAACTTGCTTCCTAATTATTCAAGGCTTGCCTTTGGGCTTGTAATTCTGTTGACCATTAATGGCCATTGTTGGGGGCAGCTCAAAGTTGGGTTTTATAAAGGCAAGTGTGGGGAGAATGATGTAGAAGAAGTCATCCACCAAGTTATCAAGGCAAAGATTGCATCTGATCCAGACACTGTGTCTCATCTTATCCGTTTGTCTTTTCATGATTGTTTTGTAAGGGTAAGTCAAATTTAATTATTTCATGTGCTTTTGTAAAAGTTGAATGTACAGTCCTTGAAACTTTTAACTTACCATGGCATATGTTTGTATACTCTCATGGACAGGGTTGCGATGGTTCTGTGTTTCTTGATGGGGATGACACTGAGAAAGCGTCAGCACCAAACAAAGATCTTGGTGGGTATAAGACGATCGATGATGTCAAGGCTGCTGTGGAGAAATTGTGTCCAAAGCTTGTGTCTTGTGCCGATGTCCTTGCGATTGCTACTAGAGCTGCCATATCCTTGGTCAGTATGTCTTATTTCTAATACTGTAATTTTATATTACGAAAATAGAGTTACTGATAGGGCCGTCAAACAACTATCTGAACCCAAAATCCAATTCTGCTCGATTCGGAAAAAAATGGGTATTGTTATAGATTTTTTGTTAGAGAACTTTAATTTCGATCGATTTTGATATGTTCTTTGGATTGGAGAAAACGATATTTGGATGGATTGGATTGGATTGAATTGAATTCTTTTTTGAAAAATTGTGTTTTTAGAGAGAAAACTGTTTTAGGAAATTGCGTAAAGTTTAGACTAAATTTAGACTTTTTGGAAAGATTCACTTTTCTATTTACCAAAACCACATATATTGAACTAAATTTAGACTTTTTGGAACTGTCCCGACCCCAAAATACTTAAAAAAAACAGGGTATTATGTGTGAACTTTTCTGAAATACCTTAACCAAAATTTAATGTGAATTACAGTATTAAAAATGATTGGTATATTATCTATCCAAAACTTATTTTGGTTTTATATGTGACCAATGATGATTAGGCGGGTGGAAAATGGTACACCTTAGAAACCGGAAGAAGAGATGGTCTTGTATCTAAAAGCAGTGAGGCTCTTGCAAATATTCCTCCACCAACAATTCCGATTCCTCAAGCTATTGAATTGTTTGGTTCAAAAGGGCTCGATAAGGATGATTTTGTCGTTCTCTTAGGTACTCATCATCACCTTTACACAATTACCGCATATAACTATAAACTCCAAAATTAAGGATGATATATATTCTCTCTCTCTTTTGCAGGAGGACATACCGTTGGAATGACACATTGTCACTCTTTTAAGGAGCGTCTATACAATTTTCGCAATACCAACAAGCCCGATTCAACAATGAGCTCCTCGCTCCTACAACAATTGCGAACCGTATGTCCCCAAAATAGTACAAGCGATGGCGAGACATTCCTGGACCAAACTCCCAACAGCCACTTCATCATCGACAACGGATACTACAAGCAAATCATCGCGCACAACGGCACTATGCAGATTGATCAAAGCGTGGCTTTAGATCCCCTGACTAGTGTCCGTGTCAAAGTGCTAGCTTCCAATCCCGACCAATTTTTGGACCAATTTGGTTCAGCCATGGTCAAAATGTCTAGAATCGGGGTCCTAACTGGGAACCAAGGGGAAATTAGGAACACATGTGGCTCAACTAATAATGAAAAAACGATTGTGCTCCCGGGAACACGAGAGGAGTCCTCTCCTGTGCCAAACCATGCGGCAAGCCCAATCCATGCACGTTTCAGGCCCGTTCAAGAGAAGCACAGTTTATGGTTTTTGAATTTCCGTATGTGCAACTCAATTTGGGTTGGTTTGGTTTTTATTCATTTTGCATTTCTGGCCCAACCCAATTTGTTTGCTTTTTGGTTTTCTTCATTTTGCGTTTTGTTGTCCAGCCAATTTTTGTTTGTTTTCGTATTTTTTGTTTTTTTACTTTTATTTTTGTAATTATTTTTGTGTTGTAATATGTTTTTATTTATAATTGTTTAAGTTGTACAGTAATATTTAATTATTTCTTGGTCATATCTTTTTTCCCCCTTTGGTTCTAATATATATAGAGAAATGCTTAATGCTTTTACTCCCTCCGTCTCTTAATATAAGTTACTTTAACTAAACTTTTTGTCCCAAAATATTTGTCGCTTTTCCCTTTTCAATACAAATAAATTCTTATTTTACATTTAATAATTAATTTCCTAACACTGCACTAAATATATCATTAATTCCATTTTCATCACAATTTCCAATACACTACTCCTTTTTCTATTATATTAAAATTGATTGGATTTTTTAACAAACTTTTTTTTCCTGATTAAATGTCATATTTGTCACTAAAGTAGCAGTACATATGCTTGCACTGGTTAATCGCTTGACCTTTTTTTTTAATTTGTTCCACAAGAACTACACTAGTTGTAACCAAAGAAGTTAATTTGTTCCATGATAACATCATTCTACTAAGTAAATTCATAGACGAAATTCACATTGAGTCCCGCAAATTATTGAAAAAAAAACCATATATTCGTGGTAAGCTTAAAGAAGCTCTAAGAGCTTTAACATAGTCCGCCAAACTACGTCAATAAAATGAAGGGAGGTACACATGTAGCATAATTGCAATTATTTGTGCAATTTCATCTCCTTGGTTCCCTTGACCTTGTTGGTTTAATTCTTGTTGAGCTTCTTCTTCTTCCATTGCATCTTCTACAATATTGTTTGGGTCTAGCGTGTCTTGAACAACCATTAGTTCTTCACCTTCAACAGTTTCATCTCCTTGGTATCCTAGGATTTCTTGATTAAATTCATATTGAACTTCTTCCTCTTCCATTGCATCTTCTACTATAATGTCTGGTTCTAGTGAGTCTTGAATAATCATTAGTTCTTCACCATCCATTGAATCTTGGACAACTATGTATAAAGTTCAATGAATAAAAGTTTAAATGAAGTAAAATTAAATGAGGAATTAACCAAGGCTAAAAGATAATATTTGGTATCCACAACTCGGACACATAGGTAGTTCGCTAACCATCTTGACTTAGAAAGTTGAACGCCTCTTCTACTAATTGAGGTTCACAACTAACATTAGTTGGTAGTTGACCAAGGCGGTCTAATCTTTCCTTATTGAAATAGTTTCGATAATTGTTTAAACCCTACTTTTCATTATTTCTATCATACAATACTGCAAAGTTAAAAATATATAATTTGATTTGACGGACGAAAAAGCATCATAAGACCTCAACACAGCATCAACGAGCTCATCGACAGTTTTAGGTGACTCTTGATATTGTAGTGATTGAATGGCTCTAAAATAGCCAAGGTCTAACACATTCAAATCTGGTGAGTCCGGAGGTTGATTAATTATGCGAATGTCAAAACCATCAGAAGTAGCAGCTTGACGGAACTCCGGATCATCATTTGAAATGTGTGGCCTAGCATTGTCTTGTTGAATATATATAGGTCTATGTGCTTCCTCCGGGGGCAATTTTGCTTTTATGGCAGGTATGACTTTCTCTATCATAAATGACCTTATAGTTTCTTTATTCACGGAGGTCATGGGTTTTGTCTCAAGCGTCCCCGCAACTCTATTAATACTACTCCTTCTAGCAGGCTCCTTAGTGACAAAAGGAAACAATCCAATCTTTCTAGAAAAAATCTCATTTCCACAACCATCAAATCTTGGTCGAGCTACTGCTGCTAAAAACATGACCTTAACCATAAAGTTTTTGCTCCTACAAGTACGGTGTGGTTCTTCTTCACCTGGAACCAAGTAGTAATTTTGAGTCTTTTTAGACATGTAAAACGACTTTTCATCTATGTGGACGGTATTGTACATTCCATCAAAGATAAGGTTATGTGGGATGATACCCTCCCTAATCATAGATAAACAAAATCGTACTCGCGACAACAAATTTTCAGAAGTTAAATGAGACTTAATAGGATTCGAATGTCGGCGTATTATCCCCTCCTTGACCCATCTACCTACAATGCTCTAACTTATCCCCAAAGTAGAAGCTATACCTCAAATAGTAGTTCGTTTATTCAAGGGAATATTGCGAAAGGCTTCCAAGTCAAATTCAACCCTCTCTCGACCACAATTTTTTGTCTTTCTATGATATATCTCCCCATTTTTAAAACTCTTCCAAATACGTTGCACAGTTCTCAAGCCAACAGAAAGCTGCTCGACAACAATTCCCGTCGCTCCCCTTCATAGCCTTCCCCTAGTACTTTCTGCTAACAAGGCGTCAACTATCAATCTACGTTTGTCATCAGTCTTGAATCTACGCCTCGCAACATCTATTTAAATGGGAAACAATACCCCAATTGGAAAAGAAAACCAAGTACAAAGTATTAGTTCTTCCACCATTAAGCCCCCTCACAACAAAAATCCAAACCAAAATACTAAAAATTTGTATTCAACCAAAATAGTCTCAGTGCTGTTGGAGCAAACAGATAAAACAATACAGCCAATCGACAAAAACAACAGGAAGAAGCAAGATCATGAGCTCAAAACATATGAGAGGGAACAACAAATTGCACAAAATAAAAATCAAAATCAGGATTAATTTCCCGACTTGCTTTTGCTAGTGACAGAGAATACCAAACCTTATCCCAACATGTGACCCAAGATTCCCAATTTCTCCTTTTCCTGTTGGACAATAACCTCATATTTGTTGTTCATTAGTTTCTTTATATGTCCCACAACCTCAGTTACTACCCCTCATTGCATATTTATTTGAAGTACACCAAAACTCACATGTAGAGCCACGCATCATCGTCACCAAGAAGCAAATTATACAACCACACATCATCATCATCATCATCATCATCACCATCACCATCATCATCAAGGAACCCCAAAAAATAGAAAGAAAGAAAGAAAGTATCAACCAACACATACAAGCACCTCCCAAAAAAAAAATTGATTATAGAAGCACATCAAAGAATATTTTTTTATGGACATACCTTCAACTTCCACTTCCTCTTGTTCATTAGCAACCTCCTCTAGGACTCCCCCATCACCCAATTCCAGTTCAAATGCATATTCATACTGATCTTCTTCATCGACAACAAATTCCATGTTCAGATTTGGTACCATGTACTGTGGTTCACCCTCCCATTCCCCATCATCATGTTGGAAATTTACATCGGGCAAGATAAGGTCTTCATCATCAGCAGCAACTTCGACATTTTAGTCGGGTATATCCATGTTCATCAGGCAATTTTTTTTTCTTTCTCTGTTTTTGAGTTACAGATTTTTGATGGTAGCTAGTGGTCATTTTATATTAAGAGGGAAGTTTTTTAGCAGCGTTTGAAGTTTTGGCGGAAAATAAATCTGGCGGCAATGAAAAAAGCTCAAAATTGAGTTTTTGGGCATTTTTTTGGAGCGATTTTGGTATCTTGAGAAAGAAAAATTTAAGGATTTGAAGAGTTAGATCACTTGACGAGGCAAACTCCATGAATGAATTGAACTCCATTGATGTGAGAAACCACAAAGTCAGGTAAGAGAATAGAAAAGAAATTCAACGGTCATTTGAAGAGTAAAGTAGGAGAGAGAGGATAGAAAGAGAGAGTTGGTATTTATTTCTATTTCAGTTGTTTCATCTAACTGTCAAGGGTCCTTGGTTTTACCGCTCCTCTCCAAAACGTCTTATATAAAGGGACGGAGGGAGTATTTTATATGAAAAAAGTGAACTGTAGGAGAAAATGATAAAATTTACTTTAATAATTGTAATAAAAATTCAATTGCAATGCATTAAATGAGTTATGAACATTCAGCTTTTTAATTATGTATATTATTTAGTTTTATAGCACATTGTAGTATAATTTTTATCATACATACATACATACATACATACATACATACATACATACATACATACATACATACATACATACATACATACATACATACATATATCCACACACACACACACACACACACACACACACACACACATATATATATATATAAATATATATATATATAGGGAACGGATCCAGTAGGAAGGAACTTCAGGTAGGAAGGTAGGAAGAGAGAATCAGAGCCATCCAAATCAGATTCTGTGGCTGAGATTAAAACTGCCACTCTACACCAAGAACTACTCACACGTGTGAGAAAAAAAAAATAAAAAAAAGCAGCTGAATTAATTTATCGCGATTTTCATGTGATTCGGATTGACAGTTTTTTTGTTTTCCATTTTGGCTCTTCATGGTTTCTGTAGTGGAGTGATTTGGAGAGAGAAAGCAGAAGATAAGGGATTGGAGCACGCTGCTAGGGTTTCCGTCACAGAAACACCTAGTCAAAGTTCAGCTCCGTTCACTGGATTTTGTACGCATCACCGAATTGAGCTCGAGACGCGACGAGATACTCCGTCCCCAGACACGGTCAACAATGTTAGAGGTGAGTGCGTGATTTTTGCGCTTCGTATGCTCGCATGAAGTGCCATTTTTGGCCAACGGTGTTGTTTCAGACAACGCAATGGATTTATTGACTTGTGTGTGGCCAATGCGCAACAGAAAGGAAGTAAGGAGGCGGTTGAAGGAGGTGATGCAGCTGGAGAAACGACGTATAATGAGTAAGTCATCCTAACACGTCCGTTTTTTTCGATTGGATTGTGCTGAGTGGGGGTGAGTCTATGTTATAGATTGTACGGGGGGAATGGGTTGTGTAAGTTTGGTCATTTTGCTCGAATTATCTACTGCATATATTGTTATGTGTGTGGCCCGCGTCACCGGGGCATGATTGTTTGAATGGGTGTGTTGGGGGGAAGGGGTGTTCGCCAGGGCATTGTTAGCGAACTGTGTGGTCGTGGCTGCTTAATGATGGGGAGAGGGATGTGGACGTGTGTATGTGTGCAACCGACGTTGAGGTCGTTTGTGCATGGCTTGATGGTGTGCATTATCACAATTGTCGCCCTACCACTGTCGATGCGTTGTCATGTGCCAAGAATGTCCGCAACACGGGGGTGTTGCCCCGTAACAACATAATACATTCTCGGTGTGCATGATTGATTGTAATGAATTCATAAGAGTACATGTGACCACAAAACATATATAGTGTGGTCATGAAGTATGTGCTTGTTTGTCGTTGTCTACCCCCAAACCGCCCAATTATGTGTGCTTGGATGTGCCATTTTGCCCACTGCATTTCAGGAACTGATTGTTGTAATTTTTTTGGTTCGCTTAATTCAGCTACGGGAATCAAAGATCCGCTCGCTTCGCATCCACTACGGCTACGACTTGGCTATGCACAAAGAAAATTCGATGAGGGAGCTCGTGTATGAAAACGCTAAACGGTGGAGGAAGATGCAGACCATCAATCAGAATGCACGATGCATATGATGCAGCAATTAGTGCTTTGATCCTAACCTGATTTATGTTTTGATTTTTTGTCGTGTTTGTGTATAAAACTATCGAGTATGACGGATACGATATATCACAATCGACGTGTATTGCACGGGTATTCAAGTAGGACATATCTTCTAGGAACATTGTGTCGATGTATTGCATGATGCGGTTTACACTATTTAGTGTTGCTCATCGTGTTGGTGATTGGTCTGCAGTTATGACAACACTTATTAGTAGCATGGACAGGCAGCAGATGTGATGTAGTAAAATAATACCGTCGGTTGGACGACATTATGCAATCTAATCGTTGCATTCTGTTTTGAAGTAAATTGACATAAATGTTTTTTTTATCATGGTATAATTTTCAATATCCATTGTACGAAATAGGGTTGTGTGAATGAACAGATGCGTTGACCAACAGTGTTGTGAACAGGATTTTGGTCAGATCATACACACACAAATGTGTGTGGTCATTGACTAATGATAGAGTGGGGCACGACGAAACCCAAAGTGTACGTTGTGAATTATCTCGTATAGTTATGACCTAACACATAAGTGTGGACTACATGTGTCAAACGTGTGGACATGTTGTTTTGATGTAGTGTATAAAGTTGTTATGTGTCTTACAAAGTGCATGACTTGTCCATATATTCACGTATTGTATGATATCTCCAATGGTCGCGGCGATAACTACGTTGCACCGAGCATGTTTGTTGTCATCCACTGACTTACATTACCATGGTGCAACACACTGACAACTAGTGTGGCCATGATAATAATTAACTGTGGTCATATGACATAATGGGACGATACTTGCACGCATTCCATTCCTCACGGGCTTAGTTGAATGTATTGTTAAAACATACTCGACATTGTAAGGTGACAATTTAGGAACTTGGAAGATTACGGTCGATATGCACACCGTGTCCACTGTAAAAATTAGCAAGGCCTGGTAACAAATATTGTCAATCTATTCATGCCCACCTATTGGTAAAAAAAATTAATGCGAAAGTGTGTTTTGAAGCCAATCAACGACATACGTCATATGCATCACTACCAAGACAACATATCCAAAAGTGTGTTGCGAACCCATGTCATAAATCAGATTTTGTTATATGCCTGTGGGACTGCCTAATTCAAACCTAAGACAACATACGCATACATATCCAACCTTGCTACATGCCTGTGGGACTACCTAATTCAAACCCATGTCATAAATAAGATTTTGTTGCGAACGATGCTATTAAATGGGTTTTGATCTCCAAAAGTGTGTTGCATGATCTTTAGTGGGGGTCACGAGGAGGTTACTACATTGTGACATGCACATTAACCGCCACCCCTTGATCCAGTACTGCACTTTTTTTAGTGTTGTGGTCAGCCATGTAATTTGGTGTGGTATGTTAACAATATATTGCGCGATGCACAAATGTGTTCCCTTTATTATGGTCAAATTTGAATACTTTATGAAAGTGAAATATGCATTATAATATCTCAAACAATAAACAAACACCTAAAAGCGTTCCGCCCAAATCGAAAACCGTCCTGCCTGATGCTATGTACCATCCAGTACAAAATTAAATCATAAATACACGTAAATTCAGAGGGGCATGTATGGCAACATACGACACACCCTACTGGTATCGATCTGGACAGTTTATGCTGTTGTGAATGGCTATCTGTTCGAAGATATTACACCTTCTGGAAGATGCTTTCTGCTATGTGGAAACCTCAACCCCGCTCTTCTTCCATTTTGTCCGTCCTTTCGACTTCTACATAGGTGGTGATTTTATAGTCACAACGCTCGAGACTAGCACCCCAAAACATGACCCAATGTCAACTTGCACAAGCGTCGTCGCTACGTACGTGGGCTGACTATTCCCTGCACCACTGTAATAAAAACATGGGATGTGATCACATACGGCGGGTGGAAAACAGTGTCCAATTACATTATGAGTTGAATGCGGTTGTGCATATTATGGTTGTGGTTATCATGCGCTTCATTGATTATCAAATAATGTCCGATGAATTAATTGGTATCAAACACCATTTACCTACAATATACTCTGCTTGTAGTAATCTGATCATGCTACATGACTATATGTGGCCCTGGGTATGACAACTGTGGTCAAATGAGCGATGCATACAGTTTCTGTGGTCACCATGCATTTCGATTATTATGAATACCTTTGTGAGTTATGCATACAATGATTGTGGTTAACTGAGCTATGCATACAGTGAATGTGGCCATGTATATTACGACTGTGATCAATTGAGTTGTATGCGTACATATGGACCTTGATACATGCTTATGGGTTTGCCTAGTTCACAATGTGCACACTAAAAACAAGGTGACATGAATGTGCTGTATGTTGTGACTGTGGTCAATATGTGAGCTATGCATATAGTGACTGTAGTCAACTGAGCTATGCATACAAAGACTATGGCCATGTATATGACGACTCTGATCAATTGAGCTATATGCGTACATATGGACCTTGATACATGCTTATTGATTTTCCTAGTTCACAATGTGCACACTAAAAACAAGGTGACATGAATGTGCTGTTATGTTGTGACTGTGGTCAATATATGAGCTATGCATACAGTAACTGTGGTCAACTGAGCTATGCATACAGTGATTGTGGACATGTATATGACAACTGTGATCAATTGAGTTGTATCCATACATATGGACCTTGATAGATGCTTATGGGTTTGCCTAGTTCATAATGTCACGCTAAAAGAACAAGGTGACATGAATGGGTTGTTATGTTGTGACTGTGGTCAATATGTGCATCGATTGGTAACAAAATGGTACCCGGCGTATGAATTCGTATAAAGCATCATTTATGTACAATGGGATGAGCAAGTTACACCATGATTTGACTACATGGTTTTGGTTTGTTTATTTCACATAGCACACATAACACTGTGTTTCTAGACGTGGCTGTGTAAATGATCACTGTGATCAAATGTGTAAGTTAATTGACGGTGGCAACCAACGCATGCATTGATATCAAACAATGTTCGTAATGACAATGAACACAAACAACAATCCCTATGACACACACACACCCTCCTCCCGACAAAGAGCATCAAACAATTGTCAAACACCCGACATAGAAATAATACTGCGTACCTATCATTAGCCACGGACGTTTTACGTTCGAAAATCTTTGTTGTGCTATCTTCAACGATCAGTCCCCTCCAATGGCAGTACTTGGGGATCCAATGTATTCCCAGAACTCAATCCCAATGTAATCTTCTATTTTTGGCTGCAACTTTCATAATTTTAATGCATATAATTACTCCCCCCCCCCCCCCCCCCTTTATGCGTAACAAACTGATTCTTTCCATAAAATTTTCTTTTTTTCTTTTCTTTTTATCAAAACCACTAGTTGTTTTTTGTGTCTAGGATAGTGGTTTCCACTATTGTGGCACATGTGTGACGCGCTAGATCTCAGCCATCGGATCTGATTTGGATGACTCTGATTCTCTCTTCCTACCTTTCTACCTAAAATTTCTTCTTACTGGATCCGTTCCTATATATATATATATATGAGAACTACTAAGGAAAACTCAAAGCTAAGAAAAGGTTTTGAGAGGTTTGGGTTTTTGAAACCTATGAATAACTTTTTTCCAACAAAATTGGAAAATATTTTACTATCACCAAGACTTAGGCTCTGTTCGGCAAAAATAGCGGATTGAGTAGCTGATAGCTGTTTATGTAACGGATAGCGTTTTCGGTAGCGGATAACTGATGTACATTAGTGAATAGCTGATAGCTGTTAAAGTAGTTGTTTGTAAAAAATGTGTTCGGTAAAATAAGAGGTTGAAGTAGCTTATAAGTGTGAAATGACCAAAAAGGACATGTACGTCGTTGTTATTATTATTATTATTATTATTATTATTATTATTATTATTATTACTATTGTTATTATTATTATTATTATTACTCCATCCATCCCAAAAAAATTGTCCATATTTGACTAATAAAGTTGAAAATTTTAAATTTTGACTATTACTTTATCAAATTATATATAGAACTACTATTATTAAATTTGTAACGCAAAAGATTTTTATTTCAATATATTTTACAAATCTTGCTAAGATAAAACCTAAAAAGTTAATGGCCAAAATGTTATATTGAAGACTGTCAAAATAAATTGAGACAATTTTTTTTAACAGAACAATTATTATTATTATTATTATTATTATTATTATTATTATTATTATTATTATTATTATTATTATTATTATTATTATTATAGTGGGTTACACTTGTCAAGTTTGCATTGGTTCAAACTAAAAAGATCTCCATTGAGACATACAAATCCCCATTATTATTACTATTAAACGCTCCCTTCAAGTCTTGACGTTACAATTGGTAACGTCAACCAAATTCACTTTTTCCGCTAGTCTAAATGCTATGCGCTAATTTTATACGCTTCCGTACCGAACACCTAAAATTTGATAAAATAACGTTTTGATCAGTCAAAACGCTATAAGCTATTAAAAACGTTGTTGCCGAACAGAGCCTTAAACCTTGCTAGGGACCATGAAAGTTAAGGGTAAATACCACTTTAGCTCCAAACTCTTTATTGAAATAAATGTCAATTTAAAAAGAAAACCAAATATCATACATATAGGTCAGAAATATTAATAAAAAAACTAGCATTTGACTACTCGTGCAATGCACGGAAAATTTTTGAATGATTTTATGTGATTTATTTTTTGTATTAATTTTATAACAATTATCTATTCAATTAATAATTAGAAATTATTGAAAACTTAATTACACTACAATTGAACTTTTTTTAATGTATTTTCTGCTTATAAATTGTATTCAAGTTAATTTGAATAATGTAATAATAGAAGGATATATACTAAAATCCATATTTATTTGAATAGCTTGTTATATGATTATCATTTTAGAAGAAAATTAAAATTTTACTTAATATCATAATATAAAAATTTACTTAATTTATTTTTTGGTATCATAATTGAAATAATTAGATTGATTTTATTTGGCTTCATAAATTAAGAAATTCACTTTTCATCTTCTCATCAATTATACACTGTAAAAATTAAGTTTTATATTTCCATATGCTATTAAATTTTTAATAACTTCTTGAAAAAAAAAACAAACTTGGTGGTTTGAGTATATAGAATTAGGTTTGGATTTCTTCTGAACCTTCACGGCTTGCTTGGGAGAGGGGTAAAAGGGGGGGGGGGGGTTAGGAGGGGTAAAGGAGGGTCCTTACTCCTCCTTACCCCCGCTTGGGAAGAGAGTGAGAGAGGGTAAGAGGGAGTGAGGTTTACACCCATTTACCCCTCTTAACCCTTATTTTTTTAACACCCCAATTTAGGGTGTAAGGAGGTGTTCAATTAAGTTATAATATATCTACAATGGGAAATGACCATAATACCCTTAATCCTAATTGAATTACATATAATGTGAAAGGGTAAATATGTCAATTAATATTTTACTCTTATGAACTCACCAAATTGTTCTCCCAAACAGGGGTAAGTAGTTAAAAATGTGACAAGAGTCTCTCCTAGGTTGACCTTGTGAGAGTTTTTGTCTAGGGTTTCCTAGGTTTCTGCGGTGGCACAGTCCCCGGTGTGGTTGGTTCGTGGGTCCCTCGGGAGTAGAATAGAGACGATCACGATGAGCGGAGAAGCGAGTGAACGACACGACAAAGGAAAAAAGGTTATGAAGTGGGATGATAGCGAATCTGATGAAGAAAGTTCCCAAATCTCTCTGTGCTTAATCGGAAAGTTATAGGTCGACAGAAAATTCAATAGTTTCGCTTTCATGAACACCATGGAAAAGATATGGAAGCCTCGACATGGAATGGAGATAAAAGAAATCGAGGAGAATGTCTTCATATTCAAGTTTTATCACTGGAAGGACAAAGAAAGGGTCACGGACGGCGCACCATGGATCTTTGAAAAAGCGGTCCTTGTTCTGATGGACATTCCCACGGGCTGCCTACCATCGGAAGCGGCGAAGAACCTCACCCACGTCCCTTTCTGGGTAAGAATCTATGACCCACCTTTTGAAGGAAGAAAAGAAAAAAATCTGAAAGCCCTAGGGGATATCCTAGGAACGTATATGAGGTCGGATGAAACCCAACATGGATCATGGGAAAAAAGCCTGAGGATTCAAGTGATGATGGATCTCAGGGATCCTTTCCCAAAGAAAATTAACGTGGAGTTGAAAAACGGTGATGTAGTGGAGCTAAAGGTAAAATATGAGCGTTTACCAAATATTTGCTACTTCTGTGGAAAACTAGGGCACGTGGAGAGAGACTGCATGGAGAAGGAAGGGGAGCATGCAGATACCAAGAATGAATATGGTGACTTCATGAGAGCCTCTCCATGGCAAGCACGACGGGGTTTGAGATGCGGGGGAAACGACGGAGACTCAAAGAGGGTGGCAAGGAAATTGTTGTTTCACCCAAAAAATTAGGAGAATATAAACCAAGTAGTGTCCGTAGAGGAAGTTGCAGAAAGTCTTGAGAGGGTAGTACATATTGGGGAAGGTGTATGTAAAGAATTTGAGGCAAGGAAAGGGGAAGAACAGAAGGAGGTGGAAAGAAACAGCTTAGGAGAAACAAGGGCAAAGGGTAACAAAACTTTGTGTGAATCTTGGGAGGGTGGAGAAGAGGTTAAGGAAAACAGTATGGAACATGAGAAGCATAATGTGGCCAATGCAGAGGGGAGAATGGAAGAGGTGGGGATGGGAGAGATAACCGAGACGGATGAAAATGCAAACCAACAACCGAAGGGAGGGAGTGGTGGGACAATAATGCTGGAGAGAACACATGTGGAGGTGGTAGCAATTTCAGAAAGGGATGCCGGAGAAAGAAATGCAACTGTCAGGGAGAAGGAGGTGAGGAGCAATAGGAGGAATGATGAGGAAGTGCTGGAAGTAAATAAAAATGAAGAAGGGGGGGGGGAAGAAGAAAGGGATGGACAAGAATTACGAGGGAGAGAACAAGTGAAGTGCCGACCATGCACACGGCGATGAATCAGAAGAGGGGAAGGGCGGAGGATGAGCTAATAGAAGTTGACAACCCCAAAAAATATCGTGCGGATGATAATACAAGCTGGATAGAGGCGGAGGCTGTGGTGCAGCCCCGCCTACACCGATGAAGGCCCTCATTTGGAACTGTCGTGGGCTTGGGAACCCACGAGCAGTTCGAGGCCTAAAGCGCCTCATCGATGAAGAGACGCCCGACCTAGTTTTCATTTCGGAAACTAGACTAAAAGAGTGGGAGTTTGGTCGAATAAAAGCAAGGTTGAGAATGGATAATGGGGTTTATGTTAGCTGTGATGGAGAAGGGAGAAGTAGGAGTGGTGGCCTAGCTCTTTGGTGGAATAACCCCCTTGATCTGGAGTTGAGAAGTAAATCACTAAATTTTATTGATATGATTTGTAGGGGTGATAGAGGGGAGCAGATGTGGGCTTTCACAGGAGTATATGGATGCCCCGAAGATGATGAAAAGCATATCACATGGGATATACTAAAAGGACTTAAGAAGCAGGACATACCGTGGCTGTGTGGGGGTGATTTTAATAACATAATCACCAACAGTGAGAAGCAAGGTGGGCAAGCGGTGAGTCAACATCTGTTGGATGGTTTCAGGGAGGCTGTTGAAACTTGTGACCTGCGGGATCTGGGATATGAGGGGAATGACTTCACTTGGTCAAATGGAAGAGAGGAGATGGAAAACATACAAGAAAGATTGGACAGATTAATGGCCAACAAACTATGGTGTGATATGTCTGCATGGAACAGAGTTGTCCACCTACCGAAGAGGAGGTCTGATCATCTACTGGTGACTATTTCATGGGAGAGGCAGGCAGTGGGAGAAAGGGGGGAAAGGCAGAGGAGGAGGCCAAAAAGGTTTGAAAAGGTATGGTTAGTGGACAATAACTATGAAAAAGAAGTGGGGGAAGAATGGGCCCAAGTTGGTTGGCTACAGTTTGGGGAAAGAATGGAGGCCTGCTGTCAAGGCTTGAGGAACAGGCTGGGCTTGGATATGAAACAATTTAAATGGGAAAGGAGTGAAAAGGAGAAATTGATAGCAGATATCCAAGGTAGGCAGCCTACATCTGAAAACATCGCAAGGCTTAGAAGGCTAGTGGGAGAAGTGGAACATATGGAAAAAATGGAGGAAGTAATATGGGCACAGAGAAGCAGACAGACTTGGCTGAGAGAAGGAGACAAGAATACACGTTTTTTCCATGAAAAAGCATCTCAGAGGCAGAGGAGGAACAGGGTGACCCGCATAAAAAATGAGAGGGATGAATGGTGCGAGAAACAAGAGGAAATAGAAGGGGCTTTCAATCGTTTCTTTGCTCATTTATTCACTACCCAGGGGACCTAATCAACACACCAAGTGACTCACCTCGTAGCAGCCAAGGTTACCCAAGAGATGAATGATAGGTTACGCAGACCTTATACAGAAGAAGAGATATACCAGGCTTTGCAACAGATGCACCCGACAAAGACGCCAGGACCTGACGGTATGCCCGCTTTATTCCTCCAAAAATTCTGGCATATTGTAGGCCCTGATGTTATTTCTTTTGCTTTGGATGTGTTAAATAATAGAGTGTCTCCCAAAAGTGTAAACAACACCTTCATAGCATTAATTCCTAAATGCAAAAGCCCGACTTCCACAAAAGATTTCAGGCCCATAAGTTTGTGTAACGTGACCTATAAACTGATCTCAAAGACCTTAGCAAACAGGCTCAAAGAATGCTTACCACATGTTATTCATGAATCCCAGAGTGCTTTTGTCCCTGGGAGACTCATCACGGATAATATTTTGATTGCCTTTGAGCACCTCCATTTCTTGAGAAAAAGGCTGAAAAATGTAAAGAAAGGTCACATGGCCCTCAAGCTTGACATGAGCAAGGCCTATGATCGTGTGGAATGGGGTTTTGTAGAGGAGATGATGAAGGCGTTGGGTTTTTGCAGTGAGTTCGTGGAAACCGTGATGAACTGTATAACAACGGTTTCGTACCAAATCCTTGTTAACGGATACCCATCCGATGTGATTTACCCGCAGAGAGGACTTAGGCAGGGGGACCCCATTTCGCCCTACCTATTCCTAATCTGTGCGGAGGGCCTGTCAGCGCTGATCAGGGATAGGGAGGAGAGGAAGATGTTGCATGGTATTCGCATAGCTAGTGGGGCACTGTGTGTGTCACATCTGTTTTTCGTAGATGATAGTCTGCTCTTTGTGCGGGCTACAATGGAGGAAGTTGAATGTGTCATGGAGATATTGAGAACCTATGAAAGAGCATCCGGGCAACAAATAAATGTTGAAAAATCTGAGGTTTCATACGGGAAGAATGTAGACGAACACATGAAACAGTTGCTCCAACAGAGGTTAAACTTCAAACCGGTGGAAACCCAGGGTAAATATTTAGGGATGCCAACCTTCATAGGAAGATCAAAGAAAGATGTCTTCAGGCACATCACGGATAGAGTTTGGAGAAAGGTAAAAGGATGGAAGGAATGCTTGCTGAGTAAGGCAGGGAAAGAGGTTCTCCTCAAAGCCATAGTGCAATAAAATCCCAACCTATGCTATGCAATGCTTCTATATGCCGAGGAGTATAGGCCAAGACATAGAAAGAATGTGCTGTCGGCTTTGGTGGGGCAGTGGGGAAGAAAAAAGAGGCATAAACTGGGTTAAATGGGATACTTTGTGCTTACCAAAAAAGGCGGGGAGAATGGGTTTCAGGGATGTAGAGCATTTCAACATAGCTCTACTAGCCAAGCAGGCCTGGCGATTGGTGGTAAATCCAGATGCCCTGGTATCACGTGTCTTAAAGGCAAAATACTTTCGACGATGTGATTTTTGGGAGGCGTCTGTTGGCTACCAACCGAGCCATTCATGGAGAAGCATCATCAGAGCTAGAGAGATTTTGAAGGAGGGCACTATGTGGAGAATATGGGATGAAAGATCGGTACACATATGGAGAGACAGATGGATACCGAATATACCGGAAACAAAGTGCCCACGATGGTGAATTTCTTGCAAGATGATGCAAAAGTGGCAGATTTAATTGATGAAGAGCAGGGAAAATGGAAACATGACCTCCTGGACCTGTGCTTTGAGGGAGAGACGAAGAAGGAAATTCTGAAAATTCCCCTAAGTAGAGAGGCGCACAAGGACATCATTATTTGGAAGTACTCAAAGGACGGAATTATTATAGTAAAATCTGCATACCACCTATCCAGGAGTATAGAAAGAAGAAAACGAAATGCAGGTGTGGGATGTTCAAAAGAGGGGGATGAATGTTGGAAGATGATTTGGGAATCAACAACTCTTCCAAAAATAAAACACTTTGCTTGGCGAGCTAAATGGGAAGCAATTCCAACAAATGCAAATCTGGCAAGAAGGGACATGGATGTCGATCCGTGGTGTCCAAGATGTGGGGAGGCATATGAATCGACAACTCATACCTTGGTGGAGTGCATATGGGCAGAGATGACTTGAAAAATCTGTCCTTTCCGGATGGAGGTCAGGGGAAGACAAGATAGGGAAGTGGGAGAATGGATGAAACAAACGATGCGGGGTATGAATGAGGATGAACGTGGTTTGTTTATGGGGACACTATGGAGCATCTGGAAAGGGAGAAACAGGTGGGTTTTCGAAAAAAGGAGACAGGACCCGTGGGATATGGCACAAAGAGCCCAATCCATCCATGGCCTGCTTGGGAGAGGGGTAAAGGGGGGGGAGGGGGGGGGGTTAGGAGGGGTAAAGGAAGGTCCTTACTCCTGCTTACCCCCGCTTTGGAAGAGAGTGAGAGAGGGTAAGGGGGAGTGAGATTTACACCCATTTACCCCTCTTAACCCTTATTTTTTTAACACCCCAATTTAGGGTGTAAGGAGGTGTTCAATTAAGTTATAATATATCTACAATGGGAAATGACCATAATACCCTTAACCCTAATTGAATTACATATAATGTGAAAGGGTAAATATGTCAATTAATATTTTACTCTTATGAACTCACCAAATTGTTCTCCCAAACAGGGGTAAGTAGTTTACCCTTATGAACCTCTCATACTCTCACCCTCCTTTACTCTTATGAGCTCATACTCTTCATTTTTAACTCTCCTTCCAAGCAGAGCCTCAGACTTTTGATAATGGAAAAAAGTTTTTGTTGGAGGTCTGGCTTTAATAAAATCATTGATTATAGATAATTTGTCTCCAATTACAGTTATTCTTTTGTACAAAATTTATAGATTCAAATCTTATAAACTAAGAAAAATTATGATAATGTTTGTACGTATAACTTGAGAAATAACAAATACTACCTCCGTTCTAAATTAATTGTCACTTTGACTAAATTTTGACCGTTAATTATCTACACATTATAATGAGTTATAAACTTACAATACGAATTTATCGTCATTAAAAAGATATTTCCCAACAATTATAATGGAGGTAATTTTATATTGTAACTCATTATAATTTGTGAATAATTAACAACCAAAATTAGTCAAATGACAATTAGTTTGGAACGGAGGGGGTACTCAGTTTTAATAAAATAGAAAGATCTAAAGGGGGAAAAAATGAGAGGTTGACAAACTCAGACACATTTAGTAGAAGTAAATTTATCACATTCCTTCCAAAAAAAAAAGTGACAACGCCACACAATTGTGTTTTATAATGAATAATCACCAAAAGAAAAATAAATTTTATTCGTACATATGTCAAATCTTATCTTGACCGTTAGTTTTTTATTTAACATAAAATTATAAAATATATTATTTAATTTTAGTTTATTTTAAAAAAATTTAATAAATATTTTTCAAAATATGTTTGTTTACTAGGTTAAAACTTAGAGTTATGATATCTAATTTTTAAAAAATTCCATAAAAAAGTTTTTAATTAAGAAAATATATTTTATAATGTTGTACTAATTTTTCAAAAATGAACGGTGAAGAAAAAAATTGACACATATATAGATGAAATTTGTTTTCGTTAGGGTGGTTGTTATGATTGACAACTACTATAAGTTTTTCCTTAAATAAATTATTCCTTAAAGCATATGTTAACGAATCAATTACCAATATTTCAAAAGTTGTTAGCCGGTTTCACATATACAACTAAAACAACTTAACCAATTTTTTCTCAAAAAAAAAAAAAACTTAACCAATAAAAAATGTATACAACTTCACAATGCTGTGAACTTGAAGCTCACTATATAACCATTTAATATAATTGATTTCTTTTTTACCTTTTAATTAAGAAACTTTTTTAATGGTTGACAAATGGTAAAAGCCTACTGGTGAGGGTTTTGTTTTATATATTATAGATTAAAAATATTCATTAGTGCTTTTTTTAAAAATATTTCTTAGTTAATTTCTCTTTCATCGAATTTACTAATAAACATATCAATATATACTGCCAATACAAAATAAAATATTAAAGTAAAATTTAAGAGATATTAAAATATAAAGCTTCCATAAAAAACCTATATTATTGTTGTATGGAACACATAATAATAGATAAATAACTATTAAAAATTTAATGTATTTTTATTTTGAAAATATAGTAATAAACTTGACTCTTAAGTTACATAATAATAACTTGTTTTAGTTTTTTTCATCATATTAGTCATTATGAAATAAGAACATCACAAATTATATACGTAGATTTTTATTTTGACAATCATATAATTCAAAAAGTTAGTATTAAAGAAATATTACATTAAAAAATACATATTACGATAGTACAAATTATTTTCCTAATATATTAATTCTAAAGTTATAATATACTCCTACAAATAAATTGGCTAAATTAATAAAAAAAATCTACCGTACATCACATGAGAAATCAAAAGCTAGTTTATTCATTAAAAAATTAATATCATAATTATTAAGAAATAAAAAATGTGTTGATTAGTGTTGAATAGTGTTGAATATTGATGATAAGTACTTATCATAATTTGAAAAGAACAGTCAAAAACAATTATTTTTTTCGATTATCGAGAGTCAAAAGTCTTAAAACTTTATAGACAATAGCAAACCGCATACAAAACAGCAAACAACCACCTCCAAAAGAAAAATGTTACAGTAGAAAACAATTGTTAGAAGGTTTTTCCCGACCTACAAGCAAAAACAACAATAGCAAACATCGGTATAGTCCCGCTAACACGAGATTTGGTGTAGTATACATATATGTAATTTTTCCCTTATATTCGAGAGTGATGAAGTAGCCGATTTCGACAGACCTTAAATAAACATTTTTAAACTAAATGAAAATTGATACCAAAACTGTTTCAAAAACCAAAATGGAAAATGAAAATTCTACCATTGTTCAACATACTATGGTAGTTGAAAGTTCATTATTATTAATTTGACTAAGATAAATTTCATTCGTTAAAAAGATTTATGTGTCAATTGATAAGATTAACTATTACAATAAGTTATTTTGATCAAAATATATTAATTTCAATCTACTAAGGTGGAAACAATGGTAAGTTACACTTTTTAACTATGATATGATAATTAAAAGAGTTCCAATTATGATAGAATATCCTTTAAAATATTGAATTTTGTAACATAATTATATCTCAATAAACATCATTACTTGTTCCAACATGTCAGCTTGATCAATATATATTAATTTTGACTTTTAAAAAATGAAATATATTTTTCAACTATTATAATTGAAAAAAGATTTCAGCTATGGTAGAATTTAAAAAAATTATTTGAAAGCCAAGTAACCAACCGAACAAGAACCAAATAATCTATTATCAGAACACCTTAAAAAAAATCAACCACTAGTAGTTTGGAACTTGCGATACGTCACCTTGAGACTATTCTCTTGCTGGTTTTGTTATGTTGGGAACGAAAGAACTTGCAACAACTGCTTAGAAATCGCCTTTAGCATTGCACTTAATCACACACATAAAACATAGAGAAAATCTATCTATATTTAAGACCTTGTTTTTTTATACGGTTGGTAAGATGCGGGAATTGTGCAGTGTTGTAAAATATTGAAAAATGCGGTAAGGTGTGGATTGATATGATAAAATTTGTAAAAAATGTGGTTGATGTGATAGGCGAGTGGAAAGAATGTAAAAAGTAACAGTATGTTTAGATTGAGGTTATGGGAGGGGTAGAGAGGGGAAAGGATATTAAATAACCTTCTCTACCCTTGTTTGGAAAAATAAATAGGAGGGAGGGGAGGTGAACCATTTCCCTCTGTTCCCCTCTATTAACCCATTTTCGTTAACCCCCAATATGAGGATTAACGAAAGGGAGATGAACTCATTACAAAAAAAAAAAAACTTTATTAATATAATAACTACTTTATTTTTTTCTCCTTCCTTTTCTAATCCAAACACAACAATCAATCCTTCTTACCCCTCATTCCCCTGCACTTATAATACAAACAAGATAGAAATATGTCCCTTCGCTTCCCCTTCCCTCCTTTCTTATACCCTCCCTTCCCCTTCCTCTCCCCCTTTAATAACCAAACAGATTGTAAATGAGAAAAATAAGGAGAGAAAAGTGATAATATATTAGTAATAATTATGATAAAATAAGATAAAATGTGAAACAATATTGACTAATATAGTGAGTTGTGATATCGCACTAATACTGCCCCTAAGTTAATTTAAACCCGCTTCTGTAGCTTTTTTCACCTGAATTAAAATCGCCAAAAAGGGCAGCCCATCCCTAGCCTGTATTCCTCGGTCGGTATGTCAGCCAACTAGCTCTTAACCAGTAATGTATTCAAATACTGCCACTACAGGGACAGTATTTTTTACATAAGAACGTGAACATTTATTGCTCCATCTTTGGCTCTCTTCTGTCTTAATGGAATCAACACTATATTCAATTTAATACGTGCTCAACATATGTCTGACTCACTCACTGACTATACATGGTAAAATAACGTAGTAGGTATATATAAAATACAAGTAAATCTGCCCCCCCCAAAGGTAAAAAAGAGAAGGAAAAAAAAAAAAACCCCCACCAAATTTAACATTTCTTCTTTCTATCCTTAACACTACCATTACAAAACAGGGACCCAAACCCAAGCAAATCTACACTAACTCTTGAAATATATGGAGATGGAATATGCATAACAGGGCTTACTCTTACGCTGTTTTTGTTGCAATTCCCATTTCCATAATACCCATAAATCTTCATATTCTTAATCTGCCTTTTTTGACTTGGTGATTTATCAATATTTTTCGGATTACCCACCTGATTTAGAGCTGACCCAGTTGATTTACTCCGTGGTAGATTCTTAACTGACCCATTTAATCCTTGATTAGCACCACTAATTGTGCACTTCAAACTGCTGCTTCTCCTGACGAATTGGTTCTTGACATTGTCATTCACATTTGTGGAATTTACGCTGCTGCTTCGTCGTCTGCTGAATTTCCAGAATGGTTTGGGATTGACATCCTTCTCTGCAACATTTTCTTCCTCGACGATTTTCTCCAAGAATTTGCCTGTTGATCCACTTCTAGATAGAATCTTCAACGACCCAGAAAACCTTTTTTTGTCTAAGTTAAGACTGTTGCTTCTCCTGAACATCCAGAATGATTTCCCAGATGTGCTCGGACTTTCTTTTTCTTCTTCTTCCTCGTCAATGCTATCTTCCAAGAACTCTCTGAGGCTCTTTTTCCTGGGATCCAAACATGGTATTAAGATTTCTGGGTTTCTTTTTGGGGGACTTTTGAGGGTCTTTTCTTCTTCTTCTTCTTTCTTGACCTCTGTTGGGAGGATTTGGCCATTGGAGAAGAGCTCATCTGCTGTGGATGAATGGAGGAATGTCGTCGTATCGACATTGAAGGCGAAATCGAACGGAGATGAATCTAACAGAGTGTGATCCAATCTGCAGGACATGGGATTGTTTTTTCTGGGCAAATCATCATCATCATCACCACCTTCTTGTTCTTCAAGATCATGTGAGAAGGAGATTCTTGGACTGGGAATGCCCACCGAGTTTTCAGAGTAAACATCGACGGCCATGGCTGGGATGAGATGGAAGGAAAGAGAGAGAGAAAATGATAATGGAGGAGAGAATGGATGAATGATGAGGTTAAGTAGATTAGATTTTAATAATAATAATTGGAAATTTGGAATATGTGAGCGGGTGAAGCATAGGAAACGAATATTAAGTTTGGTGTCGGAGGAGTAAAAAGAATCGCTGTCCAGATGGGGAAAAAAAATCAATGATTGTTACCGGATATGATTTTTGTTACTTTGGGCAAGTAATTATTCTTTACTGCAGTAAGAAGCAAAACAAATTTGTTGACTTTAGGCTAATTCTACTGCACAATGACTGGACCTATCTATTCAGCTGGGTCGAGTTACGTTTGGTATACCCCATATTTTGGGTTTGATATATTTTAGGTTTGGAAACTAGATTGGTCTCGGATGGTAGGTTTTGCTAAGCCTAACAATCACACTAACAATGGGTTTAAAATTTTTATTAGGAAAATGGTTTCCTAGAATTTTGTATTTGAATTTACAATTTTTATATTACCATTATTCATTTATTTATAAAATATATTTAAGAGATATTTTGAGAGTTTGATTATAAGGTCATCTTTACAAGTGATCCTTACTGGATCAATCGTGAAATATGACTGGTGATCCTTTAAGTTCAGGAGTGCTTTAGGGTGGGTAGAAAGTCAAAAGATAAGAGTGATGAGTGCAATGGATTGAAATTTCGAGCAATCCATGAATGGATTGAGTATGATTCTTAATTGACCCTTATGTGATCCTTTAAGTTTAGATGTGACCTAGAATGAATTGAAACAGAGCTCACACCTAATGAGTCACACAACTTTTTAGTCGTGAACTCTCTCCAATCCAATCCATTCAAGGATCAATCACTTTTGAAGAAGACCTATAAATAGTTTCTCTTCTCCTTGGGAAAAAAATCTTTTCTGATCTCCCCATGGGAAATAATTTCTCATGTAACATGGGAAAATATTGAGACTTACCAAAATACTTTCACATTCATATTTTGTGACCAAACGTAGAAAAGTTTCACCAACTTTCAAGTTGACCAACTTTTATGGAATAGTTTCTCAACCAAACGTCCCATAGAGGTGAGCAAACACTTAGAAACTCAGTTCCATCCTCTATCCGGTCTCATGATCCAATTTTAGTTGGGCTGAGAACGGGGCTCTGTCCAAAAGCAATAACTCTAATCAAAATTGGTTAATGATCTCAGAACTAGATCTCAGTCTCAATATCTAGTCATTTTAAAAACTAGTTTCAAACACAAGTCTTACAGAATAGACATGGAGCGTATCGGGCGAGGACCCAAACTTCGAATTATGTGTTTGCAAAACCTTCCCACACTACCTTTGAGAATCACGAGCGAACTCACTTCAAGGTCGAGTGTGGGGTGCATTTTAAGGTGGACCCGGGACCCTGGAGGCTTGGTTTGATCGGCATCGGGTGTGGCATCCACTTCAAATGGGACCCCGGACCATAGGAATGGAGCTACGTGTCCTCATCGGGACCTACTTCGGGCCTTTAAAAGGGTTCGGAGTCCTTCGGCAAGAATAAGCGCAAACGGGTCAGCGTGGGTTTGTCGGAATGGACGCGCCTTTACGTTTTGGGTCATAACTCCTTCAATACAACTTTGATGAGTCTCAAATTTTGGGAGCTTATAGTACACACTGAGAGCTTTCCAAAGATATCTTACGGGCTTAAAACGGAGTTCGGATGAAGAAGTTATGCGCGTTTGAAGTCGGCAGGGAAAAGTTGCCCAGAAGTATGGCTCGCCCGAGCCACCTTTCTGCCCAGTTTGTCGCGCCCGTGACAGTCCAAGGCGGACAGACGAATGACTCGCCCGAGCCATCCTTCTGTGACGGACGCGCTGTTTCATAATTTTGTTCTGTTTTTAACCTAAATTCCTGTTTTAGTACAAATAGCTTGTTAGCACGTTTTTTCAGGAGTTTTTGATGATTAGGAACATGCTTATGCATCGGTTAGGGTTTCCCTAAGTTTTCTCTCAAAATCTAGATTACTTTATCCATTGATTAATGGTGGTGTTTCTAGTCATTCATTTATTGATCATTTGGTGGATTCTTCCTTTATGATGGTCATGGTGGGGTGTTAGGCTTTGGTGGTGGAATCTCCTTTATCCAAGGTCATATCCAATCCCTTTGGTGTTCAAGGTTATTGATATTGGTTGATTTTGGTTATTATTCTTGTTATTATTCAAGTTCAAGGCTATTGTTGAGAAGTTCAAGCATGGGTGATTGAGATGCTCATCTTTCTCCCCTTATTCTATTGCTTATGGATTTCTCTCATCTCTTCTACAACAACAACTCAAGCTAAGTCTACAATCTCTCCCATCGCGCCACGCTCCATTTGGTATCAGAGCTCAAGGTTTTTCATCTAGCTTGAGTTTTATCATTGTTCTTGTTAGTGTGTTCTCTAGTGTTGACTTTTGTGGATTGTATGCAAGTATTGGTGATCCCCATTCCCTTTGCAATCCAAGAGTATTGGAATACTTTGTATTGTGTTTGTATTTGGTGTTTTTGGTGCATATTGGAGCTTTGAGGAAGAGTTGGAAATTTGTGCCTACAAGGTGTTCGATAAAATGCCCAAGTGAGGAAAAACACAAAGAACCCTTACCCAAACACAAGCCAACTACAAGAAAACCCCCAAACTCCACAAAATATCCCAAACACAATCCGTCCCATACCTTTCCCTCGATATGGATGGTCACGATGATTCCGATCGAGAGGAACCTAGCCACCGGAGGAGTTCCCGAGTCCAAGGAATTGAGGACCGACTCGCTACGATGGACGAGAGGTTCACTTCTCTTGAGAATCATAACGCTAACATCGAGCGGACTCTTCTAGAGATTGCGGCACAAATGAACACTTTGACAGTGCAAAGTCAAGGGCAACCACAAGTTCAACGTCGGAGACGTGCACAAAGCCCTATCCGTCCTCCTCCAAACTTTGAGTCGAGTGACGATGCTAGAGGCTCTCCACGACACCGAATTCGTCGGAATGTGCATGATCAACCCCCTCGTGACGACTTCCAGGACGTTAAGATTGACATCCCCGAATTCAACGGCTCCACCGACCCGGATGACTACCTCGAATGGATCCAACTGGTGGATAGGATCTTCGAGACCAAGGAGTATGATGATAAGAAGGCTTATAAGATCACGAGATTGAAACTCACCAAGGCTGCATCCTTTTGGTTTGAGAATGTCAAGGCACAAAGAGCTAAGGAGGGTCGAGCAAAAGTCACCTCATGGACAAAGCTAAAGCGATTAATGAATCGACGATTCTTGCCTAGTACTTATAAGCGAGACCATGAACTCATTTCATCACTTGATGGGCAAAGAAGAAGAGAGGATTCCTCCCGGGAAAAGCCATTCCACTGTTCCCCACTAACGACCTTTACGTCCCAAAAATGTGTCAAATGTAGACGTGTGGGACATGATGCTTTGCAATGTCCGACAATGGCTATGGTTGAAACTTGGATTGAAGAATCCTTTGGTGTGGAAGAGCATACAAGTGATATGGTAGAAGAGGTTAAGCAAGCAAAGGTCGATTCCTTGCCTGACGAGGGAGCTTCCGTTGAACCTTGTGAGGCTTCCGAAGCTATTGTTGAAGTTCCAAGCCAAGAGGTGGTTGAGAACATCGATCTTTCCCTTCCTCTTATCCTTGTTGAAGAGGCCCAAGAAGAAGTTCCTTTGGGTTTATCATTGCAACCAACCAAGGAAACAAACAACAATAGCGATGACTCCCATTCCCTTCCATCCGTGGACACCCAAATTCTTCTCCATGGGAAGAACAAGGTAACCGAAGACTCTCCTTTGAAATTTATTGAATCATGCTTGAAAGATGTACGATGTGGTGTAGAGTCTTTGGGTGAGTCGTGCATGATCTTTGGGAGACATTGGTTGTTTGATGAAGTTTGTTGGCGAGATAAGTTGCATGATGAGCATGTGAAGTCCCCGGTTGAAAATTCCCAATGTTTTGAGTGGCATACTAAGAATCTTGGTGTCCGTTTGGTGTTTAGTGGCGAATTTGGAATTGAAGATGCCTTGATTCTAGTTCAACCTAAGTTTTTGAGCTCTTCAATTGTGTCGTCCTTCGATGAATGTTGCTCGCATATTGGTCGTTGTGTCATGAACTTTTTGAACGAGTCATACATGTTGTTTGGTCGACATTGGTTATTCAAGGATTTGTCATTGAATGAGTGTTATTGGAAATTTGGTGTGCAATGTTCGTGGCATTGTGTGTTGAGCGAAGATCAATTACTTGGACTTGAGCGCATGAATCCCTTAACCCTACATAAAAATAAAACCTGGGTGGCAAGTGAGTTGAGGAACCTTCTCATGATGAGCGAGACACGGGAAGAGCGTGCTCTTGGCGAGGACGAGCTCCTTCTTGCTTTGTCTTTGCCTTGTAGTGAGCCTAGTGAGAATGAGAGTTCCCAAACACCACAAAAATTCCCTTTTCCGTCCCTTAACACCTCACCTCTACAAAACAAGCCTCCAACCTGCTTCTTTTATTTGGATGATGGGTATATAGTGGGTTCCAAAGCTTGTTGGGTGCCTCGTGTGATTGTTCCTGGCGGTCGGGATGTTTGGAGCTCTAGGGTACCAAGTTGTGGAGAGGGCCTCAATTTTTACTCCCAAGAGTGAGGGCAACTCTTTTTCAAGAAGGGGAGTATGGAGCGTATCGGGCGATGACCCAAACTTCGAATTATGTGTTTGCAAAACCTTCCCACACTACCTTTGAGAATCACGAGCGAACTCACTTCAAGGTCGAGTGTGGGGTGCATTTTAAGGTGGACCCGGGACCCTGGAGGCTTGGTTTGATCGGCATCGGGTGTGACATTCATTTCAAATGGGACCCCAGACCATGGGAGTGGAGCTACGTGTCCTCATCGGGACCTACTTCGGGCCTTTAAAAGGGTTCGGAGTCCTTCGGCAAGAATAAGCGCAAACGGGTCAGCGTGGGTTTTTGTCGGAATGGACGCGCTTTCACGCTTTGGGTCATAACTCCTTCAATACAACTCCGATGAGTCTTAAATTTTGGGAACTTATAGTACACACTGAGAGCTTTCCAAAGATATCTTACGAGCCTAAAACGGAGTTCGGATGAAGAAGTTATGCGTGTTTGAAGCCGGCAGGGAAAAGCTGCCCAGAAGCACGGCTCGCCCGAGCCCCCTTTCTGCCCAGTTTGTCGCCCCCGCGACAGTCCAAGGCGGACAGACGACTGACTCGCCCGAGCCATCCGTCTGTGACGGACGCTCTGTTTCATAATTTTGTTCTGTTTTTAACCTAAATTCCTGTTTTAGTATAAATAGCTTGTTAGCACGTTTTTCCAGGAGTTTTTGATGATTAGGAACATGCTTATGCATTGGTTAGGGTTTCCCTAAGTTTTCTTTCAAAATCTAGATTACTTTATCCATTGATTAATGGTGGTGTTTCTAGTCATTCATTTATTGATCATTTGGTGGATTCTTCCTTTATGATGGTCATGGTGGGGTGTTAGGCTTTGGTAGTGGAATCTCCTTTATCCAAGGTCATATCCAATCCCTTTGGTGTTCAAGGTTATTGATATTGGTTGATTTTGGTTATTATTCTTGTTATTATTCAAGTTCAAGGCTATTGTTGAGAAGTTCAAGCATGGGTGATTGAGATGTTCATCTTTCTCCCCTTATTCTATTGCTTATGGATTTCTCTCATCTCTTCTACAACAACAACTCAAGCTAAGTCTACAATCTCTCCCATCGCGCCACGCTCCAAGACATTACTTATTAACTTCTTAATTTAAATTTGAAGACTCTTAAAGATCGTTTTGCAATTTTCTTTTCCTGTTAAAGTTGAAAATGCAGTGAAACCAAAGATAAATGTACTTTTACTGTTTTACATCAACATCAGATTACAATTATTCTTCTTGTGAATTAGATATATATATATTTTTTTGATGCAGTGGTCTCTTTGTTTTTTTATGTCAAAAACATGTATAGTCAATGATAGAAGAATCCCAATCATTTATATTTCTTTGTGAAAAATATAACTCCATTATACACACGCCAATTTTGACTATAATGATCTAAATATGAATGTAATTAAATTTTCTGTTCTAATACATTCTAGGCACTAAGTAGAGATGACAATTATTCTAAACTTGTTTTCCTTAAAAGAAATAAATAAATTACACACCAATGTTACCAATTAATATATAGTGCCAAGGAAAGGGCAATCAAATTAGCGCTAGCATAAAATCAGGTCCAGGTAGATCTGGTAATTCTCGACCCGACTCGGAAACCCGACCCAAACTGACCTGCAAAAGTGGGTTTTGAACACGAAATTTCGACACGGGACCTGAAAATGACCCAACCCAATGAACCTGGTTTAAAACGGGTCAGGTTGGGTCAAACACTTTAATTTTAAGTGTTTTGTCTACTTTGGCCTTATGCAAAAAAATGGGTCTATTTCATGAAAATTAAGGCCCAAAAGTAAAATATTGAGTGACTTTAGAAAGCTATGCGTAGAGAGAGACATACAAATGAAATAATCAAATAACAAATGACCAAACAAAACCCTAACACTGTCACTCAATCTTTCAGTGAACCCTCAAACTCCTGTAGTCCTGTCTCTCTCCTCTATTTCAGTAAAATAGTGTATTATTGTCCAAGGTCAAAATTCAGTGCATTATTGTCCAATACCCAAAAGTTCAGTATATTAGCATCCCAAAACCCTATATATTTCATAAATATTGTTATTCGTGGATTGTTGACGTAAATCGCATAATACTTATAGACTTGAAGATTGCCAAATTTTGTCCCTTAGGTGTATATTAATATGTCTATACAACTATGACATATCGTGGTGGTCGAACTTGGAATGGAATGGTACATTACACAGGTGTTTTGACTAATTATAATCAATTTTATTAGTTGTAAGTGACTGAGAAAGGGCGGTCATGACTCATGACTCGTAAACCCGACCCAAACCGCTCGAAACCGGAAAACACCCGACCCGTATTTACCCGAACCCGAAATACACCCAACCCATATTTACCCGAACCCGATATACGACCAACCCGTAACCCGCCCGCCCGCCCGTATTGACAGGTCTAGGTTCGGTATATTGGGTTGGACAAATTCGGACAATGTCAAAATTTGGACGAGAAATTTATGCCCGGACCCGATTTTATTTCGGGTCGGACCGGGTCGGCTAATTCGGACGAAGCTAAAATCGGGTTTAGACAATAGAAAAGAGAGAAATTTTATGTCCGAATATTCGGTCAATTCGGTCAATATCAAAATTCGAACGAAAAATCTTTGTCCAAACCCGGTTTTTTTTCGGGTCAGACAATTTGAGTAATCCAGGTCGGACAAATTTTTGCCAACTCTAAATCAAATACATTTACACAGGCTATTTCAAATAAAACAACAAATGCCAATAAAACCAATCATATAAAAGTTCAGGTTCGAATTAGTTCCGACCTGAATAAAACAACAAATGCCAATATCAGCTTTAACTTTACCCCTGAAGTTTGACGTTAATTGAGAGATAAATTCAAACATGGGATGAAAAAGAAAAACAGTACACGAGCCTTTTTTTCAACCTACAAACTTTAAGGTCTTTTTTTATTAAATCCATAAACTTTAGGGTCCAAAAAATAAACAATGAAAACAAAAGGTGCAAAAAATAAATACCCCTATAATTTGGGGTCTAAAATGCAAAAAAAAAAAAAAAATCCACTAAAAATTTTGAAAAAGTGTTGTCCTAGTTTTTGAAGCAAATACAAGTCAAAATCCACGATATTTAAATATAGAGGTATAGGGGTATTTATTTAGGGCATATACTTGTTGGTGGTACCACTAAAATACATTTTTGATATTTTTGGGGAAGTGTTGAATTTTGACTTGCGTTTGCTCCAAAACATAACACTTCCCCCTGATTTTTTGTGAATGTACAATGTTTGTCTTAAATTGTTTCAATTTTTTCTAATTTTTATGAATTTTCCACTCTTATTCCTTAAAAAAAATCATAATAATTGCTAGAATTCTCAAAAATAATTAGAAAAAAAATTTATTTAGTAACTACATTTCATAACCTTTTCGTGGCAGGAATTAAAAAAAATTAAAAAATTATGGAGTTAGATTTGGTACCACTAAAATATAATTTTAATTTTTTTGGGACCACTAGAATGTAAAAATAAAAAATAAAAAAAAGTAGGAAGTATAGAATACAATTGGCCAAATAATGGTTTTCCTTTAAATTGTTATAAATGTATATTTCATTACTTTCAGGGTTACTACCAATTATAAAATATATAAAAATAATTAGTTATTTATATTTTTTATAAATATAAAACTATGTATAAAATGGACAATCTGTACTATGGTTGATAAAATTATGTTATCATTTATATTTGTTTACTTAGTTAATAAATGTTATACTTTTATAATGAACTATTAACATATGCCTCCCCAAAATTTTGTAAAATGAGGTTTTTACTTCCCATGTTTGAAAAATTATAATTACCCAACCTAACAAATAGTAGATGTAATAAATATAATACTTAACCATTATTGATATCAATTTTATCTACTTTTTCAGATTTACTTAGACAATATAAATAATGAAAGTTCTATTTTACCCTTCAAAAAAAAAATTACCTTTCCCAATTCTAATATTATACCTAACCCCACCCTCACCCCCCAACCCATTTGTTCTACTCGATTAATTAAAATAGGGATCAGAGGAGCTGAAGAATCATTTCCAGAACTCCATCACCATTATGCAGCCTCTCAACTTTAATCACTTCTGCATACTTTTGAATTGAATCCAGAATGTGTTTCACTATTTTGTATACACTAATTACAAATGACTAATTTAAAGAAGAGATGGGGAATGAAAAATAATAAAAACAAAAGAAAACAAATTCAACCCCAACCCAAACCCTACCCCACCAATCCCTTCTGTTTGTTTTTTTTTTCTGCCAGATTAAATCAAACCCCCTTATTCTTTGTTCTGCATTTGTGTGTTGCTTCTGTCTGTAATCCCATACAAATGAAAAGGGTTTTAACTGTTAAGTTATTTGTGCTGCATGTATTAAATTTAGTTAAGAGGAGAGTAGTTTTGTCTTTTAATTTCATTTTAATTTTTGAGGATATTTTTGTCAAATTAGATAAAATTATAGGGGTAAATATGTCCAGGTTATTGATAAAACGGAAAAAGTATATATTTATGTAAACAATAAAGGTTAGGGTGGGTAATTAAGATTTCTCAAACATAGAGGGTAAGAACCTTATTTTATAAAAGTTTGGGGGAGGTATATGTTATTAGTTCTATAATGAACAACTCGAGAAAATTTTATAATTAATAAATACATAATAGTTACTCGAGAAAATTTTATTAAAAATTATATTGTGAATTATGGACAACTCAAGATGGTTATTAACCATCTTGATTCAAGAAAAGTATCATTGGTGTATACTTTTGAAGTTTACAAGGAGTAATATTTCTCATATTTATCGAGAAGTAAATGCTGCAATCGACTGGGTGTCAAAAAACGGATATCAATTGCCAACTGCTGAGATATGGAGTCAGATAGGTGATACGGAGTTAGGCCTTGTTCTTTTATGCGGTATTTTACGAAATGGTGTGGTGAGGTGTGGTGGAATTGTGGCGGGTATGGTGGAATTGTGGTGGGTTATTGGTGTGTGGAGTAGGTGAGGAGAGAAGATGTAAAAAGTAGAGGAGAAAAATGAGGAGAGAGAAAAGTAATGATTTGCGGTAAAATGTGGCGGGTTGTGGCAAATTGCGGCAGACTGTGGCACCGCAGTCTGCCAACCGCAGAACAGAACAGGGCCTTAGTTCAACAATATATTATATGAACGGACCATGATAACCATCTTGACTCAAGATATTCTTAATCATCTTAAATTGTTCATATTTCACATTTTTGTAACTTTTATTAATAGTTTCTTTAATAATTATATATATTTATCAATTATAATGATATAATACTTATTAGCTAGGTCAAAAAATATAATAATAGCCTAATTTTATCAATCATAGTAGAAAATACACATTTTATACATGGTTTAATATTTATGAAATAAATATAAAGAAATAAATATTTTTAAATTGTTTATAAGTTGTAGTAACCCTGAAAATAATGAAACATACCTTTAGAATGATTTCTTTAATAAATGTGTGTTTCGTCGGAACACGATGAATATCAACGGGATCGGAAAAGGGGAGTTGGGATCGACGGGAAAGGGGTTCCTCGTGATGTTCTTCATCATGGAAATTTTGAAAAAATACATCATAAACGTTGATGTCCTTTTGATATGTAACTACTAATCTTGATTTGGGGTGATGTATTGTTGGTTTCGCGTAAAGAAGTTCGGAACATTGTAGACATGGCATGGAGGTTAGGGTTGAATATGATGTACATTTTGTTCGGTCATGATGTCCATTTAAAGGAATCATGATGTCCATCTTTTGGTTGAATAGTGTGTATCATGTTAAAGTTGCATGTCCGTTTGAGTTTATGTAAGTGTACATTTTGTGTTTGAACAATGATCATGTTGAATAGGGAGTCATTCTTTGAATACACAACAAATGTACATTTGGATTATACCTATTGTCGATGTATACATGAAGATGTATTCTTATGTTTTGTGTGCAACAATGATTTTTTGACACGTAACTGTTAATCTTTATTTTCGGTTGATGTCTTGTTGGTTTCACGTGAAAATTTCTTGAACAATGTAGACATGGTATGGAGGTTAGGGTTGAATGTGATATGCTGTAAAACCCCGAAAAATCCAACGATGTTGACCGTGACGTCGTTAATAGAATAGGTTTGACTTCGTTATTTACTGTTGTTCGTAATGTGTTTATTTATGCTAACGCTTGAGCTCGTAGGACCGTTGAGGGGCTAACAAGGGTAGAATAGTAATTTCCGCTGGTTAATATTATTATGTGATTAATTACATGAATATTAATTGTTATGTGATTATATGATTATTAAAATTAATATTATTATTACTATTATTAGAATTATTGGGTTATAGAAAAATCAGTTTTAATTGTTTTAAATGGGTTGGGTTTGGATTAGATTGGGTTAATTTGGGCCTAAATGTGTTTAATATAAAACCCCTAAACCCTCCTCTCAAACCCTAATCTCTATCAAACCTCAAACCCTAGCTCTCCCTTCTCTCTCTCTGCCGTCCACCCAGCCGCGCCGTCGCAGCCGCCGGCCACCACCCGCAACCTCCGGCAACCACCGCGAACCACCCAGACCACCGCAACCACCCTTCCCCTCTCTCCTTTTCTCTTTCTCTTCCTTTCTCTTTCTCCCTCCCTCTGTTCAACCGCCCAGCCGCGCCACCACCACCTTCACTCCCGCCGCATCGCCACTGCCTGCGTCGGTCTTCGCCGCCTCTGGGACACCGCATCGCTGACGACTGCTGACGTCGCCGGGCCGTCGGAAGCAATGCGACGAGGAAAACGCGGCTGCTCGAGAAATCGACGTCGAACACCCCCTCGTCGCTGCCCCTGACCGTCCGACAACCATCTTCCGACGCCGCCCCTCGTCGCCGCCTCGACTGTCGCACCACCCCCTGCCGACCGCCGCCCAGAACCACCGAGAAACACCCTGCATAAAACCCTAACCCTAACCCTAACCCTAACCCTAACCTAATTTGTCTAACTGATTCTTGCTCCTTTTCTTTTTCTTTTATTTTTTTTTCTTGTTTTAATATTAAAAATCTGATTATATATATTTGTAATTATTATTGTTTATAAATTCTGTAATTTTTTTGTAATTAGGGGAAATTATTTGTAATTATTTTCTTGGTTGTAATTATGTGTAAATTATTTGTTATGTGTAATTTGTTTACTTGATATGTGTAATTATATGTTATAAAATTGTAATTAGATTTAGGTTGTAATAGTTGATTATTAGGGTTGAAAGTGATTCTTTAATATTCTTTATATTCTTTACATGAATCGTTTAGACCACAATGTTATTGTATGTACGAATTTGAAAATTTATTACCTAGGTTAATTCTTGAATGTTTAGTTATTAAATCGTTATGTTCTTTATTGTTTCTTAAAAGAAAATCTTGTTTAAGTTGCTAAATAAATTAGGTTGACTTAATAAAAGTATAATTCTTGCTTAGTAATTCTTGAATTCTTGAATAGTAGTTAAGAAATTTACATATTGATCTCTTTTAAAAAGTTATCCATGATTAAGTTGTTAAGTGAATTAGATTTGTTTAATTATTAAAAGTTCTTTTTTGTTAGTAATTCACGTTTCTTGCTAAATCTTGATTCTTGAAAATTAATTAGGTTTCTTGTTTCATTAAGTTAAATATTATATGATCTTTTATTTTTCTTAGGGTTCATTCATGTTTAATTCATGTTTAATCTTGATTAAATAATTTAGGTTGGTTGTTTTACTAAGGATTCGATTCTCGTTTATTAATTCATGATGCTTGATTTAAATCTTGTAAAAGAGATTAGTAGTTTAAATATTTTATGCACTTTATTTTTATTCATATGTTCTCTTAGTCTTTCTTGAATCTTGATTAAAGAGACCCACATGTTATAATCATCCTTGTTAATTCTTGGAACCTTGAATTAGAATAATGTAGAATTCTTGTTAAGATAATGTTATAATTATTTCATGCATGACTTTAGGGTTAGTGACAATAGTAAAGTGGATTTCCATGTTTTATAAATTTGGTTTAAGGTTAAAAAGTGGTGATGTTGGATTTAGTTAGATTAGGCTAACTACCTTGGACTCTAGTTACTGTTTTAAGCCCAAATTAGAACCCCAAGACCGATTAGTAAAAGTTAGAACCGAAATAACTAAATTATTAAGAACCGGTAGCGGGACAGTTTTGTTAGTGTCTAAAGATCGGGTTGCCACGGTTAGGGTAGTCGTCTTTTGACCAAACCCTTTGGACTGGAGGTTCCCTTAGATGTTAGGAACCATAGGAATTTTGCGGATCGAACGTTTGATTTGTATAACCCGAGTTATAGTCTTTTTACCGGAACCTGTCAGATCTGGACCAATTGGGAAGATGGGTATTTTTAGAGTCCTTCAGGACTGAGTTGGGCTTAACCATCAACATAGAAGTTTTAGTAGACATCCTGAGGTTTCCGAAAAGTCCAGAACCAGACCCGTAAGATGTCGGGAAGTCGAGTTGTGACCCATTTTATGTGAACGTTATAATCTGTCCTCTGTTTACTTTTATTTATAAAGAATTGTTGAGTGAAATTAATGTGTGATCTTGTTATGTGTTTTATTGGAGGTGTTAAGTGTAATTTCATAAATGATAGGAACCTAAGTGTTCCTAGGGGATGGGTTAGGTAGTTAATAGTTAATACTAACTTCTTTAGAACGCGTTTTGATTAGATAATTACTTTTATTCTAGGCTCGAGTTAGTGCGAGACGTTAGTGAGCTCAAGTGTGTTCTTCTTTTGCTGTGCTGTGAAGTATATCAGGTAATTGTCTACGCTCTAATCCCCACCGGGATGCTCTTTAAATGTGTTTTGATGTTTTATAATCTATTTTTGAGAATTGCATCCCGAAAGGGGACTTTTGTGGAAATACGACCATCTGTTTTGATAATCGTTTTGATTCGATTGTGATTTTGGTTTACTTGAGTTGAGAAATTGGATGGTCTTTTATTCGAAGTTTTTTTAATGGTTTTGATAACTTGGGATGGTTTGACTTGAGAGTCGTGAGTTGAGTTTGAATATTGTATAAATAATTCAAGTGGAAACGTTAAGCGGGTTTCGGGGGATAACCTGTTGTGCAGGTGTAACAACCTGCAGGGTTATGGACCAGGAGATCAGGGCTTCCTTCCCTGATATAGGATAGTATTTGATGCCTTTGGTAGGCGATGTTCTTGATGCCTTTGGTAGGCGATATCATTGATGCCTTTGGTAGGCGATGTTCTTGATGCCTTTGGTAGGCGATGTTTTTATGCCTTTGGTAGGCAATGTTATTTATGTCTTTGGTAGGCGACGTTCTTGATGCCTTTGGTAGGCGATGTTACTTTAAGGGATTTGGTATCCCGCCCGCAAATTAAAATATGGATTGGATGGGTTGAGGAAACAGTATGGGTTTAAAGGTTTGCAAAACGTTTGATTTGATCCCTCTCCCCAAAATGAATTGAAATGAACTTAAACTGTTTTAAACGTTAGGGGTAGACATTATTGAGATTTCCCACTCATTTTTTTAAATGTTTTGTTTTCAGGTGAAGATCTAAATGCTGGGGACGGGAATTAGAAGTGAGGACGACGAGTCTAGAAGTCCTTAAATCTTTTTATTTGTTTTCGTTATGATGTCTTAAAGTTGGTTTTGAGTTGTTAGTAGTTACCGTTAGCAGACAGTTATGTTTTCCTTTCTCGCCTTGTGTTCCTTCGAGATACGTGGTGGCCTTAAACTGAATTTGAAAGTCTTCCGCTAAGTTTTGTCTGTTAACGTTAGTTTGACTTTGACTTTTCTATAATTGAATTTCCGGGGCGTTACATATGCATTCTATTTGATCATGATGCCCATCTTCATTGGATGGTGTGTATCATGTCATATTTGAATGTCCATATGAGTTTATGTAAATATACATTTAGTGGTTGAACAAAGATCATGTTGAATATGGTGTCGTTCTTTAATACACAACAAAATGTACATCCATTTGGGTCATACATATTGTCCATCTTGACATGAAGATGTCTTCTTATATTTTGTGTGAAATAATGTACACATCATACCCAATTTGGTTAAGGGTAAAGTGCATTTTAGGTGAGCATGATGTCCATTAAAATGAATCATGATGTCCCATCTTTGTTTGAGTTGACAGAATAATGGTGATCTTTTTTTTTATATGAAATAATGTTTTGGTAGGTTATTCGTGATGTCTATTTACACTTAATGAACTGTTTTCCCTCCTTGATATTGTCAAACTCCTTACCTATATAGAGGACCAATGATTCATCTTCACAAATGTGAACAAACTCCCCATCATTATTCAACTGGTAGCCCAACGATATTGGGGGTGGAAACAATGAAATGTTCTTCTCTCCACCTTCATCCTCAGGGACAATGCTATAAGTCAAAAAAATATACAACATCAGAAATCATTCAAACACTAGACATCACATTTAAAGTACTTGGACACCATGTTTCAAAAAGATCAACATTATGCACTAATCAGATGGACACGAACCGAATTATCCATATATTATGAATAAATTATCATGTTCAAATAAAATGAACATCAACCCACATCAAAATGAGCATCATCTTTGAAGCACTTGAATAGTATATACCGTTGAAATGAGCACCAATTGAACTTCCAAAATGAACATCCAAATACATTACTCTTAAACACAATAGTAGTTATTATGTCTAGAATATCATGGTCAACTAAAGTGAACATGCTACCACATCAAATGAGCATCGTCTTTAAGGCTGATGAACAGTATGTACTACTTAAATGAGCACTATTGAATTTCCCAAATGAACATGCACATACATAAACACATGGACAACATGTTTACAGCAGATGTACATTACGTACCACTCACATGAATATCACATATTCTTCATTGCTCCTAAAATAACAAATATTATGACTATAACATCATGCTCAACTAAAGTGAACATGCAACCACATCAAATGGGCATCGTCTTTAAAGCATATGAACATACACATACATAAACATGGATAATATGTTTACAACAGACGAACATTATGTACCACTCACATGAACATCACATATTCTTCAATGTGCATCAAAATCAATACCAAAGAACGTTGCGTGCGTTATATATGAATAATTCTGGACACTATGAACACCTTATTCTAATTATATCAAGATCAACATAATCGACTTGTCACCAACGAATAATCTGTACCTTGAACTCATACACTACACATCAAAATTCCATTAAAATTGAACATCAACAACTTCTTCTATGCTCCAAGCCCTCCATAAAACTTACCTCTACCCACCATCTCTCTCATCCAAGTCGTTTAATATGCGTCAAAACACACCCCAAAACAACAAAAATATCACACCCAACAATGTCTTTTTGAGTGTTGAGGATGGTTGTGACCCTCACACACTCTATTCCCTCTGTTCACTAGAGTGAAGTGAGAATTCACAACAGAATTTTGCCTCATGCTCGAGCATTCACAATAGAATTTTGCCTCTGTTCTTTTCACCAGAGTGAGGAGGGAGTTCCATGCGTGATACAATAGCCATGCCTGCATTTTTCATTCAGCATATCATTTTAGTTTCTAGGGTAGCTGAATCATTCCGCATCAATTCCCAAGGCAAGCATGACTTTTTCTCTCTCTTTTTCCAGTTCTAGGTCATGTGAGAGTAGGGGAAAAAAATTCCAAAATGCTGAATAATTCAGAACCATTGATTTGTGATCTAATGGCCAACAATCGGCCTTCTCACATGCTCATGTTAACACTCTTCTCATCTTATATATATATATATGTAGGGCTGTCAAAAATTCGGGTTCAGACGAATTGGACATCGGACGAGAACTTGATGTCCGATACCTAGTTTTTTGGAACATTTTTCAGGTCGGACTCGAGTCGGACAAATCGGACAAGCATGAATTCGGGTCTAAACTGGGATCGGACAATAGAAAATTGGAAAATATTGTGTTTGAAATTTCGATCAAATTGGTCAATGTAAAAATTCGGACAAAATTTCTATGACCGTACCCGTTTTTTCCTGGTCGGACTGAACCGGGTTTTCGGGTCGGACAACTTTTTTACAGCCCTATCTGTATGTATGTATGTATGTATGTATGTATGTATGTATGTATGTATGTATGTATGTATGTATGTATGTATGTATGTATGTATGTATGTATGTATGTATATGTGCGTGTATATAACGTTGAAGTAATGTGTTGTAGACTATAGTAAGACAAAGATAAAAGAGAACAATTTATAGATAAAATATTATTATAAGTATTTTAAGAATAAACTAAGAATTAAAATAAAATTTTATAGGGAAAACATAAAAAATTCAACATCACTATATAAAATCATAATCGGAAAAAAAAAACAAAAAATTACACTTACATGATTTATAAACAAATTTTTTTTCTAACGAATCTCCTGTTTAAATTGAAAATATTTTTATATATTAATTTAAATAAATTAAAACTAGTGATATTTTTTATTTTAATTGATGGCAGTGACATTTTTTATTTGTAAGGAAAGTTGAGTGGCATTTTTGACTTTTTTGAGATAGATGGCCAACATATATTTCTCTTGGTACCAACCCCAACAAAAACACGTTTTTGGCTACGACAGTTTCAACTCAATGGTAGCATGTCTTGCTGCACGCTGTCAAGTTTCTTCCTCCCACTGGCAGGCAGAAGTTTCGTATATCCTACGTTCTCATAACCAAAACTGCCTATCTACGTACTTCTAATTAGCATTCACCACATTATTTTACCAAAGAAAGTATTTAAACCTAATCTCAATAAAACTTGATGAAAATTATGTTTTGTGACTGTGACTTAATCATCATACATCATATTCATGCAGACAAAAAACATAAAGCAGCATGAAATTTTACGTACTTATAACAGGAATAAAATAAGATGTTACAGCCTTACAGGATAGCAGAGTGAGGATATGAATTTGGCTTTACTAGGGAGTAATGATAAGGGGTGAAAGTAGTATGAACGGAATGGAGGTAGAGTGTGCACCGAAAGGCTAGAAGAAAAGAATATGATTTCCCTGCATGTCCTAATCACCAAATTTTTTATTATTTATTTATTTTTAACATATGTAATAGTCAAACCCATTGGACCCTATTTCAAGGATATTACCCAACATATCTTTGTAAGGGATTGGGATGTGGGATGTCAATGGCCCAAAAATGGGCCTCACTCCAACCCACAACGTTTTCTGAAATGGTAAGAAAGAGATGTCCCCAAAATTCAAACCCTGATCACCTGCAGTAGAAAATAGACCTCTTGCCACTAAGGCAATATGTGAGGCATGTCCTAATCACCTAATTCATGCTTGTTATTTTTGTCAGAGATGAAGCTTTTGTCTGTCTGTGCTTTTAGGGGAGAAAACTAGGAGACTAGAGACTAAAAAGCCTGTCACTCATAAATTTACGGTTTCATGTCTCTTGGTTTAACTCCATGAGCGTCAAAATCTGTGATCAAAAGTTGCCCCCGCATAATCTTTTTGTCCATGCACCTTTTAAAGAATCCTAGCAATTAGATGATCCACATAGGAGGTTTTTTTTTTTTAATTTTTTTGGACTCCGAACTTTGGGGTATTTATTTTCTGGATTCCCATATTTCAAAGTTTATATTTTGAACCCTATACTTTGTGGACTAAAAAATGTGACCCAAAGTTATGTTTGACTCCGGTGATGACCTAATTGTTGCCTAAACTGCCCGATATGGCCTTTATCATTTTTCCTTCTTTTGACTGTTGTTTTGAAATTGACCAGACTTTGACAGCCAAGGGTTTGTAAAATTCATGGATAAAAAACAGTAAGGTAAAAGTTAAATTTTGGTAACTTTTTTTGGCAAATTTATGCTCATATGGGGGTTGGAAATCGTGCAAGAAGAGGAAGAAGAAGTTGTGGCTGGAAAATTTTTGAAAAGAAAAAAAAAGATAATGACTTTGAAATATGGGGGTCCATATTGTTGCCGGAGACAAAGTATAGGATCCAAAATATAAACTTTGAAATATGGGGGTCCAGAAAATAAATACTCCCAAAGTTCAGGATCCAAAAAACAAAAAACCAGTACATAGGATCGTGAAATACCATGGTCCCTGTCTGAACTTCATAAATTTTAGGCTAAATATTAGATTTAGATTCGTATTAAGAAGAAAGAGCTCAAGTATATTATCTAGTCTAATATCTGAAAGTTTCTCCAATTTGTTTCTATTTGGAAAATTGGATTCTAATAATCTTGTTTTAGAAAAACATTATAATAATTCCTACTGTGAAGAGTATTAGAATAGTCCTAGTACTACCGTTTGTTTTCCATTTTCCTTTTCTTTTTCTTGTTTCTGTTTTTCCTCAGTCTGTTAAGGTTGTTGGGCTTTTTTTCCTTCTTTCTTGTTCTTCTTTCTCGTTTTGTTCCTTGGCCTCATCTGTATATATAGGCCTGCTTCCTCTTGTTTCTGTTGAGTGAAATAATAAGAAAAGTTTTCTCTACATTCTCCTATCCTTTTCTTATTATGGTATCAGAGCTTATGGTTTCAATATCAAGTCTGATTTTTTCCTCTGATTTTTTCCTTCTGCTTTCTCCCTCGTTCTGGTTCTTGCCATCATGTCTGAGATTTCTAGCACACCCCAGACTTCTATCCAAAATCAAGAAGATTACAACAATGACCCACTTTTCCTACACCCCTCAGATCATCCTGGAATACTGTAGGGCCCGCGGCCCCGGAGGGCACGGTCCCCCACGGAGTGTCGAGATCGACGTAGGGTTGCTTATTGGTACTAGGGTACAAATTTTAATAATTTCCTTTAAGGTATAAAACATTTTCCATGCACTTTAATGCCAAATCGGGCCAACTCCTCTACCTCGAAATTTCAGTACCAATATCTATTCGGGAATGGCCCGTGAGCCCGCTGTAATCGGAGATCCTCGCGGATTTCCCAGATTACTCGAGGCCCAGGTCCATTCTAAATGGGATATTGGTCACTAGACATCAAAATGATGTACTGGCTAGCATACAGGCCCAAAATCCGCAAGGATTTTTCAGCCAATATGCACGACCCGGTCCACCATTTTATGTCCAGCGACCTACTATTAGAAACGAGGATCGAGCCGACCGAGAAATCCTCGCGATTTCAACGAAGGCTCGGCATCGATCGTAAATCGCGATTGAATAGTATTCGCCAGCGACCGTAAATCCACGCGGATTTCGAGCGATCTGGACCGCTCCTGCTCGTTATGGGTATTGAAACTTGAGCGAAGTATTGAGCCCGAAAAAACATTAATTTGCATAAATAAAAGAAGAGTCGCCAGTTAATTTTCGATAAAATTAACAAAATAGGATGACTCCGGTCTCGAACCAAAATTCGGATCCGGGGGTAAAGGTATCGATGTAGGGGGATGCCCTTGCATCGTCCGCCGTAGCGGCCTTTACTAGGTCGGGTTCAGGTAAAAAAAAAGTAAAAATAAGTCGTCACTCTGAATTTTTTTAAAAAAAGATGCATGCATAGAACTTGAATAAGGTTTAAATAAGTACGAAATTTAACACAAATTACAGCTGGCGGGGTGATACGACTACATTTTTACAATTTGATCAAATGACTACGAAAACTGGAAGAAACAGAAATGAAGGCGCCCTACCAAGCCTACGCGGATCCGCCCAGCTCCAAGTAGATATCTGGAATCTTCACCCAATCGCCAAGATCTGCAGAATGCGCGAAATCCGTGAGGATTTCAGTGGCCGGCTCTCAAGTGTATTTCGCTTTGTTTCTCTCAGAATTCTCTCTGCCTTTTCTTTTTCGAATCCCCCCCCCCTCTTTTACCAAATCCGCGCGGACTCCTTTTATAGCTAAAGGGCCAGTAGCGGCTTCGGAATCTCACGCCTCCTGGAAATCCGCGTGGATTTCCCCATTTCCTGGTAGTGCGGTTCAGCGGTTAGTGTTTGCTGAGAAATCTGCGCGAGACCGCTCAGGATCCGGACTGACCCAAAAACCGGATCCGCCAGGCTCTAGGCTAACCCGTGGATCCCATTGCTGAGAAATCCGCGTGATCCCGTGGACTGACCCACGGTACATTTTTGCCCCTGTTTTGCAAATCCGCGTGGACCCGCGTGATTTTGGGTCTCGGTACATTTTGGCCCTAACTTTGCAAATCCGTGCAATTCTAGTCCAAAATCCGCGCAATTCTGGCCCAAGGTTGGATCCGCGTGACTTTGGGTCTCGGTACATTTTAGCCCTGGCTTTGTAAATCCGCGTGAGTCCGCCACTTTTGGGCCTAGCTTGCAAAATCTGCGTGACACTGATGCAATTTTGGTCCGACTGTATTTTGTGTCTACAGTTAGCCCCCACTTTGATTGAGTCTGAATAAGACGAAAGTCAAAGTATATATCTTGAAAAGAACGTTGTAGTTAACTGGAGGTAGTCCAATTGTTAACTTCAATTGCTGGATATTGTCCAGGCTGAGCTATCCAAGGGTAGCTTGAATATCAGAAATTTGACCGGAGGTAGTCCGATGCTAGTTCAGGTGCTGGATATTGTCCAGGCTTTAATACTCAAGGGTAGCTTGAGGATTTATTCGGAGTTAGTCCGCTGCTAGCGTGGTTGCTGGATATCGTCCAGGCTTGATACGTTTTCTCCTGAAAAGGGCAAACTTTTAAGTATATGACAGATAAAATAAAATTAAAAAAAATAAAAAGAGAAAAATAAAATAAAATAAAATAAAAATAAGATAAGTAAAATAAGATGAAAGTAGGATAAGGATACTCCCCTTTATATCCACCATCCATGCATTATCTTCAATTGGAAACTTCCATATCTGCACTCTCTTCAAGAGCCACACCTTCCTCAAGCTCATCACTTTCAACCACTCACTCCACTCCTCACCGGAATCCGCGCGAGACTCAAATTTCGGGGACCGTGTTTCAACAAAATCCGCGTGGAGCTTTCACTCTTCAGCCAATTTCCTACTTCCATCTATCAGATCCGCGTGGAGCTCATTTTTCAGGAGAAATTCGCGTGGCACTCAGCTCAAGTGGTGCTCCTTTTCTCAGCCAGATCCGCGTGACACCACCATTTTTTGAAGATTTGTGAAGCTAGTTCTGCAAATTCCCGTGATACCACCATTTTTCTGAAGATTTGTGAAGCTAGTTCTGCAAATTCGCGTGATACCACCGTTCTTCTTGAAGTTTTTAGCTGAAGTTCGAACTCAAGCTCGAGCTCAAGCTCAAACTCAAGCATTCACAGCCCTCAAAATCCGCGAGGTACCCAGTGCTTTGAACCATTTTTTTTTGTTTTGCGTTTTGTACAGCTCTGCAAAAAAACTGACTCACTAACATCCCAGTAATTCCTGAGGATGAAGCTGAACATTCTGCTGGATCCTCCAGTAATATGGGTTTCACATCTACTCGAGGATCATCCCAAACACGCACCTATGGGAGATGTCTTAGCGAAAGTGATGCTTCGCAAGCCTCTGACACTTCTGCCTTAGAGAAACTGTTTGGTAACATGTCTATCTCCCGAGGATACCCTGACTACTCTCAACGGAGCTGGTCGCATGATGTTCATCGATCGTCTGTGGACTTCAAGAACGTCCCCCCAGAGACTCCTATTCCGGCCGCCACTAGCTTCTTCGACTCGTCTTCTTCATACTTCTTGGGTAAGGAGGAACCGGTCAAGAAAGAACACGATGACAATTGGAGTTTAACCCCGGTTCTGCAGGCTCCTGTTTTGCAAGGGCACTACCCGGGCTCCTTTCACGTTGATGAATCCGGGTGAGTTCATTCTTATGACACTCCTAGTTCTTCGTGGAATAAAGAACCCACCGCCGGAGGATATCAACCAGATTCGACTCAACCCTCTTCCTCTTGGGCAGCTGATGGATGGAACTTCTTCACTGGGCAAAATCCTGCTCCCCTACCGGGCCGGCGCTTCGGTTTCTCGGGCCCAGAGTATATAGACTTCGTCTCGGATGAAGAGGATGATTGAAAGGTATCCATGTATAATGCTTAGACAATTGTCGTTTCATTTATTACTTATGAGCTATCCTAGACGCAAACATTGATGCAAATGCTAATGTATGAATGCCTTTTTTTTTGTTATTACTACGACTATTATAAAAAAAAACTAAGACTACATGCGATGCAAAACAAGACAATTAAGACAAGACGTTGAGCTGTGGTCAAAACAAGAGTTGATTTCTATAAATATTGTCGGAAGCAAATAAATCTTGATTACACCAAAATTTATATAACTAGCCTCCTTGCTAACAAATAGCTCGGGCTTTTAATCCCAACAACTTCGACAAATCCGCGTGGATCCCAGTCCGACCTGTGTTTTGGCCCAAAATTTGCCAAATCCGCGTGGACTTGGGCTTGGCCCAAAATTTGCAAAATCCGCGTGGAATTGTGCTCGGCCTAAAAACTGCAAAAATCCGCGTGGACTTGTACTTGGCTCAAAATCTGAAAAATCCGCGTGGATTCTAGTACTTGGCCCAAAATCTGCAAAATCCGCGTGGACCTGTACTTGGCTCAAGAACCTGAAAAGTCCGCGTGGATCCCCGTACTTGGCCCAGAATTTGCAAAATCCGCGTGAGCCCAATCCTTGTCTGATCCGCGTGGATCCCTGTACTTGGCCCAGAATTATCGGGAAATTTTTTATTTGTTTGGGCCAAACTTTAGAGAAGCTTCCTACGTATCCACATTACATGGAATCAGGCCATCGTAGTTCAAATGGTAGTGTAAGCATTTAGTTGCTGACTTAATAGGTCAGCGGCTAATAATTTAGGGTAACCGATTACGATCACGGTTGCTATAATTTATATTGTTTTTAAGCATAGAACCTCCTTAGTCGCTGTAGGTTTATTGAAGCTTCTTGACTCATATGTGAATACACTAGGAGCGATATGCAACCCAGGATCCGTAAGAACTTCATGAATGAAAAACCTTTATCTTCAAGCCCAAATCGATGTATGTGAACATGCTGTTGTAAAAGTTGTTCAAGGGCTTGGCGTCTAGTGTTGTACATTGAACCTGCTTTAAAAAAGTCGTTCTTATGTAAAAGGTTGTTAGAAGAGTTGATGATGGACATTTGCTCCTGAGAATTCGTGAGGACTTTTTCATTCAGCCTTACAAAAATCTGTTAGGACTTTTCCACAACTATAGCTTATTGTTACTGAATAGTAGAGTTATATCTTGCTATCCGATGAACATGAAGGAAAGTGACAAGACCGACATGTCATTTCCACGAGAAGGAATTGGAACAAAATGTCCACTCCTAGGCACCCTAGATTGACCGCTAAAAAGGTCAGCAAAAGGAAAAAATTGTCCCTGGATGCAACCTGTAGTGTTTAGGAAATCTAAGCCAAAATAAGTTGTATCCTGATAGCCCCCAGTTGAAAAAAGAATACAAAGATAATGAGAAAGCCCCCAGTTCGAAAGGAAGATAAAGGGGAAGAGAAAGCCCCCAGTGTCTACAAGGATAAGCCATGAAGAAAAGTAAGTATGAGACTTCACGAACAAGACCTCATATCACATAACAATAAGACCAGTAAGAAAAACAATGATGCATAAGGTCAAAATCATGTCAAAGCAAACTCTATTTCAATACTATGAGCGTAAGACCAAGACACAAACCAATCACTCTTTGTTGTACCTCTAAACAATCATGTATCACCTTAGCAATTGATGAGCTAGTGAAGCTAGTAGATCCTCACTTTAGGTAAAGTGGAACACTCCTCTCAATGTGTTTAGAAATATGTAAGGGTTCACTCAAGCTCGTTCCAATGCATACAACTGCCATAAGCTTGGCAAGACTCTCAACTCTCCATCACTGAGGACAACACGCAAAAATGCTAATCATGAGGACTTTCAAAAGGTTGTAATGGGGTTTAGGCTAGGGTAAGAAGGGAAATCATTTGGAAAATGTGGAGCTAAGTAGCCAAGTACCTAAGGAGCAACAACGTTTCCGCCACACGCAATGCAACACCTCCACACTGAACCTTAAAAGAGCACAAAACATCCCCAACAAAAGAAGACCGGGATAGAGTACCAAATACAAATCAAAACCCAAAATTAAAACAAAAATAAAACTTCTCTTTTCTCTCTCTTTTTTTTTTTTTTTTTGCTATTTTGCTGCTTTTTTTTTGTTATGAATTCCTAGTTTTTGAACTTTTTCTTTTCTTTTTTTTTCAATGAATCACATGAATATATAAAGAGCAATTCAAATCCCAGTAGTCACAAGTTATAACCTTTGAGGATAAAGAGGGTAGAAAGGATATTCAACAATGTACTTCCCTTTTAGCAACAAACCAACTACTCACTCTCAACAAACGACCACGAAACAGCCCCAAACAACTGAACTGTTGCTCATTCTATCTTGGCTAAAGGTAGGAAAATCATGTAAAGGCCAAGGGTGTGCATTTATAGGGGAAACAACAAGACAGGAAAAAGGGTTAGCAAGGGCTTGCAAAAAGAGGTCAAAATGTCAGGTGGCTATTTGGCTATTTAGCTAGCAAAAGGACGCCTCAATCATATTAACATAATGCATATGCCAGATGCGATTTTAAGGAATGTCAGGCCAAATTCTAGAGATGCACACATGGAAGAGTTACACACAAAAAGAAAATTGAGACTATATATAATGAATAGTCTATGTAGGTTTAAAATCTCACGGGTTGTTCTACTAACTCTTCAACTAGCTCAAAAAGATAAACAATTACTAAGATTCAACAATCATGCAAGAAGTACTCAAGAATAAAAAGCTTGTACAAGGCAATACAACTCAAAGCATTTCGACTGGATAATTGCTTCGACCTAGACATTTCCTTCATTTTGATCAACATAGTGTCCTCAGGCTCTGTGGTACTTGCAAAGTTCATCCGCATCCCCACTTCCACTTTGGAGTATTTCCTTATTGGCTCGTCCTTTCCTTGGAGATTGTTCTAGCGCTTCAGCACACGGAGTGTTCTTTCACCTCGTTTCCCTTGTTAGGCAAGAAGTTTGCTTATCATTATAAGTGTTCTTCTAGCCCCCAGTTAACTAGTTCACTTTCGATTTTGATTCCAGCTAACCTCAATGAGATGAAGTCCTTGAGAGGTTGAAACCTTAGATGGGTGTTGTACGAGGGTTGTAAGCTCTGCACAAGCATATCTACTTGATGTTCCTCAGAAGGCTGATCTACCATTTGAGCTGCTTTCGCCCTCCATCGAGCGAAGTAGTAAGAGAATCTCTCTTCCTCTCCTTGCTTCGTGAGCTCCATGTCCCTTAAGGTGACGGGCATGTCAACATTGTAGGAGTATTGATGTAAGAACTCCTTGCAAAGTGAGCTCCATCGTGAGGACTTGGTAGGACTAAGCGTGTTGTACCATTTCATAACATCCGGGCCAAGAGTCCAAGGAAAAATAATGTGGTAGATATCTTCTTCCACTCCTTTTAGCGTCATAGCCCCCATAAAATTCCTCACATGTTGATGTGGATTCTCATCACCGCGAAATTTAATATCAGGCATGTTGAATTTAGGGGGAAGTCTACCCCTCGGGACAGGCGTGAAACCAACGTCGTCCATAAACTGATTGTTGAAAAGAGTAGATTCCTTCAATATCACATTCACGGTCTAGCCTCGAGTTTGAAATCCGTGGTGATCCATCCTTCTCTCTTCCAGATTGTTCTACTTCACTCGTAGGAGGATTCTTCATATTCGAATTTTTCACCTCCTCCATGGCGTGAATGACGACGTCGATTCTTTGGTTTTGTGCCTCTAATTGAGCATTCATAGAGACTTGCATATTCAGAATTATATTGGTCAATTGCTCCATTTCGTTACGTGGAGGCACCGGCTCCTCTCCGGGGTCACTATGCGGATGATCTTCAGGATGATCATCATTGGGATCCGACATTATCTCAGATGGGTCAATTACCAAAGACTCAACACCTTCAGATGCTTCTTCGTCAGTTGCTCTTGAATTGGTTGCCTCAGATGATGCCCGATCTTCGTTACTGTCGTAGTGGACGTCAAAAGTTTCCAACCGACCCGTCTCGTTCCGCTGATAAACCCGAAACCAACCTATCCTTCCCTGAAAGGTGGATGAACTCGAAGACTCAGCTCAACGTCGCTCCAAAACTTCATGCATGCAATGGATGAAGAATTCTATTTGGACCCCGAATGATCGAACTAAAGCTCAAAATCATATGCGAAGCCCAAATAAAGCTCTTATGCAAAATGCAGACTCTGGCCTAGAATGACATATTTAGACCTTATCGGGCCGAGCTCGAAAACGAACTTAGGCCTCACATAAGGGCTAAACATACCGTTTCTAGCCGACTAAACAGACCGAGGAGCCCATTTGGACCACACAAGAGTGGGCTCGCTCACAAAATCCGCGAGGATCCATGAGGCCCAGCAGCCTTGTGCCACCCAAATGACCTGCCGACACAAGATAAAAAGACTTCACACACACAGAAATGCAAACTAATGACCCTAAGGACACCTAAATTTAGGCCCAGTAGCAACCGAGCTCACTGGGATCCGCGCGGATTTCATGGGCTCAGGCCTACTGAGATCTGCGCGGATTTCCTGGGCTCAGGCCTGCTACTAAGCCTAAATCCAGGTCGAACAAAGAAAAGAGGTGAAGGAAAAACGAGAATTTGGACCATACATAACTTGGTGACACGAGATCCGCGTGGATCTCCTGTGCTCGAGTTATGTATGGGCCAAATCCTAAAGACGAGACGACGAAACAGGAAAGCGGGAATACTGACTTGGACCACACGGACTCGACCTTGCCTGAGATCCGCGCGGATCTCAGGAGCCTAAACTCCGTATGGGCCAAGTCAGTCACCACAACCCAACACATAACCCTAAAAGACACTTCGACTTAGGCCCGGTAGTACCCGAGCACACCAAAATCCGCGCGGATTTTGGGCTCAGAAGCACTACAAAGCCTAAACGGAGACTGATGCCCATAAGCCTGACCATTAATTTGGGCTATACAAGCACCGACCAGTCATGAAATCCGCGCGGATCTTCGGGGTCACACCTTGTATAGACCAAATCAATTATCTTGGCCCACAAAAAAAAACGACCACTTGATTTTTTTACTTTGTTTTTATTTTTGTCTAAGCATTATGGCATGGTTTCCGGTTCGAAAAGAGAAAGAAACATATAGCACTCAAATGAGTTCCATCCTAACCAAGTGTCTACGTTCAAGGATTCGAGGGTCGGTTCCCTAGCCTCTAGCTCGTGTCCCGAGTATTTGGCCTCCATGGGGTGCATGGCAAGGTTAATGTACCCGGGTTGCTCCCTTTTATCATGTGGATTAGGGAGTGGTGCACGAGTGGGAAAAACAACCACCGGCTCGGTGAAGGTCTAAGTGGACCCACCTGAGTTGAATGGTTAATGTTTTCCCAAAATGGTAAAAAAAAGGGTTTTTACTTAAACGCTGCCTTGTGTGCCCAACAAAGGGGAAGGCCCGTAAATGCAATATGCCTAAAATAAAAAAAATGTGACAACCTTTGTTTTTGTTTTTTTTTTCTTAAAAAAAAAAAAACAAAACCCGACTTTTCAAGTCTTACCCACTAATAAGTCCCCAGTGGAGTCGCCACTGTAGGGCCCGCGGCCCCGGAGGGCACGGTCCCCCACGGAGTGTCGAGATCGACGTAGGGTTGCTTATTGGTCCTAGGGTACAAATTTAAATAATTTCCTTTAAGGTATAAAACATTTTCCATGCACTTTAATGCCAAATCGGGCCAACTCCTCTACCTCGAAATTTCAGTACCAATATCTATTCGGGAATGGCCCGTGAGCCCGATGTAATCGGAGATCCTCGCGGATTTCCCAGATTACTCGAGGCCTAGGTCCATTCTAAATGGGATATTGGTCACTAGACATCAAAATGATGTACTGGCTAGCATACAGGCCCAAAATTCGCAAGGATTTTTCAACCAATATGCACGACCCGGTCCACCATTTTATGTCCAGCGACCTACTATTAGAACAGGGATCAGGCCAGGCCCACTGACCAGAAATCCTCGCGGATTTACGAGCGATTACATCGATCGAGAAATCACGCGATTTACGAATAGTATTCGAACCGACGAGAAATCCACGCGGATTTACGAGCGATTGTTCGACCGCTCCTGCTCGGTTATGGGTATTGAAACTTGAGCGAAGTATTGAGCCCGAAAAAACATTAATTTGCATAAATAAAAGAAGAGTCGCCAGTTAATTTTCGATAAAATTAACAAAACAGGATGACTCTGGTCTCGAACCAAAATTCGGATCCGGGGGTAAAGGTATCGATGTAGGGGGATGCCCTTGCATCGTCCGCCGTAGCGGCCTTTACTAGGTCGGGTTTAGGTAAAAAAAAAAGTAAAAATAAGTCGTCACTCTGAATTTTTTTAAAAAAAGATGCATGCATAGAACTTGAATAAGGTTTAAATAAGTACGAAATTTAACACAAATTACAGCGGGCGGGGTGATACGACTACATTTTTACAATTTGATCAAATGACTACGAAAACTGGAAGAAACAGAAATGAAGGCGCCCTACCAAGCCTACGCGGATCCGCCTAGCTCCAAGTAGATATCTGGAATCTTCACCGAGCGCCGATCTTTGCGAAATGCCAGCCAATCCGCGAGGATTTCAGTGGCCGGCTCTCAAGTGTATTTCGCTTTGTTTCTCTCAGAATTCTCTCTGCCTTTTCTTTTTCGAATCCCCCCCCCCCCTTTTACCAAATCCGCGCGGACTCCTTTTATAGCTAAAGGGCCCGTAGCGGCTTCGGAATCTCACTCCTCCTGAAAATCCGCGTGGATTTCCCCATTTCTTGGTAGTGCGGTTCAGCGGTTAGTGTTTGCTGAGAAATCTGCGCGAGACCGCTCAGGATCCGGACTGACCCAAAAACCGGATCCGCCAGGCTCTAGGCTAACCCGTGGATCCCATTGCTGAGAAATCCGCGTGATCCCGTGGACTGACCCACGGTACATTTTTGCCCCTGTTTTGCAAATCCGCGTGGACCCACGTGATTTTGGGTCTCGGTACATTTTGGCCCTGACTTTGCAAATCCGCGCAATTCTAGTCCAAAATCCGCGCAATTCTGGCCCAAGGTTGGATCCGCGTGACTTTGGGTCTCGGTACATTTTAGCCCTAGCTTTGTAAATCCGCGTGAGTCCGCCATTTTTGGGCCTAGCTTGCAAAATCTGCGTGACACTGATGCAATTTTGGTCCGACTGTATTTTGTGTCTACAAATACCTTTGATAAACTTCAAATTCAATGGCTCCAACTTTCAAAAATGGGGGAAGGCAGTGAAATTAGCTCTCAAGACTAAAGTCAAGCTTGGTTTCATCGATGGAAAATGCCCCAAACCAGCTAGTTCTTCGACATCTTATCAGCAATGGATTAAGGTAGACTCTATGATTGTTAGCTGGTTGATAAACTCCATGCTTCCTGATCTGTCAGATTCTTTCTTGTATGTTGATTGTGCTAAGAACTTATGGGAAGATTTGATAGAAAGATTTGGCCAATCTAATGGCCCATTGCTGTTTCATTTGGAAAAGGAAATAGCTGAGTTATATCAGAATGATGATAGCATTGCTGTGTACTTTACCAAGCTCAAAAGGTTATGGGATGAGCTGGCAGATGTTTCTGAATTTCCAGAATGTACATGTGCAAAGACCTGTCCTTCGATTAAGCAGACTGTGGAAATTGACCAAAGGAAAAGATTGATGCAATTCTTGATGCATCTTAATGGAGAATATGATAGTATAAGAGGACATATTTTGCTATCTGATCCCCTACCAACTGTTAATAAGCTTATAACATGATTCAAAGAGTTGAGAAGCTGAGGCAAATCACAGGAGGCTACAATGTTGTTAAAGATTTTGCTGCTCAGGTTGTCAAGAACAACACAGGCAATGAAATGGATGATACCACACAAGCCTTTCTTGCCAAAAATCAAGGCAGAAATACCAAAGATAGCAGACACTTGAAGGCCAGAAAGTACTGTGATCATTGTAAAAGACAAGGTCACAGTATTGACCAATGCTTTCAAATAGTTGGATACCCTGATTGGTATATTGGCAAAAGAATTGGCAACAATTCCAAGCTAGCAGCAAATGTTCAAATCTTAGAAGAAGAAACAGACACTCCTTTGGATGCTAATGCTTCAGATCAAGGAAGATCTTCACCAAAGTTTGACAGCAGTTTCATACAAGCCTTGGTTCAAGAAATGACAAAATACTGCAAGAACACCAATGACAAATCTTTCTCTCACTTTGCAGGTTCTAGCAACATTGCAGGTAATCCTTTTAGTATTTGCTGTTCAGTACAAGACAGTAAGTCTTCTTCATGGGTCATTGACACTGGTGCTAGTGATCATATGACCTTTGATAAATCTGCTTTACAAAATCTCCATGCTCTTGATAAACCTATACAAGTTGTCCTTCCTGATGGTTCATTGAAACTTGTAAAAGAAGTAGGATCAGTACACTTAACCAACAAGATTGTTCTACATAATGTTCTTTACATTCCTGAATTTCATTACAATCTTTTATCAGTATACAGAATTATGAAGGATCAGAACATATCTATTCATTTTTATCCTAATAAGTGTGTTTTTCAGGAGCTTACAACTAAAGAAGTCATTGGTGTTTTCAAACCCTCAGCTAGGCTGTTTACAGTGGATCTTCCTCCAGGATTGAAGAATTCAGACTCATCCGTCCGTTTGCTTATGAGTTCTACAACTAGTAATATGAATTCTTTCTATATCTTACATAATAGATTAGGACATACTTCTCTATCCAAAATGAAATACATATCGATTTGTAAGATCGGTTACGGACATTTTTGTGAGACTTGTGTTTTGGCCAAGGGGCACAGGCAACCTTTCAATAAAAGCACTATTCATACATCTTACTGTTTCCAACTGATTCATATAGACCTTTGGGGTCCTTACAAAGCACCTAATATTGATGGTTCAAAGTACTTTATCACCTTTGTTGATGATTTCAGTAGGATTATATGGACTCATCTTGTCTTTGACAAGATCATTGTCAGCACTGTTATACAAAATTTTCTTAAAATGATTTCCACCCAATTTAATGTTCATGTCTCTATTGTTAGAACTGATAATGGTTCAGAATTTATTAATCATACTTGTACCTCTCTTTTTTCCAAACTTGGCATTGTTCATCAAAGAACTACTCCTTATACACCCCAACAGAATGGAATGGTAGAAAGAAAGCATAGACATCTCCTTGACACTGCTAGGGCTATTAGATTTCATGCTAATTTACCAAAAAAATTCTGGGGTGAATGCATATTAGCTGCCACACATATCATAAATTTATTACCTGCTACTAATCTTCACTGGAAAAGCCCTTCTGAGATTGTTTTTGGTAAACAACCTGATCTTTCTGAACTTAAAACCATTGGATGTCTTTGCTTTGCTGTTGATTTAAGATACAAAGACAAGTTTGATTCAAGAACTATCAAATGTATTCTTCTTGGGTATACTTTTGGATGTAAAGGGTACAAATTGTATGATCTAAACTCTCACAAAATTTTTCATAGTAGAGATGTTGTGTTTCAGGAAGATATCTTTCCTTTTTCCATTTTACAGAACAGTCAGACCAACCATGGAAATGATGAGGATTATTCTCCATCCTGGGGCCATAATCCTTATCAACTTGGATATGATGATCCCATCAATTTTCCTACTGATGTTCTCCCTCCTTTTACTAAAGAACCTACTACCATTTCTGCAGCTCCTGACAATACTGTTTCTGATCAACATGTTCATGACTCTGATCATGATCAGCATCTTGATAGTCTCCAGCCTGAGTCTGATGCTATCCCATCTACAGCTTCAGTTCCTACTAACTCTCTAGAAGAACTACTCCCACCCAGAAGATCCTCAAGAATAAAGCAACACCCTGTCTGGCTTAAAGACTATACTAATCCCATGCAACACAACAATTCCCACTCTAACAGTTTTCATTCACACACACAATATCCCCTATTTTCTCCTAATGATTTTTCTCATTTGTCTCCTGATTTTGTCTCCTCTTTTTCTGCAGTTTTAAGTACCACAGAACCTTATACCTACAATCAAGCTAAACATGATCCCAAGTGGGTTGCTGCTATGAATGAGGAGTTGGAAGCTCTTGAAGCAAATGACACCTGGGAGCTCACTCACTTACCTAAAGTAGAGCTAGCAAAATTTTGTCCGACCCGGATTACCCGAATTGTTCGACCCGGAAAAAACCGGGTCTGGACATAGATTTTCCGTCTGAATTTTTATATTGACCGAATTTTCGGACATAAAATTTATCTTTTTTCTATTGTCCGAACCCGATTTTAGCTTCGTCCGAATTGTCCGACCCGAAATAAAACCGGGTCCGGACATGAATTTCTCGTCCGAATTTTGACATTGTCTGAATTTGTCCGACCCGGATTTACCCGGACCCGGATTTTTGCCAGCTCTAACCTAAAGGCAAACATGCCCTTACATCTAAATGGGTTTTTAAAGTCAAGTTCAAACCTGATGGGTCAGTTGAGAGATTCAAAGCAAGATTAGTTATTCGAGGTTTTCTGCAAATCAAGGACAAGGATTACAAATACACATTTTCACCAGTGGCAAAGCTTGGCACTGTTCGAGTTTTCATAGCCCTTGCTACAACCTACAAATGGGATCTTCACCAACTTGACATCAACAATGTCTTTCTTCATGGTTTTGTTGATGAAGCACTTTACATGTTTCCTCCACAAGGTTATACCAAAGCCCAGACAGGCCAAGTTTGCAAACTAAAGAGGTGGTCTCTCTATGGCCTAAAACAGGCCTCAAGACAATGGAACATTGAACTAACCAAACTGTTTGTTCAACATAATTTTAGGCAGTCCAAAAATGACTACTCTTTGTTCACTAAAATTACAGGTTCTAAAGTCATCTTTATTCTAGTTTATGTTGACGATTTGTTGATCACAGGAAATGATTTTGAAGGCATCACTCACATCAAGCAAGCCCTGCATAGTGCTTTCACAATTAAAGATCTAGGGCTCGCAAGATACTTTTTAGGAATTGAAATTTCTAGGTCCATTGAAGGCACTTTCCTTCATCAAAGAAAGTACATCTCTGACATCCTATGTGATGTTGGTCTCACAGGATCCAAGCCAGCAAAATTTCCCCTTCCCAAAGGGCTTAATCTGTGAATTGACACTGGTTCTCCCTTACAAGATCCTTCTCCATATAGAAGAATCACTGGTAGACTTCTTTACTTATCTTTAACCAGGCCAGATGTCAGCTATGCTGTGCAACATTTATCTCAATTCCATAAAACTCCCACTGATCATCACTATTCACCAGCTATGCATGTCCTACGATATCTCAAAGGAAGTATTCACCTTGGCTTGTTTTATCCTTCACAAAACTCACTACAGCTCATTGCTTTTGCAGATGTAGATTGGGGCAGCTGCAAGTTCTCAGCAGAGTCTCTCACAGGATATTGTGTTTTTCTTGGAGATTCTCTCATTTCCTGGAAAACCAAGAAGCAAAAGATTGTCTCAAAGTCCTCCGCCGAAGTCGAGTACAGAGCTATGTCTTCCACAGCATCAGAATTAGAATGGCTTGATCAGCTACTTGCTGATTTCAACATTCAAATCCCTCGTCCTATCACCCTACATTGTGACAACAAAGCAGCTCAGCACATAGCTGCCAATCCGGTTTTTCATGAACGCACCAAGCATATAAGAATCGACTGTCACTACATACGAGACCAAATTCAAGCTGGGTTCCTCCAAACAGCTCACATTTCTTCTTCGGATCAGCTAGCAGACATTCTGACCAAGCCCCTTTTAGAATATCAACACAATCTTTTGTCTTCAAGGATGGGTTTGGTTGCTTCTCCACCTACTCCACCTTGAGGGGGGGGGGGGGCGGGGATGTGAAGAGTATTAGAATAGTCCTAGTACTACCGTTTGTTTTCCATTTTTCTTTTCTTTTTCTTGTTCCTGTTTTTCCTCAGTTTGTTAGGGTTGTTAGGCTTTTTTTTCCTTCTTTCTTGTTCTTCTTTCTCGTTTTGTTCCTTGGCCTCATCTGTATATATAGGCCTGCTTCCTCTTGTTTCTGTTGAGTGAAATAATAAGAAAAGTTTTCTCTACATTCTCCTATCCTTTTCTTATCACCTACTCCCTTGTTCTCATGTTATTTGTCATTTTAATTAATTTTTTTTCCTATAATATATGTCATTTTATAATTCTAATAACACATTAATTACTAATTTATCAAATTAACCTTATTAATTACATCATTTTCTTCCATTTTTCCATTTTATTCACCTTTTTCGTTTTTTATTCACCATTTTATTCAACATTTTCACATTTTCAATGAGGTAACTTAATGTAAAGGGGAGTTTTTTTTTTTATTTTCTAAATTATGTCTTAAGAGACAATATATGGGAAAGGAGGGAGTACTTCGTAATTATTGGATTGCAGTGGATTACTACAAATTAAGTTGATGGAAATGAGCTATGTAGTTTGTTAACCCGACATCACATAAAATCGAGTTTACTTTTTTTACTTAGATTGACCTATATTTGACATTTACATTAACAATACATATGATAGAAATGTTTTTAGTTATGTGAAATTAAATAAATTGCTTTTTTTTTTGTGTTTTGAATATCTTATAGTGGATTTTTCTTTGGAAAAAGAAGGATGCATGTGAGAGTGGAGACGGTGAGGATGAAGGAAATCAAGCAAACACGCCTTTTGTTGAAGTGGATAATATATGTAGGTAAAAAAAATTTTAAGACAAATTTATTTGGTGACACATTATAACGACATTGAGTCTATTTTCATCAATTTAGTGATGATCTACTACAATTTAAAAGGCACAAAATATGAATTATTGTAATACATTTTTAAAGTAGATATTATTAATTTCCAGTAATCCCTAAGCAGCGATTATTCAAATTCAATATTCCTTTTTCTTTTCATATCAATAACTTTCAATTATTTGATATATAAATTGCTTTAGTTTTAGTTTTGTTAAGTGGTAAGAGATTCACAAACTTTATTGGTTAAAGTGACTGATAAAGATATATCTTTGATAAATTTTGCATCCTATTCGAAAAGTTTCTTCCAACAATCGCACATGTAAATGTTCTTACATCTTTCCAAAATACACCCAGTTTTTATTTTTTTTTCATAATAAATGGAAAAATATTGGTTGAGTTTCTCTTCTCTTCCCTACTAGTTATTATACCCCGTTCAAAGGATGGGGTAATTACTAAAATTATTTATTTTACTTTTGTTAAAATGAAAAAAATTATAATCATATGATTAAATTTGTATGGCATATTCAATGAAAAGTTGACGAGTATTGACTATATATACTGGACCTGGCAATCGGATGGATCAGATCGGATTCGGATCGGATTAGCTCGGATTCGGATTTTTCGGATCGGCCGTACTCTGGTTCGGATTCGGATTCGGATCGGATGGGGTTCGGGTTCAGATTGAGTCAAATGTGTTTTGTCGGGTTCGGATCGCATTTGGACTGGGTTTAATCAGATCGTAATGTTCGAGTGGGATTCGGGTTCGGATTGACTCGGACGGGTTTCTGTCGGGTTTGGATTAACTCGGATGGGTTGTGTTGGGTTCGGATCAGAATATTACCGGTTTTGATCGGATCAGGATCTTCGGGTTATAGTCGGATCGGGTGGGGTACGGGTTCAGATTCACTCGGATGGGTTTTTGTCGGGTTTGCATCGGATTAGGACTAGGTTGATCGGATCGAGATCTTCGGGTTGTTTTCGGATCAGACCAAATCAGATCGGGTTGGTTCGGATCCCCAATTGATTTAGTTGGCTGTTTTTGAGTGAATCCCACGTTGTATTTACATTCGGATTATATTACAAATGGGTCGGAATGCTTTCAAGTCAATTTGCTTTTAGATCAAGTTACTTTTGTATTATATTAAATGTTAAAATTTATTTATTACTGAAATACTAATATTCAAATTTTGAGCAAGTATTAATTGAATAATTAAATGATTAACAGCGTATGAATTGTGATTCATTAATTTGTATTGTATTATATGGAAATTGCCACATATTAATTATTACATCAGTTGAAGTCAAAATAAATAATAAATAAATAAATAACGATAATGTATGTGATCGACTGCTAGGATATTTATTATTAGTTTTATCACACTTATTTTCCATTTTTTAATTTACAAAGTTTTGTTTTTGAATAATACTAAGGCATAATTAAGTGATTATGACTTTTATTGAATTTAAAGTAACCCAATTATTGGATTAAAAGTAAGGTAGAAATTTGATAATCATATATTCGAAAATCAATTTTAGCTATAAAATGAAGACGATCCTTCCTACCGAGGCAGCCAACAAAGTCACGTAGTTCTATAGAAACCTTCTATGGAACCATGTTGAACATCGCTTTGGCCATCCTCCAACCTCGTGGGAGGTCACCTGGCAACCGAAAACGGACAAAGAAGAGTTGGGGGACAAGAACCTTCACTATTGGATCACAGTGCTCATCGGCAAGAGAGTAAAATCCACTAGCATAAGCAACGCATTTGGATCATATGGATACATGGTAGATATATAAAAAGGTCGTGGCTGGTCAAATTTTAACTTAAGAAACGATGATTGTTGGTCTTTTAAGAAATTTTGTAATGCTTCTGTTCATGCGAGTGGGTAATCCTCCAGCACAACACAAGCAAATTTGGTGAATTCCATCTTCAGAAATAGGTTAGTGACGTTATCCGTACTATCACATGCATTTACGATGATCACTCAACCCATCTTTTACCTCAACATCACCCGTATCATGGTCCACATCATCTCTGAATAGTTGATAAAAAATTAGGTTGTCACATTTAGGATGATCACTCGACCCATCAACAATCTCAAAATCGCTTGTATTATGGTCAACGTCATCTATCGACAACTCATCTAAAGGATCATCACTCCATTCTCCAGCCAATGTCACATGAAAGGGATCACATGGTCACAGTACTCATTTAAATATATTTACCAAGATCTTATGACGATGATACGATGAAAATCTCAAAATAACATCACTCCGTAAAAAGAAAAATACACAAATCAATTAAGTAGCTGAGAAAATACCAATCAATAAAAACACAAAAAAATCAATAAATATATATTTGCCAAAATTTCGTTTCTTATTTATAAAATCGTACTATTTTCATAATTTAGTGTGTAATACAATTCATTTTTAGTGCGATTAATATTTCAATATTTTTTTTGTAAAATAATACAGTTTTTTCCATAAAATTACTAAATAATTTTTTTTAACTGTTTTCTTGAAATTTATAATCATAATTTAGTGTGTAAAGAGTATATTTAATTTTAAAAAATAGATTTAGGATGGTCAATCCGTGTTTTCCATAACGAGTGGTGCAGAAGAGTAGTTTGAGGTTCCCACGGATTGCTGATGTGTCACTCCCACTTCAATCTTAAACCGTTAGATTCAGGGCGGCAAAATTTTAGTTTGGACCAAGAATCAAATTGTGGCCCCTTTTTTACATATGACTGCCCCAGAATTTGGTAATGGCGCCTTCCATTTTCACGTTGCCGCTCCAAATTTTCGCCAAATTTCAAAAGGGCTGTCAAATTAGTCCGCGCTTTCATTTTTCTAACCCTAGCTAATTCACATCCCGTCTCCAGTTTCACTTTCTAACCCTAATTCACCGCGTCCTCACTCTACACTCCCTACTCTCTCTCTCTGCTACTGTCTCAAGTCATGGCGATGGCTTCGAAGGGCAGCCATTGAAGGTGACGTCTCAACTCTCTCTTTCACTCCTCCATTGAAGGGCAGCCATCGTTTCTCTGTCACGTTTTTCTGTTTCTCATCCATTGTTTCTCAACATGTTGGTGTCGAGCTTTCTCTCTCAATTGGTTTTCCAATTTCGCGGGTGGTTGCTGGACCTGGGCAGTCATTGAAGCCATCATGGTTCTAGGTTCGGGGGTGGTTGCTGGACCTCGGAAAACAGGTTAGTGATGAAAAGTTATGGTTTTTATGATTAATAAATGTTGATTCAAGTGCTCCATCGTTGATTCAAGTGCTTTCTCTCTCAATCGATCTTCCTCACTTCTCTTTCTGTCTCATTTGACTTGGGTAGCCATTGAAGCCAACAGGCTTCCAGTTTTGGGGGTGATTTTTGGACCTCTGAAAACATGTTATTAATTCACACTCTCATGTCTCAGTTTTCTTCAAGTGCTCCTTCCCTAGTTAGAATGTTCCTCACTTCTCTGGTTGGAATGTTCCCTTTAATTTTTTTTCAAGTACTCCTTCGTTAATTCACATTCTCATGTCTTAGTCTTCTTTCAGAATTTATGATTAATAAATGTCGATGAACTGTATACTTCGAGGTAATCTATGCCTGTTTCAACTTTTATTCAAGTGAATGCCAGAGGAAAGAACTAAACAAAGAAAACTGAACCAAAACTGTGCTATAATAAGATAAAGATCGTCAATTATTAGATTATTGAGAATTTTGTGTTGTTAATCTTGGTTTAGGTATTGTGCAGATCATCTTGTCTTAGCTTCACCTTTGTTTTTCAATGTATGTGTCATCGGCTCACACCGAATTCCCGCAACGATCGACGGTCTGGCGTTGGTCATCGGCTCACAGTATTTGAAATCAATAAGGTCTGTATCTTTATCTTTTCCTGTATATCTCCATGATTTAATTGTACTGTTAAACCCTAATTTGATAGCTATGAATATCAGCAACAGACTTGGGGACATCGATGATCGATGGTCCGGGGTAGATTCTGTCAACAGTCGATGGTCCAGGGAACATAATTGTTGCTGTCTCTCTCTATACAATTCCAATTCTCCCTCATGCTCCTAATTCAAAGTCTTTAACTTTGTTACTTATGCAACTTGAAGTTGTTGAAGCCCTGACCCTGGTGTTGCAAGAAATTGATGGTGGTTGCGAGTAATTTTCCTAGCAGCTACTGGGTCAGTATGTCTGCTTCTCTCTCTGATATGGAATCTCACTCATAATTTAGAATATAAGCGTGTCTAGTGAATTAAGTTCTTGATTATAATTAAGGCTAAACTAGACTAATTCATGCTCTCTTCTTCTAGCTTTCTGTACACTGTTTGGAAATCATTTAGGAAATTGGGACTTCACCATGTTATTGTTGAAATAGATTGCCAAACAATGCATCTAAAATTAGTGGAAGGAAGCCTGAATTAGTTTAGAGCAGCCATAGTTACACAGGCTTCTTTTGTGGAGGTTGTGTAAAACTTCCCCCCCCCCCTTTTATTTACAGTAGAGTGTTTTTGCTATATTGGGATTTTGGATATATGTTACTTGAATAACACTTGGATTTTAGACTTTTGGTTCTGTTAATGAAATGTTAGAACGGGGATTATGCCAAAATAGTTAGTAGATGACAATTTTGCTTGAGATTTTGGTCTGTTTTGTTGATATTTGTGATTGTAATGTTTGGTACACTTGCAATTTGGTGGTGGAAAAATAGATCATGAAATAGTTCCACCATGATACATATGTCCTTGTGGCTGACATCATTTGGTAATTGAATTCTGCATTGATTGAATGTGAAACTAGATTTTTGATTTAGAGTTATTGCTTAGGACTTCAAGTTTGGTTGTGTTGAATTGATGAGTACTTGGTTGAGATCCTGAAACTGATTTTGAAGATCCTATTTGCACAATATTTTTGTTATGTAGCTATTGAACTTTTTGGGGTTTATTTTTTGACATGAATGTTATTTTTGCAGAAATTTAGGAGTGATGCTATTATTTTGACAACGCTGGCATGGAAGTAAGGATAGCAAAATCCTAATTGATCGATGTGAATGAGATATCTTTTGCACATATTAGTTGAAGAAACAACTCTCAACACATGTGAAGTTATTTTGTCTATACGTTGCATATATGTCAAGTGTATATTTTGGAGGCCAATAGTATGCTAGCTTTTGTCTTATGTTATTAATTACCTTGCACCAAACAATAGGCCAACTTGTTTTATCATTTGTAATTTGGGTTAGATATCTAAACTTTGTAAAAACTTTTATGCTTTTAACTATATGAAATCATTATTGGTTAAATTGATGACTTATTGTTGTATTCTTATTGCATATTAATGTTAGATGCTTGACCCTTTGAATACAGGAAAACAATTATTGTAAGTTAGCTTAAAGCTATTGAACGACAAAATTTTTGTCGTCCTTTAACAATGAAGGATGTCAAAATATATTTTTGTCGCTCTTAACGAGTTACAGGGCCTCAGCAATCAGACATAGGACGTCGAAAATATCGTCGCTTCTAAACATCGGAGGACATCAGAATGTTTGTGTCGCTTTTTGTTCAGAGGGCGACAATATTTATCTATAGGACCACGATTATTTTCGTCGTCCTATTGGCCATATAGGACGTCACTTTTACATTTTGTCGTCCTAATATAGGGCTTCGCGGCTATGACGTCAAACTAACGACGATAATGATTTCGTCGTCCTACGCATAGGGCGGCGAAAAATCGATATAGGGTGGCGAAATCAAATGACGCCCAATCCTTGTTTTCTTGTAGTGGGCGATCATATACACACAAGTAATGAAATTAGTCTATAATTTTATGTCAATTACACAGACCTTGTTTGAAAAATTTGTAGTTTAGATATATAGTGGTTGTGGATTGGCGGATGGTTTTGAATACACGTCTACTAAGCTCTAAATTCAGAATTCAAAAATCAAAAAATATAATTTATAAATTAAAGGTAATCATCACAATTTACAAAAATCCAACTTAAAAGTAAAGTTGAATTATATAATTTATAAATTATAATGGTACTGAACATTTTTTATTCTAATTGGTTGAATTATAATCGGGTCGGCTTAGTTTGGTTCTATTTCAGGTCGGATGTGCGTCGAGCCGGGTGAAACTCCGTTCGGGCAATTGTCGAACTCGGGTTAAATCAAATTTGACTCGGGTCGGATGCGGCTTGAATAAGATAAAATTCGGATTCGGGTTAAATCGGATTTGGCTTGGCTCGGGTCAGATGTGGCTCGGGTCAGATAAAATTCAGTTCAGGCAATTTCGGATTCGGGTTAACTCAGATTTGGCAATGCAGGGGTCGGGTTCGGATCGGATCAGATTATTTCGGATGTGGCTCGGGTCGGGTAAAAATCAGTTCGGGCATTTTCGAATTCGGGTTAACTCGGATTTGGCAATCCTCGGGTCAGGTTCGGATCGGATCGGATAATTTTGGATCTCTTTCTTATTTGATAAATTCGGGTTGAGATTCGGATCAGATTCGGGGTCGGATTATCTCCGGGTTCGGATCAAGACCGGATCATCCATTTCGGTGTCGGATCGGATTCGGGTTCGGATTTTTCGGATCGGATTTCGGATCTCGGATCAACTTTGCCAGGTCTAATATATACTACCTTGTTTCAATTTAATTGCCACCCTTACTAATTTGAGAAGTTCAATCACCTTGAAATTAAGGTAAAAGATTTTGAGACCTACAATAGTACCCCTATATTTGAGGGCGAGTAATTACTAAAATCTTATACATATGAGTAGAATATTTTTGTGGCATATGCAATAAAAAGTTAATGAATATTGATTATATATACTACCTCCCTAAAATCATTTATCTTACTTTTGTTGAAATGAAAAAAATTTCTAATCATATGACTGATTTTTTGTGACATATGCAATCAAAAATTAATGAATATTGACTATATATACTACCTCTGTTCCAGTTAATTTGATTGTCACCCTAACCAATTTGAGAAGTTCAATCACTTTAAAATAGAGGTGAAAATTTTGTGACATGCAATAGTACCCCTATGTTTGAGGGTAATACTCCCTCCGTTCCATATTAATTGACACTTAAACTAACTTTTTTTGTTCCAAAATAATTGTCATTTTCCATTTCCCGATACTTAATTCAATTATTTCAACTTTAATAACTATGTTAACTTTTTACTTTTTCAATTAATAAAAGCAATTATTACTCACATTCTCTCACTACTTACACCTTGATATTCGAAAAAACGCCTTGGAAAATAGTGTTATTTAATCATATGGTTAGTTTTTTTAGTTTAAAATTGGTATGTGAAAAATTTTCAATTATGTCAATTAATATGAAACAAAGGGAGTAATTTTGTGTCAGAACACAAGATATAAGGCAAATTGCTTATTAATTATTATATTAGGGAAAAACGATAATTTCTTGTGTACTAACTATATTATTATATGGAAGGGTGAAAGAGTAATTACGTGTGTGAACACAAGCAAACAGAGTAGCCTTCACAACATAATACATATAAAAAACCGAGGCAATTGCCTCTTACTTGTTTAAAGATGTTGTACTAGTCCTATTTCTTAATATGTCTAATTTTTAATTTTTTTGTAACCTTTGTTGTACCACTTTAATTTTCAATGACTAAAATAATAAACATGCAAAATTTTGTATCGCTTCATCAATATAAAAATATTTTCACAAAAAATTTAGTGATGTCAATTATATTTTGATCATTTTTATACTTAAAGTTGTTGTATATCTTTAATGACTAATGATCCAAAGTTTATAAATATTAATTACACTTTCCCTATAGTGACATATAGTAAAGAATGAAGGGAGTAGGTTAGTTTCATTTTTCAAAAAATAAATATTCAATAATTAGAAAAATATTCTTTATTTTAATGTTAGAGATACATTTCTAACTTCAGTAAAAAGACTATACTGGAGTTATAAATAAATATAAAGAAACCCACATTTCAAACAAAGATGGCTAGAAAAATGATTTGTAAAATTTTATGAGATAGTTGTTAGAATAATTGCCTAAATACCTTCAATTAAAATTAATTATTAACATTTATTCAATAAATAATATGATTAATACAAGAAAATTAACAATTAATTAATTATTAGGAAGATAAAGTGGTTATAATAGGACATAAAAGAAATTAGTTAAAAACTCATATAAACAAGAATAGAGGTTGTAATAAATTTTATATGAGGCTAGCTAGTAAATGATAGTTAGTTAAGTTGATATTTAATGTTCCACGCTAAAATTATAGTATTTTCAAACTTTTATGCTCTGCTTAGGAGGAAGGTAAATGGGATTGGGGGGTAATTGAGGGTGTTTACTCCTCCTTACCCCTGTTTGGGAAGGGAGAGGGTAAGGGAAAGTAAATTAAGGCCCTGTTCTTTTATGCGGTATTTTGCGGAATGGTATGGTGAGGAGTGGTGGAATTGTGGTGGTGTGTGGTGGAATTGTGGTAGGTTATTGGTATGTGGGGTAGGTGAGGAGAGAGAATGTAAAAAGTAGAGGAGAAAAGTGAGGAGAGAAAAAGTAATGATTTGCAGTAAAATGTGGTGGGTAGTGGCAAATTACGGTAGGCTGTGGCACCGCAGTTTGCCAACCACAAGAAAAGAACAGGGCCTAAGAGGAGTGAAATTTACCCACCCCAAACCCCTTTTTACTCTTATTTTTGTTACACCCCAATTTGGGGTGCAAGGAAAAGTTTAATTAAATCCTAACATACATAAAATAGAAAATAATCATATTACCCTTAGCCCTGATTGAATCATATATAACACACATACACATCTCTCTCTCTCTCTCTCTCTCTCTCTCTCTCTTAAGTGTGAGAGAGAAAGATTAGAGAGAGAGAGAGAGAGAGAGAGAGAGAGACTGAGAGCAGCAATTATACGGAAGGACTGAGTGTACATAGCACGGTACACTTGATATAAATATGCATCCAAGGTGGGAAAATATGCATCCAAGTTGGGAAAACATCCAAGTTGGGAAATTATCATGATGCACTCATATCATGATAATTCTGCATCTAAGGTGGGAAAAATTGCATTGCGTAAATGAAAATATGCATCTAAGTTGGGAAAATATCGAAGTTGGAAAATTATCATGTTATGCTCATATCCAAGGTTGTTAAAATAAGGATCCTAACTCGAAACTATGGGAAAGCTAGGATCGGAATTTAGCCCATGTAGGATTGTGGGTCGTGTATAAATAGTATAATCGTATCGACGATTTTGGACCATAAAATCGAAAGATCGTAAATCAGGATCGAGATTTTAATAACTATGCTCATATCATGATAATTCTGCATCCAACTGTGCATTGTGTAAGGGAAAATATATGATGTTGCAATAAATATACATTGCAGTACTTGAATACTGCACCTAAGTCTGGAAACACATGCATTACATGATAGAAAATTTATTACCAACTGTGCATTGTGTAAGGGAAAAATATGCATCCAAGGTTAGAAAAACTACATTGCGTAAGGAAAATATGCATCCAAATTGGGAAATTATCATGATACACTCATATCATGATAATTTTGCGTCCAAGGTGGGAAAAATTGCATTGCGTAAGGGAAAATATGCATCCAAGTTAAGAAAATATCCAAGTTAGGAAATTATCATGCCGTACACTCCTAGCATGGTACACTCAGTGTTATATCATAATTTGCGGACTGAGAGGGTGGAGAGAGAGAAAAAGGGTAGAGAGAGTATAGAGAGAGAAAAGTGTTGTTCAGAGAGTAGAGAGAGAGAGAGAGAGAGAGAGAGAGGAGGTAGAGAAAATGTAGGTGGAGAGAGAGGGGGAAGAGGTAAAGAGAGAATGAGAATAGAGCTAATGTATAAATGCAATACCTTGTCATTGTATTACATATGATATTAAATGGCAAATATGTCAATTAAATACTTACTCTTATGAACTCTTTTAATTGAGTTCCCAAGCAAGAGTAAATAGTTTACCCTTACAAGAACTCTCATACCCTACCCTCCTTTACTCTTTTGAACTCCTACCCTCCTTTCTAACTCCCTTTCCAAGCGGACCCTTAACGTAGAAAAATTTAAGTGAATGAGTATATGAGATAATTTCTTTTTCTAATAGGACTATATGAGATGATTGGAATGAAGTGTGCTTTCATGACAAAAGTAACAATTTAAATGATGACTTATTATTCAGACCCTGTTCTTTTATCTGGTTGGTATGGTGTGAAAATGGTCCATTATGATAAAATAGTGGAAAGTGCGATGGACTATGGAATGATATGATAAAGTTTATAGAAAGTGCTATTGATATGGTAGATAATGAGAGAGAATGTGAAAAGTAGAAGAGAAAAGTAAGGAGAGAGAAAAGTGAGGAGATATATTGATAATGATTATGGTAAAGTGGGGTATGTTATAGTAAAATGTCAGAATATTGATTAGTATAGTGAGTTGTGATACTGCATCGTACCGCACCGTATAAAAGTACAGTAAGAATAACTAGCATTTCATGACCAAAAGTGTTTATAATTGTAGCAAATTTGTTTTTATGAATAAGTTATAGTAATTATTAATTCAAACTTAATGATTAATATCATTGAGAAAATTTGTACTATCATAATTCATATATTTTCTTGATGTAGATATTTTTAGGCCTTGTTCTTTTTATGTGGTGGGTGGAGTGCGGTGACGGTGCGGTGCGGTGAAATCATTGAAAAGTGTGGTGAACTATGGTGAGTTGTGGTGAGAATATGAAGAAGTAGAAGAGAAAAGTGAGGAGAAAGATAAGTGAGAAGATATATTGATAATAATTATGGTAAACTATGGTGAAGTGTAGAAGAATATTGAGTAGTATGGTCAGTTGTTGTACCGCACCGCACCGCACCGTAAAGAACATGGCCTATAGCACGTAAACGCATCATAAAATCTATGTACATCGGTTATGATATCCTTACATATAATCATCAATTAAATTAAAAACCTAAAAACAATTTGTATTGCATATATAGGCTCAAATTTAGTAAACAACAATGTAATAATAATAAGAAATTTTCATTACAACTTAGTATTTCAAAATATATTATATTTTTTAATATGAAAACTACGGTGTGTGTATATATATATGTGTATAATTATATATATATATATATATATATATATATATATATATATATGAGAACAAATAATATGAGAAGGTGAGAAGGGATGGACATAAAGTATTGTAAAGATGGACATCATATATCGTAGAGAGGGACATCAAGTTTGCATGGTGAACATCAGTGAGACATCAACTATCCATGCAAACTTGATGTCCATCTCTGCGATACTTGATGTCCATCCTTTCTGACCTACTCACCAAAATGTCATTCTAATATTATTTGTTCCCTATATATATATATATATATATATATATATATATATATATATATATATATATACACACACACACACACACACACACTCCATCCGTTCGAAATTAATTGACAGAATTATAATTTTCACACATACCAATATATAACTATAATAATTATCAAACCTTAATTGCATTTGTCTTTTCTTTCTCTAATAAATAATGTAAAATAATTGAATTAAATATTGGAAATAGGAAAGTGACAATTATTTTGGAACAAATAAGTTAGTTAAAGTGTGTGTGTGTGTGTGTGTGTGTGAAATACCAAAAATGCCATTTAGAGAGAAAATGAGAGGATTTCTCCATTTGGCCGCTGACTTTCTCAATTCTTAGATTGTTTGTTCCTTTCTTTTCTTCTTCGTGTCCTTCTTCTCTGGTTCCGATGTTGTCTTTCTTGTTTCTCTGATTCTTCGGTAGAGGGTCTCTTCGATTATCCGACATGATTCATCCCTCTCTTTCCCTTTCCCTTCATCCCTTCAGTTTCGTCGATGTCAATTATTATCGGCAGAAGGCCCACTTGTTTTGCCTACTGAAGACTTTTTCAGATCTAATCTTTTTAGGGTCTCAAAAGTATTATTGGTTGTTTTCGTTCAATTTGGGCTCTTTGTCTCTTGGGACCCGATTTTGATGGTGGGCTATTGATTTTCTTTGGTTGTTCTCATTGGGACCGTTATCTTATTCTCTGCATGGATCTTTGTTCGTGCTTATGGCTATGGTTAAATTCGTTTTGCAAGAAATTTGTTGTTCTCTGAATTGGGTCTTGACTCTTTGGATCTGGTGTAACTATTGGGAATTTATTTGTGTTCCCACTAATAATATAACCGATGTTTTTTATGATGCATGAACATACTCCTTTGTTCTAGACTTTGTTGTTTGTCGATCTATCTGTTGACTCCTATCTGATCGTCGTTGATTCTGGGAGATCTCTTAGCCATTCTAACTTCCAGTATCTTGGTTATATGTATCTTTACTTTGTCATTGACTTTTTAATTGCCTTTCCATTTGTTGGAGGAAAGGGAGTGAACGGTATATAAAACAATGGAACCTCGCTTGGATAACGCTAAGAGTTGTGACCTTGAACTCACTTTCCTTAAGAACTATTTACTATACCGTAAATGTTCAAAGGGATAAAACTTAGCACTTGTAACACTCAAGAAATAGATTCTCACTTGAATCACTCTAGTATAGCTGCAGTCTAGACAAGAGTGAGGTTGTGATTAGCTTAGAATGGTGTGTCTCAAATAGCCTAGGATGTCTCCTATTTATAGGAGGTTACCACCCACTTAGGATACCCTAGTCAAAGGGTAATCAAGAGCCTTAATGATGAGATTATGTCCTTAATATGACCTTGACCAAGTCAAGTCATATAAGTTGTAATCTCAAAGATAATCGTGCTTAATGACGATATCAAGCAGTAATTACACAAAATCATATAGCCGTTAGCAATTAATACAATCCTGCCTTCAACACGACCCGTGTTGAATCAACACGGTCCGTGTTGGCTCAACACGACCCGTGTTGATCCAACACGACCCGTGTTGAGCGCAAGAATTGTTTCCTTGCTCTCTGGAAGGCAACACGACCCGTGTTGCTTCCTGTTTCACCCGTGTTGATCATATTCTTATTGTTTCACTTATATATGATCCTTATACTTGCTATACTTTAATCTTTAGGCTATATAATTGTCGTATACTCTTGAAATTATATCCAACAATCCCCCGCTATTTCAAGAGTATATAAAACCCCTTGAAATAACTTTACTTAAGAGGATTATACCCCCGCTATTTGAGATATACCTTAACTTATAATCACCAGAGAATCCTTATAAACATATGCCTAATGAAAAGTAGATTACTCTTTGAACTTTTCAATTAGTGTATATGAGCCAAAATTGTATCCAAATCGCAAAGTAGACATAGCTTTGAACTTTGGATTTATATTGACCAACTATACTCATAACACACATATATTTTAATTCTTGAGTGTAGATACTTTGACACTATTATCTGGCCTTGTGTCCTTATCCTTCATAAGTGTTTCGGAACTTTAGCTCATAGTTCCTTTATGCGGCCACACATTACACTTACATAGGTAGACTTTGTAATTATACCACCCCTGTAATTAGGCTTTCCACAAAGTCTATTAAGAGTACTAATACTCATCCTCTTGTCATTACAGATTTTTAAGCATCACTTGTCCTTGGGATAAAATCGATGCTTCCTACTAATTTAAGCAACTCCGTACTCATTTGAACTTTAGAAATTGGTGGTATTCCAATTCGTAAAGTTGAGTCTTTGTTGCGATTAGTAGTACCTTGAGCTACAACCCATCCCCTTTGAAGTACTTATTATCAAATCTTTAGTCAATCCTTTGGTTAAAGAATCGGCTATATTTTCTTTTGATTTGACATAACTTAGAGTCGATCCATCCCTTATAAGTTGATGTATGTAAGCATGTCTTAAACCAATATGCCTTGACTTGCCATTGTAGACATGACTATATACTACATCAAGAGTAGACTTGCTATCACAATGAATTGAGATAGGAGCCATTGGCTTATACCAAACCGGTATTTCCAATAATAAGTTCCTTAACCATTCTGCTTCCTTACAAGCAGCATATAATGCTACTAATTCCGAAGACATAGTGGAGTCCGCTATGTTAGCCTGTTTCTTAGAACCCCAAGAAACCGCTCCACCTCCTAAAAGGAACACCCATCCACTGGTAGAAGAGAAATCTCCTTTATTAATCCAACTCGCGTCCGAGTAACCTTCTAATACCGAAGGTTCTTCTTTATATGTGAGTTGATAACTTTTAGTACCAGCTAAATATCTTAATACTCTCCGAATTGCAAACCAATGCATATTACTCAGATTACTTGTAAACCTACTTAACATACCAATTGCATAAGCAATGTCTGGCCTTGTACTTGTCATAGCATACATGAGACTTCCAATCAACTTAGCATACTCAAGTTGATTAACCGGAGAACTCAAATTTTTCTCTAGTTTCTTATTTGAATCATATGGAGTTACAGCTGGATATAACTTATCACCTCCAAACTTGTTCAATATTTTCTCAATGTAATGCTCTTGAGATAAACTTATCTTATCATTATTTCTAATGATCTTAATACCGAGAATTACATCCGCTTCACCAATGTCCTTCATAGAGAACTTTGAGGATAGAAATTCTTTGGTCTTATTAACTTGTTCCATGTTGGTCCCGAAGATCAACATGTCATCAACGTATAGGCATATAATCACCCCTTTTCCATTTTCAAATTTAGAGTATATGCACTTATCCGATTCATTGATCTTATAACCACTTGAAAGCACTACTTCATCAAACTTTTGATGCCATTGCTTAGGTGCTTGCTTAAGTCCATATAAGGACCTTATAAATATACAAACTTTCTTTTCTTGACCTTCAACAACAAACCCTTCGGGTTGTTCCATATACACCTCCTCTTCTAGTTCCCCATTTAAGAATGCCGTTTTGACATCCATTTGATGGATAACTAGCTTATGGATAGTGGCTAAAGCTATCAATACACGTATTGAAGCTATCCTAGCCACCGGTGCATATGTATCAAAGTAGTCAATACCGTACTTTTGAGTAAAGCCCCTTACAACCAACCGAGCTTTATACCTCTCAACGGTACCATCTACTTTCCTTTTCCTTTTAAAGATCCACTTAGAAGTAATTGGTTTACTTCCCGGAGGAAGGTCAACCAATATCCAAACATTGTTTTCCATTATTGAATCAATCTCATCTTGTACCGCTTCTTTCCACAAAGAAGCATCATGAGATTGCATAGCTTCTTTAAAAGTTTTAGGATCCTTATCTATGTTGTACATACATAGGGTCTCACTTTCAACTGAGTCCCTTGAACCTTCTACTAAATAAACATAGAAGTCCGAACCAAAGTCTTTTGGTTTCCTTGATCTTTTACTCCTTCTTAACTCAATACTTTCATCTTCTTCATCATGAATAACCTCACTAGTTGGAAGATCATCTTGTACGGATATACCCTCATGATTTTCATCTTGAGGCTCAATTATAGGAACAATATCTTGAATTACATTTTTAGGTCTATGAATTTAAGAGAACCTAGTCTCATCAAAAATTGCATCTATTGATTCCATTACGGTATTCACCGAAATGTACTCATTTGGCTCAACCACCAAAAACCTATAAGCTTTGCTATCTTGAGCATAGCCTATAAAGATGCACTCAATTCCTCTTTCACCTAATTTTCTTTTCTTAGGTTCCGGGACTCTTTCAATAGCCCTACAACCCCAAATCTTAAAATACTTAAGACTTGGCTTTCTTTTATTCCATAACTCATATGGGGTACTAGAATTCCCCTTTGAATGGAACTCTATTCAAAATATAACAAGCCGTTAACATGGCTTCACCCCAAACACCATTACTTAAACCGGAGTTTGACAACATAGAATTCACCATTTCTTTTAAAGTTCTATTTTTCCTTTTCGCAACCCCATTTTGTTGTGGTGTATACGGGGCGGTTGTCTCATGAACAATGCCCGTTTCGAGGAAAAACTTTGGATCATAATATTCCCCTCCCCTATCGGATCTTAAAGTTTTAATCAAGGTCTCACATTGAAGTTCACTTCTAGTGTTGTAAACTCTAAACTTTTCAAGTGTTTCATCTTCAGAATTCAAAAGATAAACTTGACAATATCTAGAATAATCATCAATGAATGTCACATAATACTTCTTACCACCTATTGAAGGTGTACAATGAAAATCTCCTAAATCACTATGAATTAAATCAAGCAATTTAGAAGTTCTTTTAACACTTGAGAATGAACTTTTGGTGATTTTATTAAGCATGCATGTCTTACACTTTTCTATGTCATTATTCAACTTAGGAATCAAATCAAGATTAGACATTTCTTTCAACTTTGAAAAGTTCACATGTCCTAATCTAGCATGTCATAGAAAAGACTTATTCAAAGTAGACACATGCATATAAGCGGAAATCATGCCATCTTTATTACTTTTCGCATTCAATTTAAACATCTCCCCATAAGCATATCCCTTCCCTACAAAAGTCCCACCCTTGGAAAGTACATAATTATCTCCATCATAAACTTGCATAAAACCAAACTTGCTAAGGAGATAACCGGATACAAGATTCTTACATACTTCCGGAGCTAAATACACATCATTTAAAAGTAGATTGCTCTTTGGTACCATCTTGTAGGCATAACTCCTCTTCAATCCGAAGATGGTTAGCCAAACCTTCAAGAGACATAGCCTCTTGTAGGCCTTTCAGTTTCATTTCAAGAAGAAGGTAGCTTGTCATTAATAGAGGATACGATTATGGTTTCATCCATGTTCAAATTGTGTTGCTTGAAGTTACTTAAAATACGTTGAATCTCATGGAATTGGTCTAGAATTTTCCTATTATCATCCATCTTAAATTTCATGAATTGACTAACAAGAAAATTCTTACTTGACGCATCTTCCGACATGTACTTAGCTTCAAGCATCTCCCAAAGCTTCTTTGCCGTCTCCACATGTTGATACACATCGAAGAGGGTGTTGCTCATCCCGTTGAGAATGCATCCTCTACAAATGTAGTCATCATTCTCCATCTTGAGCCTTTGCCGAGTAGCCTCCGCATCTTCCACGGACGTCTTTATTTGATCGTTACTCCCATCTCCCGTGGAACTCTTGACAATTGCATCCTCTTTTGGAGACTCCTCGGTTGTCACCTTCTTGGCCGACGGTTCTTGATTCACCTTGGGAGAGATCTCAATGTTAAGCACATATGCCACATTGAGAGTCGTTAGCAAGAAATGCATCTTGCTTTGCCAACGCCGGAAATCCACTCCTTCAAAGCGCTCTAGCTTTTGGAAGTTGCTAGACATATCACGTAGCGAGGCCATTCCTAAATAGTTCTTAAGATTGTTGGAGGAAAGGGAGTGAACGGTATATAAAACAATGGAACCTCGCTTGGATAACGCTAAGAGTTGTGGCCTTGAACTCACTTTCCTTAAGAACTATTTACTATACCGTAAATGTTCAAAGGGATAAAACTTAGCACTTGTAACACTCAAGAAATAGATTCTCACTTGAATCACTCTAGTATAGCTGCAGTCTAGACAAGAGTGAGGTTGTGATTAGCTTAGAATGGTGTGTCTCAAATAGCCTAGGATGTCTCCTATTTATAGGAGATTACCACCCACTTAGGATACCCTAGTCAAAGGGTAATCAAGAGCCTTAATGATGAGATTATGTCCTTAATATGACCTTGACCAAGTCAAGTCATATAGCTGTTGTAATCTCAGCATAATCGTGCTTAATGACGATATCAAGTACTAATTACACAAAATCATATAGCCATTAGCAATTAATACAATCCTGCCTTCAACACGACCCGTGTTGATCCAACACGACCCATGTTGAGCGCAGGAATTGTTTCCTTGCTCTCTGGAAGGCAACGCGACCCGTGTTGCTTCCTGTTTCACCCGTGTTGATCATATTCTTGTTGTTTCACTTATATATGATCCTTATACTAGCTATACTTTAATCTTTAGGCTATATAATTGTCTTATACTCTTGAAATATATCCAACACCATTTTTCTTCTGGATTGATATTGATTTTAATCCCTATGTGCATATTATTTTCAATAAACTAAATTTTACCTAGGTAATTTGCTTTTCCTATGATCTCCGCTTTAGGGAACTAAAGCTATATATTATGGGCTTTACTCGATCTGTTTTGCACTTCACTCCCTTTTCATTGATGAATCGTGTGTGGTTTTTCTTCCTTCTGTTGTCTATTGCCACTCTTGCTTCCACCTCTCAAAATGAAACTTTCCATGGTTCTTAAATTCTCAGTAATGAACCCCCTACCAATGATAGGCATCCTTCGACTAACCTAGATTCTAGACAGGTTAGAAATCATCTATGAAACCTTCCAGGCCCCAACCACTCTTACTTCGACCATGTCCGGTTTGGAGTGCAAACTGACAATTCACATCATGTTGTTAACAACGAACCTGGGATTCAAATTTACCATCCCCAGAATCCGAATCCTTCAGAGTCATTGAGTCTGGTTGCTTCTCCTACTCCTATTGATAGTGATGATGATGAATTTATCTTCCTTAATTTGGGTGATGCTTCTTCTTTAGAAGAGCTTACTTATCTTTGTTTGGTGGCAAAATTATGGGGGGATCCAGTGTCTTTATCGACAATTATTAGCAAAATGAAAAATGATTGGAAGAATGCTCATGGGTTAGTTGACTTTATGGATATATGGGTTGGTTGGATTCTTATCAAATTTGTTTCTTTGGCTGACAAAGAATATGTGTAGTAGAATCAGTCATGGTTTGCTCGGGGTCTCAATTTTGCTTTTCATTTATGGCAACTTTTCTTTGATCTGTATACATCCATTTTAACCCATATTATCAAGGGATTCGCTTGTATCGACTGCCTTAGGAATTTTGGGCAGAAGCTACTCTCAAACGTATTGTTAAATATATTGGATTGGTTATCAGAATTGACTATATTATGTTGATGCATGAAAAGGGTAGATTTGCTTGCTTATGTATTAATATAGTCCTGAGCTGCACTCTTCCTATTTCTATCTCGGTCCCTACTCCTTGGCGAACCTTCCAAGTTTCTATAACTTACGAAGGTTTATATGATACTTGTGCCCTGTGTGGTGAAAATGACTACTTGCTTGAATTATGTCCAAATCTTCCAGCTTCCCATAAGCTGGAAGTAATGGTTGAAAAGTTCCGTTCTACTGGATATAATGAGGGTCTATTTGATGGGGAGCGGATCTTGGTTGCCCCAAAAAAGAGAGGTCGATTTGGGCCTTTTTCAAAAGGGCCTCCTCCTCCTTCTAGGGCTATTCGGATTTCTGAAGCTCCTCTAAAACCTCCTCCTAGCTGTCACACCCCCATAATATTTTCTTAAACAAAATGTGTTTATAAGCAATAGTCATTGTTGGGAGAATTTTTATGAGATTACCTTTGAAAAGTATGTGTATCAAGAAAATCCGGACCCATGAAATAACATAAAAGACCGGTACTATATGACAAGGGTCAAATAAGGATACCTTTTAGTAATATTTATTCATACAACATGACAATTATGTCAAGATATACATACCTTTGTGGTTCAAAAATTAAGAAGCGCATAAATTTTGCAAATGGAATTTTTGGGAATTTTATCTACCAAATAAAGTTGTAAGTTTTTAATTAGCAAAATTATTTGTAGTAATCCCCTAATGAGATGCTACCTATGGGAAAAAGAACGGCAAAAAAATCAGTTCATTACCTATTAAATGATTAAATGAAATGAGTTATTGTTGGTAGAGTTGTAGAGAAACATCTAGGAGTCTATAATCAAAAGTTAAAATAAAAGAAAAACCCCTCTCTTCCCTCAATTATGCAGCAATGGTTTTTTTTGCCCATGATTTTTGTTGCCTTAGAAATCTAAATAAATCCCTAGAGCATCATTACACTAGACTCTAGCATAAATCCTACATGATCTTCATTATATTATGTTGAGTTTAACACTCAATAATCCATCCAAATCCTCTCTTTCTCTCTCTAGTCAGCCAACCCCTTCCTCCACATATTATATATACCCTTATTCATCCCAAATCAGCCCAAGAACCTCAATATTCACAAACGTTATATTCTCTTCACCCTTAAAGGATATACATAAAGAAGTGAAGAGAGGAGTAAAAAGGGAGCTTTATTATCAAGTATCCAAGGAATTTTTTCCATCCATTCTAGTTATCCACAAAGGTCTTTTTTTATTTCAAAATTTCCAGCCTTCATGTTAGATTTAAGAAACAAGAAGAAGAGTTGCTCTAAAAACTGGGAAATGGCTAAAAACCACTTAAAATGATACTCATTTTGCCTAAATCTGAATTTCATATTTTTACTCTTGTTTTAGGTGTTAAAATGGTCTTAAAAACTTGAAAAAAATGTTCATTAAAAGCCTCATGAGATTCAGCCATGGATGTTCATAAGATGAGTTTTTCTTGCTTAAACAACCAAGTTTCCGGGTTTTTTGGACTCAAAATAACACCAAGATAAAAACATATTTTGGAAAATTTTTCCTCATGAAATATTTAGGTTAATATGCCTAGAAACCCACTAAAAATTTGTTTTGCAAAAATAAAATAAAATATAAGGGCAGTGAGTTATAGAGCAAAAACCAGACCCTTTCCAGATTCGTATCTATTCTGACATAGGTTCGGATTTTGTAAAACCTGTATTATTTGGTAACTCTTAAAAATAAAATACAAATATGGGGTCAAACTAGACTCATAAATGGAACTTTTCCAATTTGAATCTCCTTAAAAGCATTTGTATAGAGGGAGAACAAAAATAAACAAAACCGGGCAAAAACTGATTTTCTGCCCCAAAACGATTTTTGCCTCTTTTCTGGAAATGGAATGTTTTGAGCTGATTTCTTCATGTTTTAGCTACAAAACCACTTGTAAAAGAGTTATAAGACTAAAGATTTAATTATTTGTTAAAAGTAGCTTTATTTGAAATTGAAAGTAAGTTGTCTTTTAATTACACATTTGCTATAACCCAAGGAAAAGCTAGAATCATTTCTTTGTAAATTCCAGTAGCTCAAAATAAAATAAAATTGACTAAAATAAAAAGCTAATGAATGCTTTTTATGTAGGATTATGGTTCTAATTATAGTTAAATAGTCTAATTTTCAGGATACCCAAAAACACCAAGGAAGTCAAGATATGGAGATCTAGACTTTCAGCCCCAAATGGCTGTGTGCTAAGTGCCTAAGAGAGGGTCATAAGGGCTGAAAATCATTATATTTATGCGAAGTTTATTTAATTAATTATTTACATTTGATGAGGTTTATATTTTTATGTGTTCATGATGTATGTGAAGTATGATATTACAAGTTGATGATACTAACTTTTGCTACCAAGTCCATGATAAAGTATTTTATGAAATCAAGTAATATTATTCCATCTTTTATGTGATAATCTTGATGTTACCATGGTTATAGGACAAAGAGATATATGATTCTAAGTTTATGATACTACTTATAATGCTACTTTATAATATTTATGATTTAAGGTTATGATGCTACTTTATGATACTTATGATTTAAGTTTATGGTGCTACTTTATGATGCCACCACAAGATATTAAGCTATTATGACAAGTTCTATGGAGATGATTGTGGTACTAACTAACGATTAAAGTTATAATACACGTTCTATGTGTTCATTGCATCATTTAGCATTTCATGCATTCATGGCATGTAGTAAGATGATTTTGAATCATCTTTAGTAAGTCCCCTTGGGTATATGGTTCTTTAAGTCCTACCGGGCAAGAGTGATGGTCTATAAGGCACACTCATTTTATGATCCTTCTATGGTTCTTTCATGGTCCTTTTATGAGCTCCCTATGGGTCTTTTATGATCCTTTTATGGTCCTTTTATCATCTTTCTATGGTTCTTATATAGTTCTCCTATGGTTCCTTTGTGAACCTTCTATGTTTCTTTTATGACTCCCCAAGTCCCATGGGTAGTATGACATAGTATGATAAGTGGTACCATTAAGTCCTGTAGGCATCATGGTTTATGGTATGATGATCCTCACTATGAAATCTCATAGGGGCGTCATGAACATCCAAGTGCTTGGTCAAGCCGTTTTATGAGCATTAGGCATCTAGGTCATGGAGCATATGCACACAAGGATCATGATATTGTACATATGCATGTTTATGTATGTATATTAATGATTATGTATGGTTAAGTTTATGTATGTTAATATTTATGTATGGTTATGTTTATGTGTATGTATGTTTATGCAGTGGCGGATCTAGCCATGCAATTTAGAGGTGTCCAATGTACTTGTTATTTGATAATTAGTACTTTCAAAAAAATTTAAAATTTAAAAATAAAACTTAAAATAATAAAAATAAATATTTAATGACAATTCACAAGCTTAACAAAATTTCATGTCATAGAAGGCTCTGTTCTTTTATGCGACTGGTTGGATGCGATTTCATACCGCACGCACCACAGTTTTCCATATTCCACCACAACCCACCACAATCTACCAACCCACTTAGGCACCGTTCTTTTGTGCGTTGAGTTTGCGTTGCATTGCTTTTGCGTTTCGATAAGGTGCGTTTTGGTTGCGTTGGGTTGCGGTAGGAAATAATAAAAAGGTGAGTAGAGGTGAATAGTAGATTGTGATAAGTTGCGTTATCTTGCGTTTGCCATGCGTTAGATTTTATTGATTTTGCGTTGCGTTTGGGTGCGTTAACGCACAAAAGAACGGTGCCTTACAATTATTTACACCACAACATTCCACAATCCACCACAACCTTCCACATTCCACCATAACTTTCTCCAACCCACTGCAATTTTCAAATTTCCACCTCACCGTACCGCAACCAACCGTATAAAAGAACGGGGCCTAAATATGTCCACCAAGTATATATCTTAAACTTATACACTTGAATTGGAAGAGTTGGGGCTATGGCATGAGTTAGCTTCCAGTTTACACTATATATTTCATCTTTAGTTATAAATCATGCGCTTAAATAGTGACAAATAAATTAACATGTTTGGACAAAGATGGGGAACCTGAGAGAGAAAATTGAAATTGGTTGTTGACATACACATATCCAACTCATTGACCAATTTTTTTTTAAAAAAATAATTTGGTACATTTTAGATTACTACTAATTGGACATCCCTATTTATGTTTTTTGAGACTTTTTTTTAGGGTGTCCACTTGCTCCAAACAAATAAATTTTCTTCTAATCATATTAGAGAATCACAATTTTTTTTTTGGACTAGGGGTGTCCATGGACACCCTTAAACTCTTAACATATCCGTCCATGTGTTTTTGCATGTTTAGGTATGTATATGTATGTTCATATATGGTTATGTAAGTATATATGTGGTTAGGTATGTTATAATCTTCATACTTAGCTTCGGCTAATCCGTGTTTATGTCCCCCTCTTAGGTACGAATCCTTTTAAGAAGGCATGATGTTGGGAGATCTTCAAAGGAAACGGAGGCATGGAAGCTAAGGGATGATGATGGGAACCAAGGGCCTACTTCAAGAAGACATGAACTAAGACTTAAACTAATTAAGTACATGTAATTTCTATTTCTACTATGACATGATTCTAGTTTACTTTTCATTATTAAAGAACCTACATGAAAAGTGACTAATGAGAAAATACTACTTTCCCTCCCTTACTATAAATCACCTTAATAATGGAATAAGGGAGAAAGCTCAAGCTATGGGTGCATCTCCTTGGGAGTTATGTAGTGAGGACTACCCACCTTACCTCCTATGTATGATAAGCTCCATTTAGTCTAAGCTTAATCCATAACATGACCTTATTAAGAAGTCTTTAATTTGAACATGATCATTACCAAGACACTTGATGATGTATTGACTTTATGGACACATATGGACGCTATGGACATGCATGGCCTTTTTGGACAATATGGACTCAAATGGACCATATGCACTTATGTTATTAAACATCATAAATTAGTAACTAAGACAACATGACACATAATATATAAAAAAAGTGAAAAAAAGTACGGACGTCACAATAAATCTGTCTAATTTTCATAAATGCGGTGACCATGAATAGATTTTTTTCCATGTAAAGTTCCTACCAATTGTATGTGCATCCCAACAACCTACTTGCGTAAGGAAATTAGAAAGACAAGTGGTTCTATTAGGATTAAACAGAACTCCACTAGACTTGTCTGATACTACTAAAAACTTGTCATATTGCGATGGAAATTGCGACGGAAAATTGCTTGTCGCTCGATCCATGTTAAGATCAGGTTGAGATGGCAAAAAAAAAAACATGGATCTTGCGCTAGTCCACAACAAGACCTAAGACACAAGTAACTCATTAAAATCACCAACCGGACACCAAGGTCCCGAAACAAAAAAAAAAGGCTAAATTCAAAATACTATCCTATGTTTGTGGCTCCATTCTCTCCTATGTTTGTGCTTCCAAATGGACAAAAAAAAACAAAAAAAAAAAAGAGCATTAGCACCCTAAACCATAAATTAAATACGAGCAAAAAGAAATAAGCCTCGAGCAAAATCACTAAAACTAAGAAGAATCACTAATATCTTATTGGTCAAAGTGCTATAAATCACCTCAAAAGAGATAACCCATTCATTAGATAGGTTTTAAATAAATCAAAAAAGAAATAGTAATAGTAGTATGACAATCATAACATGCAAAATAATGGAGACGATGAGATCAACAACTTCACAAACATCACAAAACATAATATGAAAAATCAGGATTAATTCACACCATTGAAGCATTAAACTCAAATTAAAACACATGGATCAACTAATATATTCAATTTCAAATAAAGAAAACATACATAAATTATGCTTATCATGAACTATTCTTTAGGGTGGGAAGAGAATTCCTCACCTTCCTCAAATTTCCGCTTCTTTTTCAAATTCGAGGATAATCCCGCACCAAAACCTTCTTCCCAAATCAAGAAACATCTCATCCTCATTATCATATTCAAAAAGAGCATCATCTTCCATATCACCTAGCACTTGGATACCACTTTCTTCGCACAAAAGAGAGGTCGAGAATGAAGGAGAGGGATTCACCCAAAAGGGAGTGGAAGGGCCACCCTCCAAGCAAACACCACCATTACTGGTGGACCCACACCCCCCTCCCCCCCCCCCCCACCGCGAAGTGGGAGAGTGGAAGAAGAATGAGGAAGAGTAGGAGGTGGGATAGAGGAACTCCCCTCCCCTTTTTGAAAGGTCTTTCTCAAAGGTTCAGCTTCATCAGCACTTGCAACAATAGAGACCTTAACTTTCTCTTTACCTTTTCCTGTTATTTTTAGGGTATATTTTGGGGTAAGTGTAACACCCCAGGTATATAGTTAAGTGTCACATAAAAGGATTGAAATGACTACTTATATCACCAAGGTGCACCTTCTTTTATGGTAGCTCATCCATTGGGAACTCTTCAGTTAAGCGTGCTTGGCTAGGAGTAGTCTCAAGATGGGTGACCTCCTGGGAAGTTTTCCTAGGTAGCGTGTGAGCGAGGACGAAACACGCTGGAAAGACATGTGGTAATTTGTGGGGTCAGTCAGCGATCCTTGAAGAAATTATCGGTAATGTCTGCGGCCCGGGAAGGGTCGGGCGTTACATTTATTATATCTCTTGCCTGGGATTCTTTATGTTCAAACTATAAAGTCACTTCAAGACCTTTTACTTGCTTAGACCATGTATATATTTTGTTAAATACTGATTCTTCGGCTAATATTAATAAAGGAACTATATTTCATTATCAAAATCCTTGGGCTTCCCATGATTTAGTCCATTCCATCATTAAGATAGTTTGGGACTTACTTGTCAAAGGTGTTCCAGTGTTTAAAATTATTTCTAAACTCAAAAAAGCGAAACGAGATCTTAAGCTTTGGAATAAAGCTACTTATGTTAATTTCTCTTCCAAACTTCAACATAATGAAGATAAACTGAATTATGTTGATAAAAACTCATTGACAATCCAAATAAATTTCGCCTAAATAATTTTACTCGCTTAATTAAAAAGCGGGAAAAAATGCATCTCTATAATGAAAAGTATTGGGGTGCTTTTCCAGATTCTTTCAAATGAATATGAGAGCTCAGAAGGCTAGAACTACAATAACCAAATTAAAGACGATGTTGATGTTTGGCATAACCAACCTGAATATGTTAAAAATATTTTCATTCATCAATTTCAACAGAGATTTAAATTGTTGCTTGATCCTAATAGAATTATCCCGCAATTGCTCCCTAATTTAATCTCTCCTGAGGATAATAATAAACTTATCCAAGATTTCTCTTATGAAGAAATTAAAACTGTTGTATTTGAGTAGGACAAATTTAAAGCCCCAGGTCCTGATGAATTTGGTATTGCTTTTTTTTCAAAATCATTGTTATGTCATTGTTACTAAAATGTGTCAAGTTATTCTTTCTTTTTTCAGGATGGTCGTTTATTAAAACAGTTAATCATACTCTTATTTCTTTCATTCCCAAAGTTGAAATTCCTTCTTCTTCGAGTCAGTTCCGGCCAATTAGTTTGTGCAATAGTTTGTACAAAATTATTTCTAAATTAAATTACTGGTCAATCAACTGCGCGATGTTTAAATAAACTAATTGGTCATATGCAAAGTGCCTTTGCTCTTGGTAGATCGATTCATGATAACATCATGCTCACTTCATGAAATAGTTCATTTATTTTTGAAACCAAATATAACGATTTTATTAATAGCAAGTCATACGACACATACAATGAAAATCGTGATTAAACAATTGTAGATCTAAAACATAGATGTGAAATTCAACTTCCAAATAACTAATACTAATCTTATTGACGTTCGGCTCTGATTTCTTCGATGACTCTGCATCTTTATTCGATGACTCTGCATCTTTACCATTGATGGAGAACCTCACAACTCGTGCTATAGCGATTTGAAAGTCGACCTTCAACCAACGTATTAGACAACACCAACTGAACAAAAATTCTAGAAAGAGACTAAAAACCCTAAATAAGGGTACAAAAAAACTCTTACAAAAGAAGAAACTAACTTTCTTTGCGTAAACGTAAAACCAAACTAACAATTGAGGTAGAAATCAAGCAAATTGGGGCTTACCATCGATAAAAGAATCGATGGCAGCCCCTCTGAGGAGATGGAGGCTAGGGTTTTCTAGAGATAAAGAAAAGAGGAGGCTAGGATTAGCGATACGAAGGATTTTCCACTCATGAAATAGTTAATAAATTTCGTTTTATGAAAGGTCAAAAGAATTGGGTTGCTCTCAAATTGGATATGGAAAAATAGAATGAGACTTTTTGAAAGTTGTTCTTAATCAATTTGGTTTTCATGATAAATGGGTAAATTGGATGAAGGAGTGTGTAACATTTGTATATAAAAAGAGTTATATCGAGCAAGTTAATTAGTGGAAGCGAAACTAAGATGACTACAATAAATCAAGAAAATAAGTTCAAGATTAAATAGGATAAGCAAGAATTTAACGTGGAAATCCAAATCGAGAAAAAACCACGGGCGGCACAAACACAAACGAATCCACTATTGGTAGAGATTACAATGAGCGATCTCACATCGAGATCAACAGTAAGAGCTAGAGTACAACAACTCACACAAACTCTCACAAATACTCACACCAATTAAAATACGAAAACTATTCAATTTTTGGGATGATTACAAAAGATGGAGAAGGCCCATTTATATAGGGATCGACGCCGAAAAACCCTAACGCTAGCTTGCACCCCACTCTGATAATATAGTTAATTAAGTTTGCTAATTAACCTAATAACTTACCGCAAGATGAAAAAGATAAGTTGTCCCACATAGGGTAATTACAAAGGGTAAGCAATTTTGGACCAAAGCTCAACAATATCTTACTATGTTCTTATAAGTTGTAAAGCTTGTGGTATTTTTAAGCACAGTCGGGGGATTAGGCAAAGGGATCCATTATCACCCTATCTCTTTTCTTTTATGCATGGAAATCCATACTAGGAAAATTCTTCATGAAGCCAGTAATGATAAATCTTAGATTGATTTAAAATTTACCCTCGGGTTTCTCATAACCCTTATCTTTTCTTTGCTGATGATAGTCTCCTATTTTGTAAAACTAATTTAATCTCTTGTCAAAATCTTACTATCCTCCTAAACTATTGTAATTGGTCTGGAAACTTGCAAATTTTTATAAATCTGCAATGATTTTCTATAATAATACCTTGGCTAGGGATAAACAGTTAGTTTCTAGGGTGTTTGGAATTTCCCAAGTAACAAGATTTGGTAAATACTTGGGTTGCTCAATCTTCTCTGGTCGCCCTTCTAAACAATCTTTTGTCCATTTAGTAACAATCTACAACCTTAGAAGTCGAAATTTATTTCTAAGGTTGGCCGTATGATCCTTATTCAATCTCATTTGGAGCTGCCTACACACACTCTTTAGTATTTTCAACTTCCTAAAGAAATTTCTCAACAAATTGATTCCATTTGTCGGGATTTCTTTTGGAAAGATCTGTCATCTAATAAACGATTAAATATGGTAGCCTGGGATAAAGTTTGTAGGCCTAAACAACTTGGAGGTCTCGGTATTAGAAAAATCGAAGCTCTTAATACTGTCTTTTATGCAAACTCCTATGGAAATTACTTTTCGAAAATGGTATTCGGATTGATCAAATGAGAGTTAAATATTTATATAAGGATTCCCTTTTTGTTGTCTGTCCTAAACAACAAGAATCTTGGGCTTGGAAATCCATTCTCAAAGCTCGTTCCATTTTTTTAAAATGTATTCGGTGGAAGCTTGGTAATGGTGAAACTACCGATTTCTGGCAAGATAAATGGTGTTCTTCGGATAGTTTACTTTCTATAAATAATATTTTTTATCCTCGGTCAGTTAACTTGAACCTAAAAGTTGAAAATTTTATTCTTCCTAACCAGACTTGGAATATTGCACTGTTTGAGTCTCTTGTAAATCCTTCTTCAATTAATCTTATTCGCAACATTCCCATCCCAATTGATAATTTACTGACCAATTATGCTAGGGTTAACTAGTAAGGGTGAATTTTCTACCAAATCAGCTACTTGGTTAGCTCATAATATATCTTCAAACTCCTAGTCTTGGGAGTTTAATAGGATTTAGAAACTAGATGTTCAACCAAAACTCAAACTGTTTCTTTGGCAGTCTCTTTGGAATGCGTTATCACTTAGAGATTCTTTAATTGTCGCGGTATTAATCTTCCTAGTACCGCGTGTCCTTGTTGCTCCTTAACCTCAGAAGATTTGAACCATCTCTTTTTATCTTGTCCTATCACAAAGGAAATTTGGGATATTGCTATTAAACATAATTGGCTCTGTTCCATTAATATTCCTCAAGCTTATGAGGATTTTAAAGGCTTCTGTTCTCGTCTTAAGGGAACCAAAAATTTTGACCGAATTATTGCTCTTATGTGGAGTATTTGGAAATCCCGTAATATTATTGTCTTCAAACAAACCCCCACTCCCTCTACTACGTACTACTTTGGTTCGTGCTAAAAGAATCTCTGTAGAATGGTGGATGAGACATCGTATAGGGGACTATCTCCTAGACTTAGGAAGGGGTTCAACCTCAACTCCGGATGGTGGCTTGATGTTGGTTCCTTGGTGTTCGCCTCCGCAAGGTTCATTCAAGCTCAATTTTGATAGATCCAAATCTTCGGGAGGAAGTGTTGGGTTTCATTATTCATGATTTTCTTGGGCATTTGTTGGTGGCTTCTTGTTTCCTCCTAGCTTCTTCATTGATTCTAGTGGATGAAGCTACGGTGTTACAAAACGGTCTCTATTATGCGATTCAACATGGTTTCTCTTTGTTACATATTGAAGGAAATAATCTTGGCATTATTAAGGCTTTACGTGGTGAATTCCAAATGCCATGGGAGATTGATGCCTTGCTCTAAAAAATCCATTCGATGCTTCCCCGTTGTAATTGTCTCTCAATTTTTCATGTGTATAAGGAGGGTAATAGAGCTGGTGACTTGTTTGTTAAGTTTGGTGTTTCTCTTGAGTTAGCAGCTTGTTGGAATACCAGTCTATCGGGTTCTTTGTCCTCTATTTTATGGGAGGATAAAATGGGTAGATCCTTTAAGAGAAGGATTGCCTAGGGTTGTTTTACTTACCTTTTTCCACAAAGAAAAGGTGTTTGTGTGTGTGTGTGTGTGTGTGTGTATACACATGTGTGTATGTACACTCACATATACATACACACACACACACTGTATGTGTGTGTATTTATATAGGTGTGGGTGTGGGTGTACCTACATACATACATACATACATACATACATACATACATACATACATGCATGCCTACTTTCACATAGATACATAAAGGAAAATTGGATTCTAATAATTCCTACTTTTACCAATTGTATAACAATAATCCATACTTTCATTTTGGATTCTGGTGGTAAAAAAAAATAAAATTAGATTGTAGTGGTACTAAATCCACCTCCACATTTTTTTCATTCCTGCTCCATATTGTTTTTTTTTTAAAATTTCGTTCCTACAGCTAGAAAGGTAACGAAGTGTAGCTACTAAAAGAATTTTAATTTTTTTTTTTGAGATTCCGAGCAATAATTATGATTTTTAAAGACGAATAAAATTGAAAAAAATAGGAAAATAATGAAAAAAGGGGAGAAACGCCGTAAGTTCATTAAAAATCGTGGTAAAGTGTTATACTAAGTTTTGAATCAAATGCAACTCAAAACCTATGATAGTTAGGGTATACTCTCGGTGGTGTCCCACAATAATCCAATTTTTACCATCTTTTTATTTTTTATTGGACCACCAGAATCCAAATTGAAAGTAGAGATTATTGTTATACAATTGGTGAAAGTAGAAATTATTAGAATCCAATTTTCCAAAAATAAATTTGAAAAATATGATTATATAACAATTCCATTAAAACTCGATTCTCGAAAATACATATCAAATATTAAAATTAATTAAAATTAAATAGCCAAAGTCAGGAAAATATCAAAAATAAAAATAATGTAATTAATAAATAAATAAAGAATGGTGATATATGTCTTGCTTCAAGATGGTTAATAACCATCCTGCATAACATGACATGTTCATATAAGCACACTCATTTTTATTTTAAAAAAGTATTTGTCACATCACTATTGTGATTAAGTAAATAAAATATACATATGGTCCTTTGATTAGTTAAACATAATTGTTGGGACCTTATCAGAAATGTTAGAGAAAAACATTAAATATTTAAAAAATATGAATTTGTAAAGTTAAAAATCAATAAAATAAATCTATAAAATCTTATTTTTTACAATATTTAAAATATTCTTTAAAAATAGCGGATAGACTTATTAAAAATGTAGAATTTATGGGACAAATATTTTATCTTAAAAATAAATCATGATCTAAAACTGATTTTCAAAAATTATTAAGAAATATGTTTTTAAAAAATGATGAAAACCTAGCATCTTTAAAATATAATAATAATAATAATATATTATTATGCTTATACAAATACACAGTGAAACGAAAACTTTTTCAAAATCTAGAACTTTTGTAAAAATAATACTTTATTTTAAAATAATTTCTATAACATTTAAGTTAAGGTCCTTAAAATTTTGTTTAATTAATTAAACGTTCCTGTATATTTTTTATTTACTTAATCACAATAGTGATTTGACAAATGCAAAATGATAAACATCTTGTTGCAAGATGGTTTTTAACCATCTTGCTGCAAGATGGTTGCATCTCCCCTAAATTACTCATAAAGTTAAATATAAGTATATTTAAATCATTATAAAGGTTTGTTTCATTACTTTGAGAGTTATTATAATCTATGAACAATATAAAAATATTTATTTATTTATATTTTTTCATAAAATATAAAATTATGTATAAAATGTGCATTTCCGACTATGATTGATAAAAGTAGCTAATATTTATATTTTTTGACCTAACAAATAAGTATTATACTCTTGTAGTTGATAAATATACATAATTATTAGAGAAAACATTATAAGAATTTAACAAAATGTGAAATATAGACAATTTAAAATGGTTATTAACCATCTTGAGTCAATATGTGTATCAATGTATCATTGTCCTTGACAAATATTTTTTCATAATAAAAAGGAATGTACTTATGTGAATATGTCAAGTCATACAAGATCTTGCGCATATCATTTTCTTTAAATAAATACAAAAGGATTGGATTGAAATCTCAAAATAAACTTGACCTAAAAATAAAAGGGGGTAGATGTGTTAAAAAAAAAAAAAAAAAGAACAAGATCAAGAAAAAGGGAAGCTTAATTGAGACCGAGAGAACTGGAGGCACCAAGCATGAAATGCCCGGAAACAGGGTCGTATTCTCATCAATTCCAGGACGTTCGTACGTGGTCACTTATGGTGTGTTTGGTTGATTTTCAGGAAAGACTTTCCAGGAAAAACTTTCTCGGGAAACATTTTCCTTAACCCCCCGGAAACTTTTTCATGGGTTTGTGAGGGAAATTGTGGGTCCCACATTAAAACATTCTCGGGAAAGTTTCTCAACCAAACATAGGTAAGTTTTTTAACTTGGAAAAGTTGAGAAACTTTCCCGGGAAAGTTTCTCAACCAAACGCCCCCTTATTTGGTGATGTGCATTATTTTATGTGTGCAAAACTTGGGGACTTTTTGCTTTTTGGACCCCGAATTTTGGGGGTATTTATTTTCTGGACTCCCATATTTTAAAGTTTATATTTTGGACTCTATACTTTGTGGACCCAAAAAATGTGACCCAATGTTATGTTTGACTCCGGCGATGACCTAATGGTTGCATAAACTTCCCGATATGACATTTTATCATTTTTTTCCTTCTTTTGACTGTTGTTTTGAAATTGACAAGACTTTGATTGTGTAAAATTCATGGGTAAAAAACACTAGGGTAAAAGTTAAATTTTGGTAACTTTTTTGACAAATCTATGCTCATATGGGGGTTGGAAATCGTGCAAGAAGAGGAAGAAAAAGTTGCGGCTGGAAAATTTTGGAAAGAAAAAAAAATCGATAATGACTTTTAAATATGGAGGTCCATATTGTTGTCGGAGACAAAGTATAGGGTCCAAAATATAAAATTTGAAATATAGGGGTCCAAAAAATAAATACCCCAAAGTTCAGGGTGGAAAGAGCAAAAAAAAAAAACCCCAAAACTTTGCCTCCAGCCAGAAAAAGAATACAACTGATGAAACATATACTTTGTTGTGATGATCAAGATAAGAAAGGAGGGGGGACATTTGGAATCTAATCAACTGGTGGATAATGTCAAGCAAAGTCATAAAAATATTGTAGCAAAGGCCCGACATCACAAAGGTAGTTCCTTCTTGTTACTGGCAAAAACAAACTAACGTTTCATCAAAATGATTTTTAATAATGCATGCTGTCATGTGGACGGTCCCTTCTGGCAATCTACAATTATATAAAAGGCATTGTTGAGATCCAAATCAAGAGCTCAACGTGGCACATAACTTAATATATTATACATAAGTTACAAGGGACACCAAAACAAAACTATGATAGGGCCACTCCTCTATCCATATCATTTTGTTTAAATTATTGCTTGGATATTCTTCTTCTTTGCAACTGTGGTACGTCACTTATGGTTTGCTTGGTAACACACATATTGGGACCCTATTTTTGGACACCCTTTTGGGCTTTGCTCCCTATTGTTTGCGTTGTACATTCATATGCTTTTATAGCTTGTAAAGTAACTGCGATTATTGCAATTGTCTTATGCCATTGTACTGTACGTGACTTGTCCACGTTAGTAATATGGGTTATTAACGAGGAGTTTATATATTAAAATGGACTCTCAACTGATCGATTGATTTTTTGGACAAATTCTCTTATTTGAATTGTAACAATGGTATCGGAGCCGACGAGGAGTGGTGGCTTGTAAGACCTAGTTTTGACTAACCACAACTCGGAGCAATGGCCCATAGAATGGTGGCCTAGGAAGAGTTTGATCGTGGCCACGTGGTTATTACCAATGAGGACTTTGGCATGTAAGAGGGGTTCAATATTACGATCTTATACCGTTGTAAGTTAACTATGAGGTATAATGTCGGGATTGGATCTTGTGAAGAACTACTAAGACCTCGTCACATTTTCCATTGTTTTTGTCATAATTGAAAACGTCATAAATTAATAAATTATATTTATCTGCACATGTGAACACAATACAATAACTCGCAATGTGAATTCTACCTTCATGGCATGTAGAGGGATCTAGGTGCAGATAATCTTACCTTGACAGTCACCAATATATGTATGTGTACAAGCTGATTTATAAAATCTACAACAATCAACTTTCAAAAAAATACTGGATACCAACTAACCTCGAATGATGACCTACATAAACTTTTAGAAACTGAGACCTAAGGGCAATCCATCATCCTTTCCTCCTTGAAATCCTATCATAAGTTACATACTCTAATAGCCCTAAATGTTGCAAATCTTTCCATCAAGCTTTTTTCATGTCTTTGATCCCTTAGTCTCCTCTATATTGAGGAACTTTAAGAGCATAAGGTTGGGAGAAGGTCGAGAATTGCATTGAATAAGCTTAAGGTTGACTTGAAAGTTACTCGAAAATGAACAATTGTACCCACATGTTCGTGCGAACTGACATGGACCGTGCTAGCTATGACAAGGATCTTGTAGGTCTACAGAGAGAACAATTCTCGTTATCTTGGGTAAAACATGATCCATGTTGATAAGGGTCGTGTTTAATGACATGGTTTGTGTTTACATTACACAATACATGTTGATGTGTAGCTTGCAGACGATTTTATTTCCTTGTTTTACTCTTTAAATCATGCCATGTCAATTAGAGCTTGATTGAATGCTATTATTTAAGAAATCAACTTGACTCCATGGATTATGCCTTTGGATAATGTACGTCAATGATTGATCCTTCTATAAGATTTTTAGAATATGTTGCTATCCATTGTTTTCAAATCCTTATAAATCCTTACCTAAAGAGCTCCTTATCCTTATAAATATCTAGTTGTTATCCATTGTTTATTATCTGATTCTTTAAGATTTTTAGAATATGTTGAATACATTCTTGAATGTGTTAACTATAGCTCATATAAGAATTCTTTGAGAAATCCCGTCCTCTTGTTCCCTCGCAAGTAGAATTGTAGTATTGAATTTTTTCACAATACATTGAATAGTCTTAAAGAGATTTATTATTAATTGTGGCTCTCGATCTACTACTGAAATAACACACCATCCAATATTGTGTAACACTATTTGTGAGTTATATTTCCCTAACAATCTTATGATTTACTTTCACCAAAATAATCAATTTTGATCATAATAAGAGATCAACAAGTAGTGATTATTTCACAAAAATGATCAATTTTGATGATATTACGAGGTGAACAAGCTGAAGGGGCGAAATTGATCATATAGTGAGGCTATTTCAGAAGATAATTTATCTTGTACTGATTATTTTATATCCCTAAATGCACTACTCAAAGAACTATGTTGGAGAGTGGGTAACATATTTTTTATATGTTTTTTAGTTTTATTGATTGCTATATTGTTATATGTTTATTCGATATAATTGTATATTTCATTGTTTTTTTTATGGAAGTATATTTTATTATTTAATGGACTTCAATGTATTTTATATTTATTTTATATTGTTTTTGTATATTCTCATGTCATTTAATTATTTTAATTTTTAGTAGCGCCGGCAAAAATTCGGGTTCGGGTTCAGGTCGAACAAATTCGGAAAATGTCATAATTCGGACGAAATATTCATGTCCGGACCCGGTTTTATTTTGGGTTGGACCGGGTCAGACAATTTGGACGAAGCAAAAATCGCGTTCGGACAATAGAAAAAAGAGAAATTTTATGTCCGACTATTCGGTCAATATCAAAATTCGGACGAAAAATCTGTGTCCAGACCCAGTTTTCCGGGTCGGACAATTCAGGTAATTCGGGTCGGACGAAATTTTGCCATCGCTAATTTTTAGTTGGTTAATTTGTTTATTTAATTTATATCTTCTATTGATTTTTTCACCCATTTTTTCAGAGTTTTGTTTTTTAAAAAAAAATTCCCCTGCCCCCAACAACCAATGTTTGTGCCTTGCAGAACCGAGTATATGATATCATTTCTGTTAACGTAACTATAATGTAGACACAAAAAAAAATCGTCAATAAATTTATGATATTTTATTTTGACCCCGGCGTTCTTTTTTTTTTTTGCCACAAAGACAATACAAGAAACAGACACATAAATACTAAAACTAACAACCGAAAGCTAAAAGAAAACAACAATAGATAGAGAACCCATCGACGAGCCGTCTACGCTTCGCTTGACTTGTTTCGCCAAATTCTGCGCCATTTTATTCTCATCACGGGCCCCTTTTTGAAAATACCCATAACCAACTTGAAACAGCGTTCTGGTGGCTTCCAAACTACCTGTTGGTCATTTGCTTGCTGAGCGCCTCGGTTGAGCCGCTTCTTCATGGGCACACTAGCTCCCCAGAATAGACTTTCCTCATGCAGCTTTCTCTTGATACCTGCAACACAAACATCTTGGCCTCTAGCATAACTCAGGGCACCTTTGCATGTTTTATGGCGTCTTTTGGATACTTTGCCTCCTTCTCTGAATCCAATAAACTTAACCAGAACATCTTGTTGCTGGAAAGTTGGATCACTCCTCCAGCCTAATCGGGAACTTCTCAGGAAATATTCACTTCCTGAGTGAATATGGCTCCCATAGAGTCCAATCTTTGCCCCACATGATTTGAGAGGACTTCAACCACTATCATATCCTCCCCACTCCTACAAGGCTTGGCGGCAACTCTCACTATCATAAAACTCAAACTCCTTGAATCATAGAATGTCACTGACTTTTTCCTCAACACCTCCACATACATGTTGTCTGATATAGACATAGTATCTCCCCTGATACATGTCTTAAGAAATTTCTTAAATGATTTAACATTTGCTCGGTCCTTCTTGATTGGATTGAAAACCGAAGCTTGTGTATGACTTGAACAATCCTATCCTCCACGCATAGCATTGAGGTTTTTCGAGGTGGAGGGGATGACGTCTCCTCATACCCCCCCCCCCCCCGCCAACATTACCACTCCCTTGCACCTTGGAGTAACTCCTCTGTACTCCACATTCTTTGACTATCTTCCTGTTCTTTAACCACAAACTCGGCAACGCAGTCCCCAAACCCTTCACCCCGCTAGAACTAATCTTCGCATCTCCTTGCGAATCACTTATAGGCGTCGGTTGGATATTCTTACCACTTTCCGATGAGAGGGTGGTTTTATGTACCTTATTAGGGACTTGCACCCTATCCAATTCTCTATTCGCTTCCAAGCATAAAGGGTCTATCTCAAGCGCCCGAGTAAGCGCTTTCTTCGCTTCATCCACATTTCCTAACTTAGCATGGACCACACCACTTCGGTATAAAGCCTTTACATTGTTTGGGTGAAAATGCAACACAAACCAACAAAACTCAATGGCTCTTGAAAACCCTCCCAACTTCAAATCACACACAACAACGTTTAGATTGAGCGACACTGTCAACTCCCGCAACAACAAGAACTCTGATTCGGACATTGGTTCACTAACCCAAATAAATTGAATGCCTTTTTCATACAAGCAAGCAACACTATGATACTGTCCCAATCTGAACAATTTATTACCTTCCTCCTTAAACTCTTTCGCTTTAAGGATGGATTGAGTAGGATGGACCATCCGCTCCAACAAATTTAGTACATCCCCATCTAACTCCATCTCACGGGAAGCCATAACTCAACCCAAGACCACACTGACCGAACAAGTCACTCCCAATCAGATCAACAAAATCACAGACCCACCCCACTCTCACCTTAGAAGAGACTAGCACTAAGAACACCCCCAAAACCTACGACTCCCAACCCAAGTCACTCAATAGCAGCCAAACCACAACACAAACACGACCAAAACCAAAAGACCAAAGGACTTTGAAGAGAAACACACCTCACACCCGGCACGCCAGATCAGTCGGCAAAACCGGATCGAACAGGTTGCAGGACGCACACAAGAAACAGGCTCTTGATTCGCAAGATCTTTCGGCAACCCCCGGAGACGCAGCCGTAGTCCTCCCCCGGCGGAAGTTGCACCAGAGAAGACGGCGACACCGGCCTTGAAACCACCCCCCACACACACCGAACAACACAGATAAACTACCGAAACTAGAAAAACTAGCTAACACTGAGATAAAAAGGCACAAAACAACAGATCAGGGAACGGTGGTGCCGGCGACGGCCGTCAACCGGCCAGTCACCGGCATCGATGAAGAAATTAATGAAGGAGCGCAATAGTAGTTGGGCGGTAGAGAGAGAACATTATTTGCCTTGTTTGATTGGTAATTAAAGACTTTGTCTTTCTCTCTCCGACCCAGACGTTCAGTACCCAGTAGTACAATTGCCTAACAGTTATAAACCAAAACTAAAATTGAAAAAAAAACAATTGTTGGGAATACTAAATATTCAGAAAAAATATCCACAAATTACAAAATTGAGAAAATGAACAAACAACGATGTGCAACTTTGGGATAGCAATATGCAACAAAAGGTGGGGGTTACTTGGTTACTGGGTTGACGGACTTGGTACAAAAGGCACCAGCCTTCTATGATCCTTCTTCCTTCCAAGCTCACAACTATCGAGTATTCTGCCCAGCATCAATCGCGTATTTTGCAATGAAATTTCCCTGGGCGACACAAACCCCGACTCCAACGCCCCCCATTGCCCTCCCAGCATCGACGCCGGTCCAAACGCATAGTAAGGCAACGAGCCAGCACGAGCCCTGTATGATGGCGGTGGAGCTGTCGACATCTTCTCATCCGCCGCTCCATTCCCATTCTCCAACACGCCTGCCTCCGCAGCCGAGTAGCTGCAGCTCTGCAGGAGCGCTTCGAGCACGTTCAGGGCGTCACTCCCCAACGCGCTCTCCACGACCTGAGACACAATCGCGTAAACCTGTGGACTCTGCGTCGCTTCCACCGGGGTGTGTTGGAGAAGCTCCTTTAGGAAGAGGAGTATCACTCTGTAGTACTCCACCGGGCCACGCTCTAGCAGTCTCAGCAGATGCCCGAAAGCTAACCCTGAATGCTGGGGGAACCACTGCGCGCATAGTAATGGAGCCACGCATGCCAGCAGGTTGTTTATGGTCTTGATTTCGCCGTGGGAGTATGCCAGGAATACTGTGGCTAACCCTTCCAGGGAGATTGCCTGGCACCATCGCGCGATGTTTGCAGCGACAGAGCATGCTTTCTGCTGCTGGTGGTGCAGGGGGAAAGAAGCAAGTGCTGGGGTGGTGTCCTTGCTTAGCTGCAGACAAAGCCATGGGAGCAAGCCGATGATGTGCATGAGAAGCCTGGTCTCGGAGTCCCCGAATATGGAGTCACATCCGGCGAATGTCATACGTGTGAGGACCTCAATGGAAACACCATGGCTGACAGTTGACATCATCCCTTTGAGAACGAGGGGTTGAACGCCCGTGAAATCGGGAACCTTCCCACTTGGATCCTGGCTGCTACTCCGGGACTCCATTCGTTGGAATGATCCCATGTTTGTATCTGCGTCGGGATCATCTCGAGGCATGCTGGAAAGGAGGACATTTTCTGTTGTTCTGTCTGGGAAGGACAATCGATCGATTACACGCAGGAGAAGCTCCAGGACTTGGCAATAAACATGGACATAGTCCATATGCATCATAGCGATACAACCCCAGAAGAGCTGAGGATAGAGTATGACCTTTTCAGGCTCCATGTTCTCGACCATTACTTGCAATGTCAGTAAAATCTCCATGACGAAGCCTAGAATTTCTGGAATGGGATTGGATAAACACCGATATATGCAACGCAAGAGCAAAACACATGCATCACTGGTGACCTTGGGCCTCAATGCGCGATATATCTGCTGAGACCGGCAAGCAAGATGCCTTGAGGTGCACTCCATAGCCCATTTCAATGCCTCTGTTCCCCATGTCTCTCGAAGATCTCCTTGGAAAAGAAGGGCATCTACCATACTCTGAACGAGTGCGGCCAAAAGAGCTGAACTGGGAACATTTGGTCTCATCACGGTTGGGTCCTCATTTTCCCACATCATGCATCCACGCTTGGACTGAACGTACTTGATCAAGCTCACTACTTGCTGCTTATTCTCCCCATCATTACTTTCAACCTCGTACAACTCCAGATGCCGTCCTGCCAGTGAGTACAACAAATTTACAAGCAGGTGTTGGCAGTGCTCGAGAACAATGTCTTCTGAACTATCCATCGACACAAAAGTCACATGGAAAAGAAGAGGCAAGTGTTCCCTGAAATCTTCGTCATTCTCATACGCAATTTCTGCCAGTAAAATCAAAGCTATATCGGCTCGAGTAAGCGAATGCTGCTGATGACACTGCAAAGCGGATTGGAGTTCCTTTGCATTGATGCCATGCGTTCCAACACAGGAATGCAAGCTACCATCGACAGAGTTCGGAGTGTCTATGAAAAAGTCTCCACTATCCCTAGACATATGACGGCTTCGTGTGCTCCCACTAGAATTTCTAACCCCCATCAATGGCCCAGACAAAGCAGGGATCTGAGTAGGACGGCCAACAGGAGGAACAGTACTTACTTCTGCAGGTACAGGTATTAGTGGGCCCGAGGCACTGCGCCCACCAATGCCAGCTGTGCGCCAGCTCAGACTCCCACTGGTATTCCTCACTAGGACATCAAGAGAGCCTCGAACAAACAAAGGAGACTCCACAGGCATCACAGGAGCAGGCCCGTGAGAAAATTCTAACAGAAAACCACCCCCGCCGATATCAGCTTTACCAGTGCTAGACCTTAAAGGCTCTGCATTTTCTTCAAGCATTCGTTCTGCCAACTGATACACCAGATGATCGATAGTGCGCTGGGGACAAATGCGCGCAAGGTACAAGCTAACCCTTTTTGCAACTGAGAAATAAGTGGCAAAGGCACCACTTATTTCAGCAGAAGCATTAGAATCACAATCTTCGATACCTTTTGTGATTAGAAAGTCAAGAACAGGACTGATGTTCCTAGACTTGCTAGCAATTGTACTCCAGAGTTTCTCAATTTCATCAGGAAACTGATCCCCATGACGCCAAGTAACATAATAGAGACTTTTTAGCAATCGTTCTGCCCAGCCATCAACTAGCTTCCAGAAATTAAGATTTTCAATCCAGGGGGCCATACAAGTTAAGACCTGATGCTGAGCAATGATGTCAACAGCATCAAGCTGCCTCTGCATGATTTCCTCACAAAGAAGCTCGCTCATCTCAGGATGATCCTTGGCAAGTTTACAGGAAAGCTTGTACTGAAACTGTTGGTAAGAGTCAGGGAGATTGCCAACGACAGCAGCTCTATAGCCTCCAGAGAGGTCGAATCCATCCTCAGCCCAAGCACGAACATTGAGTGTCTCAAGCATCTGAAGAGCATCATCGCGAATATGTCTAGATGGATCAACAACCTTGTATAAGATTAAGCTCAGCAATCTCTGAACCTCACATTTAGGGATCTCCTCACGCATGTACACTTCAGCTAGCACACTGAAGTAACCGTCCGCTACAGCAGCATCACAATAGTAGCACTGCACCCAAAAAACCTCTTAAGTGTTAGCATCACATCACTAAAATCTCATTACATGTTACAAGTTTATAACTCCTCAACTTATTATATACATGCTACATGTCAAAATCTTCAATTTAAGTTCCCCTTACATAATTTCAAACCTAACTTTCACCGAAATAAATTGTTAGTCATGATTAAAATAACGGATATTTTACATATATATCTCCAGAGGTTCGATGTAATTACAGAGTTAGCTAGAAATAGTTCAAGGAGTGTTGAATAGGCAAGAGGAATGATCCTAGGTTGACCCGGAGCCAAAATAGCCCAAACAAGGGCAACACAGACTGTGTTGTCACAAGAGAGTCCACAGATCTGGATTCTGGACAACACTGACAGCATTAGTTCCAACACAGACCATGTTGAGAGTTATTGTTACAAGGTTTAGGGAATATCTTGGTATCATCTTTTATCTATTGCCTTTTCTTAGAACATTAGTTAAATTGCCTGTCCAATGGATGGCCATTTATTTTGTGTTTTTGAAATTATATTATCAATTACTTTCTCAGTCTCATTTTATTTGTCATTTTGTAAAAAAAATGAAGAAATCAATGTAAAATAATTTAGGTAGCGATAAATTAAATGTCAAAAATACCCTCAATTATTGAAAACGTAAACGCGACAAATAATACGGACTCTGGTACATAGTTTCTAACCCTAACAAGCTTCTCCCCTGTTTTTTCGCTACGGATCCGTTGGAATCAATCTCTCCATGAACGTTTGTTCATGGGGGCAAGGCTGCCTACATTAGGATCCCCCATACCGCGCTCAAACATGTCACCTGGGTGGTTGTTGTTGTTGTAAATGCGACAAATAATAAGGGACAAAAAAAATTGGTTAAGGGAACAAATAAAAAGTGATGGAGTGAGTATAACGAAATTACAATACTTTTCCCATTATATAAATAGTAAGCTTAAAGTAATGCTACTTTAATTTCTTTTTATTTTTTGTTTTGTAGACTCGTGGTAAAACTAAGCTTGTAAAAGTAAATGGGTAACAAATAGAAAAATGATTGTAAAGCGACTAATAATATAAAAAATTAATTAGTTATAAAGATCATCAGAAAACAAAGAGAGTATTATATTTGCGGACAATGCACTTTTTACTCGTGAATCTAACAACATTTTCATATATATATATATATATATATATATATATATATATATATTAAAAAATTTATTGTTAAAGTATTTAGACATTGGCTACTTATACTTTATTATAACAGGAATATATAATTATATGATACCCATTGGAATATCTACCTACTTAGGTCCTTCAAAGTTAAATTCTAAAAGGAATCTTGAATATTTATTTCACAATTTATAGTAAATTTGTAAGTACTACTGTGAAGTTCATTGATTCATTTAATTTATCGATTTATTACAAAGTTCATCGCATGTAAATTAAGATATTTATACTATAATGTGTGATATAATTTATGGATGACATAAAATAAAGGTACTACTAAATTTGAATTTAAATCCAACTCAAATAGTTTTTTCCAAGTCTAAAAAAATAAATATAAAATAGACACAAAAAAAAATTAAAAATGTTTTAAAATTAAAACCCAAATGACCTCAAGAAGTGAGAATACCACCCTCCCTATTAACCCAGGGGAAGAGGAGAGGACAAAGAGAAGCAAGCATAAACAGAGAAATACAACACACTAGCAAGCAAGGACACTTCACAACACAACACTTCAAAACAATCGACACAAAAATCAAAGCAAAGTGCCTCTTCTACTTTACTAATGATAATCATCATATCATAAATATAAGTATGCAATTGTATTACATCAGATTTTACATACATACAACAGAAGGCAATCTCGAATCATCTTGTATAAGAAAATAATGGCCATCAAATTACTACCACCTGTAGAAGAATTTAACATCGAGGCAGTAGCTCACATATAGACGATTCATGAGAAGATAGAGACAAGAACAGAATAAAGCAAACCTGATCAATACAGGCAGGAAAGAGGTCCAAGTTTGTGAGAAGCAAATTCTTCAATGCCAACTTAGCCAATAAAATGCGACGGGGGCCAACCTTGTGTCGGTCACGGGCTGGACGGCCACCATCACCAGCAAGTTTAGCATAGGAGGGGGTCCTTGGATCTACAGGGGAGTAACCAAATGGGGCCCTCTGTGCAGGGTCCACAAATAGACTGTTAATCCAGGATATTACTCTGCCGCTCATTTTTCTGGCATTATCATCAAAGCAAGGTCCGTACAAGAGCGAGGCCATAGCATTCATGGAGGCCCATTGTATTGCCTCGATTTGTTCACTCAACTCCTTATCAAACGAAAGTTTGTCCACGGAATCTTTTGACCGCCCATGCTGAGAAGCTTTGTACCTTTCTACTTCACGCCGGTAGTCACTCACCCCATCTTGGCTACACACCCCATTAGCATCATCACTCCAACAAAGAAGGAGATCAAACAGTCGTTTTCGTGTTCGAGTATCAAACTTTTCTGACTTTGATTCAATGAATTCAGGAGCAAGGTATCTTAAGATAGAAGCTAAAGCGTATCGGAGAGGTTGTATCTCTTGGAAGCTCTCTGGTAATGCAGTCAAAATTTGCCTAGTTGTGTCCTCAATGAACTTCAAGTAGTGAAGCCGGAAAACTGGTTTCCGGCTAAGCATACCTGGCCAAATTTTTTCTGCCACGGTACGGTATATATTGGCTACGTGGATCCGGAACTCATCACGGAGAGACTTTTGACTCTGCGTAACAACTAAATCTCTGTCAAGTTTTGTAATATGTATATTACACTTATAGCTAATACTATACTAAAATCTATAATTCAAGAAAAAGGAATAATATAACTCCAATCCCAACTTGTCTCCAATAGATAAAGGAGACATCTTAAATCAAATTATAACAGCACGGTACGCGTATATGATGTATCCATGAACTGAAAAATTGTTATTAACTTATCCCATGTTTAGATTTCCACCCTACCCTAAAGGGAAAAAAAAATAAACATATGGAAGTATTTCTAAACAAACAAGCAAAAGACTTTATAAAGAAAAAGCAGTCTTATCAAGAAGAAACTTTAAGCAAAATCCCAACTTCTAAGTTCTGACAAACATAGTATAATATATCTATTTTGAAGATTCAAAAAGTCCAACATGAAAAACAATTCAATAAACAGTAGGAAACAATATCCCAGAATAAAAGTTGGATACAACATGTTAGATGTAAAGGACCATATAAACACCAGCAGCCAAACCAAAACATTTCTTTTGTTTCAAATCTCAGTCTCTTTTACTATAAACTTGTGTTGTAGTCTGCATCCGTGTTCTCGAGAGTTTTTTTTAAATATCAAGAGATGTTTAGGCTTCAGCTTTCCCGCTTTGAGGATAATACCATTGTTCCTTAAATGTACAGCCATGGGATAATGCTCTAGTGTGGGGATTGTTTTACTTAGTTTTACTCAATCTCTTCCCTTCAGTCACTGATCTATGCCCTTGTCCGATAAATCATATACCTGTCAATCCATGTCCGTCCTTGTAAAACCTTTCTCATGGGCCTCATAGAAAAATGTTCCCTCTCTGCTCTTGTTAAAGATTATTAGTAATAGAGTATATATGTAAATATATCAACATTATATTTAGGCTTGTTAGGGGTCTTGGGTTCTTCCCCTCCTAATCTTACCTATCAAATTTTCTTTGTTACGGGGCACTTCACTCTTCAATGTCCCTGCTTTCTTTCTAATGCAAGTTCTACAACTGAAGCGCTCCTTCGTTCCCTTGCTGTTATGTCTGTTGTTGATGGCCATGATCTTATTTGGTATCTTCCTTCAAGTGCCCCTGCTCACATTACCCCTTACGGAGATAACTATACTTAAAAGTCTTTTACAGTTCTTCTGCTGAATTAGTTCTGGGCATGTAATTGTGCCACGTCTTCCTATTAAAATGCTAGTGATTGCGAGCTAATTACACAAACTCTTTGTTGAAACAAAATTGAGTTTCATGGTTCTCAACTGAAGCCCAATTCAACCTCAACTAAAGGACATTGTGTCGTGATAATCATTGTCATGTTGTTTTTTTTATGATAGTTATGATTTTATCCAGGAAAAAATAACAGTAAAAGTTCTATTTCAGCTCAGAAGAGATGGAAATCCTTACCCTCTTCTCTCGTTCCTCTTGATCACCAAACCCTTCATCTCAACCCATCTCCCTGGTTAGGTCATCTACATTCTGGGATTTTAGATCACCCTGCATTCTAATAAGCTCATAGCTCCCACAAATAAGATGTCAAAGTATTGTGTTTCTTGTTGTTTGGACAAATCTACTAGACTGCCTTTTGTTAAGGTTGAAAATTGTTTCTAATAAACAATTATTTTTAATTCATAATGCTTTATGGTAATCTCCTGTTTCTTGCAAAGATGCCCTCAAGTATCAAATTGTGTTTGTCAATGATTTCTCACAGTATATGACTTCAAGTAATAAATTGCATTTGTCCATGATTTCTCACAGTATTCATGGGTTTATTCTTTGAAAGAAGTCTGAGGCTTCCAGGTTTTCAATCAATTTCAAAAGTTAGTAGATAATTATTTAAGCACCAAGATTGTTACTTTAAAGTGATGGGGGCAAAGAAAATGATTATATATCTTTTATATCATCTCTGCCTAGCCTAGGTATTTATTTTAGAAACTCTACTCCACACACTCAACAATGGAATGGAGTTGCAACAAGAAAGCAATCACATAACTAAGATGACTAGAACTTTTCCTGTTGAAGCTTATCTCCCTGATAAATTCCAGGTGCATGCTTCTTTTACAATAGTTTTTTCATAAATCGCTTACCCACTCCAATTCTTAATATCGCTTCTTTCTATTTCATTAATTATTCCCTGAACTAAGACACATCAACTATAATTTTCGCTATCTTCTGAAAGTCAAGATTATCCAAACTTGACCCCTAAAATGATTCACAAACTTCAACCTTGTAATAAGGTGCCTTCCAATGTTATGATTCTTTAACTAATTTGTTAGGATCAAGATTCAATTAATAGATATTAGATCCAAATTGAACCGTATCTAATATTGCAGCGGAAACGAACAAGATAATTAATTTAGGGATGTAGGTATTTGAGAAAATAAACAAGATCAACGTAGGGGTGATGAAGACAAGATTTTTACGTGGAAACCCAAAACGGTAAAAAACCACAGGAGGCAAGATAAAATCCACTATAATGGAGAGATTCCAAAGGATATCCCAAACGGCTGTATAACACAATGAGATCAAGATGGAATGATCTCAACCGATTATAGCACAACGGAAGTAGATTACAAAGGGTATCCCAGACGGTTGTATAACACAACGAGATCAAGAAGGAAAGATCTCAAATGGTTATAGCACAACGAGAATAGACATATCTCAAAGGAAGCGTAACGAGATATAAGGGAGATTACAATCTCATAATAAATACTCTCAAAGCGGAATAGAAAAAGAGATCTCATAAGGGTGCCTAAGAGGCACATAATTTGGCCACACCAAACTCGGTTGAACAACCTAGTATTTATAGTTAACTCAAGTAGACGTAGAATAGTCTTCTACTCGAACTCAACTGCTTAGAGTTCAAGTAGTATCTTTAAGGAAAATAATTATTTATTTCCAAACTTGAGTCTGAATGGAATTGGGACACTGCCCAACATAATTGCTTGTACATAAGCTGACATGTGAATTTTCATGATCACGTTTTCCCTTACTCTGGCATTATTCAGAGTCACTCCAGTCCTCCACGACACACCAGTTACTCATCGTGGACTCCTGCCGTTATCCTTCCCTCCATACCATTGCATCCCAAATCTAGAGGTCTCTCGCCCTCATATGATAATCAATTACCTAAGTCTTTCCATATGCCACTTATCGCATCCTAGTCCACGCCTACACAAACCAGACCTTTTCTCTTCACTTCAACAGAATGATGTCGTCTTCCAATCAGGCCCATTCACCTACTTCCCAACCCACTGGATCACCTGCTTGTACAACATCACATAAGACCTAATCACCCAGCCTGCTTGACTAGCCCATTAGTAACCCATGTGATCTAATTCTCGTACAATTAGCAGTAAAGTAGGTCCACCACATAGTAAAGCAAAGGGTGTTAATGTCTTAAAAGACCTTTACAGAACCCACACATTTACCTCCCAGTATTTGATCATGAAAAATTTCTTTAAAGCTTGAGTTACATCAGGCAAAAAATCTTGACCTCCATTAATACAGAAATTCATTCCTAGGTGCTAATATTCACACTTTGAAACATTTATGTTTCCAAGTTCAACAGCATTTCAATAGAAAATGAAGCAATAGCACATTTCGAGTTGTGAATCACAACGAAACTATACCTTCCACTTTGGCCTCCCTTCTGTCTCCGAAGACACCTCATCAATGAATGATGCAAGTTCGCCAAACAATATTTCACATATTTCAAGATGACAATGACCAAGAGCCAGAGTAGCAGCATGCTGAAACATTGTAAACAAGGAAACATCACTACCAATTATTCATGGAATAAGAAACGCCCAGACATAAGAACTAACAAACAGAAAAGCTTCTGAAGAAAATTTGTCATATCGGCACAGTCAAATTATTCAGTGTCGTATTTTATGCTCATATTTCTTGAGTATTCTTCATTCACTGAAATTACATTTCTAAAGGTTCTTAGTCCTCAGTCCTCACTCCAAAGTACAAACGAGATAATAATTTGGTTGATCTTCAATAATACTTCGATTCATCCAAAAGGAGGTAAATATGCCTCAATAGTATAGGATATAATGCTCACTCATTGTCCCTCTACAGCAGTAGTTATAGAACTAACCATTGGGTCTAGTCCTGTGATGATATGAATAATAAGCAAACAAATGGTCAAGCCAAAGGGACACAGACATATATACAAAAACCCCCCACCAACCACCCCCGCCCCTCCCCCGGTGTCCGAAAAAAAAACAACAAAAAAAAAAACTGTTTTGAGAATCACTTTTTAACTCTCACCTTTGTGAAATCATTTTCAACCCCCCCCCCAGCTTTGTGATATTGATATTTGCCCCCTAGCCATCAATTTTCTGGGAATATTTTTTTTTCACTTTAATGCTTGAGAAATACACATTTTAGTATTTACTCATTTTAAATTAGCAAAGATGTTATTTAGGTTAATCAAACCATGGTCACCGAATTAAGCTAAAAATAAAAAAAGGAGTGAATATGTCATTTCTCAAGCAAAAAAAAATGAAAAAAATAACTTGTAACCGGAAAAATGATGGCCAGGGAGGCAACTGTCAACATCACAAAGGTGAGAGGGTAAAAATGGTTTTGCAAAGGTGACGGTTACACAAATGATTTCAGCAAATGACTTACAACCCACCCACCCACCTACCCAGCTGCCCCCCCCCCCCCCCGGCGCAGCTCGTTTGCATCCCAGCAGAGCACAGCACACGCTCATGCAAAGGTTCGAAAGCACACAAATACACGTGTGTGAGCCAATGTGTATATCCGCGCCCAAATAGCCACACACACACACACACACACACACATATATATATATATATATGCATGTGTATACATGGAGCACAAAATTTTCCATCTGTGCAGAAATTATTGGGTTGATGACTTGATGGACCATGCTTGTCATGGAAAACTTGGTGCTTACACCTTGCCCCCAGCGGCGGGCCTACTTTAACCATTTTTTTGAAACACACACACACCAGTCCACCATGCATCCAGAATGCTAATATACTCCCTCAGTGCAACTTCTATCTTCACAATTAATATTATTTTTCTCCTTGAATAACTTCTTCAAAGCCTAATGTTTCCCATTCTGCCTTTAAATGAGCTTTTCTACTTTTGAGTTCTGCTTATGAATAGCAATTGTAATAACAAGTTGTGTGTAGACAGAAGCCCATTTAAACATTTATTTCAGCTTATTTACTTACTACTTGTGTTTCTAATCCAGATCTTAGAGAAGGAAACATCAGTTTGAAAAGAGTTTTTGTAGCTCCAAAGTTTCCCGCTTCCTTGGAGTCAGGACATGAGCATGCAAACATTGCATAAATTAGCCACTGATCGAGTTTGTTATCAGCATCTTGTGTCTGGTTGGCTTTGCCACCAAGGTCAGCAGGTGTAATATAAGCAAGCCGTCGTATAACCTCGGACCTGGTCCAATATATTGGGTTAAACCTGACACAAATTTCTATTCTGTATAGATAGAAAATGAAAGAGACAAATTCATGATAAGTGCTAAATAACATCTCTTCAATTTACCTTTAACACTAGTACTGGCTATGGCAAGGCAATATATTACCAAATTCTACCAAAATAAGGTGATGACAAGACAAACAAAAACAGTAATAGTGAGCAACTGCTGGTTTGAAATATCACAAACACGACATAGAGGATATGACCAAGTTAGCAAAAAGCTAGCTGGAAGTCACCTTGACAACCAACAATAAAAAATGCTTACTTTGCTTCGTTGATAGCACTTGGGCAAAGTTCAGCAGCATATTTTACAAGCTCACTAAGACAGCGTGCCCATCTGTTCTTATCTGAGCTCTCAAAAAGAATAGATTGAATATTAACATCAGTTGGAACTGCATCCCATTCACGTCTCAGGTCAAATGGACGCCCGGGATCCCAATATGCACTCTGAACAATATCATCCTGTTACAGCATAGCAAACAACTTTCAGAATAAACATGATTACAAATCTAACAATGTTGATAAAGAAAAGAATGTGATTTGAAGCAAATCAATCCTCACATAAAATGTGACAACATCAGGTGATGACATACAAGGCTTTTTGATGGGCCCTTCAACTATTTGATCATGTGTCTACCTACCACTGGTGACTTGCCAATTGGCTAAAATGCACACCAAAGGGGAATCTTCTTCTACTATGTTATTTCATTTTTCATTGCAAGTGGAATACCTTTCCTGTTGATTACTCTACTTTGGTCTGAACATAGTAAATTTGTTTTTAGTTGGTATAATCGCAGATCACTCAAACAAAAATGATCATTTAATACTCTTCAAATTGTTCATATGGCAATATATAAATTGCTCAACAAAATGCTAATTACTAATCAGCAAAATCCCCATTATAAAATTATAAAATGTTCATTACCATTCAAAAGATAATGCTCAATACTTCTGAAACATAATGCTCATTTGACACTCTACCTCTCAAATAGAATGCTCATTTCATACTTTACCAATTGTTCATTTGATAATCTTCAAAATGCCCACTACTTGATGATGAATAAAACGCTCATTTTCATCTCCATTATTAAAAAAATTAAAAATGGCAATGATCATTACTACATCATAAAATGCTAATGTGGTAGTCTACAAATTGCTCAGTAGATAACAAGAAGATGCTCTTCCGTACCAAAGTGCTCGATTCAAGCATATATACATGCTACATGTAATACGAAATACATTTACATTATGAACTTATAATCAACTATATGTAAAAGCTCAATAAAAACATATATAAAAGCTCATTTACTAGTTTCTAATTGCTCAATTGTTAACTTAATGTCTCCCAATTTCATAAACTTACAATTCATTGGGAGATGACAAATTTCGAAGCCATTTTTGCCGTAGAATCCATGAACGAACAGTTAAGAGCACAAAATCGAACAAAGAATTGGAATTTCATCCTCCAAAGAATCTGCGAACACGAGATACTCCATCGTTGCCCACATGACGATGAAGAGAACAAACCGCCATTGGACTGTCGAACTCTGAGACTAACATTACCGTAGGAGCCTTTACCAATACCTCGATTGTATCTCGAATTCGAATTATACTTACGGATCGCCATAACTAGCTTGCGGTGGTGGTGATATGGTGGTGTTGGTGGCAGTACAGTGCCGGAAGTGAGAGTTGTTGGGACGACAATCCGACAAGTGACGGGTTAGGTCTTTACTCTTTACTCTTTACAAGTAATGGCAATGATACACGTCTTTAATATGGTTAATAATCATCTTGTCATATTTCATATTTTTGTAATTTTTAATAATGTTTTCTATAATAATTATATATATATATTTATCAACTATAAGAGTATAATATTTATTAACTAGGTCAAAAAATATAAATAATAGCTTAATTTTATCAATTATATTAGAAAATGCATATTTTATGTATAGTTTTATATTTATAAAAAAATATTAATAAATAATTATTTTTATATTATTTATAAGTTGTAATAACCCTCAAAATAATGAAACATAACTTTATAATAATTTAAATATACTTATATTTAATTTTATGAGTGATCATTTTTGTTAACTTTTTTTGTCTTAAAAAATTTGTTACTTCTTAGGGTGTGTAAAATTCATGGGTAAATAGCAGTTGGATAAAAATAATTTTTGATAATTTTTAGTAACTTTTGCCAAATTTATGCTGATATATCAAAATTAAACTTTTTGTTTTTTAACTTTGGTAAATTTAGGTAAATTTAGGCAAAATTTGGTAAATTTTGATAAATTGAATTTACCCTACAATTTGACGTACCCTTACTTGTAAGATTTCAAATGTATTATACCTCTAGTAAATATTAATAATTTTGTTTTAGGCCCTGTTCTTTTCTACGGTTGGCAAACTACGGTGTCACAGTATACCGCAGTTTGCCACAACTCACCACACTTTACCACAAATCATTACTTTTCTCCCTCCTTACTTTTCTCCTCTACTTTTTACATTTTCTCTCCTCACCTATCCCATATACCAATAACCTACCACAATTTTACCACACCCACCACAATTCCACCAAACTACACCATACCGCAGAAAAGAACAGGGCCTTAATTAATATTTGTCACTTCTACAGATGAATAAAACAGGGGTAGTAATGGTAAGTTACAAAATTTTTACCCAAATTTTAAAGTGTATGTGACTCTTAAAGTTAGTTACGAGAAGAAATAAAACCAAACAGAGTTAGTAAAACATATAACAAGTATTCATATTATGTTATTTAAAACTATTCAAAATTTTCATGTTCTCCTAAAATTATCTCAATGAAAATTTTGCTTGATATGTCCAAACCCCATGATATACATAAATGTCATTTGCCTAGGTCCATGATGTAATTTTTTAGACTAAAATTTTATAGATTACCTACCTAAGTATATCTTCAATTTTAGAAGAAAGTTATTACTATTTATCATAAAATTTATCTCAATTTGTCAATATTATTGGAAAATTTATTAATATACTTAAAGTTATTAAACTTATTATCTTTTGACCATAGTTATTAAAATCCTAATTCGGATCAACAATTCTACGAGTTTACGATCCAAAAATCCTCCATCGATCCAACTCTTACTAGGATCTTAAAGTAATTAGAATCGTACGATCCTGGTTTTGCCTGAATATTATATGTTAGAATCGCAATACGATCCTGCGATTCGATCCACGATTCTACCTGAATTTGATAATGTTTGCGCACAATATCATCTTTAAAACTTTGTCCTAACAATTTAGATTTTGTATTGAAGTTATCAACTGATATACAATTTAACGTATTGTTTCATTACTAGTGAATAAAATGTTAACATTTTAACTATCATAGAACTTTATTTGAGATATTTTCCTATTGTATTAGAATCTTACGATCCTCAATCCGATTCTACGATTCTGATCCTAATTATGCCCATCGAACCTAATTAGGATCCCGATTCTAACAACCTTGCTTTTGACTTAGATTACAATGGACTAAAGAAAACTGTCTCATTAAACCTTATCTGCTACTTTTCCATGGAGTAGTAAGTGGTGAATGATTTCTAAATCTTAAGTTAATTGGAATCAATATCTCTACATTACAAAATTTAGGGGTAAGATTGCTACATCCCCTCTATATCTTGCCTCGGCGGGATGTCAGAGTTTTGGTTTTGGTTCTAGTTTATTAAAAAAATTATCAGTTGATAATTTGATTTAATTTCAAATTTTATGTAGAACACTTTGGAAGGTTTCCATGATATACTATATAATTTGCGGCATTTGTAGAAATGAAATGAAAGTAGTGATTTGGGAGCAAAAGAACAAATCCATGTATTTATAGGCAGAAAAATTGTCCTTCTAAGATAAAATGATTATAAGAGATGATCTAATAGAACAAATATGATTTTATTGAGTATACGACTATATTAGGGGCCATAAAAGAAAGAAATACTCAAAAACAATATAGAAGAGAATATTCAAGAGCATGTTGTCTACGAAATGGGGCGCAAGAGCATGCTCTTAATGGACCCTAAAAGTGGATGGAAAATCGTACTTGAAAAGCAATACAATTGTGTAGGACACTCATTGAAGGTTTGTGATGATATATAGTACATAAAAGTTCAAGACCTTCAATAAGTGTCCTCCACAATTGTATTATTTTAAGTGGGTTGACTTATTGCATATGGCATTTTGGGTTGTTGCATTTGATCAATGGTTTTTGGTATTACCATTACAAATATTATTGTTGTTTGATGTTGTCATGATGTTCATAGTTATCACTTTTAGTTTTAGTTTTCAATGTAATGGCTTTTATTCTGCTAATCATGGGTCATATAAAACATTACAAAAACTTAGATCTCTTGAATTCAACGAACAAACTTCATATTTAGATTTGAGAAAAGATAGGAAAAAAGAAGCAAAGTGACTCACCCCGTTTTCCTCTAAGACGTCAATTATAAATATAGGTTCAACTTCATTTCTTGAAAGGTAGTCTGCTTTCTCATAGACAGCAAGAGCACTTATATCATTCCATAAAGCCTGAACACAACGTAATAACTCCAGTGCAGTATGTCTAATTTGAGTGTCCACAGAACAAAGAAAGATAAGACCAACAGCATCAATCTCAGAAGCACAAAAATCAGTAGCTTCTCCTGAGCGATGAACAGAAGGTCTCCTGAAGGCGCCGATTTCCTCACTCATATGTGTTGCATCCATGGCATCAAACTCCAATCTTTCCTCGTGCAAACGCAATCTCCAGAAGCGCATAAGTTCCAACAAGCGTCCCAATGATGTTTGAATAAGAATTGGGAATTCATCAGGCAAACGTAAAATAAAGTTTGCCATCCCTCTTATGACAGCAAACCGTCGATGGGGTAGGGACTTCACAATTCGATTAAGTACTTGCACAGCTTCTTCACGTACACCAGGATCTATACTTATTCCATGTTGAGGAATTATTTCAGTGATTTTATCACTGCGACCTACCTCTCCAATCAAGTCAGGTATGCATTTTAGAACTGACCGAAAAAGATAAGCTTGACTTTTTTCTTTGGTGACAGCATCTACAGATACAAATATCACATAAGTGAGTAGCACATCAACATGTTGAATGTACTTTAATAGTTCAACAAGTAGGAAGGTTATTATTAAACTAGACAAAGAACAACTATAATACGAAAAACTTGTAGTAATTTGAAAAGAAAAATATTCTAGCATCCAAAAAGTAATGAGAGATTATGGGTGATATGATACAAAGGAAACAAATTCGTCATATAAACTTTGAGCCAAACAAAAAAGGAATCTACTTAGTTTGGGATGATTGGACAATGTACAATTCTTCTAATAGATGATTGAGTAACTAATGCAAGACAAAAAGATGCATGGAAATTTTCATATTGAAATCTTTTGCAGTATTGAATGTAATTGTTACATATAAAGAATTGTGTCTGGTTCCTAGACCTTATTTTTATATTGCAAGCAATAGAGCAATAATGAACTTATTCATAGCCACCATGCATCTTTCTAAAATGCAAAAAAGGGCGAGAAGGGACAAACAACTTGACATATAGATTAAGTTTTGCATTATATGATTGTGCAGATGATATTACGTATATAACTTTGAAAAAAAAAGACAAGAAGATAAAAATATATATTACACCATGTAAGGGGAATGAACCATCTGCCATAAAAATTTGTTAATGATTACAACATCAGAAGCATTCTAAGAAAATCTTCAATCATAATATCTCTTATAGTAGTGCAACATTACAGTAATTTGGCCGTGTTAATTTTGGGGGGATTAGAGTCAAAGTAAATTTCATGTTAGTCATTTCAGTAATTTTGATTGAAGAAACAAAAAACTAGATTAAGTTCCCCTTTCATTTGAGGTGGAGAGGAGTATATGAGTAGTAGTATTTCTTCATTAATAGTTGGAACTTTGAGTTAAAATTAGGATTAAAACTAAAATTGATTCCACATTGAATTGGCAAGCAAGATGCTATAAGATTGGAAAATTCAATTTTGAATGTCTTTGCATAATGAGAGACGCAAATCGGCCTCAAGAACAATAACATCTCTAACATATACACCATTCAATTCTTATAACTAGTGGCTACTTGACTAATCATATTGGACACTTCAACACAACTATGCACTGATGTGTATCTTAGAAGCATATCATATCATTCAATTACCAGAACATAACAAAATATGGTACTCTCATTTCCCATTTTAATTATTGTTTTCTCAACTTTGTTTTCATAATATATGTTGATATACAATTACAATACATATTAATAATTACTAATAGAAATTTATCCTTAACTATTGCTTTTCATTTTGCCTCTTTTAGAGTTAGGCACCTTCCCCTCTCTCTATACTTTTCTCCCTCATCATGTTTTTCCATATGGCTCAAGATAAACTTTTCTTTCGACGTTATATTTTTTCCAAAGTCAGTTAGAGTTCATTAATATTGGAGAGAGCTAGTAGTACTAGAAGATTACCAAGAGTAGTCCTCGATGAGGTGAGAAGAGCTTGACCGAAGGTACGGTGGCATAACCTTAAAATAAACTCAATTGCAGCCTTCACTTTTGGAATATAGTGGCCAATATCTTGAACTGCCATTTAACTCACATTAAAATCTAATGTAGATTAAAATGATAATTGAAACACACCAAATAAATATTGTAACTATTAGTTAGACCATGAATCACCTTGAAAAATTTCCAAACCTACATATTCACTTGAGGGTGAAACTACTATTTTATGCAATGCTCTGAGACCGATGACTTTTGCTTCATTTGAACTATCTTGTCTCAATAATTCCAATATCATATGGTTCATTGCAAAATCCAAGTTGCTTTCTCCAATTGCTACACAAAATTCAATGAGTTTGTCATATTGGACATCTTGGGCAAGCACTCCTTTCCTTAACATAGTTAATAATTGTGAAGTCACACTATCCAGATAATCCCAAACCCGATTTGGTGGTTGTTCAGGCGCATAAACACTTAGATAAAATCTCATAGCGCGGTGAAGACAATCTAAAGCCATAAAGCTATGCTTCTTGTCCTGCAACAAAAGTCAGGCGATACGTTATAGCATTATCAAACAAAAAATATGACTATATAAATGCTCCCTTAACTCCATAAATTACAATCAAACTTGTCATGGACTAAACAAAAGTTGATTTTCATACTCCAAGATTCCAATGTACCTTTAAAAGCTTGTATAGGTGCTCCATATGTGGACCAAAACCGGTGTGGAACTTTTGCGGCTCTCCAAGACAAAGTAGAAGGGTCACAAGAGGGTATCCAGCCTATTCAATAATAAGTCATCTTAGGGATTACGTACCACTTTACAACCTACATATAATAAAAGGTGTCCATTGTCGTAAAGACATTCCTATACAAAAGGGGTCACGTGGAAATATTTTACACACCACTGATGTAAAATCAACCAAAAGGATTTATTGAAATCTAATAATCGGCAATATATTTAATTTAAAAGGCAAAATAATATTATCACTGAGGGAAAAAGATCAAGCAATAACATAGATAACTTCATAAACAAAAAGTATTGCATACCTAGTGATAGCATGTGTCAACAACCTTCCCCCCACCCCCCCCCACCCCACCCCACCCCACCCCTGTTTCAGACCTGGCCCGGTGACCATACCAGTTGACTCAGTGGGTCAATGGGTCAACTGGTTGGACCTGGTCATACCGGTTACCGGTTGAACCGCTCAAAACCGGCATGACCCGGCCATGGGTAGAAATTTTTTATATACTTCTCAAACAATTAATTATTAAATTTCAAGGTATTGTATAACAATAATTTGACATCACACGGATAGAAATTCCAAATTCTCCCTTTCAATTAACCACATTGACCCCAAAAAAATATATATTTCTACAATCCAACTAAGCTAATCACCGATAAGATTCAATAAACATTGGGGAACCTACCTAATTTTGGCGAAAAACCTTTTGTAAAGTATCTAATACGAATAAAAATATCTTACACATATAAAATGTATTATACATAACTTCTAGGTGTAGCTAATACCAAAGACCTTACTACTAGCCACTAGCATAGTATAAATGTTGAAATAAACTTTTATCCATAATGAGCATTGATGGTAAAGAGGCCCATTGCCTAGTTTGACCACTTTCCAATTCTCAAAAACCTATCCTTTTTTTTTTTTTGTGCTAGCACAACCCCTCTCTTGCCCCTCAATACAAGGTATGATAACCTATCACTAGGTTAGGTTCAACAAGTTTTTCAAAACTACATATAATAATTACACTTCTTGGAAGTAGAATATGTATGATTTATGCTGGTCTAATTCTAGGTAGTTCACACTGAATCATGGTAAATCAGTCGAAAATAGTCTAGTCCACTAGTTGCTCCATTTTTTCAGGCATTGTCTTTGTTAGGATAATGTCTTAAAGTTACCCATTTTCTTGACATATCAACAATTTATTTTCAAATTATGTTAGATTTCCTAATTGTAGTTGGTATAATAAATCTAATTGATTTTGGAGCAGAATTTAGCGTGGATTCATAGGAAGTTCATCCCAATAAATAGAAGGTTATATTCACCTTGTAATATATGGTTGATATGAGTACCTTTAGAAATCACTCATAAGCGAGGTACAATGTTCATTGCACATTTTCACTCCTACTTATCCCTAAGATGTGAGATTGTACGAAACTTATAATATCCCCTTTTTACTAGTTGGTATTTGTTGCTACTTGTGCTTCTTTTCAACTTGAGTTTCCACATCAAATATCGCACCTATCCTTTTATCTTTATTCTTACATCCATGATTATCCACATCTTCATACTTATCATCTTATTTCTCTTTCGCTGCATATTTGCTCTAATTCTTACCCTTGTAAGTAGTAATAGATGTGAATAAGATCATAACAAGTAGCATTTGAGCTATATTTGATCCTAACAAGTTGTATCAAAGCTAGGTTTATTATGGGTACTCCAAATGAAATCAGATTCAAATCTTACCAGAGTCAGGTTAAATTCTTTCAGAGTCGGGTACAACAAGATTAAGATCCTAATGGAGTTAAGATAAACTTTTTGAGACTCGGTATAGCTAGATTCAATGAAATTCAAATCCCACTAACTAGGTTAAATTTCTTCATAGTCAAGTTCAATCAAATTTAGGATAAAGTTAGAGTTTGGTCATAAGAGCTAGGGTGCTAGAGCTTTCCTAATAAGAGGTTAAGAAGTTGATCGCAAGATCAGATGCAACATGCTGGAGAAATAATCTAGAGAGTCTGGATTATGACCATTCAACCGGTTATTTATCCATCATGGTTCTATCTTTTAGAGATCTGTCGATGGTGAAGAAATTTCAGAGCTTCCGTTGATCTTTGCAAAGTAGAGATTGTAAGGATATGTCTGGAAATCACATTGTTTCTTGACCACCTAATAATTTGTTCTAAATTATGTCAAGTTTCCTAATTGTATTAAATTTAGTAAACCTGATTGTATTTGTAATAGAATTTAAGGTAGATTTATAGCAAGCTTATCCCTACAAATAGAAGGTTATATTCATCTTATGATATGTGCCCGATGTGAGTGACTTTGAGACTCCCCCATGATAAAGCTACAATGTTCTTTACACATCTTCACTCCTACTCATCCCTAGGTCACGAGAGTGTATGGAAGTGTTTACTTTACCTCTTGTCATACCTCCTATTTACTAGTGAATATTGATGGTCACGTATGGTTTTTTGTCGCCTTGTGGTTCCACATTAAATATCATACCACCCAGTTTATATTTGTTTTTGCCTCCAATATTATGCATGATTTCATACCTATCATCGTATTTCTCTTTCATTGTATATATGCTCTGATTTTCACCCTAACAAGTAGCAATAGATAATTAGATCCTAATAGTTTTTTAATAAGTTTTAATGAGCAACCAAAAAAATTTAAAAATAAGATATCACTCATGTATATTGGTTGCAATTAGAACATAAAAATATGCCCTCAAGCTCTCCGTATTATAAGATTGACAAAATCCAAAAATGTTCGATTTTATATAATGATCGAGAAATTCACTCCAAGTCTCCAACAATACAAAGTTACTCAAAAATAGAATTATTTTTAGGATGGGTAAATTTACATATAAGCACAACCAAGGGAGAATCAAAGTTTTGATTCTCTTCTTGAGATCAAGCAACCTATCATCTACTTAAAAGGCTTGAGCTCCTCATAGTGTATCAAAAAATATGGCAATACAAATAGTCCTCCAAAGTTATCTTTCATTTTTCCAAATTTCCATGATTCAACTCTTCCCAAACCTTTTCCTCCATTTCACCAATGCACCTCACTTCCATAAGATGTCCAATAATTGAAACTTCATCTTTAAGCAGGTCATCCTTGAGGATTGATCTTTTAGTGGTTTCCATGCAAGAAACAAACTTTGACAAGAGCTTTAGACTTCTAGATTGTTAAGGTAGAAAAACCAAGATGAGTTAACTATTCATGGGTGTCTTTGAAGAAACTCTAATCTATATTTTCTAGTTTTGGTTACTTTACACATAATTTTACTTCTAAATTTGAAATATTATAATTTAGCATGCATATGGTTAATAAAGAGTAAATCCTTTCAATTATCATAATTCAAAAGATAAGTTTTAAAATCCTATTAATATGTAAAATTACCATTTTAAATTTCAATGACATCATTTCGGCATCTTGAAACAACTAATCCTCTATATTGAAAGTCAAACAATCCCACACCAACCATCAAAATTATATTGGTCCAAATAGTCTCACAGTTTAATCCATAATTGGAACAAATGTATATGGAGAGCACTAATGATGAGAAGATGAGAGAGAATCAGAGAATAATGTTGAAGGTCATGAGGACAACAATATTTGTTTATCTTTTCCCTAAAGAAAACAAAAAATAGGACGAAAATAGTCAATTAGGAGTCCCCTAGGCTTAATATAAGTTCACTCTACCTCTATCACGAGACATCCTAACTTGAACCCTTATAGAACCTTCTTACTACGGGCTAGGCCAAGTTATTAATGTTAAAGGAACTTGTTAGGAATCAGATTCAGATTTGTTGCCAGTTGTTAGTCACTTGGTACGGTGTAAAATAGAGCAATATATGCAGCGGAAGGAAATACAGGATGATTATGGAATCGAGGATAATAATAGAGAGGCAAGAATAAATATAAAGGGTGAGACAATATTTTACGTGGGAAACCGAAGAACTCGGAGAAAAACCCACAAGTAACAATCGGTATCCACTAGTAAAAAGGAGATATTACAAGAGGAGGATTATATAAACTCTCATAAACTCTCGCAACCTAGGGATGAGGAGGGTGAATATGTGGAAATAACACCGTACCTCCCTCACGGGGAGTTTTGAAGGGTCTCACATCGGCCACGTCTGCCACATGTTACAAGGTGAATAAAGACCTCTATTTATAGGGGTAAGCATCCTATAGATCTGGCTAGACTTCCACTCCAAATACAATTAGGTTTTAGAATGTTATTCCAATTAGGAAACTAACCTAAATATAATTAGGAAATAAAATAATTTCCTAATAGCAACCAATAACTTGGAGTGTTTAGGAAACTTGTCAAATAATGAGTCGAGAGAATTTGGGTCATTAACCCAACATAATTGTATCCAAAGAGATTACTGTATAATGAATAAAGTGTACAAATATGCATATGTTCACACATTTCTATGGAGGATAAATTAAATCTACTACAAGACTTCTATATGACAGGTTTGGTATTATGTTCTTCTAAAATCACTGGAAGGAAGTTGATCCTGAAGTTTGTCTAGTTATTCAGTTTTTCTTTCGTGATGGTCGACTTTTAAGACAGGTCAATCACACCTTTATTTCTTTAACTCCAAAAATTGAAAATCCCTCTTCACTGAATCATTTTCGTCCTATCAGTCTTTGTAATAGCTTGTATAAGATTATCTCTAAATTATTAGTTAATCGATTATGAGATGTGCTTTATAAAGTAATTGACCCCATCCTAAGTGATTTTGTGCCAGGGAGATCTATCGATGATAATATTCTCCTTACCCATGACATTATCAATAAATTCCAACTTATGAAAGGTCAAAAGAGTTGGTTTGCTCTCAAACTTAACATGAAAAAGGCCTATGATCGAGTTGAGTGGAACATTCTCTGGTCCGTGCTCATACATTCGATTTTCATGAGAGATGGGTTAATTGGACTATGGAATGTGTTTCTACAGTTTCTTATTCTATTCTTCTTAATGGAGAAGCTTGTTGGTTCTTTAAACCTTCTAGGGGAATTAGCCAAGGTGACCCCCTCTCACCTTATCTCTTTCTTTTATGTATGAAAGTCCTGACTAGACAAATTCGTCATGAGGCTGGTAATGATAAAGCAGATATTGGCTTTAAAATTTGTCTCTTTCTACTCGCATCCCTCGTCTTTTCTTTGCTGATGATAGTTTACTTTTCTACTAGAATAAGTTAAATTCTTGTCAGAATTTACATTCTATTCTTACCAATTTTTACAATTGGTCCGACTAATTAGTGAATTATCACAAGTCTATAATGAATTTCTCCAAAAATTCTACGGCCAGGGATAAACAGTTAGTTTATGGAGTTTTTGGCATCTTCCATTTTTCTGGGTTTGGTAAATACCTTGGTTGTCCTATTTTTTCTGGACGCCCATCTAAGCTTACTTTTTTTGAATTAGTGACCCGAACGACTGATAAGCTCCAGCCCTGGAAATCTAAATTTGTTTCCAAGGTTGGCCACACTACTCTCATTCAATCCCATTTAGAAGCCATGCCTTCTCATACTCTCCAGTGTTTTCACCTCCCCAAAGACACTGCTTGCCAAATTGATTCGATCTATCGTAATGTCTTTTCTAAAGATCTTTCCACTAACAAGGGGTTAAATATGGTAGCCTGGGATAAAGTTTACCGTCCTAAGCTCTTAGGTGGACTTGGTCTTAGGAAAACTGAGGCCGTTAATTCTGCTTTTTTATGTAAGCTTCTTTGGAAACTTCTGTTTGAAATGGTCTTTGGGTAGACCAAATGCATGCTAACTACTTGTATAAAGACCCCCTCTTCCAAGTTCGCTAAACAACAAGATTAATGGGCTTGGAAATCAATCCTTAAAGCCCGCCCCATTTTTTCCAAAGGTCTCCCTTAGAAGATCGGTGATGGTGCTACTATTAAATTTTGGAAGGATAACTGGTGTTCGTTGAATAATCTGTTAACTATTAATAATATCAGTGATCCGTCTAAGCTTGATCTTAGGTTAAAATTAAATCATCTTATTCTTCTGGATAAATCTTGGAATATACCTCTCCTTGAGTCTATAGTTAATGCCCCTTCTATTGCTCTTATTCGCACTCCCTATTCCTGTTAATTCTTTTCCTGATCAAAATTGTTGGAGTCTAACCGGGAATGGTGAGTTTTCTACTAAGTTAGCTACTTGGCTTATGCATAATATTCCTGTCAACTCTCAACCCTTGGAGATTAATTGGATTTGGAAACTGGACGTTCAACCAAAGCTTAAACTTTTCTTTTGGCAATCTCTTTGGAATGTCCTGCCAATAAGAGATTGTCTCCATTATTGGGGTGTTCATCTTCCTAGCATTATATGCCAGTGCTGCTCTAATAATATTGAGTCGTTGGACCATCTGTTTCTACATTGTTTGTTGTCTAACGAAGTCTGGAACTTCGTTATGCTTCAAAACTGGCTGGTTCCTTCTTCCATTCTCCATAACTCGGAGGACTTTCCATCCTTTTGTTCACATTTAGAGTCGTCGCCTCCGATTGGTCGGGTTATTGCTCTACTTTAGAGTATTTGGAAGGCTCAAAATACGCTTATCTTTCGTAACTCTTCTACTCCCTTTTCCTTTAATTTCATCTGTTCTAAACAGGCTACTGCGGAATGGTGAATGTTCTAACCGGGAATGGTGAGTTTTCTACTAAGTTAGCTACTTGGCTTATGCATAATATTCCTGTCAACTCTCAACCCTTGGAGATTAATTGGATTTGGAAACTGGACGTTCAACCAAAGCTTAAACTTTTCTTTTGGCAATCTCTTTGGAATGTCCTGCCAATAAGAGATTGTCTCCATTATTGGGGTGTTCATCTTCCTAGCATTATATGCCAGTGCTGCTCTAATAATATTGAGTCGTTGGACCATCTGTTTCTACATTTTTTGTTGTCTAACGAAGTCTGGAACTTCGTTATGCTTCATAACTGGCTGGTTCCTTCTTCCATTCTCCATAACTCGGAGGACTTTCCATCCTTCTGTTCTCATTTAGAGTCCTCGCCTCCGATTGGTCAGGTTATTGCTCTACTTTAGAGTATTTGGAAGGCTCAAAATACGCTTGTCTTTCGTAACTCTTCTACTCCCTTTTCCTTTAATTTCATCTGTTCTAAACAGGCTACTGCGGAATGGTGAATGCGATTTCGTCTTGGGGAGTCTTTTCTTTTGACTGGTAACATGTCCTCTACTACTGTCACTGCTTCTATGGTGATGGTTGCCTGGCACCCGCCTCCTCAAGGTTCCTACAAGATCAACTTCGATGAGTCTAAATCTACTCTTGGTAGTGCAGGTGGTTTTGTTATTCGTGATCACATGGATAAGATGGTGGCTACTTCCTCTTTTCCGCTGGCTTCTTCCTCTGTGTTAGTTGCTAAAGCTTCGGCTCTTCGTAATGGGACCCACTATGCTATGCAGCATGAGTTTTCCTCTTTATTGGTTGAAGGGAATAACTTGTGTATCATCAAGTCTTTACGGGGAGAATTCCAAATGCCTTGGAAAATTGATGCCTTATTGAAGATGTTCGTTTGATGTTGACCTTCTGCTCATATGTCTTTATTTCTCATATCTTTAGGAAAGGTAATCGTGTTGCTGCCTGGTTGGCTAAGTTTGGTGTTTCGCTCCAGTTAGCAGCAAGTTGGGTTGTAAGTTCATTTGTGTTTTTGTCCTCTATTTTGTGGGAGGACCAACTGGGCATTTCCCTTGAGAGAAGGGTTACCTAGCCTTGTATTTTTTACCTTTTTGTACAAAAAAAAAACTACGTACATACTAACTATACAGAAATACACATACATACATAAGTCTACCATATTATAGCTTTGGCCGTGTTGAACTGATATTATAGGTATCTCTTTTAGAGTTTCAGAAATGACAAAGAGAAGTTTACGATGAACCAAAGTTTTCAAGCAAAGACAAATTGAATAACAATTTAGATGGAAGTACGAATTCCAATCAAGATGAACTTATTGACTAGGCTTATTTGAAAGGAAACAATCATAAAATAAATGAAGATGATCCAAACTAAATCCCAATTAAACAATAGTGCATCCAAAGAAGATTTTTTGATTAAATAATATGACATAAGCAGAATTATTAAATAACTTCTAAATCTTTAGCTTTCTTTCAAGAATAAAATAAATCTTGGGATCAAATCAACGATCATTATCATAAAAAAAAGAGGAAACATTTTAAGATAAGCAATCAAGACCATCTTGGATGCTAACTTCCATATTATGTTATTGAAGCAAAACCAGTTAGGAATGTAAGAAAAAGAGAGTAGTCAAATGTCATTATAAAATAGATTTAACATCACTTGCTTTTGGTTACTCACCGCTAAATGTTTGCTCTGTTTTTCCATCCATTGTGTCAACTGTCCTCTTATTCGTCCAACTGCTTCATACCAAAGATGTAATGCACCTTGTACGCCAACTGGAGGCCACTGATTTCTTCCACCATCTGCTAGTGGAGCTAAGATATTTGTGAGCATATTGCAGAGTGCATGGTGAAGTTCACTTTTTCGTTTGTGAGGAGCACGGTTTAAAGGGTGTGCCTTTGCAACAAATGTAGCTGATGCATTCAATGCGCCCTTTGTCTTAGTCTGGCAATTACTTATCGTTATAAAGGCGAACAAAATTATTAATTACTTTCATGGGGGGAAGAATGTTCAAAATACACCTACCCCAAGTTTTAAATAACACATGCCACTTATGATACTTAGAGTTTCACTTCGAGCGACACTAGTGTCAGAATGACGAGTATTTAGCTCCATGAAAAATCGTTCAGTCACTGCTATGAATCTGTATCAAACATAAATATATTCAATTAGCCTATGTAACCAACACATTACAAATGTTTAAATGTGTATAAACATAATAGCATTTTGAAATCACATAAAGCAAAACTGACAACTGAACTTCAAGTAAACAAAGAAACGGTAAGCGACTATACTATTTACTCTAGAAAGTCCTAAAGTACGCTGATAACTGCGTTTTATAACTATGTGTTTTAGGGGTTTTTGATAGTGAATTTGGGATAAATTTGATTGTAAATGTTGATTTATACCCCCTATTTCTCTATTATGCTCGGTGTTGTTGTTCTGATGAAAACTTGTAGATTTGGGAACAAAACACCAGCTTTGGGAACATTTATGGCAGATTTTAGGACACCACGGGCCTCCAAATGTCAAGAACAGACCGTGGCATGAATTTGGGACGAAACGGAGCAACCAGTGGCCACCATGGGCAGCCCGTGGCGATCACCACGGTCCGTGTACGAATTGTACGGACTGTACGGACCGAGGCAGACTGCCTATGTAGATCGGTTGTTTTCGCAAGTAGAAAAGGGGGCAAGCGGCGGTTTTTCGAGATTCATTCATTATCTATCATTTTTCCTTCGTTCTTTGGCCGTGAAGGAGAGAAAAGAGAGCCCTAATACTTCCATTCTACTCCTCTTCCCCACCATCAAGATTCAAGACCGAATCGATTCAAGAGAAACCAAGATCAAGATTCGAGAAGGAAAGGAGCGTCGTTCGTGGAGAAGGTTCTACCTCGGGATCGAAAGGCTCGACGAGTTGTACTCTTTGCAATTCTATTCTTTCTTTTCGATTCCCTTCTTAGTTTTGAGATTTGATTATGATGTTTGGAACTTGTTTCGTGTTTTCATTGAATATGAGTGAGTAGTTTCTTTGAATTCTAGGGTTTTGCAACTCGAAACAATGTAGTTTTGATTGATTATTATTAGTTTGTGCATGAATTCTTGATTAGAATCAACAGAAGGTTGTGTTTTCCATGTTTATGAGTATTCTTAAGGCCTTGAACATTTGTAAGTTTGAGATTAACCTAAGAAGTACTGAAAGGTGAATTAGGGTAATCTGACTATCAACCTGTCTACCTAGGTTTGCGAAAGTTGAGAAAGGAGTAGTGAACTAGGGAATCAATAGATAACCTGACCTTTTGAGACCTTCAATTCTGATTAACCTAAAAGGCACACGAAAGTTGTTGATTAGGTTGTTTAGAATAATTCTATTTAGCATCGAAAGGGCGATAGAATTCAGAGGTTGTTGATTCTTGATTCGTTCTTGAATGTATGATTGTGCAGGCTAGGTTTTAGTAATCGAACTCGTTGTTAGGTTAGCATTTCACTAGAAGTCTTTCTCTCTTGATTAGAACATTTGATTGAATTTTTCTTGCTTTATTAGTTTGATTAGTTGTTAAACCTTTTCCAAAACCTAAAACCTTATTAGCTTAGCAATCGCAATAGAGATTAGTTTTCTGTGCTGCTAATTGAGTCTCTGTGGGATCGACCTTGACGTGCTACTACGTACACCGTGCGCTTGCGGCCCTGCCATACGCTCGAGCAAAAAAGGCCAAATGTGGAATAGCAGAAGAAAAATAAACATGATTCTTTAAATAAATATCTTTTTGACCTTAGCCTAACAAATTCATGCTACTACTAAGCACTAATGATCGATTTACCTTGTTGGCTCAATGGAAGGACATCACATGCTACTGTCAAGCACCAATGATGGGCTTCCCTTCCTTGCTAAACACAAGAAAGACAACTTGTAGACTTACCTAGATCATCGTCTTACCCAGACAAAATTTTAGTGACACTAATAGTAGATGCTAAAAAAAATGTCACAGACGATTTTATAGCCCTACAGATAAAAATCTAGATTAGATTTATGTGTCAATTGCTTAATCAGGCTAGCAGAATGTCATACCTACCTTTTCAAACCTTTACATTTATGAACTTTCTCATTCTAAGTCTCTTTTACTTATAGTCATTTCTATTTCTATCCTAAACCTATAGAACATAATCCTAAAATTATAGGTCAAACCATATATCATAGCCACCATGGTCAAACATCCTCCATGGGAACTTGGTGGGGTCAAGTGGTCTTCCCTTAGCCTTGTGAGGCTAAGCAGTGTCCATTTCCAGCTAACCCTAAATTGGATCCTTTCTTACAGTTAGGTCGAGTGACCTCCCCAACAAAACCAAATGGCATCCACCATCGCATGTATAATATGTATAATATGTAAAATTCTAAATTATCATTTTCTACAAGAATTAAGGAACAAAAGTGGTGTAATTAAACTTCTCATTCTCAAACCCTGGTCGCAGTAGACGCTCAATTTACAAACAAGCATTAGAGTTTTCAACCGAATCCTTGTATCCTTGCCCCAAAAGTTTACGATTTTAGTTTTGTAGTTGGAGTTTTCTTAAAAGCTTGTTGTTTTCTCTTTAATATCGACTAGTGGCTGACTACTTCATTAATATGTATGAGTAGGTCATCAGAATAATTTTCTCCTTAAAATTTCCATCTAGTGACTAAGTGAATCAATATTTACTCATTATGCCACATAATAAGATAAGGGAGCCCAAGAAAGGACCCGTCGGCCTACTCCCTGTAGTTTAGTAAGATGGTTCACTGTTGGTCACTCAACAATATTGAGATAAAGCTCAAGAGAGTGTAATGAGATACGTACTAAAGTATCATCTTAATAAAGCTCAACACAAGATGAAGGCATAAGTCGAGAATTGGAGATCAGTGGTTTAACCTATGTGAAACTTCTATCTAATCAACAACATTCCATGAAACTTAGCAATAATCAGAAGCTTGGGGCTAAATATTTTAGGCCTTTTCTAGTGATCAAACATGGTAGGTTATATGGCTTATAAGTTGCAGTTTGCCCACCAAGCTATCATCTACCATAATTTTCATATTTCTCTCCTCAAAAAGTATTCAAAAATTTATCTTTGATGAATACTTCCTGACATCAATCAAGGGTTGATTGTTACATAATTAATAGTTGTATCATAACGAAAATCAATAGCCATAATGACTAAAAAATTATCAAGAATAGGTAGGGAGCATCCGCCTATGTAATAGTACATTGATCTAACTCTACCAAGGAAGAAGCTACTTGGGAGTCGTATTCTAAGAATAAAAAGATCATTTAAATATCGAAACTCGAGTGCATATTTCCTGAAGAGGGAGGCAATTAATATAGAATTCTTAAAGGTAAGTGTGAGTCAAGTATATATAAAAGGAGAAATGGTAGTTTATTAGAGTTTATTAGGATAAGTTGGCTAGGATGTGTCTATTATGATGTTAGTTTCTCTAGGTTTTTATGTATTGAGCATATAAAAAAAAACCTCGACTATAATTGAGATTTTATAGAAAATTAACACCAAAATGATTCTGCTCCTCTCCATCACTAACAACCAAAAATACCCTTTTTACTCTCCTTTGAGTTTTGATTACTCTTGGGAAGATGATCGAATTCTTAAAAGAATGGAATATTCCATATCTCTTAATTTCAAGTCCCCATTAGGGAGAAACTATATGTGCTATGGAGGTTGCCTTTTTGTGAACCTAATGTATCCTTATATAGTAATAAATTATGACAACGAACTATAATTACTGTGCAACACCTTCCAAGGCACTATTTTTTTTTGTAACATAAGAAATTGTCAAATGTGCTAGTTAATAGTTGGAGCGCCATTTTATTAGCAACATATTATGCAATACTCATCACACCTTTGATTGTTAAACTGAAAAATAAATTCTTTCCACACAATATATTGATTCAGATCTTTTGCCATCAATCCTAAATCTTTATATTTCGACCTAGTAGAATCCTCAGATGTGTTCTCTTCATTCCTTGAGTTTGCTTCTCAATATCTTTCTTTTCTCATCAATAGGTGATCTATTTTAGAAACTTATCATTAGAAATTTATCCAAAAATTAAAGTAACTTATTTTTTAATCAAGATAGAAATTCAAAATCTAAGAGTTAAGCCATAGAAGAATGCTTGGTTGGAGATACTTTCTTTAATATAAGCACGACATCATCTATAGAGGAGAAAACAAGAAAATCACGAGAAAAGTAAAGTTTCAGAAGTGTACTACCTATGGTAATCCACCATAGTAGCAAAAGTCTGCACTAGAATTTTTATTTTATGCAATAGGTCTTAACCAAAAACTTGAAACACTAAAGTTCTTATCACAATAGTTTAACTTCTATGAAATTTATGTGTAATTGGAAAAGATAAATTCAAACATATAATACAAATATCATTTATAGAACTTCATTTCTACAAGTTAAAATACAATGCCCCAACACAGTATTATTTTATTTTTCCATATTCAATCATGTAATGCACTAAAACTCTGAAAAAAATGACTATGCTACCGAGCATTTGATGCTTCCATGCATTTAAGATGCGTGCGCCTGCGTCTTTCTCCCTTTTTTTAAAAGAAAAATAATGAGGCTCCTCTTATATTTAACCCAAGTCCATTTCTAGTTTCTTGTCCAGCCCATTTGCACCTTTTATATATTGATGTTTGATTTTAATTGCCTTTGTAGCTTTTGCTGTCTATTTGTTTGTTTGTAATTTTTCCCCTATATTGAGTATTTAACATTAATTATTTTTACTATTTGATATGTATTTTAAGATAATTGTCATATAACCATACTTTTCAACCTTTTATTTTCATTATTAGCAAATTCTATTTCTGTAAAAATTTTATGAACATTGTAGTACATTTCTATGACATTTTTTATGAGGCTTATCAACATTACAGGAGAATTTAAGAGCATTTCTAAGTTATTTCAAGGGTATAGGTGGATTATATACATCTTAGAACTAAGCAGGACAAGTACAATGATCATAATGTATCTTTGTAATATATAAAGCCGAAGGGGTTTATGGTACGCAAATTTCACTTTACCCATTTTACCCCTTGCCATTGATAAATTATAAGAATATAATAGTAATTACAATGATTTTTATTTGCACCAAAATATTTATCAAAGAAATTGTTACCACTAAGATTTGAACCTCTAGTACAAAGGAAAACTCTCCAATTTCTATACCATTAGACCACCATATGTTTAGTTAATATTTTATTTTTTTATATATTCTCTATTCCCTCTTTCACATTAGAACCATCATTTACTTCATTTTATTTTTTTGGGTTTCTATTTTCCTTAATTTACTTTATATTATTACATATTTTTGTAATTTCTTTTAGGTTCATTGTTGTTATTTAAATTATTTTATTTTTTGATATTTTGTGCAAAGTATAATATTAACTTTAATCATCTCTATTTCTTTTAGAAAAGATTCAATTTCATTAAAAAAAATTATTACATTATACCTAGAGTATCAACCTGTACCTACTTTTCCCTTTAATTCCATAACTTATTCAATTTTTATGTCATAAGTCAACACACTAATTGTTGTATAATTTCTTATTTGCCTATTTATCTTTCTTTAATTACCGAGTTTATTACAAGTTGAACTAACCTAAACTTTTTTTGAACTTATTATTCTGAACTAACTTGAACTTAGCTGTTAGATCTTATTTGAATTTATTTGAAAGAGTTCTTTTGCAAATTTATTTTGAACTTATTTAACTTATTTAGAGAAACAACTGAAAAGTAAATAACTTTAACTACACTGACTCGCCAACATCCACCATGAACCAAAGTCGAAATTGGATTTAAATAATCTGAGTTTTGATCATGATAGACCGAATAATCTGAACTTTAAAAATATTATTAAATAATATGAACTTTGACCATATTTGATTACAGTATCATGTCAGCATTAATTATTTACCTAATCCTTATTTATTTAAAAATATTCTCTTTATTTTTTATTATTCCCCTTATTTATTTCAATTTCAATATGGTTAAAGTTCATATTCATTTAAAAAAGAGGATTTGGTAAGTAATTAAGGTTGACATACTATTGTAATCCAATATAGTCAAAGTTCAGATTATTCAGTGATATTTTTAAATTTCAGATTATTTAGTCTATCATATGTTAAAATTCAGATTATTTAAATCTAATTTCCCTTAATATTTTAAGCAAAATCAATAGTATCAACTGTTTTTTTTTACATAAACATTCCATTTTCAACAAAGGATTAATATTTGTCTTTTTTTTTTAATTTATGTACAACAACGACAACAACAACAACTGTCCTCAATATAGTCCCGCTGATGCAGGGTTTGAGGGGATCCAGATGTAGTCATGCAATCTTCCCCTCATTCATAAGATTGCCTCATTTTTTTTTATGTTTGGAAAAAAAATTGCAAGAAAGATAATGTTAATTGCAAGAGCTACCAATCTTTATCTGGAGTTGGACTAATATTAAAGATGTTTTTGAAACACATACACGCTTAGCGTGTATATCAAAATTTTAACTACACTGACTCGCCAACATCCATCATGAGCCAAAGTCGAATTATTATTAGGATTTTTATTTTTAAGCAAAATAAGTTTTGATTCGCATGCATTGCGTGTATCGATTGTTATATTTATTTTGTGTGTGTGTATATATACACGCAAAAAATAAATAAATTCAAAAATCGATGCACGCAATACGTGCGAATCAAAACTTGTAAGGCTTAACCCAAGTAGCCTGGTTGAGGCAGACAATTCTGGACCCAACATGGATTGAACATGGACCGTGTTGGTGTCCAGAGAGAAAGAAAGTGGACAACATGATTAACACGAATCGTGTCATGACTGACACATCCTGTATTGGCCTTGACACGAGATGTGCCAGGCTTGGCATTGTTCGTCCAAGACTCATACCTCCAAATTAATGCCTAATGGCTAATTTATTTAGTTAATCCTAATTAACTACGTGTTATTTGTACCCAACAACTATATTTCTAATATAGAATCTGGTCAATTGACTTGGTATAGTCAATGTCATGATCGTCTTTAAGGTTTCTCTTTAAGTGCCTATGAGTGATGATGTTACAAGTTTGTTATTCCTCTCAATCTCCCCTATAAATAGGAGTATCCTAACCATTTACTAGACACGCCAAGTCCTCCGAGTAGTATAAAGACACATCTTTCTCTCTAATATTGATGCAAACAATACCTTAGAGAAATACTCTTTATATATGTAAGAATCAAGTCTAAGTTGTGCGCAAGTTTGGCTAAAATTTTATCCCATTAAACATTTACGATATAGTAAATATTTCTTAAGGCAAATGAGTTCTTCCGTGACACTTTAGTCATATGTATCCATGAGTGAATCCTCTAATTAGTATGTTAACTCTTCATCTTGTCACACCAACCCTAAGAAGATCAAAAGTCCAAGTGAAGATGATGAAAGTTCAAGTCATTCAACCAACCATTTTCCCAACAAGTGCATGATCTGTTTAAGAAAATTGTTTTAGAGTTTTTATGAGCATTACTATAGAGTTTTATGAACATTTTTATATAAATATACTTTTCAAATTTATTTTTTCATTATCATTATTACTATTTTCTGTCTTTATAAAGTTTATGAATATTGTAGTTCATTTTTATGAACATTAATTTTTCACGGGATTCATGAGCATTGTATTAGAGTTTAAGAACATTGCACGATCTATTTATGAATGTGGGTTTAGTGTTTTTATGAGAATTTTAATGATTTAATTGTGAATTACATATGGATATGAACGTGCCATAGATGTCAACATTTGTGAGTTACATACATAGTGTTTTTACATAAAAAGTTAAAAATAATAATAAAGAAAAGTTAAAGTGGGAAGGGGAGCATGTCCACGGTGCATGGAGCATTATACACCAAAGGTATAATCGTACCCTAGCTAAAACTCTTTGGCTCCAAACACTAATTATGCAATTTTCTTTCAACTCTTTGTGAAGAAGTTTATATTAAACACTTATATCAATAATAGAAACGTCAGTAGTGAAAACAACACAAAGAACTTTTAAGCTAAAGTTGAATATTTTTCGATCTTTAGTGAAGGATCCATGCAAAACAAGCTCAAATTCACATAAACATGCATAATCACAAATATAGCAGCCATAACTCCTTAATATTAATACATTAACATAAATTTTACAATCTAAACAGTTGTCGATCTGATACAAGTAAAATTAAATCAGAACTTTGACTTACCTAATGTGAGATAAAGCACCTAAAAGTTGAGCAACGTAATCCAAGAGCAATCCCCTTAAATCAGCGAGAGATGGATATTCAATTTGGCTGACAACTCTGTCAAATACACAAGAATTTTCAAGAGCAATACTATTCAAATTCTTGAATACCTAGCTTTTGTTGCATTTTGTTAAACTTTTCAATAAAATGAACACTATTTGTATGCCTTTTATGGTAACCTTCTATGGTCACACATAAGCTAATATTCAAACTACATTTCCACAGTTTTGGCCTCCCTAATAAATACGAGCAACCTCAAAAAAAATAGTAATTTATCCTTATATTTTTCTACAAATAGTTGGAATCAACATCTTCATGCTCGCTTGAGGAGTCAACCCACAAGCATATCAAATATGAAAGAACTGTCCTAAAAAGAAATGGCAAAACTAAGACATACACAAGAAACCCACAAAGAGAAAGTTGAGGAGTCATCACCAAAAGTGACACCTACAACATACGACATAGATTGACTTTTGGGACAATGTCAGGCTCCTTAGACAACAGACAAACCCAAAAATATTTCGCAAATAAGTGCAAGGACAACCAATCCAAGAAATCATGAATTGTAAAATATGAAGTATATTGAGAAATTTATTACCTATCAGCATTAATTAACCAATCAAACACAAAGTTCTCAAGCCCAGACCAAAGTTTCTCTGTAGAAAGTGAAGTTGATTTCATACATCAACAACCGCCAATTCAAGCCAATATATGACAAGTTTAAGTAGAAAGGAAAACTTGCATCGATCTTTAGACCTGTGAGTCCTTCTGGTGGGCAACACTCAACAAATCGAATACATGCTGAGCAGAATATGCACTCCACTGCAAGCTGAATCCAAAATTTATGATCATCTATTAGTAAGTTATTTTGTTCAATTAAATTTTTAACTTTTAAATGAGAAGACATGAATTAACTTAGAAAACATGAGCATATATGCAACACTCAAACTATAACCCTAATATAAAAAGGTTATGCCTTCCATTCTTACAAAACTAAATTTGAAAAGTTTAACTTCATAACAGTTATATAAGACTCTTTTTAGCTTATCTGTAATCCTATAAGAAAAAAAAATTAAAACACAATAAGCTTCTTCTCATAATATAGGTTTATCACATTTTACCAATACCAACACAGAGCCTAAGGACTCTTATTTATAATGGGAATCATATCGTTAAAAAATAGAAAATAGTATGTAGTATTGCTTTATCTAATATTAGCCCAATATTAGCTAGAACAACATTTTTTCCCTAGAAATATGTCACTTTGCTTGTGTTTAATTAATTAGCAATTTTTACCTACAATTAAGTCTAATTCTCACTCCTTGTAATACTTATTGAAGGAAATAAATAATTTAGATTCTAAGACCACACTTAATACTAATCAATATATAAAGATATGTTTGGAAAAAGAGTAAGTCGCCAAATGACATAACTAGGGTACGTTGTCCCTTTAACTCATATATGGATATTTCTCATTAAAAATAACGACTATCAAAGATTAACCATTACATAGCACCCAACTTTTGTAGAACCTATTAGGTTTTACAAATAAGAATGGTGTTTTAGGTTTTCAAGTGAAAAAAAGGATCGAATACGTCAATATATATATTTATATTAAACATCACTTGTTTCTTTGTTTTATCTTAACTAGACATTCCAAAAATTTAGGAGAATAGTTTCCTTATCTTACCTTCAGACCTATATCACTCATATTGTCGCTCCATCTCATTGCACCTATTGTAGTTTATGGTTAACTTCACAACAAGCTATATATGTTCGGTCTGAAAATTATACATCACTTTATATTTGTCACCTTTTCTTTTTTTAACAATTAACTTAGACATTCTAATTATATATTTTTTTATTTTCTTTTTTATTCACAAAAAATCTTTAAAAGTATTATTAATTAGATAGAAAATCTTTAAAATAGAAATAAAATAGAAGTTTAAATCCAATGCTACATGTATACCCCATCTACATTTCTTTAGATTTATCTGAGCAATGTAGAAATTAGTAGCTTATGTTTTTTCTCTTTTCTTTTAATGTAGTAGCTTTGGGGTAGTTGGTGCCCCTACTTTCATTATTATAAGGTCTGTATCTGAACTAGGTTGGGTTTGCACTGTTTTCGTGCTGAATGACATTGTGCTTACCCCGGTGAATAAATTGGGCTGTTGGCCCTAATTATCGAAAAAAATAGAAGTTTAATTTTTTTATGTCTATTTATTCAGAGTTTTGCCCAATTGATCAGGTGCCTATTTAAGTAACTGTAGACGCCAAAATAATACTCAATAAGTGACATGAGAATTTTAGATTTGTTGGACTCCTCAAGGATTTTGGGCCATATGGGTACCTCATGGATTTCTGTCAAGAGGGTCCTTGGGTCAAAGGGGTCCTCGCCGAGTTTGTTGGTCGAGGGGGTCTTTGGGGATTCAGACTGCTAGTCAAGTCAAAGTCAACTCTTGGTCAAGGACAACTCTTGGTCAAGGTCAACTATTGGTCAAAGTCAACTTTTGATCAAAGTCAACACAAGAATTCATGCAAATTTCAAGCAAGCCCAAGATAGAAATCCTTGCGGATTCCCATCCGACCCAAGACAAGAGTCCTCACGGATATCAATCTGACCTAAGACAAGAATCCACGCGAATTTCAAGAGGGCACAACACAGAAATTCGTGCAGATTTAATTAGATTGGCACAGGACAAAAATCCTCACGGATTTTCAAATGGCCAAAGACAAAAATCCTCGTAGATTTCCATCGGGCCTAACACAAAAATCCGCGCAGATTTGGAGCTGGCCGAATGCGGGAACCTCGCAGATTTCGTCAAACTAACGATTAAACAATTGTTACCAACCGCCGGTCAATTGGTAACCGGGAATCAAAAAACCGCGCAGACCCACTTCGAAAGTCCGCGCAGATTTTGAGCTGACCTAATACATGGAATCGTGACAGATTTAATCAAACCAGCAGTTAAACAACCGCTATCAACCGTCGTTCAACACGTGGTAACTGTAGGACAAAAACTTCCTTGACCCCTTTTGGAACCCTCGTGGAATTTGAGCAACCGCTATCAACCGCCAGCCAAAAAAACCGCTTAGACCCACTACAGAGTTCCTCGCGGATTTCGGCATTATGGGGGACTTTTTAATCGTAGAGGAACTGTCTCAATGGAGCTATAAACGGGAAGCTCGAGTTCATTTTTTGGGACGATTTTTCTGACTATTATGCTCACACTTAAAAAGACAAACGTCATTGGGAAGCATTCCAAGGGCACGGATCTTCGCGAATTTGCCGATTTAGGGTCCGACTGAAGCTAAATTCTCGCAGATTTGTCAGAGTCTGATTGAAGCTAAGATCCTTGCGGATTTGACGATTCTGGGTCTGACTGAAGCTAAGATCCCATGGATTTCTTGATTTTGGTTATGGGTTAGGTCCAACCAAAGGGTCGGTAATTAATTTTTCATTTTTTTATTATTCATATGTAATAATGTAGATCATAGCGCCTCGTCTGTTGTAATTTAATTTTTTTTGGGTACTAGTTTATATTGTTAAACTTTTGCATGGTTTAATTTCTAAAATCTTGTGATAACTTTCTTTGTTTTTGTTCTTCTTAAAAGCCTGATGGAGTAAAGGTCGCTACGGCAGGCGGTGTAGGGGCATCCCCCTACACTTGTACCTTTACCCCCGAACCGGTCTCTGGTTCGTGGATCGTGAAGCTCTGATCTTGGTTTTTGAGAATTTTTCACAAATTGACTGGTGACTCCGTTTTTTTTTTAATATACATTATTGCATCCATGTTAGTGTGTTTGATTTACTTGGATTTACTTCTTGACCTTCTTTTTTGGCATGACCAGGTGACTTGCACAGTAGGCTTGGGTGTCTTCACTGTCCAGGGATCCTCGCAGATTTATGTTCAGTGGGCTCACTTGAGACACTCCGTGAGTCAGCCAGTAGGCTGCCTGAGGTGGGACAGTGGCCTAACCAAGCTACACTGCCATGTGATCCTCGTGGATCTTCTAGTAGTGGGCATGATTTAAGCCCTGATCAGGCCTATCAAAGGTAAACCAAAGCCTTGAGTTGAGGCCCAAGTTGTCCTCGACCAGAAATCCTCGCAGATTTCTGCCTAGGAAGCTCGGGCCGACTTTGGGTCGGGTCATCCTGTTGAAATCATCGAGAGAAGATGTGTTTTGGATTTAAATTTAGTAAAATTGAATATTCTTAACAATGTGAAATAATCAAATCAGCAAAAATAATATTCATGCATAAAATAATTAAAAATGCACCCTAGAAAACATAAGCAACCCTACGTCAATCTCGATACTCCGTGGGGGACTATGCTCTCTGGGTCGCGGGCCTTACAGTAACCAAAAGAAAACAAAAGGAAAATAAAAAACATATTATCAATCCATAAGCTACCTATTAACACAATTAATCAGAAGCAATAGCATTGAAGCACCACTTTAATCCACCACTATTGAATATGAAGAATGAAGGGTTAGGATTCGACAATTGGGAGCAAGCTTCGAGTATAATATAATGAAATTTTCAATTATGAGGTATATGTCGAGGCAAAATTTCATGAAAAAAATCTCAGTTATCGATTAATAAACAAAAGCTAAACTTCTTAAAGTAGTTTATATTGACTTAGGATACTTCAAAAACCATATGTAGAGGTGGAAAAAGATCCTATATTACTTTTGTAGATGATTATTCTTGATTCATTGTGGTTTCTCTACTAAACACCAAACATGAGACATAAGAGATATTTTTGCGATACAAATTTGAGAAAAATTAAGAGATTAAGGAGTGATAGAGGAGAAGAGTATGATCCAACATCTCTTAACAAGTTCTATAAGGCATATGGAATAATTCAAAAATGAATGATTCTTTATACGCCTTAACAAAATTGAAGCGTTACCGATCGAGTGGAGGGAGATTAATTAGCTTGAGTTGATAAATGAAGATCAATTGACCAAAAGCTTGAGCACCCAAAGGAAGGATATGACCTTGAGACAAGGTAATCCACAACCCAAGGCCTAACACCCCACCAAGATTATCATAAAGGATAAACCACCAAATAATCTATAAGGAATGATTTGAAACACCACCAAATCACTTGGATAAAGTAATCAAGATTTGAGGAAAACTTAGGGAAACCCTAATACATGCCAAAGCATAACATCAATATTCAGCAAAAACTGCCTTGGGAAATGGGAAAACAAGCTATTTGTACTAAACAAAATTTAGGCCAAAACTCAGCAGCAACGTAATTAGACACGCGCGTGTTTGCTGACCGATCGCGGGCGCGACAAAGGTTGTCACGGGCGCGACAGTCTTCTGCCTCCCCAGCCCAGTGTCCTGCCGTGGAGTGTCGCAGGTGCCAAAATCCGTGTCGCGGGCGCGGCTCGACCGACCGCGGCTGTCACGAGCCACGGCCGTCGATGGCGGGCGTGACTTAGCACGCCCGGATCTCCTCTTACGGCCATGGCCGCCGCGCGCGCCCTTGTCTCCGACGCTTCCTAGCTTGCTGCGGCTCTTGAACTTTGATGCTCTCGGGACTACACCCGAACCCCGATTCTTTGATGCTTCTCGTCCCGGGACAGCTCGACATGATCCCGAGGCCCATGGGGTTGGTGGGGTAAAACCTGATCCTCTCCACGCTCCAACGTCGGACGACTCGACTTAACCATTTCAACCCGATACTCATCAATCCACCCTTTGAAAAGGTATATCGGCTCATGAACATGCCCACGTGAGCGGGTTTAGTGTGGAAATGTCGGGTCGGGATTTCTTCATTCCTGTCATCATCCACAAGCCCGACTTTGGAAGATCGGACCCGAACCCGACACGGTTAAAAAATGGTATAACCGAAAGGAAAAATAGAACCTTGAAAAATTTAATGAGTATGCTAATAAGTTTTATCTACATGATATGGGGGAGGCTTTCTGTCTACTTTCCATATTCTCAATCTCGTACGTCATTAAATATTAGAAAATACTCAATATGTACTTTTAAATGATTACCGACCTAACCTAGAATCTTAAAAGTGTAAGGGTGTCTTGTGAAGATAGGATTGCCTAATTTTAAAGAAAATCAATTTGGCCAAAAATTGGTTATACGTTCTCTATTGAATTCACTTATCAAAGTGCTACATGTAAATTTATTACTAAAGGGGTTAACAGATCATATATGCAAAGGAATACTACAGAATCAAGAGATGCACAATCCTTTCAGCATGTCTTTCTAGTGAAAGGTGTACAACATAATATGAATGAGTCATCCTCTTTTACTTGTGTTGCATCTTATACTCTTCACCCTGTTTAACATGAAATTAAACTTAGAATGAGAAAAAGAACTCGAAAGGATCTTTTGGTCTTGAGCTTATCACTACTTTCTTGGCTGAGCATAATATATTATGTGATAAGATTGTTTACATATATGTCATTAAAGAAGTCCCTAAACTTAAGGTGAAGTAATGAAATATATTAATGCATTTAGTTGGAAAGAGTTCGTTAATGATGAACCTGAGTCTATTCTTGGTAGCAAATGGATAATAACTGGCCTTCCTAGGTGGTTGAAAGCCTCGTACATGTAAATGAGTGCAGAAGGAAAGATAAGGCCGATGATTCAATCGATGAAAATAAAGTCAAATTAGTTGTCAAAAGTTAAAATTAGACAAAGGAGATTGATCATTTTGATATTTATTCTCCTCCTAGCAATATTGCTACTATTATAGCCTTGCTTGCTATTACTTTGATACATGACTTGTTTATGCATCAAGTTGATGTTAAAGCAACCATTCTAACTGAGGTTTAGATAAAGAAAAATCATGAAACAACCAAAGGCTTTTTTATGCATGATCAAGAAAATCAAGTTTGCAAACTTATTATTGTATGGTTTAAAACAAGTCCCTAAACATTACCGTAAGAAGTTTGGCTGTTTTTTATTTATTGCAAATAAGTTCATACTTCCGTGTTTATTTTAAGTATAATTCTAATGAATATGTTATAATTTACATATATGTGGATTACATGCTTATTATTAGCAGCAATTTGAATGTCATATATGAAATGTAAATTATCTAAGTTCTAATTTTAAAATAAAAGATACGGTGATGTTCACGTGACAGTAGGTGTAATGATTAAAAGAATTCTCGAAGGGATGGGGAGCGTAACGGGATGGGACACGCTAAATCCAAATTATGAATGACTCACCCTCCCAAGACCTTGAAGGCATGACCGGGTCTTTTCCATTCAAAATAGAGTTCGGAAGGCACTTCAAAGACGATCCTGGACGAAGGGATGTTGCTTGTGGTCTTCAACATGACTATTTTCAAGCCTCATAAAACTCTCGGGATTTCTTCAACACGAATAAGACAACGATGTCAAACTTGACTTCCTTTTTGGGCTCCAAACGGTCAAGATCAACAACAATGGTATTTTGGTATTTTCACACCATAGAGGGACTAGCCATAGTTATTAAAATCCCGATCCTGATTTATGATCCTACGATTTTATGGTCCAAAATCCTCGAAACGATTCTACTATTTACACACGATCCACGATCCTTACGTGGGCTAATTTCCGATCCTAACTTCTCCATGGTTTCGAGTTCGGATCCCGATTTTAACAACCTTGGGACCAACCGGGCATTTTGGGTCCTTTTGGCTACCTAGGACCATGATGATCATTCAGGTCAAGCATAAGTCAGGTTGGAAGCTCACCGAAAGGAAAAGAAGAAGTTGGCCAAAATGGGGCAAAGAAATGACATGCAATCACTCTTTTCACCATAACTCCTTCAATATAGCTCCGTTGGACTTGGGATTCGGAAAGTTTAAAACTCACGTTGAGATATTTCCATCAATATCTTACTGGGCCAAATCAGATTTTGGATGAAGAAGTTATGCGCGTTTTCAGTTTGATAGAAAAACTGCCCAGTGGGCAGTTACACCCGTAATAAGAGGATCACGCCTGCGACCAGCATGATCACGCCTCTGACGCTTCCCCTTGAAGCCTCGAAGCTAGATGACTGACTCAATCCCATGAAATATTGAGTCATGCTCGTGACATATCGAGTCGCGCTCGTGACACACTGAGTCACGACTGCGACCCAGCGACAAGGACAAACTATGTTCGAAAATCGCCTTGGGTCACGTCCGCGACCTCCTGAGTCGCGGCCACAAACCACCATATGTTGACGCTGCAACGTAGAGGTCACAATCGTGACCCTTCTGACGACCCTCATTTGCCTAGGACCCCCTACGAGGTCACTCCTGTGATGTGCATGTCGCGTCCGCGACTGAACTGAGAGTTTCGTCTGTCGCACCCGCGATGGAACTGGAGAGTCGAGATTTTCAGTCGAATTCTCCCCTTTTGTGTACTTCCCTTTTTGCCCCACCTCTGATATTATGTAAAGCCTCTCATTTAAGGAGTTCTTTTTGTAATTGTACACCCAAGTCTCCTTTCACCTCAATGCCACCATATATATATGGCATTTAGAAGGAAGAAAAAAATTGAATGCTTGTGAATGAAATTTGACGAAGCTTTGGCTTTCTCCTCCTCTCTCAAAATCTTGTTTCCGTTATCCATTCCATTAATGGTGGTGTTCATGTCTTCCCTTTATAGAGTTTATGGTGGCCTAGCCTTTAGCAGATTCTTGGTGGATTGCAGTTCTTGGGTGGTGGAGTTCCTTTATTCCGTGTCCATATCGGGTTCAAGGTGTTTTTCGGGTTCAAAAGCATCATACTCCATCTTCTCTAACTCAAGCAACGTTGTACCCCACCACAATATGCTCTAGAATATCTTTAAAACAATATCACTACATTGGAAAGATTCATAGAAAGTTTAAATCCTTTGATGTGGAACCTATGAGAACACCATATGACAGGGGCGAATTTGGCTTGTATGCAGTGGAGTCAAGCGTCTCCATTGGAATTTTCGGAAAGAAAAAGGTTGATTTTGGAAAAAAGCATATTTGTATATATAGAAATTATGCGAGCACATATATGTTCATTGATGGTTAGTGCAGTGGTGTGCGTCCTAGTTTTCTAACATAGAGGCGTGAATTCGTGTCTTAACAGACGCAATGAGTGGAGTTTTTTTTTTTTTTTTTGAATCGATTCACTGCTTCTCTCCATTAATCAAGATGTGAGTTCGAATCCGAGAGACATCTAGCTCTGGTTCTTTGGTAACTTTTTAATAGAAAAATTTGAAACAAGGCCAAACAAGGATATTCTCTAAAATAGTTTCCAATTTTGTAACTTTTAATTTCTAGTTTTTTGGAAGCTTGCAAAGAATTAAGGGAGCAAAAAATATTTTCACAAATATCTTTGAACTTTTTTATCAATGCAAATGTATTTCCATATTCTTTTACGATATTTCTAATTTCTTTTACGATATCACAACATTGGAAAGATTCATAGAAAGTTTAAATCCTTTGATGTGGAACCTATGACAACACCTTATGACAGGGGCGAATTTGGCTTGTATGCAGTGGAGTCAAGCGACTCCATTGGAATTTTCGGAAAGAAAAAGGTTGATTTTGGAAAAAAGCATATTTGTATATATAGAGATTATGCGAGCACATATATGTTCATTGATGGTTAGTGCAGTGGTGTGCGTCCTAGTTTTCTAACATAGAGGCGTGAATTCGTGTCTTAACAAACGCAATGAGTGGAGTTTTTTTTTTTTTTTTGAATCGATTCACTGCTTCTCTCCATTAATCAAGATGTGAGTTCGAATCCGAGAGACATCTAGCTCTGGTTCTCTGGTAACTTCTTAATAGAAAGACTTGAAACTAGGCCAAACAAGGATATTCTCTAAAATAGTTTCCAATTTTGTAACTTTTAATTTCTAGTTTTTTGGGAGCTAGTAAAAAATTAAGGGAGCAAAAAAAATTTCCACAAATATCTTTGAACTTTCCTATCAATGCAAATGTATTTCCATTTTTTTAAGATATTTCTAATTTCTTATGACTAATTTCTTGTAGTAATTGATTTCAAGTTTTGTGTTTATTAATATGAAATAGATCGTGTTCATCTCTTTATGTCAACTATCTCAACTCAACCTCTTGTGATTTATTATTTTAAATTACTCTCTAAGTTGTAAGTTTTTATTATCATTCATTATTCTTCTATAATGTATTCTCAATTCATGCTCTATGCTCATGACACTCTAGTATTTTCTCAATTCTCTTGTGACTAAATTAGAGTTTGCATTTATTGCTTTGTTAAATAAGTCAATATTATCAAATTAGGAGTACCTATTCATGAATTTAATTATGTGAATGTTATGAAAATAGAATTTACTAATTGGATGCAAAACTTACTATCTTTATATTTGACTTCGGAAATCGCCAGTTGTTAAGAATTTGAATATTTACTTGCTAGTTAATTGAATTATGAATGACTAATTTGCTAATTTACTTTAGGTGTTGTTAAATTTTAAATTGTTTTAGCAAATTGTTATTGATTTCACTAACTCTAAATCCTAGATCCGCCACAGCCTTATGATGCAATACTCTCAAAGATACATTAAGGTATTCTAATTTGTCGATGTTAATATGCTACGGTTATCAGTAATGTGATGTTTCTCCTGAATTACATTAGAAATTTAGTAAATATACTCATAATTTCCATAATGACCATCAAAATGGTTTGCAAAGATTGGTTACATACTTAAAAACTATGTTGCCTGGACGTGCCTATAAGGGCTGTCATACCAGGGTTGACCCGACCCGACGTGGAACCAGATAGGGGACTAACATGCTGAGAATGGTCAGACATGGTGGTGGAATATTTGGTTGCTGTTGGAGAATGATAGAGACCGAGAAACGAGCCTTATTTTTTCGAGTTCTACTTATGGAAACCATGGGCGAAGCTTCGAGCTAGCAAAAATGGTATGCAGACAGAAAAGCGGGGAGGGGAGAGAAATGTGTGAGAGAAGATAGTTGAGTAAATGAAGGAAAAAGAAAAGGTGTTAAATTAATCTAATATGGGGAGTAGGTGGCAGGTTAGGTAATGTCGTACTGAAGAGAGAAATAAAATTATATTTTGTTTTTGGTTCTTGGGTCCTAGGCAAGTTCAAAGTATATTTTTCCTTTCGTAAAATAGATTTATTTTTCTTTTTTAATAATTGACGAATTGATATATTAAAGAAAGGTACTTAAGAAAATTACAGTATCAATAAAGCAATAATTCTTTTCACCTAGATATTTCTCACTTTACCAACAAACTGGTCTATAATAGCTGAATAGCTGAAAAAGTTATTACAATATTTCTTTATAATATAATTAAATATGTTCTACAACTTCTGGGTCAAGTTGCCCCAGCCATGCCGAACTTTTTGATATGCTTTCCCCGTGTCCACAATTTTTGTGGATGCCATGTCGGACCCTTGGATTCATACCCATGTCGGACACCCGTGCTCTGAGTCTAGGTAATATAGCTTAAAAGATTACTATAAGTTGGTGCTTGCAATTTAGAAAAACTCTTGTTATATGTTAAAGGATATATTGATGCTAATTGTGTATCAGGTTATGATGAAATCAACTCAGCTAGTAGTTGTACATGTGCACCAGTTGGTTGTGCTCTATCCTGGAAATCATCTAAAAAATCTCATACCTTGTAATTGAAATTTATTGCTCATGGATTGAGAGGCTGATTTGTTAGAAAATCTATTAGTGGATATTCCATCATGGGGAAAACTAGCTTCATTTGTTGTGTTGCACTATGACAACTAAGCAACTATTGTAGTGGCTAGGAATAAAGGATTTAATTAATGGAAAGAGAAGCCATATATGCATTGGACATAAGATTGTCAAGGAGCTTCTGAAAAATCGTGTGACTTCATTAGACTATGTAAAGTCCAGGACAACTCTTATAGGCCTTTGTAAGAAAATGGTCGTGGATATATCGAGAGGGATGGGATTTAGACCAATTGATCAAATGAATTGTGATGATGGATTCCCACTTAGCCGAGAAGGCAAGATCCGTGTACAGTAACGAAGGTATAATGTTAAGGTTGTAATATATAGATCTTATTTATGGGATTTAGACCAATTGATCAAATGAATTGTTATGGGATTCAGGAGCACCATTATTTATCCCTCCTATGGTGTACATATGGTGCTTACTAAATAATGTTAAGGTTGTAATATATAGATCTTATTTATATCCATCAAATTGAAGGTATGAGGTTGTACACTCTTGAGGAGTTCATGTATGTGAGATGTAGAAGTTTGATTGCTTTCTTTAGGGTGTTGATTAGTCCATCTCCTAAATGCATCCATAAAACTAGGTTGTAAATATGAGCAATATAAGGCATCTACTGTGAACTACAACATAATTATTCAAACTATTCTGTGTCAAAGTAACAAATTTATAACCCACTATCAAATTCTAGACTTCGTTTACTTGGCAGAATGTTAATCTTAAACTTGTTTCCACTGAACGTTAATTTGAATCACAAGATATTAACATTTATGCATTAATCTTTGTTAATACCTAAATCACTTTGTTTTCAAAATGAACTATGAACATTGTCGGCTATAGTGTAGCCATATCCTAATCTCCTTAAAGAAAGAAACCAAGTCTGCCCTTAGTGGATTACACGTGTGCACATTGTCACCACCGCCATCTATCCAGTCAGACTAACCTTGAGCTTATGTGTGGGTTGGATTTTGTAATTTTTACTAAATATTTTAAATTGCCTACAAAATTGAACTTTTAATGTTTTAGGCAATGCACTGGTTTATAAAAATTCTTCTTCTAGGGGACAAGATCATGCAACTCTCTGAATTAATTTTACGTTGTTACAATTATTGTTGTTCAACGAGAGTCTTGTCATGTGTTGTTTTTCTCCTTTAAATGTACCTTATTATGTCCTATTTGTACACAAAAAAATAGTTACATTCTCCCTCTTCTCCTCTGTAACATTTTTATTTATGTGTACAAAAATTGTTTTACTATAACCGATCAATTAAGAGTGCACAAGATTAGCAAAAACTTATTTTATTAAAATAATTTTGAAGTTATTCTTTTAAATGAACCAAAGTTCATTCCGTAAAAAAATAAGATTAAGGCAAGACAACAAACTCTATCAAACATTACAATCATTAAGCTTTGAGAAAGTAATATTTATTGCACTACTTGTTTAATATCTATTTTTTCAAATGTGGTAGGAAGAAAAGGAAGTTTGAAAATGCATTTTTCTAATACTCATTCGTCTAATATCATGCATTTACAACCTAATTCAATGATAAATCACTGATTGATCAATTTGACTACCCCAAACTTCTCTAATACTTTACATATATATTTTATTTATGGATACAACAGGGACGAGACAACAAAAGAACTATTAGGTACCTTTTAACAAAACTAAAAGAAAAGAGAATAATATCTTAAAACCATTGTTATAGTTGGACAAAATACAAACCTTTCTTTGAAATGCAGAGACATCATTTGCGCCTTTTGGGGATTCACTGTAAATGGCCATAGTGCTAACAACATCAATTTAACAAAATATTTGATTAAATAACTTTACAAAACATATGAAAGGAAACGAGTTTTTGGATAAAATTGCTACTCAACCTTTCCTAAAAATAAAAAATGTCACCAAAATAAAAAACATTCATTAATCGTCCATGGATTTTTCTAAAATATTAAAACATGTCATTTTTACCTACTGTTACAAGTTTACTACTAAAGTTTGAAAAATGTTGCTGGTATTTGGGTTCAATCGCCAAGCAACATTCCCAAAAGGTAAAAATTATCATTGCACTCAATTGAAATCGTAAAAATTGTCACTACCTTCCATTGATTTAGATTAATATAGAAAAATACTCAAGCTTCAAATGGAGACTCGGTAGAGAATAAAGTTTCTTGTCTATAAGTCATATAATTCTAATTTAATTTCTTTAAGGTTACAATTTTAAATAGTAATGTTGATCTTTTGTATGTTTTCTGTTAAATATTATTTTATTTTATTTCTTATTTTGTGTTTAAAATATTATGATATTCTCTCTATACCTTTATCTATCATTTCTTCCTTTTTTATAGACTCAAACGCACTGCTTTAAGCTTCACTTTCTAACATAATATATTTTGAAAATGATATTTCATAAATACATTCATGTGACAATTTTTAATCATATTTAATTATCTTATCAAGTGATAAAACATTCTATGTTACTGCTACCAATAAATCATGTATTATACAAATATTTTGATAGGTTATGACTTATATGTTGTAAATATAATAACTATTTATCAATTATTATTTTATAATGGATAGGTAGTTAACACTACATATATAAAGTTAATACTATTAAATTTGTTGTGAAAAATACTTTCATTATATATATATATATATATATATAGAACATATATATATAAAAAATTTATGCCCTACTTTCCCTCACGCATGGTGTCGACGAGGAAAGGAGGGCGGCAGCCGCCACCGTCGCCGGCCGCTTCCGGTCAGTCATCAAACGGTAAGTGTGCTGCAACATCAACTAAGCAGAAAACAGAGATTGCGCAGGAAAGAATCACTGATCAGAATAATACAGGAAAAAAATACGATGGAGTTGTATTGTTGCATTCCAAAGACGGCATCAAGCAGAGTTCATATGCAGATTTATTCAAGGAATCTGATGGCTTAACCCTAAGGTATGTTGAACCGTTAGTTGTCAATGGGGTTCCCTGTGCGAAAATAGAGCAGGAGGATGTAGTGGAATCCTTAAGCTATTGGAACAATGTTGTTATTTGTTGTGTTTTGGGGGCAAATCCCCCATACGAAGTCATGAGTGGTTTCTTCAGACGAATTTGGAGACAACTTGATATTGATCGTATTGCAGACGTCAAAAAATGGATTTTTTTTTTGTTTGATTTAAAACAGAGGAGGGGTCGAGATAATGCCCTGAATCAAAGATTCCATTTCTCCGATGGTAAGCCCCTGATTGTTAAAGAATGGAATGAGGAACTTGACCTTGAAATTGACAAAATAGCAACCCTGTCGGTTTGGATTACGCTGCATGATCTGCCTTTCAAGTTTTGGACTCCTGACGGCTTGAGTAAGATAGCAAGTTTGGTTGGGATTCCAATCAAAACGGACAGGAAGACTCAGGAAAGAATGAAATTGGGGTATGCAAAGATCTTGGTTGAGATGCCACTCAAAGGACCTTTCCCAGAATATGTTGATTATGTTGATCATCATGATATTGTTCATCGCCAAAATATTCAATATGACTGGAAACCTGTACAATGCCTCCACTGCAAGATGTTTGGGCATGAAGAAATAAACTGCAAGAAGAAGATCATATGTAATCATTGTAAAAAATCAGGGCATGGAGATGATGTCTGCCGAAAGAAATAAGAGGATCAAAGGAATAATGAGAGCAGACAGGAGAAAGGGAAAGAAAAAATTCCAGTCAAGCAGCGGGAAGTGGATGAAAATGGTTTCATTATTCCAAGGAAGAGTAGCGCACAAAAGAAGACAGTAACAAACCATGGAACAGTGCACCAAAACAGGTTTGAGTGCCTAAATGAAGAGAATTCAGATGATAATGAACCGGTCATCTCAACATCAAATCCTCCTCATGAACATCCTCAGCTGGAACATGCGCGGGCTTAACAGCCCGGAGAAGCAACAAGATCTATGGATCTTCTTACGAAAGAATGGGATTGGTATTGCCAGTCTGTACGAGACTAAAATCCATCCCAAAAATTTTGAGTACTTGGAACAAAGAGCCTTTGATAAGTGGTGTTTTATTCCAAATAAAGAGCACTACAATAGGATAGGGATCATGGTAGCCTGGGATCCCAGGAATTACAAAATCTCCGAAATCTCTTCCATGGATCAACTGATCCACACAAAAATCATCATACTAATGGATTCATTTGAATTCTATGTCACCTGGATTTATGGAAGCAACAGTGCAACTGACAAAGGAATTCTTTGGGATGATCTTCGTAGCATTGCCACGTCTTTAGATAGTCCTTGGGGAGTCATGGGAGATTTCAACGCAATAATAGACCCGGAAGACAGGGAGGGTGGAGTGGAGGTGGAAGCCTTCACAACTAGACCATTCCAACAATGTATCTTGGATTATCAACTTCATGAACCTCCCTTCATGGAAGGTCACTTCACTTGGACTAATAACCACGTTCGGTCCAGAACTGATAGGATTTTGGTGAATACAGAATGGTATCTGCTTAGCACCAACATACATGTTCAATATCTGCAAGTTGGACTCTCAGATCATGCAGCTCTATTTATAACATTTCCAGACAGCCCACGAGTTAAATCTCCCTTCAGGTCATGCGACATGTGGTGCCAAGATCCAGAGTTCGAGGAAATTGTCAGAACTGGGTTGCACTCTGCAGTAGATGGATATGCGATGCACAAACTTTCAACAGCTCAGAAAAGGATGCAGAAAGAATTCCAAAGACTGCACCAGATGAAATATGCAGATATATACATTCAGGAAGACAACAGCAGGGATCGTCTGAACCAAATCCAAACACAGCTGCAAGCAAACCCAGACGACCAACACCTTCAAAATATGGAGAGGAAAGCCAGAGATGCACATTGGAAAATCCTTCACTCGGCTCTCCAGCTCAGAAAACAATAAAGCAAACTAGATTGGAGTGAGATGGGAGATAGCTGTAGCAAGCTGTTTTTCGCCAAAATGCGCCAAAAGCGTTCTATAAATTATGTTCATGAGATTGAAAACTCAAACGGAAATTAGATTGTGGGGCTTGAAAATGTCAATAATTGCCTTCAGGATTTCTATTATAAGGAGCTATTGGGATCCCAACAAATCCATAGAAGCAGGGGGAAAGATTAGGTTTACGATTGTGGTCTTGATCTATTTATAGAATAACAGCTTGGTATAAGCAAGCCCATCACAAATGAGGAGATCAAAAAAGCCTTTTTCTCAATCCCAAACGAGAAAACGCCGGGACCAGATGGTTATACCAGCGGTTTCTACAACAAGAGTTGGGGTCAAATAGGTGAGCTTGTCTGTGAGGCAGCCAGAGAATTCTTTACTAAAGGAAAGCTTTTGAAGTCCTTCAACTCTACTCACCTTGTCCTAATCCCGAAAGTCACAAACCCGAGAAGAGCAACAGAGTTCAAACCTATTTCGTGTTGCAACACTTTCTACAAAGAGATTTCGAAGGTCTTGGCCTCACGTATCCGAGAAGTCCTTCCCTTGCTTGTTAGCCATAGTCAAGCGGCTTTCATTCCGGGTCGTGAACTATTGCACAATGTGTTGCTTTGCCAAGAAATAGCTCGTGGTTACAATCGTTCCACTATCTCTCCTAGATGTATGATGAAGATTGACTTGAGGAAGGCCTTTGATTCGGTCCATTGGAGCTACATTGAGGAGGCACTCCATGTTTTCAAATTCCCTCGTTGGATTATCAAATGCATAATGGTCTGTGTGGAAACTGCGGACTTCGCCATCAATGTTAATGGAACTATTTCTGACAGTTTTCCTGGCGGCAGAGGACTCCGTCAAGGGGAACCAATGTCTCCTTTGCTGTTTGTGCTAACCATGGAGTACCTCTCGAGATCAATCACATTGGGATGACAATGGGCAGGATCTAGGCAGGGTCCACCTGGATCCATATCCTTACCCATATTTTTAACTGGACCCATATCCTTTCCCATATTTTTGATTGGACCCATATCCTTACCCATTTACCCATATCCTTTACCGACATTTAAATTGAACTTTTACCGCATATTAATTAGCAAACCCGCAAAAACTAGGGTGCGATGCCAGTGGCTCGGATATTAACAAAAACTAGGGCTTCCAATATCTTAAAGTGTTAAATTCATTTTACTTATTAATTTATTATATATATATAATATATAACGGATCTGGGTCCTGCCCTTGGACCCAGACCCATATCCATTTTTTGGCCATTGGACCCATATCCTTACCCAAATCCTCTGGGTCTAAAATTTGTGGACCCATATCCTTAAAAATGGATCTGGGTCTGCGGATCTGGGCAGGGTCTAAGACCCATTGCCATCCCTCACATATTATATTAAACACACCAAGGGATACAAGTATCATCCAAATTGCACCAATCTTAAACTGTCTCATCTCATGTTCGCGGATGATCTTATCTTATTCACCTCGACGAATAAGACATCTATTGCAACCCTGATGAAGGCCTTCAGACATTTCCCTGAAGTAATCAGGTTTGAAGCTAATACGATAAAATCAGAGGTCTTTTTTGAAGGAATTCAAGATGCTACAGATCTCCTGAGGGAAACAAATTTCACGCAGGGTACCCTTCCCTTCAAATATCTTGGGATGCCCATCTCGGCGTGCAAACTGTCGTCGATTGACTGCAACACTTTGGTGGAGAAAATCCTTGCAAAATCAAGCTCTGGTCGTCTCGGAACATCTCTTATACTGGGAGGGTCACCCTTGTCAACTCGGTGTTGTTTGGGATGTTAAGTTTCTGGGCGAGAATCATAATCCTTCCTCACAAAGTGGTGAACACCATAAATCAATATTGCCGAAATTTCCTTTGGGGTGGCTCCACCGACTACAAGAGGCCTCCCGCTGTCTCATGGGCTAGCATATGCAGACTGAAGCATCGTGGTGGTCTCGGTTGTCGAAATCTTGTCATCTGGAACCAAGTCTCCGTAGCCAAACTCATTTGGGATATCCAAGCTAGGAAATATATTATGTGGGTCAAGTGGATTCACTCAAAGTACATCAAAGACCAGGATTGGTGGGAGTACAAACAACCGTATGATGTATGCCCCTACTTTAAACACCTTTGTGAAACAAAGGAAATCATCAAATGGGGATCAAAGCCAGGGCTTCGTTGGGAGAACTATACAGTGTTCAAAGGGTACATATTGCTCCTTCCCACTGCAGATACCCCTTGGTGGGTGAAACCAACTTGGAGCAGATTCGTCACCCCGAGGCATGCTCTAATCCTTTGGCTTAGGTTCCAAGAATGCCTCTCAGTGCGCAATCGGACCAAGCAATGGAATAATGACGGCCGCCCCAATTGTCCGATATGCAATCAAGAAGAAGAGACACACACTCATCTGTTCCATAGCTGTGTAATGGCCGAAAATGTCATTAGAGTGGTTGGTGCTTGGCCCTACTGCTGAGTTCTCCATTCTCCATTCCTAAGGGAGTGGGGGACAAAGTGGTAGTTGACAAAATCTCCCATGACATCCAGTGTCTAATTTGGGGAGTATACAGTGCTGTAGTTTATCATATTTGGAAGGAAAAGAATAACATTATCCATGGTAAACCCAGGAGAGACACAAGCGTAATTATCCGGTAAATCAAGGAAGGCATCCGTGCAAGGGTCATGAAAATAGCAAAAATAGGGAAAAGATACAAAAACTGTGTCAATAATCAAGGAAGGCATCCGTGCAAGGGTCATCAGAATAGCAAAAACAGGGAAAAGATACAAAAACTGTGTCAATATAATTTTGAGTATCTGACCTTTTCTTGTGGTTGGTTTGTATTCGTTTGTTCGATGTTTTTAATATAAATATAGCCTTGCTTTTCGGTTGCAAACATATATATATATATATATATATATATATATATATATATATATATATTAGAAATAAAATGTTAAAGTAGTGCGTCGGAGATTATAAAATTGCAGAAGTGACATGACATATACTAAGGTATAGAAGAAATATTGTTATATATGAAATATTAAATAAAATAAAATAAATTATTTTAAAAAATATTCAAAAGTTCAACATTACTATACATATGAAATCCTAACGACAAAAAAATTTATTTCCTAGCCAACCTCCATTTGAAACTTGAGTATTTTTCTATATTAATTTAAATCGATGAAGAGTTGTGACATTTTTTATTGTTTCAATTGAATGTAGTGACATTTTTTACTTTTTGAGAAAGTTGATTGACAGTTTAACCCAGGCACAACCAATAAGTTTCAAACTTTACCTGCAAACCTACTATAGCAGCTAAAGGTGGTCTTTTTTTTTTTTAACTTTTCGGGAAAGTTAAGTGAAATTAATGAATGTTTACAAATTCAGTGGAATTTTTTACTTTTAGGGAACGTTAAGTCGCAATTTTATCCGGGCACTCGAATGATAACTTCTGTAACTTTACGTACTTGGATCATGAAGAAATTTTGTTTAACAGATAATGATATTTTCAACATGAAACTATATTAACTATCTATACAAGTTGTTAACATATTAGTTCAATTATATGATTAGTCGTAGCAATTTTAGGAGTGATGTATATTAGGTAGGCGTAGGAGCTAGTCTATTTATTTCGTAGGACTCATTCTACTAATCTAGATAGGCTTTTGGCCAAACTTATACAAATTTACAAACCAATAGACATTTAATAAAAATTAGGAAAAATAAGAATAACACCAATGAGAAAAACTGATCTTGGGTAATTTTTGCATACTTTCATTGGTTGCTTATTTGTTCATATTCATATAGTGTGGCAAAAAGCCGATACCAATTAAGAGAATGAGTCATAGGAAACAAAGTGACTAACTTCTAATTGTAGTTAATATACATGATTCCTACAACTACTATAACTCAACATATAAGTGAACTAATATGTTAATTATCCAACTACGTGCTTGTAATAATCAATAAATACTTACCTTTCTCTCCATCTAAGCAAAGCTTCGAGAAGAGGTATAGGTGTATGTCTGGCAACCATTGCTAATGAATCCAACATTTGCTCATAAGCTGCATCAGAAGATTTAAGGTATTGTCCATCCTACAAAATTACACAATAAAAGGAATAAAATGAAAAATGAAAAACATAGAATAATTTCTACCTATTAGCTTTCAAGGCAAAGAGCATGCTAGCTAGGCTATGTTAGATTTCTTATCGAAGTTCAGGTGGGTGACAAGCTGCATTATTTTGTTGAGTGTTTTATGTGAGAAGGATGTGATAATTAAACAAATTAAAAGATTGATTATGAGTGAATGTTGCCAAATGTAAACAACAAATGTTGGATATTTAAAGAACTACTCCCTCCGTTCCATATTAATTGACATATTTCAATTTTTTTCTCATATCAAGGTTTAACTAAAAAAAAAAAACTACCCACATAATTAAATAATATTAATTTCCAAGGTGTTTTTTCGGATATCAAGGTATAGCTAGTGAGAGAATGTGAGTATGACTAGTTTTTATTAATTGAAAAATTAAAAAGTTAACATAATTATTAAAATTAAAGTTATTAAATTAGGTATTGGGAAATGAAAAGTGACAATTATTTTGGAACAAAAAAATTTAGTTTAAGTGTCAATTAATATGGAACGGAGGGAGTATTTTAGGAAGAAGTTGGTATCATACTAATGTCGGTATCCAAGCAAGCACATAATGTTCGTCAAGAGTAAGTATAGGTGAACAAGAATGATGATTTTCATACTTAATAGAGGATAGAAGCTTGATATAGGGAAACTTTTCTCAATTATATAAATGTATTGTCTAGGCTTACAGTTGGGGTGATTCAAGCCAATTATTCTGACGTGATATCAAGAGGCTAGGTTTCTGTTTTTAATTTTCTTTCAAAAGATGCATTGATGCAGTTGCATATTAGGTTGCAGTAAAATTTAGAAGATTTGAAAAAAAAAAAAAAACTTTCGATGTAGTCTATCTGATTTCATAAGCCATTACTTAACATAAGTTTTAATTCACAATATTCTTTGAGTACACCTATAACGATTATTATTAGTATTAACTTTTGTATTTGTTCCTCTTTCCCGAAAAGAAAAAAAGGAGAAAAAAAAAATCTGAAAAGAGAAAGGCTCCAAAAAAGAAACGAAAAACACGGGAAAAACATAGATTATTTTCTTTGTGATTCTGGCAATGAATAATAACTTATATTGCAATATGGTTTCAGTTTAGAATTTTCTAGCTTTATTATATAGAGCTTATTCATTGGCTTTCCTTGGTTTTTAAAATTAATTATACTAAGGTACTCTATCTTATATGGTAATAATTGTTTGGTACCACACCTTTTGGAAATGATTATTAGATACCTTAAATTATTTGTGTCAAAATTTTTACGATCCTGTTTTTGCCGAATTCTCGCCGGAATAATTGAAATGACTATTGTGACCTTATTTCTCCTCCTTCGTCCTTTACTTGTCCTCCTTCCTCTCTTTCCTAGTGCTCACCAACCATACCTACCACTTCTGACCATCAACCACCAACCACTACCATGGCGAAACGTTGTAGTGGCAGCAGTAGTGTGCTGGTGGACAGTGGGCGGGTGTTAGGGTTCTGGGAGGAGTTTGAATGAAGGGAGAAGAGATTAATGTGGTTGGTTCTAGGCATGGTGGTCGTTGACCCTGGTGCTCGCCAGTGGGAGTAGTTGCGCACGGTGGTGGTTGGTGGAATGGTGGGTGTGGTGGTGTAGTGATTGGAGAAGCGAGGGTGAGAGAAGAGTGTGGTTGAGTGCGCACTGGTGGCTATGGCCAACACAGTGGAGGTGGTCGACGGACAATGGTGGTAGTGTAGTGGTGAGGTGGCGGTGGTGGTGGTGGCTAAGGAAGGGGGAGGAGCAGGGATCGGGTTTCAAGGGAGGAGGCTAGGGAGGGGGTTTTGTGTTTTTTTTTTAATCTTTAAATTTGAATGAAAATGGGTAATGAGAAATGTTGAGAAATAGGGGAATAACAGTCACTTCAATTATTCCTGTGAGAATTCGGTAGAAATAGGGCCCTAAAAATTTTGACGTCAATAATTTAAGGCACCTAATAATCATTCTCAAAAGGTGTGTTACATTCCAGAAACTAAGGTTTAATTGGAGAAAAACTTCCTTCCCACGTTCTCTCTCGGTTAGGGCGCCGCCCAACTAGGGTTTGCAGGTGAAGGTCGCCTTGTTTCGCGGTGAACGTCTCTCAGTCTCATAGAATCCGGCTGGTGGTACTCCAAATTACAATCCCTATGTTCTCCACTACTACACCGGTGGAAAGACCTACGTCTAATAGAGGAGGAAGAAAAGGTGGTTGACTGTGCAAATACTGTAGAGGCGAACTTTTCTTCGAGGGAAGCCCTAGCATTGGTGGGCAAGGTAATAACAGACAAATCGCTCAAGGTCTCGGGTTTCTTTTCCTTTCTACGGCAAGCTTGGAAGGTCAAAAAGTCGTTTGGGATACGAGAGATATGGGAGAATCTTTTCATCTTTCAGTTTTACCTACAGGAGGATAACAAGAGGGTTCAACAAGAAGGGTCGTGGATTTTCAACAAGAAACTGGTGCTGCTGTGGGACGTTCAAGAAAACATGTCGCCATCAGAATTTCACTTCACCCATGCTAACTTTTGGGTAAGAGGGTTTGACATCCCGTTTGGCAAGATGTCGAAGGAGACGGCAAGGGCCCTAGCTGAGAATTTTGGTGGAATGACTGAATATCAAGAAGATGCTAATCTAGGATGGGGGAGATATATGGCCTTTAGGGTTAGAATTAATCTAAAAAAACCCTTGATACAAGGAGCCCTCACAAACTATAGGAATGCTGGCATGAAGTGGATACCTTTCAAATACGAGAAGCTCCCTAATTTCTGCTACAAGTGAAGGAGGCTAGGGCATGTGGAAGATGACTGTGATAGCCATGATGATGAGGATATGAAAGGCCAATATAGGGAGTGGCTGCGAGCATCCCTGACGAAACTATACTGTCATGCAAAACATGGAGGCCTGGCGCGTGAAAGGAAAGCAGTGGGAGCAATGGGGTAATTAGACGAACCAGTGGGGGACCCATAGGGTGTAGACATAGCGAGGAAGCCCAACTCCGCGAGGAAGTCACTGAAGGAAATCTTGGAGGGGGCAAACTCTACGAGAAAAGAGACAACCACGACATCTATGGTGGGTGATCATCTAGGGGACACAAAAGTGAGCTCGAGGCTTCGGAAGGACAACCAGCAAAGAGGGTCACATGATGAATGCAGTGAGGAGGAGTGGAAAGAATCTAAAGATAAGAGGCGAAGGACGTCGGGAAGGGTAAAGTAGTGTTTAAAGGGGTAGGAGGAGAAGCTAGCAAGGAGAGCAAAGGAAGGTAGGGGGCAGCGGGGTAAAGTTTGGCTTGGGGAGTGAGAAAGGGATGTGGAAATGATTAAAAACACCCCAAACACACAAGGACATCGTATTCTAGTGACAACTTGACAGGGGGAAGGGAAAAAGTAAGGGAGACGACGTTCTGGACCTGGCATCTTTGCAACTAATGGAGGTCGCAGTAAGGGAGAAGAGGGAAAGAGTACAGGATGTTGAAATGACGGATACAAAGATATTGGCGAGGGTGAATGCAAACCATCCTTTTCGGGAATAATGAATATCATAAGTTACAACTGTCGCGGGTTGGAGAGACTTGACATGTTTCTCTGCAATGAGGCCTGGAGAGATATATGGCCTCCAGCAAGAGTCAAACACATTTGGTGGGAGGGATCGGATCACTTGCCCATTATGCTAGAAGTTAGCACTAACCAAGGAAGTGACGAACAGGGGAGAAGGGCGCCTAAGTTTGAGGCAATATGGACAAAAGAGGAGGATTTTGAAGAAGAAGAAAAGGGCAAATGGAAAGCAATGGACGGGACCCACACCTCCATAACTGACAGACTGAAGGAATACGGGGAAGCCTTTGCAGACTGGGGAAGGCACGAATTTGGAATTCTCCTGGAAATGGCCAAGGAGCTGCGGAAAAAATACTAAGCCCTCTGTGAAGCGAGCCCAACTAGACAAAATTTGAAAATCCTACGAGAGACCGAGGAAGAGTTTGGCCAAGCAGAACTTAGGGTGGAAAAATTTTGGGCCCAACATGCACAACGTCAGGCCTTGAAGGCGGAGGACAAAAACTCGACATACTTTCATGAACGGGTGAAGCAACGAAGACAAATGAATACAATCCGGAAATTACTCGGCCCAGATGGAATGACCCATACTTCCAAAGATGCAATACAAAAGATAGTGGTGGATTTCTACAAGGAGCTTTTCTCTTTCAATCTCCCCAACTTACAGAATGTGGTGCTGGCAGAACTCCATGGGTGGGTGTCGGACGAGATGAGGAAAACACTGACGAGGACTTACACTCAAGCTGAGGTGGATGAAGCGGTTAAATAGATTTCACCCACTAAGGTGCCGGGACCAGATGGATTTTGCGCCTTGTTCTATCAGAATTATTGGGGTATTGTGTGGAATGACATCAGTAGCATAGTGTTGTGGATTCTCAACGGGAAAACATGGCAACGGACATGAACCATACCACCATTACAGTTATCCCCAAAGAAAAAAAAAGCCCAGAGGACATGAAGGACTTGCGACCAATTGCACTAAGCAACATCACGTACAAGATTATCGCAAAAGTGGTCGCAAACAGGCTAAAACCCCACCTGGGTACTATCATTGATGAACGACAGTCACCTTTTGTACCCGGAAGACTCATTTCGAACAATGTTATGATAGCTTTTGAAGCTTTCCACAATTTAAAAAAGAAGAAGGAGGTCGGCAGGGCTGTCTAGCGATTAAAGCAGATATGAGAAAAGCATACGACTGGGTGGAATAGGGGTTCCTAAAGATTATTATGAGCGAAATGGACTTCCTGAGGCAGTGGGTAGAACTGATCCTAAAATGCATTCGTTTCATGACGACGTTACTAGTTTGAAGAGTAGGTTTTGGTGGAGCGGGGACGTGACCAACCAAAGCATGCACTGGAAGCGATGGGAAGCATTGAACAAACCCAAAGGTGAGGGAGGAATGGGCTTTCGGAAGATGTCCAATTTCAATCTGGTCATGCTCGCGAAGCAGGCCTGACGCCTCCTCACTAACAAGGAGTCCCTTGCAAGCCAGATCATGAGGGCTAGATACTACCCCAGAGGAACGATTCTAATCGCACAGGTGGGTTTTCGGCCCAACTACATGTGGAGAAGCATACTGGAAGGGAGAGACCTTTTGAAGAAAGGCATTGGGTGGCTAATTGGAGATGGGATTTTGGTACGAATCTGGGGAGACAAATGGGTGACCTTTATTGGAGGGCACTTTATTGTGACGGCACCAGAAGGCATGGCAGAGAGAAAGGTGAAAGACCTCATTCTTGAACGGGAGGTACAACAATGGGATATTGACTTGATAAATCAACTTTTCGATGAAGAAACGGTTCTCGCCATACAATCTATTCCAATACCCTCCACCAAAAGGGGGGAAGAAGTGCGGTGGATGCTGACAAAAATTGGGGAGTTTTCGGTGCGAAGTGGTTATTCTTTAGCCTGCCAACGGCTAGGGGCATCGACATCCAGCGATGATAAGGACACATTGTGGAGAAAGATCTGGGTTCTTACAGTACATCCTCAGGTCAAAATCCTACCCACCAAGGCTAACCTCTATAGACGACATATCATCCAAGAGAAGGGGTGTACCATTTGCAATGAAGGGGCGGAAATAACTATCTCGTGGGATGCCAGTGGACGGATGAAGTTTGGACTAGGCTAGGTTTGTTGAAAGTGAGGAACATATGAGGGAATACAGGTGCGGAGTTGGTTGACACCATGCTCAGCACACTGAAGGATATAGAAGCGAGGTTGTGCTGATATGGTATTTGGAGTATTTGGTGGGCCCGAAATGATCTCCTAAATAATAACCGAGGACTAGATTCAACCTTTGCAGCAGACAGAGCGGGGAGAAGCTATGCGGATTTCATGAGTATGATCAAAAAAGAAGGGGGGACAGAAGCGGCAAGGGGAAATGGGAAATAGAGGGGGCCAAAGATGGCGTGACGATAAATTGTAATGCAGCCCTGGACAGAGAAAATGGATTGGTACCGATAGGTTGCATGGCTCAAAACGAAGCTGTGGAATTCTTATTGGCTGCAGCCCAGAAGACAGTGATGAGGTGGGAGGCCGGAATGGTAGAGCTACAAGCCATTTTAATGGCTATGAAGATGGGCATGGATAAGGGGGTGAAGAATAGAGTGGTGGAGACCGATGCCTAAGGAATTGTAAAAGCATTATTAAAGGGAACTACAGATAGAAATGCCAATACCTTTCTTATGGAGGAAGTGTTTCAGAAAGTGAATCAAGGGAACTTTAGGGGTGTTGTCTGGGTAAGGAGAACAACAAATGAAGCAGTGCATCGATCGGCCAAATGGATGCCCTTGTCCACCAACAATTTCTGCTTCTTGATTCTCCTCCATCTATTCTGGCTGATGTACTTTTTAAAGAAAGTTTGATGGGTGAATAAAAAATCCTTGATAGGTCGTGGGCCTTTGGTTTGCAAAAAAAAAAAAAAAGAAAAAAAAGAAATGCGTGGGACCAAAAAGTTATTACCATAAAACGTAGGATACCTTAGTGTAGTTAATTTTTAGTTTTTAACTCTACATTCCTAAATTTTATCCTTGCTTACCCATTCATTACCTAAGCCAATTACAACCCAATAAAAGTCATCTTGATTTTTAACTTTGCACTTTCATTTATACAGTAAAGAATGAGATTGATATGAAGATTATGGTAGATTGCTTTTATGGAAATTTATTTGAGTATACTTGCATAGTTTCATAAGCCAAAAAACAGAGCATTGGTGAATAAGGGATAGGGTACTAGAAATCAAATAAGGTGACCGGAACACAACTTATTTCCATCTAGACCTGTTCAACGGGTCGGGGACCCGCCCGACCCAAAAAAAATGCGGGTTAAGGCAACAATTTTAGAAGGTGACCCACCCTGACTTGAAAAAGTCAAAGCCCCAACGTGTGGCTGGGTCGAGGTCGGGCCAGAGTTCTATGACCTGACCCGGCCCAACGACCTAACTAAATACATAAATTTTTTTGAAAAAATCCCAGGTTAGGTTTCAATTGTTTGTGACTCGGCGGACTCTACGACCAGGCTAAATACGTAAATTAAATGTGTGAATTACAAGTTTTTCGTATAGAAAAAATCCATGTTATATAGTTGTCGGCCCGTTGACCTAGCCTGTAGCCCGCAAGGTCAATGCCCGGGCCGAGGGCACCTAGCTTGAAGGTCTGGCTCGGGCTGACGGGTCCGAAACTTCCGACCCAATTGGCTTGACCGGTGACTCGGCCCAACCTGACTGCTGAACAGGTCTATTTCCATCACTTAGTAATTTATTTGTAAAAACGCCACAATAATCCGACACATAATAAGGAGGAGATTAAGCAACAAATCATGAACTACTAAGAGACCTTCTTCGAAATAGGAGGTGACAGGGATTTCTCTAGAGCCTTGCAAGGGATTAGGCATGTGGTTTCTGAAGAGATGAAAGCAACTTCAAATATGTCATGTACATATCAAGAAATCTGTGTCGTTCTTTTCCAAATTTATTAGAATGAAGCTTTGGGTAGTGACGATATGTATGCACTATTCTTCAAGTCCTTTGGCTTGTAGTGGAGGTTGATGTGATTGCAAGTGTAAAAAGAGCTTTAATGGTCAGACTCCTCCATCTAATTCTCTAAGAAGGCTCTCATTACTTTAATTCCCAAAGTCCAGAATCCTATAAAGTTGCTAGAGTATATACCCATCAATTTATCTTACCAAAATTACATTATAAGTTGTGCAGGTTGGTGCGAAGTGGTTATTCTCATGTACAAAATGGCCCCCAAGAATTTGGCTAAATGTTTGAAAATTATCTTACCAAAATTATATCCATCAAAATGAGGTCTAAATGGAAGGCCGCCTTATTGCTTATAATTCATAGTTGCTTTGGAGATTTTCCACGCCATGAAATGTAAGAGAACGATAGGGAATGGTGTAACTGCTGTAAAACTTAGTATGGGCAAGTTTTATGGTAGAATGCAATGAGATTTTCTAGACACTACACATAAAAATGGGCTTTGATTAGAGATGAGTTTATGTTGTTATGAATTGTGTCTCCTCGGTCTCATACACTTTCTTCATTAACAAGAAAGTGTGTGGAATCTTATTCCTACTAGGAGACTCCGATCCAACTATGAAATACTAAATTCTCCCTAATATTTTAATTGTGGTTAAGGCCCTTGCTTGTTTACTTACTAATACAACTCAGTCAGGTCAAACTTATGGTGTTAAGGTTGGTAGATCGAGATCTGTTATTTCTAATTTGTTTTTCACTGATGATATCTTGTTCTTTACTAAGGGCGCTCAATAAGAATGCTTACAGTAGAAAAAAAGGAATAACTAGTAAATCTAATTAATATGTAGATAGTGAACAAGCATAGCAACTACTTCAGAGCTCCAACATTTTTAAAAAAGAAGTCTTAAGACGTGTCTAGGAAAAAAAATTGAGGAAAACTTGAGTGGTTAGAATGAGCAATTCATATTAAGAGCAAAAGAGGAGATTCTTGCTAATTTTATCATATATGTTATGCGTATCTATCTCATAAGCATGCTTACAGTAGAAACAAAGGAATAACTAGTAAATCTAATTAATATGTAGATCGTGAACAAGCATAGCAACTACTTCAGAGCTCCAACATTTTTAAAAAAGAAGTCCTAAGACGTGTCTAGGAAAAAAAATTGAGGAAAACTTGAGTAGTTAGAATGAACAATTCATATTAAGAGCAAAAGAGGAGATTCTTGCTAATTTTATCATATATGTTATGCGTATCTATCTCATAAGCATGCTTACAGTAGAAACAAAGGAATAACTAGTAAATCTAATTAATATGTAGATCGTGAACAAGCATAGCAACTACTTCAGAGCTCCAACATTTTTAAAAAAGAAGTCCTAAGACGTGTCTAGGAAAAAAAATTGAGGAAAACTTGAGTAGTTAGAATGAACAATTCATATTAAGAGCAAAAGAGGAGATTCTTGCTAATTTTATCATATATGTTATGCGTATCTATCTCATAAGCATGCTTACAGTAGAAACAAAGGAATAACTAGTAAATCTAATTAATATGTAGATCGTGAACAAGCATAGCAACTACTTCAGAGCTCCAACATTTTTAAAAAAGAAGTCCTAAGACGTGTCTAGGAAAAAAAATTGAGGAAAACTTGAGTAGTTAGAATGAACAATTCATATTAAGAGCAAAAGAGGAGATTCTTGCTAATTTTATCATATATGTTATGCGTATCTATCTCATAAGCATGCTTACAGTAGAAACAAAGGAATAACTAGTAAATCTAATTAATATGTAGATCGTGAACAAGCATAGCAACTACTTCAGAGCTCAACATTTTTAAAAAGAAGTCCTAAGACGTGTCTAGGAAAAAAATTGAGGAAAACTTGAGTAGTTAGAATGAACAATTCATATTAAGAGCAAAGAGGAGATTCTTGCTAATTTTATCATATATGTTATGCGTATCTATCTCATAAGCATGCTTACAGTAGAAACAAAGGAATAACTAGTAAATCTAATTAATATGTAGATCGTGAACAAGCATAGCAACTACTTCAGAGCTCCAACATTTTTAAAAAAGAAGTCCTAAGACGTGTCTAGGAAAAAAAATTGAGGAAAACTTGAGTAGTTAGAATGAACAATTCATATTAAGAGCAAAAGAGGAGATTCTTGCTAATTTTATCATATATGTTATGCGTATCTATCTCATAAGCATCTTCAAAATTTTCAATATTCTGACTCTCTCTGCAAACTAAAAACGCGCCACTTCAACTCCTTCACTAGTATGGAGCTCAAAATGTATCACCTCATAGATCATGGAGAGACCAACAAGGAAACATTCATTATAGCATGTCTCCTCCGAGTAGACAATGATAATAAGGTGATGCATAACATCACCCTAAGTACTCAACTACCGCAAGACCACTCATTATGGTGCTTCAATGACAGTGGGTATTATATTATTAGATCATTGTCGGGCATCACTATGTTAGAGCATTTCAAGAGATAAGAGATATAAGAGTATAAGTTATAAGCATAAGATTGACCGAGAAGGTAAAAAATGAGCTTAATAAGAATGAAAGACCCAACACGAACCGTGTCAAGCACGACACGGGTTTTGTTGGAGTCCAGAAACCCATGAAGGTATGCACTAGGTCGACAAGGACCATGGCTAATCACCACGGACCATGTTGAGGCCAACATGGTCCATGTTGGTCCGACACTGATCGTGTTGATGCCCAGTCATATTTAATTTCGTAATCCCTTGAATTATGCCTTGGGATTTATTTGAATGGAGCATTGTTTAGGATTATCCTTGACAGAGAAATTAATCAAGATTATCCCTTAATGATTCAACATATACTAAGAAATTTAATAACTTTAAAATGGTTTAAGGTAGAAAAGTTCTTGATCAATTTCATGAGATTCAACATATACTAAGCAACTTTAATCAACACAAGATCCACATAGATGAGGCCTATATAGGCAAACGCCAACCATCATGGAAAGAAACCAAAAGGACTTTAATGCATTCTAAAGAAACTATTACTCTTGAGGGTTTGGCTAACCATCTCTGAATTGAGGAGAAATTGGGAATATAGAATGACACCAAGGAGAATCCCTCTAAGGTTCATGTGGTTCATGAGAACTCGAAAGGAACAAAGAACAAGAACAAGTATGAGAACAAGAGCAACAAGAAACCAAAAATGGTTTGTTGGGAATGCGGCAAGCCGGGACACCCCAAGAGGAAATGTCCGGTTTGGAAGAAGAAGCACGAGGTTATGAACAACTCTAAGAATTATGGTGGCAAGAAGGAGTTCAATGGACCCTTCGTAGCCACGATAAAGGACCAAATCAACGTTGTATCTAGCGACGATGTTTGGTGGGTTGAGTCGGGTGCGGCAAGGCACGTGTGCATCGAACGCTCTTTATTCAAGTCTATCCAACCTGCCGAAGAGGGGAGGAAGCTCTTCATGGGCAATAAGTCCCTGGTCAAGGTTGAAGGGATAGGGCAAGTTGAACTTGTGCTTTCTTCCGAAAAGACACTTCTTTTGAATGATGTCTATTTGGCACCAAAAATTTGTAAGAATCTTGTTTTGGGTTTTCTTCTAAGTAAGCATGATTTCAAATAAGTGTATGAAGGGGATAATTATGTTCTTTCTAAGGGAGGGACCTTTGTGGGAAAAGATTATGCATGTGGGGATATGTTTAAGTTGAATGCTTCAAGTAGCAATAAGATGAATGTTTCCGTTTACGTGCTTGGTTCTTGTTTAAATTCTTCTCTATGGCATCTAAGACTTAGACAAGTTACTATAATAATTTAAATCCCATGTCTAATCATTATTTAATCCTAACTTTGGATGAAAAGGTGGAGAAATGTAGAACTTGCATGTTAACAAAGATCACTAAAAGTTCCTTTCCAAGTATTATGCGAGATTCTAACTTGCTTGAATAAAGTCATAGTAATTTAGGAGATTTCCATATCACTCATTCTATAGGAGGTAAAAGATACTATGTGACTTCCATTGATGACTTCTCTAAGTATTGCCAAGTGTTTCTTTTGCATTCAAAAGATAAAACTTTAGACAAATTCAAGATATATAAAGCTAAAAGTGAGTTACATTATGAGACCTTAATTAAAAGGCTAAGATCAGATAGGAGTGGAGAATATTATGATCCTAATTATTTTCAAGGTTGTGGTGTGGTGCATGAGACCACATCACCTTACACACCTCAACAAAATGGTGTGGCCGAAAGGAAAAATAGGACCCTAAAAGAAATGGTTAATGCCATGTTATCTTACTTCGATTTAAGTGAAGGTTTTTGGCGTGAAGCCTTGTTAATGGCTTGTTATGTATTAAATAGAGTTCCCTTCAAAGAGAACTCTAAGACTCCATATGAACTTTGGAACAAAAGAAAGCCAAATCTAAAACACCTTAGAATTTGGGGGTATTTGGCCATTGTAAGGGTCCAAAAACCCAAGGAGCGAAAGTTGGGTGAAAGAGCAATTAAGTGCATCTTATAGGTTATGCTTTTGAAAGCAAAGTCTATAGGTTTATGGTTATCGAACCAAATGACTACATAACACCGTAATAGAGTCAATAGATGCAATATTTGATGAGACTCGGTTCTCTTCAATTCCTAAACCCAATGATGTCATTCATGACATGGTTCTAAAAGATGTTATTCAAAATAATCAACATAATGTTCGAGAAACAAGGAGGAGTAAGAGGGTAAAGAAACCCAAGTCTTTTGGCTTGGATTTGTTCGTCTACTTAGTAGAGAGGAATAGGAACTCTATCGAGTATAAGACTCCCTATATGTACAATGTAGATGAGGATCCTAAAACTTTCAATGAGGCCATGGAGTCACAAGATGCTTCCTTTTGGAAGGAAGCAGTACAAGATGAGATAGACTCCATTAAAGAAAACAATGTTTGGGTCTTAGTAGATTTACCATCGGGATGTAATCTAATTACATCAAAATGGATCTTTAAACGTAAAAAGAAAGTATAAGGTACCATAGAAATGTTTAAAACCCGGTTAGTTGTAAGCATAGTTATTAAAATTTTGATCCTGATCTACAATTCTATGATTTTATGATCTAAAATCCTCGATACGATTCTACTATCTACACATGATCCACAATCCTACATAGGTTAATTCCGATCCTAACTACCCCATGGATTCGAGTTAGGATCCTGATTTTAATAACCTTGGTTGTAAGGGGTTTTACACAAAGGTATGGTATCGATTACTTTGACACTTGTGCACCCGTGGCTAGGATTGCAACTATGAGAGTACTTATAGCTCTAGCCTCGATCCATAAGCTAGTAATCAATCAAATGGATGTCAAGACGGCATTCCTAAATGTAGAACGAAGAGGGGGTGTATTGGAACAACCCGAGGGGTTTGTTAAAAAAGGTCAAGAGAGTAAAGTTTGTAAACTCATTAAGTCTTTGTATGGTCTAAAGGAAGCACCTAAACAATGACATCATAAATTTAATGAAGTAGTGCTTGGATTTGGTTTTAAGATCAATGAGTCGGATAAGTGTGTCTATTCCAAGTTTGAGAATGGAAAGGGTGTGATAATATGCCTATATGTTCACGGCATGTTGATCTTTGGGACTGACATGGAACAAGTTGAGAAAACTAAAAGTTTTCTATCCGCCAAGCTCTCTATGAAGGACTTGGGAGAGGCGAATGTGATACTTGGTATCAAGATGATTAGAAATATGAAGGAATAAGTCTAATGCAAGCCCACTATGTGGAGAAGGTGTTAGGAAAAATTCCCAAGGACTCCTATATGTCAGCTACCCCATTTGACCCAAGCCTTATGTTGAGTAAAAATGATGTTAGGCCAATTGCCCAAATGGAGTATGCCAAAGTCATATGAAGCTTGATGTATGCTATGACTTGTACTAGGCCAGATATAGCCTTTGCAGTGGGAAAGCTTAGTAGATATACTAGCAACCCAAGCAAAGAGCATTAGCGGGCCATAAGAACGGTTTTGGGATACCTCAAAAGTACTCAAAACTACAACTTGCATTTCAAGAGAGAGCCTTCGGTCTTATAAGGGTATAAGTTGCATAAGTGATAAGGAGGATTACACCTCAACGTCTGGTTGGGTGTTCCTACTTGGTGGATGTGCTATTTCATGGGGTTCTAAGAAACAAGCCTGCATCTCTGATTCTACCATGGCTTCCGAGTTCATAGCATTGGTCGTCGCTTCTAAATAGATGGAATGGCTATAAGACTTGTTGTTGGACATTCTTTTATGGGGAAAGACTATGCCTCCAACAACATTATACTGTGACAACAATGCAACAATCTTAAGCATCTATAATCGTGTCTACAATGGCAAGTCAAGGCACATTGGGTTACGACACGCTTATGTACATCAACTCATCGAGGATGGAGTTGTGGCGGTAAACTATGTCAAGACAAGTGAGAGCCTAACTGACTCCTTCACAAAGGGATTGGCTAAGGACTTGGTGGTAAAATCATCTAGGGGAATGGGAATTTAGCCCACTCAAGAAATTGTCATCAACGAAGCTCCATCTCACACTTGACTTCAATGGTCGAGTCTTGAGTTCAATGGCTGACTACGTTGTAAGACAATTGGAGCATCGATATTCAAGATATTCATCCCAAGGACAAGGCGACCGTAATGATAATGAGGTACGGTTTGAGTCTACGACTCATTAACAAACTTTGAAATCTTTAAGATGGGGAGCTCTATTACTGGAGCGTGAAAGTCTGCCTATGCGAGGACGTGGAGTGGGCCGCTTCGGATAGCCTAGGGCTGGGCTTGGTTGTCGTTGCAAAAGGTAATGGACACATTGCCAGTTTGAAATAGTGTCATTATTTTTAAGCAAAGTTTTCGGTTGTATGTGTGTTATATATCGAATTAGTCAAATAAGGATGTAAAGTTCAAAGACTTGTCTACTTTTGTATTCAGACTAATTATATTTATATACACTAAGTGAAAGTTCAAGTCGAGAGACACTTTCATGACGGATAACAACTCCTTGATTTCTCGGGTGTTCAAATTCTCTAGGAGGTGTCATGTATAGTGGGGGTATTTCTACCCATTTAGGGATCCTAAGCTATTTCAATTGAAACTCTTGAAATGGTGAGGGATTGTTAGAGTACTTCAAGAGTTAAGAGGCACAAGGGTATAAGAGGCACAAGGGTATAAGTTATAAGCATAAGATTGACTGGAAGGTTAAAAACGAGCTTAATAAGAAAGAAGGTCCCAACACGGACCGTGTCTCAGGCACGACACGCGTCGTGTTGGTGTCAAGAAACCTAAGAAATTTTTCACTGGGTTAACATGGATCGTGGCTGATCACTACGGAATGTGTTTGTCCAACACGGGTTGCGCTGATGCCCAGTCAGATTTAATTTCATAATCCCTTAAATTATGCCACGGGATTTATTTGAATGGAGCATTGTTTGGGATTATCCTTGGCTGAGAAATCAGTCAAGATTATCCCTTAATGATTCATAGACAAATCCCCAAGATCATGCCTCTTGCTTTAGCAAGATTGAATGGTTTGAATACTCTAAGAAGCCCTATAAATAGTGGTTGTCTTCTCATTCATCCACACACCACAATAACTTCTATCTTCTCCTAGCGAACTTCAACACACTCCTAAGGTGTTAAGCTGCAGCAACATTCTTGAGAGATCTTGTAACTTTGCTTACAAGATGTTAGGTTTACCCTTGAGTCTATTCGCGATCTAGTGAATAAGTCTTAAGGGGAGACAAGTTCACCATCGACTCCTACCCACCCAAGTGATCACCCATCTACTGAGAGAGACCGCTATACCCCATCTTTCCAACACACTAAACTTGGATGATTTTGGTAGAGTTTGGCCTATTATTTTGCATGATAGAACTATACTAAAGCCAAGCAATTTTTGGTAGAAATGGTGCACAGATATTCTTCCTATTTACTTACTATTGAAGCATAGACATATTATGGAAGTCGGTGAATGTCTCAAATACAATATAGAAAAAGAAACTAAGTTACTAACGAAGTGTGATGGTCAACCGATCAAAACATGTTGCATTGTATACAAAATAGCTAGACAAAAGACTCTGATTTAGTTGAATCATGAATGGAAGAAAGAACTCGATGGGACACATGTTATACGCGTGTCTATGTTATGGTGATTACAAGGGGCAAAATGAAAGGTTGAATCTCAACATGTCATGGCGTGCAACAACTAGGAGCATGATAACACTGAATGTGGATATATATGTCCGATTGGTTTAGGGAGGTAGGTTTATATGCATGGTAGTAAACTTTCTCAATATGACAAAGAAGAAGTGTTTTGGGTAGAGGTGAATGGGATTAAAGTAAATTGGTCACTAAACATTCAAGAAGTGAGAGTGATTTTTTACAAAAAATTACTCCAAGTTAACCACAATTTTTGGGGAAACTATTTTTTGGTACCCAACTTTTCAAAACTCATTTCGGGGTACCCTTATTGTTTTGGTTAGTAATTAGTAGGTAATTTTCTGGCCAAAGTGTTGAATTTATCAACAGATTTTAGGCAAGGAAGTGTATTATTGATTTGAGTTGACTCCCTCTCCTCCTCCCCCTCTAAAATTCATTTCTCTGCTTTCTTCTCTACCTTCTTCTTCTATTTATTCTTCTCTCTCCCTAAAAAGTAGTCACAAGAGGTAGTCGTGAAGCCATTGAAAGGAAGGTTGGAGACGCGTCAGTCTATTTTGTTTGTCTCTTAATTTCCCTGTTTTACAGAGGTTTGAATTGGGACTGTTGAAAGGACTACAATGTTGGACACAATTCTGAAATTCGAAAACCCATTTGCGATTGAAAACCAAAGTTTTACATATGCTTCTTCGAATGTTGTAGGTTGTAAACAATGTCGTTTTGGTTTTCTCTTCTTCACGATCAGCAACAATCTGGCATGACAAGCAAAAAGCACGAAGTTGCCTTATATTATATAATCTAATTATATATTCTGAGTATATAATATATATTCTTATTATATACTCAGATTATATGCATATAATATATATTTTTTGATTATATATTATACAGTATATTCTTATTATGGGGATGATTCTTGTAGATATAAAAAGGAAACAAATCAAGGGAAATCAATCATGATTATTGTAGCAACAAAAGGGAAGAAATCAACACATAAGGCAAGTTACCGTTGGAAGGATTCAAGTCCAAGCATCCAAAGGCATCTATAAAAAGGACGATAGAAGAATTGAGAAGAAAGGCGATTTCACAGAAGTAATCGCGGAGTAAGAAATCCGGTGGGATTTCTCCGAGTGTGTAACCAATGGTTCGGTGGTGAAGGTAGCCAATAAAGGACATCTGGTGAAGGTATGACCAAGGACCTTGGTGAACATTCATTGTGTCCACATGTGGTGGAGAGATGGTGTGTAGCAGAGCCTTGACGGACTAAGGCTGTGTGAGTTTGTGCTTCAATGTAATCCATCATGTTCCAAATCGCTGCTAGGGTTTTTCCTACGACGATCCTTATCTGTAGCTGACTCAAGGACATTCAATCTTGGTCAGTGATCCTATCAGTAACTGCTTCAGGCTGTTACTTCTTGTTTTGTTTTGTAAGTGTAACTTGTTCATTGATTGTTATAAATCTAATGAGGTATTTCAGCTACACTGTGTTTTGATCCTTGGTTTGAAACCAAGGAAGTTTGCTCTAACGTCCTTACTTAGAGTGTAGATCTTAATTGTGAACTTCATCACCTCTTGGGCTTCAACAAGTGGTATCAGAGCCTGGTCCACTGAAGATTCAGAGACTAACCGCCTGTGGTAAAGATCATGGCTGGGATCGAAGATGGTGATATAGGGCAAGGACGTTGCTTAAAAAGTCCTCCTTTATTCAAAGGATCAAACTTTGCACACTAGAAGAAGCGTATGAGGACATTCATCATGGATCAAGACTATGACCTTTGGGACAGAATTGAGAATTGAGACTTTGTCCCTATGATCACTGATCGAGAAATCACGAAACCCAAAAATAGATCCAAGTATTCTCCCAGAGAAGCATAAAAGGCGGATAAAAATGTTAAAGCATTACATATCCTTTACTATGAACTTGATTCTAATGAGTTTGAATTTATCTTTGGTTGTGATATAGCTAAACAGGTGTGGGATACCTTAATGACCACATATGAAGGAACGAGCCAAGTTCAAAGAATAAGGCGTGACAATTATGTCAAGCACTATGAATCCTTCAAAATGAAGAATGGAGAATCCGTCAAGGACATGTACAAACGATTCCAAGTGAAGTAATCGGGTGTTACCAAAACAGAGGGTGCTCTGTTTTTGAGTTCTTTTCTTCGTGTAGAAAAGTTGTATTCGGTGAGAAATTCATGATTGAGTGTAATCGATTCCTTAACGGAATTAGGATTTGATTGATACTCTTGTAATCGATTCCTAGAAGGACTTAGGATCGATTAGTGTTTACACCAAATTTGTGGTTGGTGTGTGTTTCCCAGAAACTCTGCTCGAAGCTTCGCTGTTCGCTGTTCGCTGCAACCCTAAGGATGTTCACCTTAGGCAGTTGTCACATTCAAGCATATATTGTTCCAACAAAATAAAGGAGGTTATTCAGTTATCTCTTATTGTCCTTTATTTCAGCTTACTTTGGTTTATCTTAAGTTGAATCTTAATCTGAAAAGATTAAGAAACCCTAACGTCCTTTACCATTGAGTATTTGTGCAAAAATTTTTATAACCCTATTTAACCCCATCTAGGGTTCTTTCATTATCAATAGTAAAAACCAAACCAATTGATAATTTGGTTAACATTTTTCTATAGATAATTTTCTTAATTGATTACTCTCTCTATTACCAAAATTGTCACTTTAAACTGTCTTAGGAATCTAGTACATTATTTTAATGGTTTATTTGTAAATATTATATGATTATATCAATATGAAAGTATTTGTCACAAAAAATCTGATGATATTAATGATGTTAAACCACTGTATATATTAACAAAATTAGTTGTCTAAGTTTGCAAAAGTTAAATGTATGTAGCACATAGTGACAAACAGTAAGGAATGCAGGCAGTAGTACGCATCATTTAATTTCTCCAACTTATGAACAAACTCATAGTGAAATATTATAACTACATTGCTAGTTAACTTGTAAAATATACATAACACTAAAAAAATTATAAAAATTGAGGGGGATATTATTTGGGAAAATAAAGGTAGACATGAATATAAACCTGTGCTTGCGTGGTTTCAATGCGACGCCTTGCTAAAGGTAGAAATCGTTGAAGCAATGCATCCACAACCAATTTTGCAGCATTTGTAGGCTTCATTTCTCCAAGGTATTAGTTGACTACTGACATTCACATTTCTTGTGACTGCATTTGGATATCTTGTTGTTATATCCACTTAATGATGCAACTTTGATTCCACCCAAATAAATATGCTAGATTTTCAAATTCTTATCAGTTAATAAAATTGGTGTTGATTATGAAAAAAAGTGTAAGAATTGAAGGAGTCATGAAAATCGAAAGAACTTGGAAACGAAAATCATGATTAAGTTTCAAAAGATAAATATCGCCTTCTATGTATTGATTTCAAAATTGTGAACCGATGAATACCCGTGATGTTTTTGAAGTGAACAAAAGAAATTGACAATGTTTCATATTTGAATGAACAAATGAGGAGTTAAAAAGAAAATGGAAAAAGAACAGTGCAATGACAATTTGAGGCTTTGTTTTGACAACAATGATCCTATGACAATGTTCATGAAAAAGAAGAAAGTGCAAATTAATGTATTTGATGTTCACATGATATAGCTATGGCGGAACTTTTAGAGATGCTAATGGTTAGACATTAATCATGGTTATTAGGTTTGACTTTCGATAAATTAGATCATGACAATTGTTTATCATCTGCTTTGATTCTCTTTTTTCGCATGAGTTAGTTGCCCTTTTCTCCAAATCCTATAGTTTGTTGCATTTTTCCTTTCTTTTTTTTTATGGTCTTTCTTTATTCATACTTGAATTCAATTTTCATTTCAAATTTCAATCATTATATTTATCTTAGCATATATACGAAAAAATAAAGTAAATTAATAGCAAAAAAGTTATTTTTTTCTGGTTAGGACAAAAAAAGTCATTTTCTTACTATCGAAAAGGAAGGGACAAATTAATATGATATGAAACAGTATAGGACTATTTATATTACAAGATGAAAATTAAAATAATTCACTTCTAAATAAGGAAAAATGACAATTATAGAAAGGTAAACCGAGGGTAGATTGGATTCCATAATATTACAATGTAAAAATATCATAAATATAATCAATCGGGATGATCATTGAATATGATACAATACTTTCTTTTCTTAGAGATATTTTGAGAACTTATGGTGAGAAAGGTCATTAATACAAGTCAAGCACAATTAAAGTCAAACATGATTCAAATTCAATATTGAAGATTTGAAAACTGTAGATACAACACAAATGTCAACGAATACAATATTAAATCCACCACATATACAAAGTTACTTTACAATGGGTTTATGCTCCTAAAGAAAATTTTGTAGCCTAAGTTAAGATTAATAAAAGTAATCATCAAACTTCTAATTATTGCAACAAATAGTAGTAGTTATGGAAAAAAAAATATTTACACCAAAAGTAATTAAATGATATCAAAGAGAATATACAAACTAGAATGATATTGGTACATTGGGTGTTTGGGAGCAATTTGTTATTGTTGGCTTTTTCTGTCAATTTGTTTTGTCATTGTTTGACTTTTCTTTATTTTGTTAATTTGTTTTGTTTGTATTAATTTGTGTAAAAAGTGTTTGGTAGAGTTAGCTGTTTGTAGTATGACTTTTTTATTTGATTTCCAATTATACCCTTAGCTTTATCTTCAGTATTTTTTTAGCATTATGATTTTTTAATTCATTTTTTGTTTTCCTTCCATGTTTCTAGTATTTTTTTATTGATGGTATTTTTTCCATCGAATTTGTGTGTTCAACAAATAATCACTAAGAATTGGAATTTGTATTAATAGGCTAATAACTAAATTGTTCATTGATTGTCAAATTTTCTTGAGTAAGTCTAAAATTTTTGTCCCAATTTACTTATACAATTAATGTTGATATTTTATAATTTTTATCCCAAATTTACTTTTAAAATTTTTATTAATTGCAAAGATATTTTTTATTTGTACATCTTAGGTACCAACATGGTAATCTACATTATAAACAACTAAAATAATTTGGATGATTGTTTTGGTGGAAGATGAAAGAAAAATTAAAAGAAATAACCTTAAATAATTTGGATGGTAATTTTTGTAATTTTTATAAAGTGTGTGGTCAACATGGTAATTTACATCCTAAAAAGCCAAAAGCCATTTACAAAAAGCTACTCTTTGTAGCTTTTTACAAAATGGCTTTTTGGGGATAAAAAGCCATTTCAATCCGCTAAATTACCAAACACTTCAAATTGGCTTTTTGAATGGTCAAACAGCCCAATACCCCCCTCCCCCCCAAAAGCCATTTTCTCCAAAAAGCCATAAAAAAGCCAAACACCAAACACACCCTAATTCTCCTTACATATTAGCTCCTCTAAGTAGAAATTAGAGGGGAGGCCACACACACACATGCACAAGGCTACTACCTCTTCATGATTTGGCTTCCTGTAGACATGGTTGACAATAAGACTATATCAAATGCAATAAGAAGGATGTTAGGCTTTGGAACAGCTCGTGTGAATGGTTCCAAACGTGTTTTGATGATAACACTCCAATCTGCTTTCATCATGTTAATGTGTTTTTTATTTGCATGAGCATGATATACACATTATATGTTGATGATGATCATCATGAATTCGTCTATGAATGAGAACCTTGTGATGAACCGAATGGATGCATGCATATGGTACACTAATATGCAGATAGGTACTACTGAGTAAAGGAACAAGATAAGTGAACCACATCACAGAGATCCTTGATCATAAGCAAAGTAATCATAATAGAGGGATTGATGCTTAAACAAAGAAGTTGAAAAACTCACAAGGGAAAGATCCAGGTGACGCCGAAGCTCGTGAGCCTTCCACTTCGACCCCTAAGACATGGCCCTTCTCCCACTAGGTGGCAACCAAGATGGTATGGAAACGAGCATTCCTCTAGGACCTTCCACAGGCTTGGCTTTGATATCTCCATGGGCTTAAGGGTGTCCAAGGATAATTGATGATCAAGTCGCTTCACACGACAACCCATGCGAAGAGAACGCAAGAAAGGGACAAAGAGGGTAGCATTGATGAACTAAACAAGAACCAGGAAGCTCTGTTGTACTTCAAGGAATCCTCTGAAATTTGGGGCTCAAAAAACGTACTCAAACTAGTCATACCACATATCTTCTAGACATGGGCTTGGTGAAGAACATGCTGCAGAAAATCAACAACTTGACTATTCGGTTGGTTCTCATAAATAAGAGGGGGCCCTTTCCAACTTATCTCAACAATCATCATGAAATCCATCGGAGCCACGGTCATTCCACTTATAGGAAGGTGAAAGGTGTTAATGGCCCTCAGAGTAACAAAACTCCAGGCTTGGAAACATGTAAAGAAGGGGCTCCCTCTATGGTTTGCCAACCAAAGTCACCCATGCTATCAAGAATATTTCACTAATCCTTTATTCCTCCAATAACTTCCCATGCCATCTCCTTGAAAGAGTGAAGGGGTAAAAAACTCGAGACTATCGCAAAAGAAGATATTAAAATAAAAAGGACCAACAAATGTAGGCTAAGGATGTAACCCAAAAGAAGATCCAGAAAAAAAAAAAAAAACAAAAAAACTGACCCTGAGACCCTACCTGGCAGGTTAGAGGTATGAGGGGAAATGGGCCCAACGTCACAGCAACGCCCCAACTCCCTCCAAGCTAACCTGTCGGTTAGTAGTTTGAGTTGAATACGATCTAGAGAAAGGTTGGGCCAATGTCGCACGAGAGGGTCAACATTGTAACTTGCCTGTTATTTGGTGCCAACCCGAGGCCTCAATGTAGAACCCAAAATGAGCAAAAAAAAAATAACAACAACAAAATATAGGAGAATACATAACCTTGATGTGGGATCAGTGTACGGAGATATGCTCATCAGCCCGGTAGAGCAGCTGATCTGGGTTATAATCCGCCTCTACGAAAAACACTTACTCCAAAAATGGGTTCAAAGATCAATTTTGAAAGTAAGCATGAATGTTGCCCATGTATCACCACGACCTCGACACCATAATGATTTTTTTTTACATCGCTCTTACTCCCCAAAATCACGCGCAACCTTGAAAATTGAGCATCATAGTTACTTTGGAAACGGAGATTGATAGACTGACTCAGTGAGTCAATTACTCACTTATGTGATTGCTGACATGGAGGAGAGAGAGAGAATGAGGGAATTGGAAAACAAAACGGAAAAAAAAAAACAGACCCTCCCTCATTCAATTCCTTTCTCATTTCCCAGGCACGCCATTCCCCTTTCCAACAACACGCCTCACACCTCCTTCCCAACAACACGCCTCCTCCCTCTATTCCATCTTCTCTGTGATGGACAATTCTCCTCTCTATTCATCATCTCCCCATCCAATATCCCTCCAATCTCCATCGACAACCATTAATTCAAGCCCTAACCCTAACCCTAATTCAAACCCATTGAACCTAAACCTTAATCCTACTGCGACACCATAAACTTGATACCTAAACCTGCGGAACACGATTATAATCTCCGGAGAACAATTGTAAATTCGACTGTTCTTGAAGCAATTCACTGTTCTTTGGTCTGCTATTTCGAGCTCAATCGAGAACAATTGCAAATTCGACTTCCGACAATTGACGAGGCTTTTCAACAATGAAGTGGTGAGTGATTATGATTTCTTTTAATTTGATTGTATTCGTGAAATCGTATGTTTTCTCTCAAGAATTTTTGTCTGTCTTTTGAATAAAATATGAAAATTGTGGGTATTCTCTGGTTGGGTGAGTGAGTTTGGTGTGGTTTCTTTCTATTGTTTTTCAATCTGCCATTGGTAACTTTGGGTGGTTCTAAGGTGAATGAAAGAAATGTATTTTGGTCTGCTAGGGTCTATGGTTAAAGTACTTTCGTATGTATGGTTGTTGAGGTTGCTGTTAAGGTGTTGACATCTTGCTGGCAAGTTTTACAGGTTATATTGCATTCATGGAGTCTTATGTTTTGAATGTGGTGAATGTGGGTATTCTGGGAGGGAGTAGTTTGATTCACAAGTGGAAGTATAGTTTGAAATAATATATATGTAATCTTTGGGAAGAAATGGTCTGCTAGGGTGCACATTAGCAAGGATGGATTTGATCTTGTTCATTGGATAAATGGATCATTCACTGGATAATTCAATCACTTACTACTGGCATAATCTGTTGGCTTTAACTAGCTGTAATTGGCTTTGATGTTTTAATTAATGTTAGATTTGCTGTGCTTGTGAGTTCATGGGATGTTGACTGTGCCTTTGCTCTGCTTGTAAGCAATGATATTTGGCCTGAAATGGTTAATCATTGTTATATTGATCAATGAAGTTGTCAATTGACTTGGTTGTACTTTGGTGTTCACATACTTGTTGTAGTTGCGAATCATGCGGTTACCCGTCACGACAATCGTTTGATGCCTGCTTCACTTGTCCATGTTATACCAACGAGGATGCCCGTTGCGAGTGTGGTAATCTTTGTGTAGTAAAGACGTCATGGACATCTAAAAACCCAGGAAGGCGTTTTGCTACTTGTAACAAGGCTGGAAAACAAGGTGGATGCTTATATTACAAATGGCTTGGTAAAGTTGTATGTGATAGTTCGGCATCTAGTTTAAAGTATGCGTTGGACAAAAAGGAGAAGTTTGAAGTGGAGGTTGATGAGTTGAAAGAGATGGTTTATCAAATTGACATTGACAATCAACAGTTACGAAGGAGAAACCGCAAGTTGAAGGAAGTTGCTACATCATCACAACTAAAATTAGGATGGGTTTTAGGTTTTGTTGTAGTGTTGTTGTTAATGCAGGTGTTATTGATGTATTATTATATGTTGGGAAAGAATGCATGATGTTTGTAATATTTCATAAATATTAGACGTCTTGTTAAGTGTTTGAACTTGTAATAATATTATAATGACAATGTTTGAACTTTTGAATGATGGAGGTTTAGAAACATTTTTTATGCATAGCGATCAGTTTTGTATCAAGTACAGGGGTAGAACTTGTCAGTTGGTACATTTTTGAATGTAATAGGGCATTTGACATATCTATCTATGGGAAACAATACAATATATTTGTTCTTTAATAAAGTGAATGTGTGGCTTTTCTTTATGGGCATTAAACAGCAAGTACTATGAATGAATTTGATTTTACTATTTCATATAGTTGTATATGTTTGTCCTACACTTCTGCATTGGCTAGCTTATTATTTGGTAAATCAGTTAAGCAAAAGAAAGTTCAGTTTAACTATGATAGTATAAGATGAATCATGAAGAATGAATCAAACTCATTATTGGAAAATAAACTTCAGTTCAGTTTAGTTCAGCAAAAGAAACTTGGTATATAATAAACTACTTGTTATATAATAAGACCATCATTATTGGAAAATTTGATATATCAAACTCATAATTGAAACAACTCTTGGTGACATTTGAAGAACTGAAAAATAGTTAAAAAAACTCTTACTATAAGTAGAACTCAGCTACTATATAAGACTATCAATATCTAATTAACAATCATGTTGTTCATTAACATCAATTTTGCTATACCAATTGTCAACCTAAGTCATAAGTCTCCTCTCTCTCTCTCTCTCTCTCTCTCTCTCTCTCTCTCTAAGCTCCAACCCTGGTAAAAAAGTGAAGGGTTGAATAAAATGGCAGCTGAATAGTATAGCAGAGACAACAATTTCACAAAGAATGGTTCTGCACACATCTTGGTACTGCTATGGATCAGGGAGCTGGTTACCTGCCACAGGTTGAAAGTAGATGTGTCACTTATTTGAGAGACCATATGATTTGAGAGTCAGTATTCATGAAAATGTATTCAAGAAAATAAGCAGTCATTTACCTTTCACTGATGAAGACACTCTAACTGGTCAAACAGCAAGCACCCATTTGTTCATGTATTGTGTCAATTCACTGATGAAGACAATGAAAGAGTAAGAATTTTGGGAAGAAATGCAATTCACTGATGAAGACAATGAAAGAGTGTCAAATGTGCATGTATTGTGTCAATTCAAACCACCCATTTGTCTCAGAGTAGGAAATATCAAATGCACTACAAGTAGTCTCTATAAAATCTAGTCATTAATAACTGGAAAACCATAACAATCAAACTGATAATTTCTGAAATGTTGCTCACATATATGGAGAATCCATTCAGGTCTAAAAACAAGTTGTTCAGGTAGACAAACAACCAACCATTCACCAGAATTGTTTGTATTTAACCTGCCAAACACCAAAAAAAACTCCACCAAGATTGGGTGATAACCAGCAGCCACCATTGGAACAAAGAAGAAAAATAATCTAGCACTGATTTTCAAATAAATCATGAAGAAGAATGAAAGGAGAATTGCGTTATTCTTGCCTGGCAAGACATATCGTTTGTGGTATTTTGGAGTATTTATGATTGATGACCGCTGCAGTAGGCCCTCCCTATCAATATATTCTTGGCACATCCATAATCTCTATAAGTATATGATACAATATGCACAGACCAGGAAAATTTGCATCAGTGCTAGTCAAGGGTTGTAACCCTTTTCCTCCTTTTCCTCATAATCCAGAGTACAACTTTACACGCACCACAGTAGAAATATATATGATAATATCCCCAAGAAATACATGCACAATCAAGCTTGAATCAGTGCTGGTTGATGACTAACCTGTTCAATGGATGATACACGGAACTCTGTATCAGAGACTTCATGAACCTTTTCATCAAGAAGGTCGTTAACCTTGTAAGTTACTGAACCCAAATGATCTACGGTGTTCACCAGAGCTTTAATTGCAAAGTGGACAATCAATCATGGATAAAGGAATTTCAACATAATATTTCCAATATCTTTCCCATTACCATTGATATATTAACCATTTGACCAAAATCGAATGCCACTATTAACATCTCAACCATTCATCAAAAAACAAGTGCCAACCTTGTTCCAACTTTCACGGGATGTGAATCAGAATCACATTCACACCAAAAAGAAACAGGTACTCCTTTCTCATTGCATTAAATTATACATCTCCAACAATTTGAGAACATCAGACATATCATAATCACATAAAACCAAAACTTGCAATGTACATTTATATAAATGTTTTGATATGTGTCCTTTAACTATTTTTGGTCTCAACTCGCAGGTTATTAACACAGAATGGGGCAATTTCAACTCACCAAATCTTCCTTTGACTGAGTTTGAACGCGCATTAGATTTTGATAGTCCTAACCGCCACAAACAGGTGTATTAAGAAGGGCAAGCAACCTCATCTAATCTATGGCTCCTAATTTCAAACCGCAAGTTAAAATTATGCACATTTGACACCAGCAACCAAGCACAAATGATTCCTCTGAAATCAAGAAATGATGAACTTACCAATTTCCATACTTGCCGGTTGCTTCGCCCAGTTCTGGATTTCGATGAGTCCTAAATTTTAGGCAGAAACCCAGTTGAGTTTGCAGAAAAAAGAGGAAACCCAGATTACGCAAACACGAGAAAGATCAGCTCTTTGACTAACCTGAGACCTGGCGGAAATGTAGTTGAATCTCCATTTTTTTTCCAGTTACAACTCCAATAAAACCAGGAAAATAACTGTAAAATGGCTGTCTTGAAAAAACTACATCAATTAAAACTCAATTTTTTTTCCCGTTACAAAGGTAGATGTTAGAAATTTATCATCTTCAAAGGGTATAAATAACATCAGTTTAATCAATTTATGATGGTAATTAGAATCCACTATTACAACATAGCTTTTATATACAAATCCACAACTTACCTCAATCACAGCAGAAGAAGAAGAAGAAGAAGAAGAAGAAGAAGAAGAAGAAGAAGAAGAAGAAAAAAAAAACTCAGTTTCGGTAATACAGTAAGTAATTTGATCCTACATTCATCCCAATTTCAATTTTTGCAAAGCAGTTTCGGTTAGGGTTTTCGAAAATTAAGCCTATATATTAACTGAACAAACAAATTGGAAACCCTAAAAATCGAAATCAAATTGGAAATCAAATTGGAAACCACATTTACCTCGTAGAAACCCGCACTTGTTTTGATAAAATTGGAAACCACATTTTCATCTGCTTCTTCTTCTTCTTCTTCTTCTTCTTCTTCTTCTTCTTCTTCTTCTTCTTCTTCTTCTTCTTCTTCTTCTTCTTCGTTTTTGGGTTTAGATGAAAGTTTGGTTTCGATTTTGGTTCTCCGACGCCGAAACCAACGAAAAATTGTTTCGACACCTCCAATTCTGCAGGCAGAGAGAGAGAGAGAGAGAGAGAGAGAGAGAGAGAGAGAGAGAGAGAGAGAGAGAGAGACGAAGGAAGGAAACCCTAAATCCTGAAATTTGAATCTGTTCTCAAATTTTAGTATTAGGACTTAGGAGGGAAATGAAATGTTTGACTAATTTTTTTGGCACCAATGGTTTCCCTCCTATCTAAAAATATAATTGGCAATTCCCTCCTAATTTTTATTTGTTCAAATTTAAGAAAAATTGATTGAGAGGGAAATGAAACTATTAAATGAAATGTTTTAAATTATCTAATTTTAATGACATCAATTTTTTTATTGGTGAAAAAAGTAAACTTAGGTGATTCTAATGACTATCAATTTTATTGCCTTATTATCTAATTTTAATGACATCAATTTTTTTTATTAGTGTTATTTTATTTGCAATTTCAATGTATGTAGAATATATTTTTAAAACAATTATTTTAATGATTAATAATTTTTGGTATAAGTTTTAACTTGTAATTTTATAAATATTAATTTTTTGGTATCAATCCCTATTGCGCCAATTTAATGATTAATAATTTTTGGTATCATTTCTTTCATGCAATTTTAATGACTAATATTTTATTGTGTTTGATTCTTCTCTAATTTTAATGATGTCAATTTTTTCATGCAATTTTAATGTAGCGAACGTAAAATAAATTTTAATGTAATTCTTTTCATGTTGTAGATTTTCATCGATATTGTCATGAAATCCAGACAAATGGACTTGAACGAGGAATGTGACAGTGATTCCGATTGTGATCCATCAGAAGAGTTGTTGAATGATAATGTTTCAGATGTTATTGGTAATCGTGACGACTTGTTTCGTGATTTATTCGGAGATGAAGACGAACTTGAGGCAGAAGATGGGTTTAGTGCCCCTTTCATACCCGAGGATGATGTGGAAGCCATGAATGTTGCTGCTAATGGTGATGGTGATGGGTCGAGTGACCATCCTAACAGTGGCGGATCACTATCCGTCACCGCCCCTTTTCAAGGGATGGAATTTGATTCGGTCGCCGATTTTGTGAACCACGTGCATAACTACGGGCGGACCAATGGGTTCCAAGTACGTATTAGAAGCTCCGAAAAAATTCCCAGAGAAGATGACACGACAAACGAAGTACTCATCAAGAGGATAATGATGGTCTGTACAAAATATGGCACGTTCAAGTCAAATAGTGCAAATCCAAACCGATCATCCTGCACGTCTGTCACCGGGTGTGGTTTCAAAGTCACTGCCACGTTCTAACAGCAAACCGGAAAATACAAGTTGACTACAGTCGACACAAACCACAACCACGAGTGCAACCCTGCAAACATAAAACACATGCGGAACTACAAGTTCATAAGTTTCGAGAATCAGTGGAGGATGATAAACAACGACACGGCCGGTGTGCAAATCTCCAAGAACTTCAACTCAATTGCGGTACAACATGGCGGCCATGATCAAGTTCCATTCGATGAGAGAGATTGCCGCAATGTTATCAGTAGGGCAAGGAGACTCGCGTTGCAAGACGGCGACTTCAGGGCGATGATGGGACATTTTAAGGAGATGATGTCCGGTAACTCCAGCTTTTTCGTTACGTATGACACCGACGATGTCGTCACTCTGAGGAACGTCTTTTGGGCGGATGGAAGGAGCAGGGCAGCTTGCGAGGACTTCGGGGACGTGGTGTCGTTCGACACGACTTATGTGTCCAACAGGTACAAGATGCCATTCACTCCTTTCATTGGGGTAAACAACCACGGATAGTCCATTCTACTTGGTTGTGCGTTGTTGGCTGGAGAGGAAGCCGACAACTTCGTTTGGTTGTTTCAGACGTGGTTGACGTTTGCATGTCGGGGAAATCCCCGACCGCGATCATAACAAACCAATGCCAATCCATAGGTCAGATTTAATTATTCTGTTATACTTGTTTATACGTACCCAAGTTTACTACGTGCATGACACATTGTAACAAATTAAATTTTATATGTGCAGGCAAGGCTATCGCAAAGGTATTGCCGAATGCACGACACAGATGGTGCATATGGCACGTGATGAAGAACGCGAAGAAGCATTTATGCAACAGACCAGAGGGAAAAGATATTCTTCGAGGGCTCAGAGATACTCTTTACGATTCACTTGATGTCTAGGAATTCGAAGATAAATGGAAAGAATGGGTTGACACGTACGACCTGCACAACTCCAACTGGTGCAATGACATGTATGCTAAAAGGCATAGATGGGTGCCTTATACTTCAAGGACGAGTTCTGGGCAGGAATGTCAAGCACGCAAAGGAGCGAGGGGATGAACTACTTCTTCAAGGGATTCGTGAATGTCGACACAACTCTCAAACAATTTGTGGAACAATTCGGATTCGCACTAGCAAAGAGAGTTAGAGAAGAGGACAAGGAAACGTTCCGATCAAAGGATAAACCAGTCCAATGTAAATCGTGCTTTGTATATGAGCATGTATTCCAGAAGCTATACACTTCAAAGAAGTTCGTTGAGCTTCAAAACGAGGTGCAAAACCTGATCTACGTAGTGAAAGCGGATAATATACACGACGAGGAGAAGACGTGCTCTTATGAGGTCACTGTGAGGAAGGACCATGCAGTATACGAGCCGAAAGAAATCACAACCAGGCGATCCAGGTTTATTGTCAAAGTAGATAGAGAGACCCTAGAAATGAAGTGTGACTGCAAGAAGTTTGAGTTCAAGGGAATCTTGTGCTCCCACGTACTGCGTGTTTTCAGCAAAGAGGGGCTTGATTACGTTCCGGAAAGGTACATTCTGGACCGGTGGAGGAAGGACCTTCCAAGAAAACATCTCACTATCCAAGTTCCGTACTACCAACTGCACCGGGCTAAAACCAAAGAGGTTATCCGATTTGAACAACTGCAGAGTGCGTTTGAGTCTGTTTCTACACTGGCCGTGATGGATGAGAAAATGTTCAAAGCGACGATGAATGCTCTTTCCGAGTTGAAAGAGAAGGCACCATCCATTATTGGGGACCGTGATGGGGTCGTGACCCGGGTCATTGACAAGATCGGCAGAGCGTACGGTAGGCGGCCTGCTGGAGAGGGAACTTCCCGAAGGGGTGCGAGCGCCAACGCCAATGACTCTGTCCCCGTGAACGACCCCGTCGATAAAAGGGGTAGGGGTAGGAGACAGACAAGGAGAACCGGTTATCATAATGAACAACCCCGTAGTAGGAGGAGAACACAACAAACGCCACCGACAACCAGTGTTCACCAAGGCTTCCAAATGCCACCTGGATCAATTGTTCAACCAGGCTTCCAAATGACACATGGATTTGGGTATCAAATGCCGCAAGGTTCTAACGCTTCCAACGGGTTGCAAAATTACACTCAGCCGCATGTCGTGTTAAACTACACCGTAACTAATCCTCCTTTTCATCCTACGTTGGTAAGATTATTATTTGATATAACTGCATTTTGTCTATATTGTACATCAAATTTATTACAATCTTAACGATGAATCATTTCGCAGGGTCAGGGTCAAACACCTCATTTCAACCAAGGAAGATGAAGAAGAAGATTGCGGGTTTAGGTAGTAGATTGGGGAAATTGATTTCTTTTTGCTTATCATGTATGTACTCAATGGTTTAGGTAGTTCAATCAATGGAAAAGTCTTGTTAAAAAAAGTGTAATTTCAAACAATCAATTTTGAATGATCCAGAATCAAACTATACCAACCCAATTAGTTCTAATGAGCGTTTTTTATTTGAGTTAGAAAATGTGTATTTTAATAGAATTATTGAATAAACAAAAAGGTGTTCTAATAGCATGATAAAAAGTAAATTGGTCTTAAAAAAATTAGATTAATATGGTTATTGAATATATTTTGTTTATCAAGTAAGAATTGATCGGAATTGATCATATCCATTACACCAACTTTTTTTTAACCAATTTAACAATGCTTGGATTTCCAAAAAATAATAATAAAGAATGTTTCAATTCACGTAATTTTTAAATATCACATCCATTACACCTACTTTGATATGAAACTTGCAAGGTTAGTAGCAAAGTAAGATATATTATCTTCGAATACTAATTTAAAATTTTACATTCGTAACCTTTTGTTTATATTTCTTCTGAACTTCCATTTACCTTTACCCTAATATTAAATGAATTATTAGAAACTTATGTATCATATTGTTATATTAAATAAATAATGACAAACACATATAAGATTATAATATAAATAATGACCTTGCACTTGTGAGTACTCAAGAATCACAAAGAAAAATACATGGCCTAAAAAAATCAATATCTTGAATATTTGAATGACTGAATTGGAAAAAATCGATATCTTGCCAATTGTAATCACAATTCAATTTCTGAAATATTCATAATCAAACTATACCAATCCAAGAATCACTTGTCCTTCAAATATTCAAGAATACTCAGAATACACAATGATCACCAGAAGATATTGCAAAACCCACCGCACAGACTATCATATACCTTAACCCCTCAAGATACAAAACACCCCAGCAGATTGTCTTCGGATTACTTGTCACTAAGAATTGTGTTGCATTTGATGAAGCTGAAGAAGAAGTAGACCTTGAAGTCAAGCATGAATTTACAAAAGCAGCTCAAAACTCTGCAAAACTCATGAACTTTGGCTGATTGAGACATTGCCATGCATGAATTCACTTAATTGATTGGATTCATCACCCCCCACAAAGCACTACACCCTTTGAACACCAGCAGCAACATTAGTAGAGTACAACAGTGGCTCACGACACGTCCAGCAGTACAGCAGTAGAAATCAAAGCAATTGCCCTGAACAAAAAGCAACAACCAAAGAAGTCCAACCCATTGAGATACCCTCAGCAGAAGCAACATATTATATCAACGGTTAATATCAGCAGCAACATTGAACTACAGAAGAGAAACATTGGGAAAACCTTACTGAAATTGAGCACTACCTCTGAAACTTACACTTTCAACAGAAAGTGAGCACTGCCTCAAAGAAATTACTAGCAAGGGCTGAAAATCAAATAACAATCACAAAGACAGTAATTTCAATTATACTTGTAAATGGCACTGCTAACTAATGAAGGAAGCAAGAAAGGCGAGCAAAGTAAGCATACCTTGTTTAGCAGCAATATCAATATTTTGTGCTTCTTGCTCTGCAGCCAGCAATAGCTGAATTTCATTTTGGCTTCTACTTGCGTCCATACTTTCTCAAAGCGCTTAAATATTCTGAAACTATCAAGAGTATCAAGAAATTAACAAAGAAGAAGAAAAAAGAGGAACCCAAAATCAAAATACTTATAGCGACAGAGGAATCATGACAATAATATAAAATTACCTCCTAACAGAGTCTAAAATACATCAGCACTAAGCTTATGCATGAATTTTAAAAGTTTATGAACAAACAAAGAACCAAGTATAAATTGAACAAAAAAATTCATAGGGACATTCATTTAAGCTTGCAATTTTTCAGTAATTTCAAATCAGCAAGCAAAAAAACCACTAGGATTTAAATTCAGACAGCAAAAAAGCACATAACATATATAACATACCTTACCAAAGACTAAATTCAGCACTTAGGAAATTTTTATAAACAACATAAACATAATTTCAAATCAGCAAGCAAAAAAAAAGGAAAAAATTAAGTATCAAACAACCAATTATCATCATGACAAAGATTTAAATTCAGACAGCCATTTAATGATAGAACACCAAAGGCCACTATGATTTCCCTATAAATACTAGTAGCTCTCCTTGAACCAACACTTACACAACAAACACATTATTCCCATTTCAAGCATTCTGAAACAAAAAACCAATGGAGAGCCCTTCCTCTACCCAAAAAACAGCCACAAGCCCAACAACCATGAAAACTGAAAGTGGGTCACATACCATTTCTGAACATTAACCCAGACACCCATGTTTGTTTCAGCTGTGAAACAGGAAAACTCTTCACCAAAACCCTCAGCCAATCCCTCAACCAATCCCTCAACCATAACACCAAAATCATCATCAAGGAAATCTAGGACACGTACAACTGCAACTTTTCATCCCTATGAACTGCGGTACCATAGTTTGAGGTCTGAAATTACATAGCTATTCAAAAGGATGAAAAACAATGACAACGGGATGCTCCTGAGGAAAATGATACGGGCTAATAACGAGCCATTGGTTGACCTTGATATTATATTCAAGGGATTTGACGAAGCTGAGAGTCCTAGGAATTGGAGTTGCGCTAAGCAACTTCACCCATATACTTCCCCAGGAAGTATTTTGGGCAGGAAGAGGAAGGTTGAGGAAGGGTCATCTACCTCTGTTCCTGATGGAACAGAGATCATTAACATAGATTGAGTTTTTTTTTCTGGTAGTGTCTCGGCTTTGTTGGTGGTGGTTATGAGTTTGTTTTATTTATCTAGTTTCTTTATGTAGTTTGTTGTTCTGTCCGGTTTAATTTATCAATGAATGAAGTTTAGCTTTTCGATTCATATGATGCTTTCGTTATTTAGTGCTTCAATTGCTAAATTCAGATTCGAACAAGAAACAAACAAAGAGATTCCCAGAAACCCTAAAACTTTGAACAACAACGACGATCCAAAAATAAATTCAAACGAAATCAAACGATATTTCAATTGCTAAATTTAGATTCGAACAAGAAACAAACAAAGAGATTCCCAGAAACCCTAAAACTTTGAACAACAATGACGATCCAAAAAAAATTCGAACAAAATCAAACGATATTTAACCAATACAAAAATAACCCAGAAAACAAAAAAAACCCTAAAATTGAACAAGATCGATGAAACTTATCTGATTTGATGTTCATCCGATTTCTGCCCACCGTTTCGTCTTCATGCCAACCATGTCTTCTTCATCTCCGCCAATTCCAGCCGTGTTGTCGACGGCGGTGGTTGAGTGGCCGAATTCTTCGGGATATCGCCGTTGTCGACGGTTAGGGTTTGTTTCATGAAAATTAGGGTTAGGGTTTCCTTAATGGTTGTCGACGACGGTGGTTGAGTGGTCGGATTCTTCGGGATATCGTCGATGTCGACGGTTAGGGTTTGTTTCATGAAAATTAGGGTTAGGGTTTCCTTAATGGTTGTTGACGGTGGTGGTTGAGGGAGATGGTGAGTCGCAGAGGAGATGAGAGTGAAGGGAAGAGGGAGAAAGAGGGAAAACGAAACTTGGGGGGAATTGTTTTGGGGAAGAGGGAGGCGTGGGAAGGTTCTGGGAAATGGGGAGAATTAAATGAAGCGTGGGTTAGGGTTTCCTTTATTTTCCTTGGTTCCATTTTCCTTTTCTTTCCATCCCTCCACATCAGCTGAGTCAATAACTCAGTGTGTCAACCAATATTTTTCCTTTGGAAACCGGCTGGTTAGACCTAGCTACCAGGATGGTTTCGGGTACGCCCAACCTAATTGGAAAAAAGGCAAGCCAAACAAGCTAAGCGGGTAGTTAGATGCAGGTAGCAAAACCTTCCCCCGCAAGACGACCTGGCCCGCGAAAATGGAAGTATATGAATGTAACCTGCCAGTTAGAAGTTGGTACATGAACCGTCACTCGGCCCTACTTATATGCCTTGCAAAAGAAGAAAGAAAAAGAAAAATACTTGATCCAAGATCAGTCAATTGAATCCATAATCCACAAGGTCCAAAAAATCAGTAAGAAAATTACTCTGTTATTTAGAATGATAACTGATACTTTTACCCTTTCTTCTTTTCAGGAAAAATTCTACCACACAGCAGACAATCACAATATGATAGCATTATGTCTTGCATTAGGCAATCACATTACGATAGCATTCTGCCCCACTTGAGGTAATCATAGTAAGATGGCATTCCGCCCTGCATTAGGTGATCATAGTATGATGGCATTTTGCCAAATGTCAAGCATTCACAATATGACGAAATAGTTGTTGAAGAAATACAGTCAAGTGCAGCTCAGCTTCCAAGCATCGCTCGAGAGGTTAAGGAATTGGTCCTTGAATTAGACCAACAAAATAAGGGAAATTGGATTCTAATAATTTTTTGTCATATAAGACTAAATAATACAAATTTTTGATTTGGTGATAAATAATACGAACTTTAACCTCATGTTGCTCTAAACAGTACACCACCGAGTTAAGTTGAACTTAACTCGGCGACGGATGATGTGTCGGCGGAGAAGGTGTGACGAATCCCCCCAAATTTCAAGCTCAGTCACACCTTCTCTGCCGCCACGTCATCCGTCGCCGAGTTAAGTTCAACTTAACTCGGTGACGTATTGTTCAGAGCAACATGGGTTAAAGTTCGTATTATTCATTACCAAATCAAAAGTTCGTATTATTTAGTCTTATATGGTCAAAAGTTTGTATTATTAGAATCCAATTTCCCTTCAAGAATACGTTGATCATTGTTTTGTTCAAAACTCGATCAAAATGGGGGCTATTTATAGATACCAGGTTTTTCCCCAGTTAATTGTATTTTTTATTGTCTTATTAGATTAGCACAAAACATATAACACTCCCCTCAAAATACCCATAAAGCTGCATGGCCTAAAACACAAAACAGAGCACTAGGATGGCTTGCCTATTAGGCCGATGAACCTACGCCCATTTTGATTTACCATGTCTTCTGAATTGTTATGACCCCATGTTGGGTCTTCTCAGTTAGCTTTTGGAGTCATTTAGGACGACCCAATACGATTATTTAGGCGTAACCTAATCGTCGTAGTGATAATCAACAAGTTAGTTGTATTCCAAATGATATCTTGTCATGTCCTATATTAAGAGAGTATTGGCTCAATTAAGTTTGTTTCTTTCATCCTCTACACATAGAACCTTAATCCCACTGTAAAAACTCCAAGAATTCCCTAGAGTATTAACACTGAGAATTTTGTTCATCTTCTCCCTCACTTTCTTTGTGTTTGTTTTACATGCCTAATTAACCCAAGGTTAGCATCATTTTTATTATGCTAATCTTATAACTTATGCTCATGTTTGTATAATTTGTATCTGTTAAAATGACATTTTCTTCATTAATATCTTTGCATGCACAAAACATATAATAAATATGAAATTCTGAAATTCTTCTTCTACCCTCTTTTTCTAAGGCAACTTGATTTAAAGTAGAGTATATTTAAATAGGCATGTCAAAGGAATCATTTCTCAGACTTGTAGCCTTACCCCTGAACCTAATCTCTGATTCTTAGGCCAAAGTTGGAAGTTAAAGTTTAGCAAATTATCTAAAAACTAACCGGTGACTCTTTACTTTCTACCATTTTCTCTCAATAAGTCAGAAATTACTAATTAATTTGTATGAATCGTGATTAATTGCTTTGGGCCTAGGTCTTAAGAACCTCAAAACCTAGAACAAGGTCTTTTCGGTTAAATTGCTTTGGGCTTGTTATTCTGGATGTAATGTTTCTTGGGTTTATCTTATTAAACAAAAGTATCTTTATATAATAATCCTCCTTTTGGAAAAGTCTCTTATTTGTTACCAACTCCTTTATTATATGCTCAAGGTGGTGGGTGATGGTGCTTGTACTTCCTTTTGGTTTAATAATTTCACTGGTCTTGATCCCTTCTTCTGCCATTCCCAAGCATTGCCATGAAAGAGTTGATGATTTTATTGTTAATGGTCATTTAAGTGTTAGACAGAATTCAACAGCTCCTCCCTTTAGATCTTATTAATCAGGTCATTGTCATTCATATTCATCCGGTTAGAAAAAATAGCAAGGTAACAACGGAAGCGAAAAATAAATCGAATTGAGATGACGGAAATTACGACAAAATTCAGGAACAAAATAATAAGAGCGATAAAAGAACACAACCACAAGGTTTACGTGGGAAACCGAAGAACTCGGAGAAAAACCCACGGACGGCGACAACCAGAAAACAATACACTATGAGAAAGGAGGAGTACAACCCAATCACTATCACAGGTTGTGATGCGATCCACAACAGAGGAGATTACTATCACAATCTCTCTCACTCACAACTCATAATCTTTCTCTCTCGGGATATAGTTGGGATCGAAAATATTGGTGAGACCTTTTTCCCTCTCAATATTTTCTCCCTCTCTGACTCTCTATAACTCGATCATTGTTCGACGTGCTCGACGAGCGTCGTGTGCCGTGCGCCACGTGCAGTGAAAAATAAAGTGGAGAATACTGAACCCTATTTATAGGAAAAACTCTATATAAACCTAACTTGACTCCCACTCCAATTAGATTTAGAATCTAATACAATTAGAAAACCCAACATAATAAGGAAACCTAAATTATACCCTAATACAATTAGGAAACAAATAATTGTGAGATCAAGAGATTTGGTGATTTTAGGACACTTTCCTAACACATCCTTACGGTCAGAATCAAGAGTCCATCGGCTAGCTTCAAATGGTAATAAAAAGCCTAAGTTCGAGGTTAGTTATGTTTACGAAGATTTAAACTATGCTCCTATGGATTTGAACCCTTATGTCTCTATTCTCTGATAATCTGTGGAGCAGTCATACCCTAACTAAATTCAAGTATCATCTTCGAAGAATGGCTCACTCTTCCCTCCATGTTGCTGACACTATGGCTAGGAAAAAGGACTTAATTGATCCTACATGTGTGACTTGCAAAGAGAATGTTGAACTCTACATGTTCCTCTTCAGAAATTATTCCTTCTTTAACACGCTTTTGGGTTTAATTCTTTTTTTGCTTTTGGGTTTAATTCTTTTTTTTTTTTTACATAGGTAATAGTCCAATCCATCGGGCCCCTGTCTCAGGGGTATAACCCAACAGGCATTTGTAACGGACCGGGAAATGGAATGTCAATGGCCCAAAGATGGGCCCCACTCCAACCCACAAAACTCCGAAATGGTAAGAGAGATGTCGTCGCCAGGATTCGAACCCTGGACACCTAGGGTAGTAGATGGACCTCTTGTCACTTTGACAAGAGGTGATAAATGTCATGTTGTTTTTAACCAACTTTTTTCTGTTACGAATTGGGATGTCTGGTTGAGGATCAATCTAAATACTAATTGCAGTTTTTGGAAAATTTGTTTTGCCACTGGTTGCTAGTATATATAGATCAGTAAAAAAAAAATTGTTGTGTTTGATCATCCATTAATTGTTGTTGAAACTCTCTTCCAAATGTTGGAATGATATTTTGTTCCTTATTGTATCTTCTCCAACAATGAGAAGATTTTGGGATGGAAATCGTCAACTCCTCATTTCTATAAGCTTAACCTTGAAATTTGTAGGAACGGGAATCTTAACTATTACATGGAGTTCAATGGTAAAGATGCAGAATCATCAAAGAAAGATGCAGAGTCATCGAAGAAATCGGAGTCAAACATCAGTAAAATTAGTATTAGTTATTTGGAAGTTGAATTTCATATCTATGTTTTAGATCTAGAAATGTTCAAACACGATTTACGTTGTAAGTGCCGTATGACTTGTTATTAATGAAATCGTTATGTTTTTTTTTTTTTAACGGATGGCGATATGAGACTGGCAGTGGGTATTACCGCCAAAGTGAACACCCTGGACTCTACCCTTGCGTGTTACCCTGAGGGAAATGATTCACTGAGCTTAGTTGCCTTTATTCTAGACGTCATGGCTTTCTCTTCCGCTCCTCGGTCTGCTTATGATCTGCTTGTGCTTTGCTTCAAGCTAAGCTTTGTGCTACTGTTGCTTTCCCTGGTGGAGTGACCTGAGTTTTTTCGTGCCTTTCCCGGGTTTTGTTGTATGTGGATGTTTATTTAATCTATTTTAATCGTTTTATTAAAAAAAATTACAGTATTTCTGATGAAAGCCAAGACTCCCCAAGAGGTACTTTTCGGATTCCCAATTTCCCACTAAACACCCACGTCAATTTCTACATTACAAGAAATTCACTTGCAAATATGCACAACTGTGAACTGCCCCTCACTGTCCCAAGATAATCTTCAAATGGGTCGGAGCATCACTATTACGCAATCCAAAAACACGAACTCAGACAAAAAATGAATCATGCTTTAGTAAAGAGTAAAGACTCCTACAAACCAAGCCATTCCATTAGAAGCAAAGAAACCTATGTTGGGGATAGCAGGGGGTGATACACACATCCATCCAATTACAGCCAATAGAAAAAGGTACCAAATCTACAACATTTCATGGGACTAAAGAAATCAGCTATACGCATCTACACCACTTGTATCTACACAAGAAGAATCCTAAGGGTTCAATCCTCATTCATCTTAACCCGCCTTCCCTGTCTTCTGGATCGTGGTGGTGAGATGAATCGTGGTGAGATTGAACCTGAACACCTTCCATCTCTCTAACACCATTTCTTGATTGTTCCAGCATGTGGAAATATGCATGAGGTCCCCAACCTGAAAATTGGAAAACACAAGTAAATTAAACTCAAATGGAAGCCCACATGCTAATTCAAATGAAGTTTGCAAGTGTTTGGGTTAAAAAAGGAATGAATTAGTTAACTATCCTTGATGTTATTTGTAAATGCCCCCACAGTGGAGGACAAACAGTCATCCCTTTGTTATAAGAATAAATATGATATATCTAAAATTGCAATAACTATGGAGGCCATATAACTATTAACAGAATAGCAATAACTACAGAGGCTATGTAAGTAATACACAGGCTAATGGGAACAGGGATAGAAAACAGGATTCACAGGGTTCATTGATTTGGAGAAGGGGTAATAGAGTACTTGCTAGAGGTGAGCAAAAAGACCGGCTTCAGTCCAATCCCAATTATGGTCATGACCCGGTCGGAATAAGACCCGGACCTGGTTGTACTGGAACTAGAACTAGGTTCGGAAACAAGGGCTTAACTGGGACTGGGACTAGGACTAGGTGATGACATCAGGACGCAGCCAGAGTCCCAGTACGCGGTCTTTGTTTTTAAAAAAATATGGTATATAGAATGTATTAATATATGAACTTAAGCATTGGCACTCACTAATCAGCATATACTGAACAGTCCTGGTGCATCCCCCCCCCTAAAAAAAAAAAAAAAGTCCCAACCATAGTGCGCTCACTCTCAGAACTATATATCATATCATGTATTTGTGTGGGTAAACCTGTTTTTTTTTTTTAAAGTGAATTTATAGTGTTGGCAACTTGGCAATTGACTATCGCATGGATTAACAAAGACCAAATAGGAAAAATAGGAGAAAAAAAAGATGTCAATATTAGACTCGGTAGGCAACAGCTATTAAACATATAAAGGAAGTCTAAATACTCTCAAACATGCTAGGTTGGATTGATGCCTTAACCAAACTCCATTCAAGGCAACAACTAGGAAAGAAAAAAAAAAGTAAAGGAATAAAGGACCAAATCAGTGATCTTATAGCTAATACAAAAACACCACAACCAAGGAACACAAGGGCAAAACTTCAAGGCTTGATTAGTTATAGAAACACCACTAATCATACCAAAAAGACCCTAGGATTACCACTAGAAACCACATGATTCTAGATATAGCCTAACGGGATATGAGAGACTTTAGGACTCACAACCAAGTTTCACCAAATCATACAAGTCAAGTGTGTCGAATGCAACGGGGAGGCAGCTTTAAATAGGAAAAAAAAAAAAAGGCCCTTCTTAATCAGGTTTGAGCTCACTAATAACCATCAATGTGTTTTAACTTAATCTATAAGCTGACTTATCTTAGGTAATTTATGTATGTAATGGTTATTGAATTGGTAAATCAGGCCGCCAAGTAGGTGAACCAAGCAAACAGGCTGCTCAAAAGTAAAGAAGAGAGGTCGCCTATGTTTGGTATTGGAGACATTCCCTCCCTTTTCTATGATCTTCAATTTGGGCCTATAGCACCTTCCGGGAAAGCTTATTCAATGCACAATATAAGTTGACCAAAAATGGATGTGAGATCAAAAGTTAATTGGAAAATACACATATAAACAAATAAGGCACTCTGATGAATGTCTGGACTGTCAAGCTCGTGAGTTGTTGAGAAAAATATGGATCAAGGCATGGCATTCCACGGAATGGTTGGTGTCAATGAGTTCGTTGGTGAACCTTGAGCATGGCTATGAGGTTTATCCCCATCAAGCACGTGGCTCCAACTATACCACTTCAAAATGGAACTTAAATCACAGAAGATTGACTTTAGCCCCCGAAAATACATTGGTTCCTCTATTTCTAAGTACACCATCATATAGCCAAGGGAATCAACTTCAAAGTTCCAGAAATCCAACTCTTATTCAATCTTCTCCTCCATGCGGATAAGACATCTTTGACGTTCGCCTATTAGACCCAACATACCCCCATCAAAGCAGAGATAAATGCCACATTGATGAAACACATTGACAATGAACAAAAATGAGGTCAACCGATCTTCCTCGCATTGCCACATGAACCATCTAATTGCCAAATTGACATATCTTCTCTTAAGGATGTCCTTCATAGGCATCTTCCCCAAAGTTGCTGCCCAAAGAAACATGCTTTAATTGGAGCTTTAGACTTCCCAATGGCATGAAATTGGGACAACTGACATGGTTAAGCCTTTTACTGAAGCTCTAAAAGGAGAATGTTTCGTTAGGAGCAAGTGGCCAAACAATTTTGTCTAACAATTGGGACAAAACCTTAACATTTGCAGTAATACTCCTATAAGAGCTATTCAATGGGGTGAGGGTTGAAGACCCCAAAAGGTAGAGCAAGAGTGTCATCCATGCCCACTTTAACTTTTGTATTGAGTGACCATCACCAATGCGATATCTAAAATTGCAATAACTATAGAGGCCATATAACTATTAACAGAATTGCAATAACTACAAGGCTATATATATATATATAAGAGTAATACACAGGAATGGGAACAGGGATAGAAAAAAGGATTTACAGTGTTCATTGATTTGGAGAAGGATAATAGAGTACTTGGTAGAGGTGAGCAAAAAGACCGGCCTCAGTCCAGTCCCAATCCTGGTCATGACCTGGTCGGATTAAGACCCGGACCTGGTTGTACTGGAACTAGAACTAGGTTCGAAAACAAGGGCTCAACTGGGACTGGGACTAGGACTAGGTGATGATGTCAGGACGCAGCCAGAGTCCCAGTACGCGGTATTTTTTTAAAAAAAATGGTATATAGAATGTATTAATATATAAACTTAAGTGTTGGCACTCACTAATCAGCACATACTAAACAGTCCTGGTGCATACCCCCCCCCCCCCCCCCAAAAAAAAAAAAAGAGTCCCAACTGTAATGCGCTCACTCTCAGAACTATGTATTATGTATTTGTGTGGATAAACCTGATCTTTTTTTAAGTGAATTTGTAGTGTTGGCAACTTGGCGATTGACTATCACATGGATTAACAAAAACCAAATAGGAAAAATAGGAGGGAAAAAAAAAAAGATGTTAATATTAGACTAGGTAGGCAACAGCTATTAAACATATAAAGGACGTCTAAATACTCTCAAACATGCTAGGTTGGATTGATGCCTTAACCAAACTCCATTCAAGGCAAGAACTAGGAAAGAAAAAAAAGTAAAGGAATGAAGGACCAAACCAGTGATCCAAGTTTCACCAAATCATACAAGTAAAGTGTGTCGAATGCAAGGGGAAGGCAGCTTTAAATAGAAAAACAGGCCCTTCTTAATCAGGTTTGAGCTCACTAATAACCATCAATGTGTTTAACTTAATCTATAAACGGACTTATCTTAGGTATTACGTATGTAATGGTCAGTGAATTGGTAAAACAGGCAGCCAAGTAGGTGAACCAAGCAAACAGGGAACAAGCTGCTCAAAAGTAAAGAAGAGAGGTCGCCCATGTTTCAACCAATTGGAGACCTTCCCTCCCTTTTCTATGATCTCCAGTTCGGGCCTGTAGCACCTTCCCGGAAAGCTTATTCAATGCAATATAAGTTGACCAAAAATGGATGTGAGATCAAAAGTTAATTGGAAAATTCACAGATAAGCAAACAAGGCACTTTGATGAATGTCTAGACTGTCAAGCTTGTGAGTTGTTGAGAAAAATATGGATCAAGACAAAGCATTCCATGATATGGTTGGTGTCAAAGAGCTCGTTGGTGAATCTTGGGCATGGCTATGAGGTTTACACCCATCAAGCACGTGACTCCAACTATACCACTTCCAAATGGAACTTAAATCAGCAAAAGATTGACTTTTTGCCCCAAAAAATACATTGGTTCCTCTACTTCTAAGTACACCATCATATAGCCAAGGGAATCAACTTCCAAATTCCAAAAATCCAACTCTTCTTCAATCTTCTCCTCCATGCGGATAAGACATCTTTGACGTTTGCCTATTAGACCCAACATACCCCCATCAAAGCAAAAGATAAATGCCACATTGATGAAATCCATTGACAATGAACAAAAAGGAGGTCAATCAATTTTCCTCGCGTTGCCAAACGAAACACCAAATTGCCAAATTGACATATCTTCTCTTAAGGATGTCCCTCATAGGCATCTTCCCCAAAATTGCAGCCCGAGGAAACATGCTTTAATTGGAGCTTTAGACTTCCAAATGGCATGAAATTGGGACAACTGACATGGTTAAAAGCCTTTTACTGAGGCTCTAAACAGATAATGTTTCGTTAGGAGCAAGTGGCCAAACAATTTTGTCTAATAACTGGGACAAAACCTTCACATTTGCAAGAAGAGCTAACAAATAATAAATGCTTTCTACTTCACAATCTTTGGTACTTTGTAAAAGTAATATCCCAATGAAGTTGCTCCCTATTCCATGGACAAACTTCCTAGAAATTTGCTTCTTTGAAACAAGGGAAATACGAAAGGAATTTGGAAATTTGATTTAAAGGGGTTACTCCTCACACCATCTATCATGACAACATAGCACCCTTGATCCATTTTTCACTTCAAAATTCACAAGGGACTTAAAATAGTCCAAACGTAAAAGTATTGACTTCAGCAACCCACTGCATGAGTAGTACACTTCTTACTCCACTATCTAAATGTGTCAAGAGGGTACTTAGGCATAATTACTTTCTTCCATAGAGCTTTTCCTTCACTAGTGCACATCCATAGCCATGTATCCTTAAGAGCTTCATTCACTCCACAAATTAGTCTAATACCCAGGCCTCCATCCTACTTTGAACGACACACTTCTTCCCAGCCGACGCAACACAAACTTTTCTCCCAATCTTGTCTAGACCATTGGAAGTTTCCCATGATCTTATCAAATTGATTTACAAGGCTAGCAGGAATTCTAAATGACATAATAGATTCGTAAGTTGGATAAAGTGCATAACAATAGAGTCGAACTCCCTCCTTTTGATAACATCATCTATGGAGGCACATATCGCTTTTTGAACCTCACCATCACAAATTCCCAAATTTCTTTGCACTTAAAACAAGTACCTAGAGGCAAACCCAAATATCTAGTGGGCAAGCAATTGGCCCCACAACCGAAGAAGTGAGCTAAACAATTAGTGTTAGGATCTATGGAATAAGCATAGTTTTCACTAACTTTTGCCAACGCAACTTTAAAAATCAAGAGAATACATCTTAGGCAACCCTCACTCTTTTTTTGGTAGGTCTTCCAAAACTTAAAGCATTATCTGCAAATAAGAGATGGGAAAATAGCAAACCCTCGATGGAAGAAGATCTTGAAAAACCCACACATGGGAGCCTTCTAAAAAACCTATGTCATTTGCTTTGTTAGCCAACTTACTAAGAGACTCCATGACTAGAATAAAGAACAATTGCTCTAGAACTTGTGAAAAACCCATTAGCTTCACCATTAATCAAACTAAAGAAGCATATTGCAAAGATACAAAAGTAGATCAATTTCTCCACTCACTAGGAAAGCCCATTTTTTCGAGAGTAGTCATGAAGAAATCCCAAGAGACGCAATCATATGCCTTTTCATAGCAAGCTTACACCTCCCTAAGAAGGTAGTCAATACATTCATTGGAAATTAACCAAGCACACAACTTTGACGATCGTGAATGAAGGCGTGTTGACTTGAGTCGACCACTTGTACCCACTAATTTCCTCAACATTGAAGGTAAAACTTTAGCCAAAATCTTATACACACTCCCTACGACTACGATAGTGATATGATGAAATTAATTTTGCCATTTTGAGAAGCCAACTAATGAAAGTGGCATTAAGGCTTTTTTCAAAGACGCCAGTCATGCCTCTAGAGTGAAAATTTGAGAACAACTCCATATCTCCCCTTCAATAGTTCCAACGGTATTAAAAAAAAAATAGTCACAATGTTGAAATATTTCGGCCTGGGTGCTTTCTTTTTATCAAGATCACCTAGAGTTTTCCAAACTTCCTTTGCAATAAAATCCTTGACAAAATCATAAGCGTTACAAGGAGAAATACATTCGTAGGAAACTCCTAGGAAAGGCCTATTTGGGATATCTTCAAAGTAGAGACTTTCAAAGAAATTCACAATAGCTCCCTTTTGCTACTGGAGTGTCACCCAAAGAAAAAAGAAATCATTGTAACTTTCAAAAAGAATTTAATATTAACAATGGTATTGAATTCCCTGGCACTATTGGCCACACTATGAAGAAAAGGTATTTTGCTTTCCCCTAGTCCAATGCTACTCGGTTCTTTGCCTACAAAAAGTAACAATCTATTTACACACTAATAAAATTACAAAAGCTCTTTCTTAACTTCCACCCGATGAACTCTATCTATGAAAGTGAGAGACCACAGTTGCTCCTGTTGTCAAAAGACTTACCCTTATCAACCATTGTTGCCATGTAGTATACAAATGGCAAAACACATCCCCATTCCGGTCTTTAAGCTAAATCTTGAGAAAAACCAACCTTTCGCCCAAGATGAAACTCCAAGAACCTGAGAGAGGAAAATCATTCCAAAGAGTTTGACCAAGATCACTAAAGGTTTTAACCTCTAGCCATATGTTTTCAAATTTGAAAGGCCTTTTAGCGATGCTAACCTCTCCTACTTGAAGAAGAATAAGAAAAATTTCAGAAATAATTTTGGGCGAAATATATTTACCATAGTTACCGGGGTCGCTACACATCCATATGATTCCCGTTCCATGAACAAGTGACATGAAGCCAAAACTAGGCTAAACTTGTGCAAAAGTTGGCGATCCTCCTTCCATAACAAACAACACAAAAAGGGTACCAGGTGACTATGATTATTTACCATCGTATATTCTCCCTAAGGTAACCTTCCAATTCAAGTGTGAAGAGGCGATCAAAATGGGATAACACTAGGACCTCTTCATCAGTGGACCATGAAAAGCGATTCCCTTCGAGGAAAGTGTCAATAAGTTGAGAGGAATTAATTCATAGGGAAAATGAACTACTATGAAGTCACCCTCCATAAATACCATGGAACATCCCACAAAAAGTGAATAGGTCCTCAAATTAACTAGATGACATACTGCTGGGTTGTAGACCCTTATAAGGTCCCGGACAACTATAATGTCATATTTTCAACTTGCAGCAAAATTGAATACGGTTCAAACTTGTAATCCAACAACTCTAACACTTGAATTTCCATAATAATAATGGTATCTCTAGAAACCACAATGGAAGGTAGCTAAACTTTGCGTACCACTCTACGTCTCTACCCCAAAGGCTCAGTGTTATTTAAGGATTTACAAGTTCCACTTCAGATATCTGAAGAATTGCAATATCGCAATAGGCATCTTACATTTCCCTGCTTGATTAAACAGTTGATCGCCCTCACATTCCAAGAAATAATCTTAGTATTCTCACACATCAAGCAAAGAATTCTCTCCAATTTCCCTTCCTGAAACCTTTCGGTTGCAGCATCTTTTCACTTCCTAGTTTCTAAGAAACCAGAAGATCATACAACTCAACCTCTTTTCCTTCTATAGTCAAACCCACTTTCCTACAAAAATCTATTAAAAGGTTTAACACCCATATAGACCCTTAACCAAGAGCATATCAACCAACATTGTTAAGGCAATGTTGTACTAAGTGAAGTAACATTGACGTGTTCTACAACTCTAGTTAGGTAAGAATCAAGCATTAAACGAAAATAAGAAATGTATTCTGCACATTCTAACACAAAATGCCTCATTAAACCTGCTCTGCTTCTTTTCCACGGAGTAGTAGGTAGTGAATGATTTCTAAATTTTGGGCCAACTGGAACCGGTCTCTCTAAATAGCAAAATTTAAGGGTAAGACTGCTACTCATACAACAACTCCTAGGCAATAATATTATTTCATTCCCTTGCACAACATTTTGCATATTTAATAGAAGACTCAATTCCATAAAGGACATGGTATAAGCAGCCGACAATTCTAGTAGGAAAACAATCCCGGTTATGGCAGAGAACACATAATATTAGCTGGATTCAAAGATATCCTTCAAGCAAGAAACAAATGATGACTGAACTAGAAACAACAAACCCTTACCATCCACATGGTATGGTGGTGGAAAAAACTGCAAATAACAGAATGAAGCCACTACTAGACCTGCTCAGAGAAAATGAGAACATAAAAACAATGAGGAAATGGAAATAACTAACAAGAAATCAATAATACAAGAAGGTTTCATGAATGAATCTCAAAACTACAGACCTATTAGGCCTCCAGCAAAAACATCCTGCCAGTGATGCCAATAGTCATCAACACGGGAAACTCCGACCATGGCAGCCAACAATATTGGTGCAAAAATAATGCAGAGCTTTGCGACATGGCCTCTTCGATCAAAAGCCTTAATTTTCCCTGCCATGTACCATGCAAGGAAACCAAGTCCAGCAAAGGACCCTACATACAAGCAGCACAGACACAAGTTTAGATTTAGAAATAAACATGTAAATCAACATAAGGCATGTGTATTTTACTAGTTAATTAATAATTAGACTTCACAGAAAACCAAGAAATTCATAGGCACGGCTGATTGAATCAACAAAGTAAAACAGCCCATAATCCACATTTATGCCATGATTGAGATTTGCATTACTTACATGAAGTGTGCCCACTTGGGAAGCTTTTATGGCCTTCTTTGATGACACTCTTCTGACCGGTACAAATGACATTTCCTGTGACATTATGGAAGACCTGCCACATAAAGAGTTTAAGAGGTTTCAAAACAACTCCAGGTTCCACAAGTACAACAAAACAACTTCATTGGAAGGCAGCAACTAGGAATGAGATGAGGCTACCCCTGTGCCATTAGGAAAACAACGCCAGAAGAAATCAGGGCGAGGTCTACCAACTCCATCTTTGATAGCATCAGTTATAACAGCAGTTATAAACACCGAAAACAGAAGACCTAAACATGAATACAATACAACTTTTAGTTATGCTTAACTGTCTCCATGAACATCCTAGGCAGCCCTGTCTAAATAACAGAAAGTGCGTACATACCAAGTGTTGCTTGATGAAAATCATAGACGTCCTTTCTAATGAAATAGTAGGTAAGAATGATAAGGAAGGGCAACAAGATTGCCACAATCTGCAAGAATAGCAACAACAAAAGAGTATAACTATCCATCATTTAGGAATCATTCTCTCTGCTTTACAAAATTGCAAATGTAACCTATAAATATGGTATATGAAGATATGGTATATCATACAATGTTCAAGACATACCGGGACAGCCCAAAAGGGAACTGTATTGCCTTTAAGTGGGTACATGAGATCTTCCATCATCCCCTTCCCAACAAACCGGTGAAATGGCTCGATAACATTCAAGATGATGTCCATGATGACAAGAACTAAAAGAATCAGCCAATCATGCATATGAATTCTTGCAACTTGAGTGCCATGGGATCTCAAAGTATGAGCACCGAGCTGAATTTCAGGCATCGTCGCCAACTACTACACGAAAAACAATCAGAATTTTTTTTTAAAAAAAATACAAGAATTAATAAGAGTAAGAGTCCCTATGTGACCAGATCCAACAACCCATCTATCTACTCAAGACTCAAGAGTGAAGAGTTCCTTCTGTACGTTTGGTTTCATTTTAACTTCCCGTTCTATCCCGCATTTTTGAACAGTAATGTCATTAAATCTCTCATTTTCAGTAATAAACTTCTCTCAAAGAAATTAAGAAACAGACGCCGTATACAAAACTCTACTAAAGAAAAGCAAATTGTGGAATTGTGAAATCATTAAAGAAAATAAAATATTTCAGCATACAAACTACAATTTTCTTTCAAAGAAATTGTGGAATGGAAAGCAAATAAACGGTCAAATCTGCCAAGAAAATGGAAAATTCAGAAAACCCAATATTGAACAGACAGACACCCTCGTGGGTAAATCCGCAGAAATTCAAGAATTTGAATAATCAAACTCTAGCATAAGCAGCGAAGACACCCACATAAACCATTCTTCACCCACAAAAAGATATTACACACACACCCCCAAAAAAAAGGTGTTTAAACTACATCATATACTAAATCCATAAGAAATTAAAAGCACCCACTTTCTAAAATGTAATCAAAACCCCAAAACACTGTCAAGTTCGAGTAAAGCTCGACTTTCATGGCCGCATAAACACGAAAACAAAGACTTTATTTGACTTGTAATTGGACACCCAGAATAATTTATTTCGAATTTGAAATGAAATTGAAGCGAATTGGGGCTTACAAGGTGGTAGCAATCTTCCAGAGTGAATGAGTGATGTCTGATGTGTGACGCAAGGAGGAGAGAGAGAGAAAGAGAAACTGGGAATGGGATTAGAGTATTTTTGTTTTTCTCTTATCAAGGGACAAAAGTGGAAAAATATATCACGAGGACAGCGCACAAAAGATGGACCAGAGCTCTAAAAGCGCACAATGGTGTTCAATTCAATGATCATAATAGATAGGCGCATAGGATACAACTGCTTAAATAATTTGACTCAATAAATGATTTGTTTAATAAGATTATGCTTATGAAATTTGAAAGTGAATGGAAACAGAAAAGTTCATATTCAAGCTCATTAATTTAGTCATTGATCTTACGCGGAGTCGTCAAAAATGTGATTTCAATACTGTAAGTAAAGGATGGCCCTCTAGGGAAAGTAAAGATAGCCCCAATTTTCCTCCCTTTCTCGGGCATTCAAAAAATTAGTTTAATAACCCGATTCTAATCCTATTTGATTAAGTTAATTAATTTAATTTATAAATTTTAATAATGTATTTCAATTTGGATAATCATTCTTGTTTTTCAAGATCCGAGCAACACAACCACCTCTACGAGTTAGAATAATAGGTCATTTTTCTTATATATCAATAAATATATACATATTAATACCCAATTATTCTAACTAAGCTGGAGTCTGGAGATATTGGAGTTATTTATCAACGTCGATTCTATGATTATTATTATTATTACTAGTTCTAAATCCGTGCGATGCATGAAGTGTAATAAAATAATTGTTTCAAAGGGGAGAATTCATGAATAACTAATCATCGATATAAAGTAAACAGTCTGAAACATTAATGAAATTGTTTAATGGAAAGATCATAATAAATTGTTCAGAAAAAAATGTAATGGAATCTGGTGAAATTAAAAAATTTCTTAAAATGCTAACTAACATTGACCATAACGAATTTAAAAATTCAAATATTTAGCTTAGATATATTAATAGATATAGATTATTATTATTATTATTATTGTTATTATTATTATTTTTATTATTATAATTATTATTATAGGCAACACCAAAATAATTACTGTTATTTGCACCAAAATAAATTAATTCAGAGTCCAAAGCAGTCAAGGATTAGTAATACTTTTTGGTTTTTTTTAATTTTAAAATGAAATCTGAATTGAAAATTAAAATAAATTGAAAATAGAAAAAAGATATAATTATCTACATTGTGATTGGCCAATTCCGCTATAGTCACTCCCGTGGCTCTATTTCGTGGGATCCACAATGATTTCTATTATAATATATAGATTAGTAGTAGTAGTAGTAGTAGTAGTAGTTGTTGTTGTAGTAGTACTACTACTACTACTATTTGCACTTCATTATTATTGTTCCTTTTCTCTTTTAATAATATATAGTATAGTTTTTTTTTAATTAAGGAGAGATACATTTTAGAAGGAAAGGAAATTGCTTCTTTAGGAGTAGAAAAATGGGTCTCTAACTTTATTAAGTAAATATTTTCCTTTTTCCAATCTAATTTAGCAAATCAGACTTTCAAACCCCTCCTCTCTCCATTTCTATATCCCAACTATATCCCAACTTTCTTCCTCCTTCCTCTGTCATTTGCTGCTCCCTCCCTTTGTGGCTGGCTGCAGCCAGATTTTCACCTGCATCAGAGACAGTAGTCGCCGCCGGTGATTCACAGTAGCCGAAGGTCGTTCGCTCGGGTACTGGACTCCCTCTTTACCACTTCTTTTCTCCGCTCCTCTCAAGATAAACTCTAATTTAACTCTTTTCAAATCTGAATTCAAGTTATTATGTACTTAATTTAATTTCTAAGTGTAGCATTACCCTAGATTATCAATTGGGTTTGTTGTGGTGACGAATTTTAATGAGTATCTGAAGAGAGAAAAGAGTAGTGTTGGTGGATGTCAATGGATGATACATGCAGGTGGTATTTTGGTGTGAATTGTTCATAAAGTGAAGTTTTTTTTGTTTGTCCATGTCCATAAAGTGAAGCCTTACATGAGCTTTGAGTAACAGAAGATGGGTAAATTATAGTATGTTCTGCTGTTTGGAGATGTTTAATATGAAAAGAACACATGCACTTGAGAAGTGGCTTAAAGTGTAGAATCGATTGAAAATATCAAGGAAAGGCTCAAGGTGGTCAATTTGAGGTGGATTTGTATTTTGTGTTTTGTGGAACAACCGAGACATCCCGTAACCAAAACAATTGTATAGTTGATAGCCTTAAGTACTAGTTTGCACCCGGCTTTGGAATCTCGAGATTTCAATGTGTATACTCAAGTTATGTCGAAGTTAATATGGATGTCCCATCGTATACGTTTTTCTAGGGGCAGTAGGTTCGTGAGCGTTTTTAGATATTAAGAAGGCCTTAATAGCTTCAGTGATAAACATGAGCATTTATAGATATTAAGGAGGTCTTAATAGCTTCAGTGATCAACATAAAAGTTGTAGTACGTTCCGCAAGCTTTCCGGAATGGTCTCTTGCGCGTTCATTGGATATCGGGAGAGAAAGCTATGAACTGTTAAGTTCAACCTAGTAAATATTTTTTGCCCAAAATTTTAAAGAGTCACAACACATTCAAGGCACTCTTTGGAGTTTTTCCAAGGCTTATATGAGGTTATGATCAACAAAAGTGTTATGATATATGATTTATGTTTTCCATAGACTGCTCGCCCACAATTATTCGATGTCTTATTCTTAAGTTATGGGTCCTCAAAAATTTCACTACCAATTTTAAAATTCTGCAGAACTAGCCCTTTTCTTTTCACATTTTCTAGCCCTTAAACTTCTTTTTGGCCTCAAATTTTAACTAGAAAATCGTAGTTCTTATTTTTAGCTTTTTGAAAAGACATCTTATATACCTTTCTGAGATTCGTAGAGAAAGTTATGTCTTCCATAAATTTACCGCAAAATTACAAAATTCTCCAATCTTTTAATTGAGTTAACTTTATTAGAATTAGTTTAGGAGACACTCCCTTCTTAAAAAATTCAACTTATTTCGCACTATTGTTCTTTTCAAGTGTGGTCCAATAGGTCGTTGTTGCACCCTGTTCGAGTCCATTCAAGCTTTCAAGTTGTGTTATTTGCGGTTTCAAGTTTAAGGTACGCGTATTGCATGTACCTTATCCAAACTCACTTATTTGTGTTCAAGTAAGCAAGTTTATTAATTTTAATATGAATAGGTAATGTTTTACATGTTTTTCTCATCTAAATGTGGTCCCGACCCAAGTTATTTGTCATATAGGGAACTACCCAAGTTAATACCTGGCCAGTGTCGACCATGCCTCCCGATCGGTCCGGGTATGCGCATATATATAGGCTTAGTCTGATGATTGCAAGCAGGGAAACGTCCGGATAATAATAATCTGGCTAACAAGTCTTAATTGTTGTTATTTCTCTCTTATCTGTTTGTAAAATGAATTGAAATGCCCAAAATAAAATGAATTGCTTATAGTTATTTAACTGTATAGGAATATGTGTGCTGAGTTTCGACTCATTTGTGAACTTTGTTTTATGTTTTGTTTTGGGTGGTGCCTCTAAGACTAAGGCTACCAAGGCAAGTTCCGACAAACAGTCCAGTTAAGCAAAGAAGGTAAAGCTCTTGGGTTGGTTAGAGTAATAAAATACTTTTGTTATGGTTGATTGCCTCTTTGGGTGGAGTTAAATATTGAAGTATTATGGTGATATGATGAAACTCCTTGGGATTACCTTTATGTTTCACTGTGATGAATGTAAATTTTGAATCAGGGCTATAAAAAAAATGTTAGTTTAAAGTCCAAGTGTGATGTGTGTACGGTTGGTTGGCAATATGTGATGCTTCGACTACTTATGGAAAATGCTAAGTCTAACTATTGTGTTATGTTCGGTAGTAGTTTTTGTGGTTTTTAATAGGGTTTCGGTCCACGAGGATGGGTGTTAGGCTTGATGAGGAAATCGGTTTGCGTTTGAGGTTTTTCAATGCGGGAAGCGGTAAATTATGTAAATAAAGCTATTAAGCTAATTTAGACATGCTTAATCAAGAAAGCAATAAAAGCATGAAACTAAGAAAGCAATGAAAAACAATAAATGAAGAACTAGAATGAACAATGAAATTGGGGCAAAGAAATTATACCTTTAATGAACTAATCTTCAATCTACACTTAGATTTCCCCCGAACAAACAAGAAACTTGTGGATTGGATTACCAAGGATCCCCGAATTCTCACTAGAAAGTAGAATTGGTAACCCTTGACCCTCCACCTCACTAAAAGTGGATTGGTTGTGGCTATCACTAGAAAGCTTGAAAACAAGACATCAATGGCAATTGAAAGGAGAGAGAGAGAGAGAGAGAGAGAAAAAAAAAAAAAAGAGAGAGAAAGCTTGTAAAACTTAAATGGAAACTTGCTTGAATTGAGAAAGCTTGAAGAAAGATTGCAAGAAAGCTTGAAGAAACTTGAAGAACAATTGAAAACTTGAAGAATAATTAAAGGATTAAGGCAAAATTAAAGAAAGCAATTAAACCTAATCTAACCTAAACCTACTCTAAAACTAAATAAAAGCTTAGAACTTAGGTCTGAATTACATTGGGGTATTTATAGAAGGAGATAAAATACAACCCAAACCCTGAACTAATCGCACATACACGCGCGACTTTTCCACAGTTCTTGACCCGTCGCGAGCGCAACACCCTTAGTCGCGGGTGCGACCAAGGTTTGTCCTGTTCCATCCGTCAGCTGATCATCGAACGTCGCGGGCGTGATGTTGTTTGTCGCGGGCGCGACCACTGGCGTAATGGGCGTAACGCTCGGCTGCCACCTTGCCTTGTTGTTTTCCCTTGGGCTGTAGCGCCCACTACCAGGGTTGTAGCGGGTGCTACTGAAACAGTCCGCTCCCTAATAGGGCTGTTGAGGTCAATCTCAGCCTAATTAAGGTTGAGAAAGGTAAAAAGGAGAACTTAGAAACTAATTTCCAAAATTTTCTGAGGAGAATCCGGTAGAGTTCCTTCTGTAATATGGACGTTTCCCATACTTAAAGCCTTACAACCCTGAAATAAACAAACTAAACCAAAATAGAAGTCAACGGCCACACGTCGGATATCACGAGCCACACGCTCGGATTACAATTTAAATGCATCAACGATCCCAAGCATTCCAAATACATTTACAATAGAATTCGAACTACAAAACAAATACTTTCTGTATACATAAACATCTAAATATACTCGATCTCCAAACAAACAGTCAGCTCCTGATCTTCATATTGACCTGTAAGGGGGAGGGAAAAGGGGATATGAGCAAACCACAGCTCAGTGGGTAACTTGTACCCTGAAACAACTATTGAGATTTAAGCAACCTGAAGTGGTAGTCACTTTAATCCTATTTTCCCCCAAGTACAGTCATCATAATGCAAATGCATCTCTTGGTCACTTCAGAACTCATTAAGTAACTAGGTGTAAGGTTCCCATTCAAGTATTTACATATCTCGTGTGAGGTAGCTAAACAATCTCATAACTTCCAGATCAACTACAAGGGAATGGGGTAACCTTTTTAGTCATGAAAATAGTCAGGGAGCCATCAAAGGGGCATAGCAAGTACTCTTAGTGTTCTACTAGGCCGCAACCAACTCAATGCACATCATCATTCTAACTTAGTGATTCCTCAAGTGACTCTTATATTCTCTTTAGCTTCCAAAATGAATAATTATGATGAGATTCACATGTAATGCATCAATCTAATTAAAAGACGCACTCAAAGGTCAAATATCACGCACACAAATCAATAATAACAAGGTAAATTATTTATATAAATCACAAGACCTTTTGAAACTTAGTTTGAACATAATCAAACACAATCACAATTCTCAAGTGGGAAACCAAACATTTTTCAAAACCTTTCAAAGTCATTCTAAATAAGAACATAACACCTTCAACATATAAAGAATAACTCACGCACTTTAACCATGTATTAAAATTTACTCAGATTCCCTTTTCCAAATTTCCATAATCATATTATATACCATTTCAATAAACCACGATTTCATATAATCTTTCCTTCTTTCCCTTATACGAAAATATTAATACCATGGGCGTAGGGTACTTTCAGCACTCTCCAGTCGGGGCCGGTTCCCCCTTAAGACAGTTAGTTTAACTTCCCGGGAGTTCTAACGTCAATGGACTTTATATACTTAGCCGATTCAGTTCCCCTTTACAGGTGTAACTCCGGCTTTCCAAAAGCCGATTCAGTTCCCCTTTACAGGTGTAACTCCGGCTTTCCAACTAGTCCACAGTACCTAGTGCAATACACTTAGCCCGAAAATCGTTTCAAACTCGTAAATCGCATAACAAAACCATACCATATACTTCTCATCCAAATAGCTTTCCAAATCGTATATAAGGTAGGAAAATACATTTCATTCAAATCAAAATAGCTCAACTGGCCAATTTTCCAACCTTTTTTCCATTTAAGAAATCCAAACGCTCGAATAACTCAGATAAGTTTTCTTTAGTTACGGTAAATCCATTTAACAAGTATTAACGACTTGGAAATGCAAATACTTTTCAACACGCCCTAAAACATTTACTTGAAATCCTTCCTTTCGAACAAAAACTCCCACAACCACCTTTCAATCACACAAACCCAGAAAAAAAAAGGATATAAGTATGTACATAGAGACTTAAATTCACATATAACAATTAACAAGCAATTTAATTTCCGTTCGCGCTAGACTAGAGCATACATACACATACTATATACCCAACCATCGAGCCATACACTCCAAATTTCATTCTTTAAGTATATATCCTATCCAAGATGTGCATTGTATCTCATCAAAGATCCACCCAAGCACACTTTGCTCATAAATAGCGAAATTGACATCATTCCAGACAAAACTCGTCCAATCTAATACGATATATACATATTCGCATATATAAGGGTCAATTAGGCCGTAACTCAAATAATATCGGCATATATTGCAACGGAAGTAAGACATAAAACAATTAAACAATCCTCTATACAATTACTTATTCAACCCAAGACATTCTAATTTCACAAATCAACCCGAGTTCCCTCCTCACATACACCGTCCCAAACAAACCTCGACACTCAATGTTCATCCCAAATACCATCCAACTTCCAACTCGATTACATAATTCAATCCAACCACTCCAATACCATTAATAATTCCAGGCATGTATTCAGTATTCAAATCTATTAACTAAACCTGAAACTTAACAGTTATTAAGAGGGAACAGAGATTACCCACTTTGACTCTCAAGTGAATAGTTAGGGTCTCAATTCTGGGCAGTCCGGAAAACCGTCCAAAGACCTTGCTTGAACCACCCTGACCAACCCTTCCTCTGTCTTGCGTCAGACCACCGTCGCCGCTGCCACCAAGGGTCACCGGTCGTCGCTGCAATTGCCCGCCACCGCCACCATCACAGCGCGGTCACCGTTAATGGCTCGTGCCACCGCCGCTCTCTCTTGCGCTCATCGAGCAAACGGTCCTCGTGGTCCCACCGACCACCGCTGCTCTTTCTCTCTCTCTTAGTGCGCGTCGGCGGCCGGCAACAGGTGGCACCGCCACCGCCTTCTCTCTCTCTCTCTCTCTCTCTCTCTCTCTCTCTCTCTCTCTTGCGTGGGTTTTTTTTTTAGCAGCCAAAAAAAGGGCTTGGCCCCTTGTTCCTTCTGCCGACAAAACACCAAAACAAAAAGGGGCAAGTTAACCCCTTTTCCCATATTAATTGTATTCCCCTCTCAAATAACAAGGCTTGGTTCCTTGTTTTTATTTTTCATTCTAATCCCAATTCAAATCATCACCCAGTTCTCTTATTTCCTTTCTTTCTCAATCTATAACCTAATTACCAATTAATATAACAAATCCACTAATTAATAAATAGACTCCTCCAATAAATTCCTAATTCAAATAAATAAATAAATATAAATAATATCCACACATAATATAGAAGTACAACAATTAATCCCATAAATAAATGACTAAACCCAAATTAGACCCTTAACCAAAGTAATTACTCTTAATAAAACTCCCGGATCTTACAGCTACGCCCCTGTTTTGCACAAAAACTTGACAAAGGCCTCCCGGGTTAGCTTGGGTTGACTCGGGTTGGCTCGGGAAATCGCTCGAGATTCCTTAAAAAGCCTCAATTAAGCCCAATTTCCTTCTAACTTATTATTTTCCTACAAAACATAAAATTATCATATCTAATATATAATACCCGGGTTAGAACAAATAAAAATACCGTATGAAAGAGATAAAATTCGGGTTGGAATGAGACCGAACATGTTAAAAGTGTCGTTTGGTGTTCTTTTGTGATTACTTCTAGCCTAGTCTTTTGTGGACAGCAATAACACCCTTAGGTGGTTTAATCTGCTGCACTAATTATTATGTCAAGTGATGTTTAACCTTAATTTTATAACTGTCAACCTAGGGGTGTTATAATTCGGAAGTGCTAAATTGAATTAGTAATTAGTAAAATCTAATCGGAAACCAGTAAAACTGAAACAATTTAAAAACCCATTGCAACGAACCATAAAAACCGGACCCAGATGAAGAAAGCATTTTCAAAAAGCGAGAAGAAAAACAAAATGAAAACCTTTTGAAAAACCACTTCGGAGACCGCAGTAACGAGGAAGGCACGGAAAAGAGAGAATAAGACTAAGAGAGAACAAGACTTCATACCTACGTGTTGTTGTAGACGCCGGATTCTATGGCCGATGTTTTAGGATAAAATGTACCCAACGCAATAAACTAGCATGCAAAGAAAAACAAACCCAAAAAGCCCAGACAAACACAAAAGCCCAAGAGACAAGAAGTACCATCCTAGAAAACCCACTAAGGTCGGCTAGCTTTTGGTGACTTTTTCCACTGGGTCAGCCTCTGTCACCTCACCAATCCGTGTGTAAAAATGCCATGAAGGCCTCCGGGCCTACATGTCATACCACCATAGTAATTTGTGCCAAAAAGCAATCAACGTCATCCCATGATCCACTCCTATCACCATAATTTGTCTCGTGCAAAGATCAAGGTCAGTTGGTCTTCATGGAGGGATAATGATCATGAGAGGTATGGATGGTGAATCTTATTTATTGCTTCCCTTTTCATCCACTTTTCTTTCACCTGTAAATACCCCCTCATTCCCCGCAGCCAAGACCAAAAGAATTCCCGACGTATTGACGTTAATAAGGAATTCCTTTCTTCTCTCCCTCCATACCTATCCCATTTTGCATGCTACTTGGTTACAAGGTAAGAATATTTCTTTGCATTCAATTCCCTTTGTTTTGTATAATCATGTAACCAAACCTTTCATGCTCATATTTGTACATTTTGTTTATCAATTTGCATGACATAAGGATAGCATTTTCGTGAAATTCTTACAAATTTTCTAACTCTCTTTCACTTGAAAGTTAATTTTAGTAGAGCCTGCTTTTGAAACATGCGAGTCTGAGAGTTTTCTAATTCTTGGACTCGTAGTCTTACCCCCGAACTTGATCTCAGGTTCATAGTCCAGAGTCTTGTTTTTTTAGTTTGTTGGTTTTCTTAAAATCAATTGGCGACTCCTTTAATTTTAATTTGCATAATTCAGTTTAAGTTTATTTTTTTTATTTATTTACTTGATCATTATTAAAGCATAAATAAAAAAAAATGCAGAAGAGGGTTGAAACAGTAGCCAACCCTAGTCACCCTTGGTAGTGCTTTCAGGCCCCTTTCTGGTCCTGGAGATTTAATGAATCACTAGCCTAGCCTAGGGAAGGTCGGTTGGCCTCCAAGGTCAGTCCAATGACTGACAGGTCCGCAAGCGCATGGGTACGGTTATAGCACATCAAGGTCGATCCTATAGGGACTCAATCTAGCAACGCAATGAACTAGCCCTCTACTTGATTGCTAAGTTAAATGGGTTTTAGAGGAATTGTTTGCTTTTAGGGAACTAATTAAAACAAAAAAACAAGGAAATAATCTAAGATTTAATCAATGGGGAAAGACTTTCAAGGAATTGCTTTCATAACAACGAATTTGACTATTAAAACCAAGTTCGTGCAATTACTCTTTCAATTGAATCAATAATCGATAACCACAAGAATTTTACCGCTCTTTCGATGCTTAATAGAATTACTCTAATTAACCTAGCAAACAACTTTCATATTCTTTTCAAGTTAATCAAAGTTGAAGGTCTCAAATTATCTTATTATCAGAGTGATTCCCTAGTTTACTAATCTTTTCTCAAATTTCACGAAACTAGATAGAAAAGTTGGTAGTCGAATTATTCTAATTAACATTTCAGTACTTCTCAAATTAATCTCAAATCACAAGCATTCGAGTCCTTACAAACAATCATAAACATGAATAATACACTTTCTATTGATTCGAAATAAGAATTCAAGCCCAAACTAAGAAAATCTAATCAAACTTCATTGTTTCGGTTTGCAAAACCCTAGGATACTAAAATCTACTCACGCATAGTCATCGAAAACATGAAACAAGTTCTAGACATGATAATCAAACCTCAAAACAAAAGAGAATGCGAAAAGAATTGAACAAACTACGAAGAGAACTAAGGGGAACACTCAAGGGTCACCATCCGCTTCGTCGGCAAGATATATCCAAGATGGGCTGTATCATTTTCCAACTGAGGGGAACACTCAAGGGTAGGGGTGTGCAAAAGCGGTTAACAGCTATTACGGTTAACCGCTTTTGCAGTTTTAAGTTTTTCCAAACCTAAACCGTAACCGCCTAAAGCGGTTAACCGTTTTGCGGTTAACCGCTTTCGAAAATCAGAAACCTAAACCAAACTTAAACCGGCGGTTAACCGCGGTTTGCTCCAATTTCTGGTTTTTTTAGGTTAGGCTTTAGGTTTTTTTAGATTTTTTGGGCTTTTTTTTATAAATTATACATAACCGGTTAACCACGGTTAACCAATTTTCCAAAATTCAAAACCGAAACCTAAACCGCGTATACCGGTTTGGTTAACCGAAACCATAAAAATATAAAACATCAACCGGTTAACCGGTTTAATCGGTTTGGTTTTACCGGTTTGCGGTTTAGGTTAACCATGGACACCCCTACTCAAGGGTCACCGTCCGCTTTGTTGACAAGTTGTATCTAAGACGGGTCATATCATGCTCCCAACTGAGGGAACACTCAAGGGTCACCGTGCTTCTGGTCAGCAAATTTTTCTTCGCGACGAGCCTTACATAGGTCAACGTCTTTATATTCAAGACGAGCCTAATATAGGTCAGCGTCCTTCTGGACAACAAATTTGTCTTCTAGACAGGCCTAACATAGGTTAGTGTCTTGTGTTCAAGACGGGCCTAATATAGGTCAGCGTCCTTCCTAGTCTGCAAATTTGTCTTCATAATTGTTGATTATGACTTCTAAGTCTATAAATTTCGTCTTCAAGATTATTTTGATTTCCAAATCTGTACAAAGAGATCAACCAGCCCAAAAAAAAACTATAAATTGACTGAAGTCACGTTTGAATAAATACCAAATATATGTGTGGGTTGGTGGCTTACATTTCTTTTTGGTGCCCACAAAGTAAAAGAAAAAAAGACAAAAAAGAGAGAGAAAAAAGGGTTCGAGTCTACATAGTGCATATGAATTGTATGAAATTGGAAAATAAAAGAAGGATTGCTTTGTTATCAAATGAGTGTGGCCCGCCAATAAGTGATTTTCCTTTGGCCTCAGTATAAGAAACGACACAGCAACATTGAAGGACACCTCCATACCTTCCCTATTCAATATATTCCACCTCTTTCTCTATCTGGGAAATTATCAATCCCGATTCATCTTGACTGAAAAGGCATGATTGGGAATCTCCTTTTATAGTGATAGGTCTACAGTTTTCTGCCAAGTCCAACTCAATCACTGGATATTTAGTTGCATATGAATTCTTTATACCCACTAATAATGTGGTTATCCAAAGAAAAGAAAAGAAAAATTATCAAAAGTTTGACTTTGGGTACTTGTCAACTATCCTACAAGTTTTTGCTTGGAGACATCTGCTAAGTTTTAAATTTAATCATCTTCAAGTATTCGAGACCCAACCGCTACAATCACTCAAAACTCGTGTTTGTGACTGACTCCTGATAAGGAACATTATAAGAGGCAAAAAAAAGTCAATCTATCAAATTATGCCACTTGGAAATTTAAGCCAATTTTATTTTTCCAATAACAAACTACCACATGTCAAATTAATTACGACGGTCCATTTAATTAAATTTTAAATGGAAAATTATTCTGGCCATTAAGAAACTGCCAAGTGTCAGAGAGGATACAAAAAATGTTAATTATTTCTTTATTCAAAATTAAAGAAGTTAATTAATTTGGGCCTTGACTCATAGTCTAACTAAAACCCTAGGCCTCTTAAGCCAATAAATAGAGGTCCTCTCCCTCATTTTCAAGGCCCCCGACATTTTGACATTGGAGACTAGCTAGACCTGGAAGACTTTCTCAAGGCATTCTGAAGACTCACTTTCCCAAAGGCATTAAACACGTCAAGACTCGTGTCACCGTTTCAGGGGAGATCAAATATTCATCTTGATCGAGATAAAGTCATCTATACCCTCTTTCAAGATCAAGTTCATCCAAGTTTGGTCAAGGAGATCGAATCGAGGGATGAGTTAATTTTTCTTGTAACTGTCAACCATAGAATTGTACCCACAAATTCAGAAATTAATACAAATTTTATTTTGTTACCAAATTTCCTGTCTCATTTAACTTTGAATAGAAATTTGTGTTTACACTCATATCGACACACATATAATCCAACATCAAGATAACATTATGTGCATACCCATTACACTTAATAATGTACTCCCTCCGTCCCAAATTAATTGACATTTTGACTAAATTCTGACCGTTAGTTATTCATAAATTATAATGAGTTACAATATCAAATTACCTCCATTGTAATTTTTAGTAAAATATCTTTCTAATGACGGTAATTTCAAATTGTAACTCATTGTAATTTGTGAGTGATTAACGGTCAAAATTTTGTCAAAGTGTCAATTAATTTGGGACGGAGGGAGTAATGCTTATGTAATTATAATTGTCATAATTTTAAAGTATCTACATTTAGTTTGACGAGCATGTAATATTGTTAATGATAGTGATTATAAGTTTATAATATCATAATCTAATCATTCTCACCTTATCCAACTCAGTATAATAAAATATATCCTTTCATGACATTATAATCCAATATCGATTTAGGAGGGTGGTTGTACTATTTAAGTGAAAGAAATTTGCCTTATAATTTCTATTATAATTATGTGTTGTATGTATAGATTTATTAACATGACAAAACTTTTCTTTCTTCCCAAATATAAGAATGTCTTCACAATATGTTGACAGAATTTAGTTTACAAGTAGTAAAATTAATCTAATTTGTATAAAGGACCATAAATAACAGGGATGTAGATTGATCATAAAATATTTAGTTTAAACTTGTTTGGGCAGCATAAATGCATAACTTTGAAATCCTCTTACAAAATGCTAAAGTAGTATGACTGGAATACAAATGTTTTTACAAGATACTAGAAATTAATAAAGCTTCTAGTTTTGATAGACCCTGAAAAATAGGGATCCCATTCATGTTCCCCCAACTTCCCCAACCACCTATACTTCCAAGCTTGTCTCTCGTCATAGCCAAAACTATTATTTCTCCCTTGTCTTATGTCTTTCTTGATTCTTTGTATTCTATCCAAAACTCCCTTTAGTGTAATATCAAATGCATCTTCAAATATTTCTAATCTACACTTTGGATCAGCGTATACCACCTTTGGAATTAAACTTATGATCTCTTCCCGCATCTCCAAAATTCTTTGGGACGGTATCCTCTCGAGTACCCTTTGTATACTAACGTTCCCCTTTTTCACATCATACATAGGGATAAAAATTGAGTATTTTGTGAACTCCTTTGGAAAATGCCATAAGTATTGGATATAGGCTGAACCAGGATGGAAGAAAACAGGTATGCATCCAGCTAAAATTGAATCAAATGTGGATCTTCTTGTGTAAGAATCACCTGGAGGTTGTAGACAAAATATTGAATTCTGAAAGGTTTTCATCAATTCAACGGGCTTATGACACTTATTCTTCCAATTATTACAATGAATCAACAAACATTTTTTGGAGTTTTCACATTGTATAATGAGTTGATTTCGAATGGAATCAGGTCTATCAGGTCTTGGAGCACCTGCAAAGCAAAATAAGTGATTTCTCCTTTGCTTTCTCATTTTGCTCTGCCATTGCAACACCTCATCATCATTTGCTGGGTGGAAATAAGTTGGGTATGGAATTCCAAAATCATTATTATTCCATGGAGATGACTCAATTACCAAAGCTGTCATGTTTCTCGATTCAGGTAGGTAAAGGAATTTAGTTCCCCAATCTAGGTCATTCTTATTGTATGATCTCCTAAAATCCCACATGATCCTACCAGCAACAAAAAAATGATCTCTACCCCACCAATTTTTCCATTCTGGCTTCCTCTTCAACCATTTGATAAGCTCAATTCCACCAGAATCCCTTACCTCAGAATTTGTGTTCCATAAATGTTTAGCTAAATCAAGCCCAGCATAAAATGGGACAAATATAGCTGACGCAATTGAAGAATCATTAGTCAAGCACTCGTACTGTTTCATCCTATTGTGGAAGATAACTTCTAACAAAAATTGATTAGTTGCAAACCATCCATGATCCAAGAAAACTTGGTCTGAGTTAGGAAGATTTGGTCCTAGGCCCATGTTATTGACATATTGACACATGTCCATCCATAAGTCAAGCAATTTACAATCTCTCACCAAATCTACATTGAATCTCCTTGGAAGGGTATGAACAAATATATACTTGCTTGAACAAGATTTTTGTTTAAATGTTGGATTTGTTTGACACTGCCTTGGCGGAGGTGGTGGTGTAGGAAGATAGACATTTGGCCTTCCTTTAGATCTCCCTCTTCTTCTCCTCCTTCGTTGAATTGAGTTCACATGTTGAGTTTCATGTATCTCTGCCTTCAAACCAGTCATTTCTTTATTTAGTTGCTCATTCTTTATTCCATTGTCAATTGTATTAAGATTTGTATAAATAGCCACCTCATTATTCACTACCTCTTCTATGTTTTCTTGTGTCCCTTTAATTGTTACATGTGGTTCCCTTGCTATCTCCTTTATTTTTTCACTGACAGTGTTAGTGATGTTAGTAAAATCATCTTGAAAGGCTGTAGCATTGGTGGAGTTGCTTTTATTGGAAATTATGAGCATTGGTTGCTAGTAATCTATAGAATATATATAAAATCGAGCTAATGAGGTTACACTATCAAGATATGATGAATGCTTTAGACAAATCAAAATTGACCAAATTGTGAACAAGGTAAAAATAATAAACCAAAGTTTACTCTTATGTATTCCTATGCTTGATTTCATCACTTGTCCAGGATAGGCTCCTACCCTTCGATTTTTCATTAGTATTGCCAAGCTTTTTGAATCTGAATGACGAGGAGATCATGGGATTTGATGATAATATTTCTAGCATGGATTGTTCAAAATTGTAATAAAAGGAGGAAATGTGAGGGTGAACGTTGAGTTAATTAGGGATTAATTTGGTGAAGATGATACAGTTTGGTCGATCAGATTGCTAATAGGTTAGTGTAAGAAGTACAATGTTTAGAGATGACAAATAAGATAATTTTCATTTCCATTAATTAGGTTGGTTAAAAGTAGAAATGTGGGAATTTTGATTTTTTCAAGGTCAATGTACTATACATCCTCCCCAAAAAATGATCATCTGTTATACTACTTTTAGTTAAACATTTTAGGTCAGGTCTCTAGTACACTTCTGAAGATGATAACAACAATTTTGGTTAATAGTATAATGTGGATATTCTGACATCTAGTTATCCAAGTTGATATTTGTTTTCAAATTTTTAAGGTAAGTTACTGAAATGCTATTTGATGTTGGAATGTCCATGATAGTTATTCCAAATGATATTAACAAAAACTTCCTGCAACATATCAGTGATACAATTTAATGAAATGAGTTTATTATTAAATATTTTGGCTTATTAATAGTGCTATGAGTATGTAATATAAAAAAAAGTTACATACTTTGGCAAAAAATATTGCGTACAACTTGGAGATTTTTTTAAACAAATAATTTCTATTTTCAATGTGAGATTCATATATAATAAGTTTATTTTCAATTTTAACTAAGTTCAATTCATAAAATGTTCAACTAAGTGGGTCAAAATAAGCTTTAATCCATAAAAATTTTTAACAAATAAGTTTAGAATAAATTCTGCGAATTTTATAAAAAAAATTCACAATTTTCTCAACTAATATGTTCATAACTTGAGGGAAGAAGATGACATTTTCATTACATATTGCACTTGACATATGCATAAAAGCCTTTTTTAACCCTTGTGTTTTTTAAATACTTTTTGTACCATGAAACCTTACATTATAATTTACTAATGTGAATTTCATTGAGCATATGGTTGGACATATCAAAAACATTGAATAAACAATAACTTTGTAGAAGTTTATACAATATCTCACTGTAATTGCCTAATGCTTTATCAATGATGAAAGCCTCGAAAAACACTCTACACAACATTACACCTCTTTCTTATGTCTCTCTTAATTGGAGTAAACACTCAATTGCTAGGTTTTCAATAAACAAATTTATAAATTTGAGTTTGCTATGATTTTGGTTGTTAATGTGGGGACGTTTGCATCAGGGAGGTATTCTTCACACATTAAAACAGAGACCTTTATGATTAAGGGAACATACATATTCTCCTTCTGCTAAAGTAATCTACAAACTGAGGAAAACGTAAGCAATATTTGGCAGAATTTGGATTGAATTTCGGTCAAAATTGTTTCTTAATAGTAAATTTTTTTTGTCTTTAGAACAAGGGTGCCTTGACTGGTTCTCCCTTTCTTATTTTTTGTCATAATGAACCATGTAGAGTGTTTTCGAATGTGCATTTTGAGAATGACACTTACAACGAATTCTAATGTGATTGAGATACGTGTTCATGATGACAATTGTGGCTTTGTGAGTGTGAATATGTGTGAGTATGTTTGTGCTAAACTTCAGAAATAGAATGGATGCGTGCATACAAGATATTGAGAGGTAAATAGATGGTGAAATAGTTGTGTGAAGGAACGAGATTAGTTCAATAAATCCTTATGAGGTTCCTACTGATGATTTATTAGAAGGGTAAACATTTAAAGATCAATGATCTCTATAAAGCGCAATATCTTGAATAATTTCAAGAACCTAAAATAAATTAACTCTAGCGTATGTACCTAGATCAGGTTCGGGGGTAAGGTTACAGATTCAGGGAAAATGATTCCATGCGCCTGCCCGCTTTAACTAATGCTGTCGACACCAGGTTTTGTACTGGGAAAAGTGCATAAAGGTCACTGATCCATACTACTATTCTGCAAGCCAAGCTTAGAATAGCATGGAAGCCCACAACATGCCTCCAAAAGCCGTATGGCCTTGCTTGGCCCATAAACCGCCCATGCGCTTTGCCACATCGTTGAATCGTGTGAGGAGGCTTCAAAGCCTTTTGGCCTTCCTCACTACCACGTCATCACTCCGTGTCAAATCCTAGTCAAGATCTCGCAATACATGCCCTGGCGCCTTTGACCTATGCTAAGTCAAAAGCCAAACGACTTTTAAAGGGGGATTGAGGACAAAAATGGTGTATCGTGTTTGATCCTTTCATCGTTTGCACGCCCCCATTCACTTATAAATTCCCCCTCCATTCCACAATTCTAGGTACGCAAAAATCACAAAAAATCCCCTTTCTTTCCTCACCATTCTCACACAAAGTTTTTGTATTATCGTGGCATCGATATCAAAATAATTATGACATATTGACTTAGGTTTTCTTTCATTCCACCAAACCTCTTGCATGCGTCGTTTTTAAGCTAGGTTAAATTGTTCATTTATCATATTGTAATCATGTAATCCCTTTGTGTTACTCTTGTACATTATTTTGTAAATAGTCTTTACATTACGTTCATTAATTCCATACATGACAATTAATATCCAATGGATGGACTAATTTATATTGATCATTGTTTAAAAATCCATCCTAATTAATGTAACGTCTGTCATGTACAATCTTATAAATTTGAGGTTACTTAACTAGGTAAAATTTTTCTGCATGAAGAAATTGACTGGAATACCCTTTTTCTTCATGAAGAAATTGACTGGAATACCCATTAGTGGGGAAAACTACTGTACGTAACATTTAACGCACGTGGACATGGTATTAGGACCAATTGTACAACATTAAATGTTACTGTCATATACCTAGGTATAAAGTGAACATTTGTTTGACTGGTCAACAAGTTATAACTGTACATCATGCAAAGGCCTTCTCACCCAGCCTTGCACGTGGAATGATTCTAGTGACCTATTTCACCGTTTATATACCATCTTCATGCGACGATATTTTCATGCAACCATATCAGCCGTAAACCCAAGCCATTTCCCCCTTTGATAACACATCAACCTCTATCAAATTACGAACATACCACAAAATCATACTCTAACCTCAGTCGGATGGGTTGTAGGAACTACATTTCATGTACTAGACATTTTAACATTGAAGATATTTATGGATTTCTCTGGTCTGATTTCACTTAATCAGACCGGGAAAGGTATATGAATCTCAAATGTCAGTTGCCTGTTGGAAGAATTGTGCTGGGTTAAATCCCACTAGTTATTGAATTCTCGGAGCATTGGTCACTGTCCAGAACACATACATGCTTTGAGGATGGGCGTTGGTGTTTCAGCTTAGAACACGTTTTTGAGGAGCTGATATGGTGCAAGCGTTTGACATTGACCCGATTATAACCGTCAAGTTCATACCTGACTTTAGGCTTACATTGTCTTCTGACTCGGATGAAGTCAACGACTGTGGGTGGATCAACAATACTTACATTCACATCCCACAAGGTCATACTTTGGGTTAGTTTTGCTTGACCCTAACCCCAAATGAAGAACTCAATGGTGTATTGTACAACGTCAGAGGCAAAATTGTTCATTCATCTTCGGATGTACCACCTCAACAATGTCGGATCTCATGTAGCCAGGCACGGTCTATTTGTGGAATTGTCGCGGTCTCCCACGCGCCTATTTCAGGCCAAACTTGCACGCAATTATGCAGCTAAGAGAAGCTTCTATTGTGATAGCGACTTAAACAAGAATTAGCGGATCTAACAACTATGAATTGTTAAGCGCCATTAATGGGATGGATTTTCATAGTGTCGACCCTCTTGGATTTTTTGGGGGGGGTGTGAAAATCATATAGGATTCGACTAAAGAATATTTCATCATCACAGTGTTAGATGAAAGTGAGAATTGCTTTGTTGTGAAGGTAATAGAACTTGCAAATAATATGCTTTAAATATGGGAATGGCAACTACCACAAAATATTATGATTGTACAAATGTTACATACATATACTCCAAAAACGGTTTGACCAAGTATCAAATATATTGTATAGTTCATCTTTCCAGAAATAATCTAATAAGACAATTAACATACCATTAGAAATGGTGTATTGACGTAATTGATACTTACAGGGGATGGTGTGATTTTGATCAAATATGAGGAGATGGTGAAGGTGTCCATTTATCCAACCAGTGGTTAAGGAGGAGGAACTTAGACAAAGTTCTTTTTATTACTCTTTGCTTTATTATGGTTATATGTTGTGTCGGGTATTCTTACCATATGTAGATGACTTTTTTTATCCATAATATTAGGGTTTAGGGTTTGTTGTAATTATTGAACAATATGTTTTATTTGTTAAACAATACGTTAATCAAATGGACTTGTTTACCATATTTAGGTGGACTTGGTTTATTTCGTTACAAATGTAATTAATTGGTAGAAAACCCAATAGTCCATCGGTGTCAAAAAAATGACATCTTTGGAAACTTGTGTCGAAAAAGACTCAAAATATTTGGATGAGGAGTTTAGCAACATAATACATTTAGCCGATATAAATTTGTTAACATTATCATCGTAACAAGTACACCCTCCATTTATATTATTTGTCATAATTTTGACTTTTACAGTCTTCAATGTCTCTGTTTGATTAGTAATCTCTTACTTAATATGTCATTAATAATTGCAATATTATACTGTTTTGATAGCATTTTTCATTGTGAATCTAATGGTCAAAATTAGTGAATTTTCGCTGCACGATTTTCATATACAACAGTTAATATGAACGGACGGAGAATTATATAACAAATTATCAATCATAGAGTAATATTGGATTACAAATAAACTTACAATAGAAGATAATTAATATGGTATAGATTAGACCTGGGCAGTGGGCCGGGGGCTAGGGGTGGAAGAAAAATCCGGAACCGGCACACCGAACCGGAAACCGGATAAAAAAATCGGAAACGGACAACACTGAACCGGTTTAAAAAATCCGGTGCACCGCACCGGAAAAACCGGATACTAAACGGGGCGGTTCCGGTTTGGGATATTCACACCGACGGGGAACCGGCACCGCACCGTTAATATAATTAAATACATGTATATATAAATTTTGGTTAAAAAAAAATTCTACTTAAAATAATACAAAAATAATATAAATTAACTAGTTAAAAAAAAAACATTAGGTGTTAGTGTGTTATTGGGATAGGCTTATGGGCTAGTAAATTTGGTTCTCACTTTTTTTTATTAAATAAAGATTTTTTTATGTTTGATAGAAATTTATGCGGTTCCGGTTTTTAAAAACCGGGTGATTCGGTTCCGATTCCGGTTTATGGTTTTCGCGCACCGTTTCATCCGGTGTACCACTTCGGCGCACCGCACCGTTTCCACCCCTACCGGGGGCCCGCCCGACCCAAAAAAGTGCGGGTCAAGGTCACGTTTTTTGGTGGTGGCCTGGCCCGGCACGTAAAGATCGAGGCCCTGGAGATTAGACGGGTCGGGCTCGAGCCGGGGGTATGTGACCCGGCCCGACCCGCCGACCCGATCACATATATTAAAAATAAAAACAAAATCCAGCATACCCATTAGTCTATTAGGGTTTTATGCTAGTATGTGCTACTGCCTCCCCCAAGTCTCCCTCTTTACTTCTTTTGTATTGAATCACTGGAGCATGGCATCAGTACCGGATGGGAAAAGTAAATTTAATTATTAATAGATAAAAGGAAGCAACAAGATGATGGTACAATATCAGCAGCAACTACAACCAAATGTTGACAATGTCCTCCATGTCTTAAAACTTAAAAGTAAACTACACATTGCCAGTATTAGTAATCTAAACGTGACACAATCAGCTCTACTTGGGGAAAAAGTTGAGGAAGTCACAATTTCACAGAGTACAACTACAGAAGCTGGTAAATATGTACAAATGCCAGTTCACTTGACCTTTCTCTGAAGCACCCCCCGCTTTTCTCAATTTCATGATCAGCAACATGCCACTAGCGGCCAAGCAATTTCAAGCAATTCAACTATCAGAGAGCATATCACGGATTTTTAATGTTTGAATTTCGGAATATTGAATATTACATACTTATATCCAGGTGGTTGTGCGCTATGGAATTTGGTCAATTATTGTTGAAATCAGCTCTAAAATGTATTGAGTATTCAAGTTTTGTGTTATAAAAATAAATCCAGGTGCACAATTGTTGGCCCGCTAACCCGGCCCGCGGCCCGTTGGGTTAGGGTTCGGGCCGACACAGCCTGACCCACTGGCCGGGCCGGGCCGGACTTGGGTCGGCGGGTCAGAAATTTCCGGCCCGCCTAGTGCCCAGGTCTAGTATAGATGGAGTCCATTTATTTTGGAAATATTTTATCCAATGTTGTTCATTTCTTCTGCATAAAATTTTCGAAAATTTAATAACTTTATTATAAAGGTCGCACATGCAATAAAATTGTCCCATTTACCCATTGCTAGAACCCCTCAAGGACCTCAATGGACCCAGGCTCAAGGACCTTGACAGACCTAGGCTCAAGGACCTTGGACTCTGGATCAGTTTTGAATGAAAGTCAAAATTTGAATATCCAGAAAAGGGAAAGTTTCTATCACTATAGAAATCTGGATCAGATCCTATATTATATATTCTAATTATGTGTGTGATTCTTGTAGATATAAGAAGGAAAGAAGATCACAGATAATGTGCAAGGAAAGAAATCTCAAAGAAGGAAAGAAGAGCGTGAAACAAGAAAAGAAGGAGAATCAACTCCAGCGGTCTTCTTCAATAAATTGAATGACTCAAAGACTGAAGACCTAATCGATTCTAAGGGAATAAATCGAAGAATAAGAAATCTGTGAGGATTTCTGAATGTAGTCTTTGAGAGATGAGTTTTTGAGTGTGTTGTAGCCAAGGACATTGGCGAGTTATTAGTAACAGAACCTAAAGGGAATTAGGTTCTGTGAGTGAAAGCACCTTGTTGTGTTGGTGCGTTGTTTTATTAAATAATCTCTGAAAGTGGCCTTCAGTAAGGCACTTCTCTAGCAGTTGCTACAAGGACCTTACTCTTTGAGCAACCAGGTTACTGTGTTTCTGTACTCTGTTATGATTGAACAAAAGGAGGTTTATCAGTTATCTCATATTGTCCTTTATGTATGTGAAATTAATCTCTTAACCTGAAAAGGGTTAAGAAACCTAACGTCCTCTATCTCAAGTGTGCAAAAATTGTGATAACCCTATTCACCCCCCTCTAGGGTTCTTTCAATTGGTATCAGAGCAGGTCCACTCAAGAAGAGACTAACCGCTTTGTGGAAAAGATCATGGATGGGATCGAAGATGATGATATAGGGCAAGGACGTTGCTTGAGCACACCCCCATTATTAAGAGAATCAAACTTTTCCCACTGGAAGAAGCGTATGAAGGCATTCATCATGGATCAGGACTATGACCTTTGGGACAGAATTGAGAATAGAGACTTTGTCCCCATGATCACAGAGGGAGAAATCACAAAACCCAAAATTAGATTCAAATATACTGCCAAAGAAGCTGAGAAAGGCAAATAAAAATATTAAAGCCTTACATACTCTTTACTGTGGACTTTATTATAATGAGTTTGAATATGTTTCTGGTTGTGATACAGCTAAGCAGGTGTGGGATACCTTAGTGACCACATATAAAGGAATGAGCCAAGTTCAAGAAATAAGTCTTGACAATTATGTCAAGCAGTACGAATCCTTCAAAATAAAGAATGATGAATCCATCAAGGACATGTACAAACGATTCGCTGTCATAGTCAATAATCTCAAGTCCTTTGGGAAAACTTACTCCAATGAAGAAAATGTTCGCCAGGTCCTCAGATGTCTTCCAATAAAGAAATAGGAACTGAAAGTCACCGCAATCGAGGAAGCTCAAAATTTGAAAACTCTCCTATTAGATGACCTCATTGGAAAACTTCTTGCTCACGAAATTCATCTTCAAGAAGAGCAAGATGAAAAGGAAGAAGTAGCTCGTAAGGACATCCATGATCCCACGACAAGTCAAATGAAGTTGATAAGAACCAGATTTTAGTTTTAATGGCCAAAGAACTCAAGAAGTCGTGCAAGAAAAGTCATACCTCCAAAGGATCCTCATCCAAATGGGCCAACCAAAAAGGTAAGGACTCATCAAATAATGAAACTAACTCATTCTCTTATTTTGTATGTGGTGACCCAAATCAGTTGATCAAGGACTGTCCCTACAATAGAAAGAACAAAGAAAAAAGGAGTCACATGGCCTTAATGGATACTTGGAGTGACGATAGTAGCAGTGAAAGAAAAAAATGTAGAAATGACCAATAGTTGCCATATGGGAAAAGGAACCAGTGATACCGAGGAAGTTGGTACAACCAATGATGACTACCAAGACAATGATGAAAATGAGGTAACACTTGATGATCTCCTTACTTGGTCTAAAGAGTACTTGGCAAATTGCCTTGTAAAGCTTATTAAACATGAGACTAAGTACTTGAATAAAATCAAATCTATAAAAAAAGGCCATCTAGGGGTTAAAAGAGTCCAAGGTTGAATTGAAAAAGTCTTGCGATAACCTTACCTCTAGGATTAACATTCTTGAGGCTGAAAGTCACTCGCAACAAGAAAACCTTGATAAATCTCTTAGATCTCGATGTGTCCCCTTTAAAGAAGGGTTTGGATATTGGAAAAATGCCTTCAAAGCCAATGCTCAAGAAAAGAGGCATGAAAAATCAATCTCTACCGAGGAACGAAATCGTTGTCAAGGACATTCTGTCCCTCAAAGTCAACCTGACAGAAGCATGCATCAAGGACGTCATAGTAACCTCGATAGAAAGGAAATAGGCCACATATTCTACTCAGGCACCAAGAACGACACAACTACCTTGGGACAAGATACCAAGGTCATTCATCTCTTCCCAAAAGCAAATATGGTAAATCTCACTACTCCAACCATTATTGTTCTAAAATTGTATAAGTTTGGGTTCCAAAAGGAACAAGACCTCCTAACATGGTTGTTACTAGTAGTCAAGAACATAAATTTGATGTCAATTATGGATTGAGGAAGGTTGTCTGAAATTTTTGCAGGTATATTCAGCATCCAGGAGCGTGGATGCTTAAGAGAACTTGGAGCAATCAAGGACATTACTTACATTAGCAATAAGAACCCCTCGAGAACCTTGGCAGACCAGGCTCAAGGACCTTGGCAAACCTAGGATCAAGGACCTTGACAACTGGATCTATCCAAATGGCAGTGTTATTGATTATTTTTTATGGCATGTAAAGAGGCGGAGCACCCTCTCTTAGGACTAACAAGTTCATTCAGCTCTTGTAGATTAATTGGAGATGGTAACAATATTAAGGGGGAGCTCTCTATAAACTTTTTGATAAAAGTCAAAAAGGGGGAGAAGTGTTGCAAATGAATTTTGCCTTTCATAAAAAAGGAGGAGATTGTTAGAACCCCTCAAGGACCTCAACAGACCAAGGCTCAAGGACCTTTATAGACCCAGGCTCAAGGACCTTGGCGACTGGATCAATTTTGAATGAAAGTTAAAATTCGAATATCCAGAAAAAGGGAATTTTCCATCACTAGAGAAATCTGGATCAGATCCTATATTATATATTCAAATTATATGTGTGATTCTTATAAATATAAGACGGAAAGAAGATCAGAGATAAAGCGCAAGGAAAAAAATCTTAAAGAAGGAAAGAAGAGCGTGAAACAAGAAAGGAAGGAGAATCAACTCAAACGGTCTTCTTCAAAGCTGCTGTATAAATTGAATGACTTAAAGACTGAAGACCTAGTTGATTCCAAGGGAAGAAATCGAAGAGTAAGAAATCAGTGAGGATTTCTGAGTGTAATCTTTGAGAGACGAGTTTTTGAGTGTGTTGTAGCCAAGGACACTGACGAGTATTTGGTAACAGAACCTAAAGGGGATTAGGTTCTATGAGTGAAAGCACCTTGCTATTTTGGTGCGTTGTCTTATTAAATAATCTATGAAAGTGTCCTTCAGTATGACACTTCTCTAGCAGTTACTGCAAGGACCTTACTCCTGAGCAACCAGGTTACTGTATTTCTATACTCTGTTATGATTGAATAAAGGAAGTTTATAACTTATCTCGTATTGTCCTTTATATATGTGAAATTAATCTCTTAACCTGAAAAAGTTTAAGAAACCTAACGTCTTTTATCTCAAGTATGCATAAATTGTTATCACCCTATTCATCCCCCCTTTAGTGTTCTTTCACCCATGCAGGGAGATTGGTTTCCGTGAATTTTTGGATGCTGCTGCGGCTGACAAGACAAGACATTGCATAAGTCATTAATACCCTGATTTGACATTTAATTTGAAAGGTCAGGTCCAACTATCAAACAAATGGCAAGTTGATGGTTAGGGTTAACATGGATAGCTGGATCAATATAGCCTATGTATACAGGATTTGTTTTCATTATGAAGGGACGTTATTTTAAAAGGAACGGGCTCCTAAATAAACAGACTTTGTTGTCGTTTTTTCACCGTGTTATAGGACAGTTGCATGATTGTAAACTCACCCTAAATTGATTAAAAATTATTTTTACCACAAGTTATTTTGCTGCTTTATTATTTGGTTTTGTTGAAACGAAAAACAAATTTATGTCTATAAAACTTAATCACAGTTCTAACATCCAAATCACATCGAACTAAAATAATCTTGCCATCACTCATGATAATATTATGCTTCAGACGACAAATGCATATTCGATGATGCATTCAAACTAAGTAAATACATAATAACTGAGTAGTTACCATTTCATAGATACTTAATAATATAATAGCCATAAGTTAATTTTACATGAATGTAGATAAAGAAGGGAATATTAATGGCAGACCCAAAATGGAGAATGACATGGAACCATAACTAACCAAACACCTTTATTATTGGTTTATGTTGGTTACCTTGAGCGCCGTCAAACGGTTTTGAAGCCACACTTGAGCCGGATGGAAGTAGCCGCTGACACCTTTGGTTGCCATATCTGGTGCATCCTCGTGGATGACCAACTTATGTTGCAGTCTGACCCCGATGGTAGTGATGACAAACATCATCGAAACAATCCACGAATTTCCATTCCTAACTACAATGTCGTTGAATCTGGTTAGATCAAATTGTAGGCATATGGGGGCCCAATCCGGGTAGAATGGCCAAGGCGGCCGGATTGGGGCGTAGTCTGACAGATGCTCCAGTTCTGCACATAACAAAGCGACTTTAACCCCTAGAAACCATGCTCTCATAAAACGCCAATCTTTCCGTTGTATGGGCCCTATTAGATCTTCCCCAACAGGCCTGTCGTTGATCACTGTACTTGTGGGCCACGACAACATCTTGGTAGAACATCTTCAGCATGTACTGGGGGTCTCCCATATTTTTTGCATCTTCAGTCACCAGGTCCTCGTTCAACATTGGGGCATACAACCGCCAATCGTATGGAAGTAGTGACATGGGTGTGAGTGTCGAATGTCTTTTCTTCATGAATGGGACCTTTCTGCCTTTAAAGCGAGACAACAAATGTGGATTGTCGGCATGTGGGTTTGATATTGCTGGAAATGTTCAAAAATATGGATGGGGATGAATAAAACGGATAATGAACTGGGAATGTACGGTTTAAATGAGGGAAAAAAACCAACAAAGTTCAACTACTATTTAATGGTAAAAGTTGAATAGGTAATTAACCCTAGGGTTTGACATGCCAGTTGTTCTGCACGAAGAGACGTATGGACAGACCCCCGTTCAATATTTCCAATGAACCATCATACACCTCATCAAAATGACCAACTTACCCATATAATTGCAATTACTGAGAGTACTTGCTTTAATGCTCCATTAGAATTTTCGTTTAAAAACTTTGGGAAATATTAATTTTTTTCATTTCAAATTTACTGTAACTAGAAATATATGCATAACAAGCATTAAAAATTGAATGACTGGAACTAGAATAACATAAAAGTCAAATGGAAACATCATAATGTAAATGAGATCAATAATTATAAGATTAAGTTAGTAAAGTATATGAGGTTAATATATTGGATTAGGGTTTAGGGAAACATCATAAAGATGAAGATGACAACAGTATACTCGACGGTGGCGGTGGGGAGGTAAAAAAAAATCACTTATTGTTGGCATATTGTGCACATACGTAACTGGTAATTCGACGAAAACATTGTTATTGAACTCGTTTTGGTCCTCATGGAGAACTTGATCAAACATTGTTATTGAACTGTATCGGGTTCGGGTCTGAGCTTCCTTAGCCGGGCTTGTGGTTATTGACAGGATGGATGAAATCCCGACCTGACATTTCCATGCTAAAATCGCTCACCCGTTTATTTTCAAGAACCATTACACCTTCTCAAAGGGCGGGGTTGTGAGTATCAAGTTGGCGTAGTTATGGCGAGCCATCCGTTGTTGGAGATTGGAGAGGCTTGGGATGTGTTCCATCGGCCCCGGAGGCCTCGGGATCGTACCTGACCATCCCGAGATAAGGAGCTATGATAAGTGAATTTTATATAGATATTTTAAGGTATTTTTAGGTAATTAACTTCTATATTTTAGTCGATTTTGTATTATAATTTAGTCTTTTTATATTAAATTCTGTAATATTCTTCACTTGGTCGGAATTTGGTATATTTTGCAAATTTTAATGAAATTCCCCTAAAAACGAAGAAAATTGAGGAAAAAGAAGACGAAATTAAAGAGGAAGAGGATTGAAGAATAAATTGAAAGAGACTTGAATAATTAAATTAGAAGAAGAAATAGAAGACATGAAGTGTCGGCCCAGCAGCAACATCCACGACCCAAGTCCAATTGAGGCGGAGAAACAAGGCGCAGCCAGCGTTTTGAAAACGCAGCCAGCGCCTTGTCCAGAAACATCAGAAGCCGAGAAAGAGCAAAACGCAGCCAGCGTTTTGAAAACGCAGCCAACGTTTCTTCAGGCGCAGCCAACGCCCATTCGCGGAGATTCTCACTTTTTGGACCAAACACAGCCAGCGTTTCTAAAATGCAGCCAACATTTTGTGCCCTAGCCCAGCCCTATAAAAGGGATTTATATCCGCCGTTTGAAGGCATCCAACGTTTTAGTATAGATTTTATTTTCCTAGTTCTCTCCCTTCGGGGAGAAATTAAGCGAACAATATTTTAGTTTATTTCACACGCCGTTTAGATTAGGGTTCTTGATTATTTTCCTCCCTTCGAGGAGCCGCTCTAGTAGTTTAGGAACAAAAGAGGAGGAGAAGAAGATCGATTTGGGTGACACAAAGAGATCGAATTCAACGACTCGGATGTTCGGTTTAATTTCTATTCTCTTTATATTTTGTAATTCAGTTTTATTATCGCTTTCTTAGTTTTTATTATGAGTAGCTAAATTCCCTTTGTTTGGGGGATAAACTCGATGTCTTTTGATTAAATTTGAATACAGTCTCGGTGTTAGGTTAACCTTTTATTCGTTTAATCTGCATGTATTGTATGTCATGGTAATTTTGCAACAGAACGACAATTTGAGTCTTTACCTGGTTTTAGATTCTCGACAACAGAACGACAGTTTGAGTCTTGAATTGGAATGCGCAGATTGAATAGGTTTAGAAAATAGTTAGACATAATGATTCTTGCCTAAGGTCAATTTATAATTAGTTCTTTATCTTTGATTGGATTAAATAGTTAGAAATAATGTGTAGTTTAATCACTGTAACTCACCTAGAATTGAAAGATCGAAGTTATAAGGCCTAGAAAGATTATAGACCCTGAATTATCTTGTTACCTGCACCGGGATTGTTGATAATTTGATTGATTGACTTGAGTAGACTCCCCTAAACTCTTTTAATTATTTGGTTGAATCCTTTAATTTCTTGCTTCCTTAGTTAATTATCTGAATCATTACCCACAACCCTTTGATCGACCTAGCATCCTTTGTAGTGAACTAGTTTAGTGCGTAGTTGAACACAAGTCCCTGATAAAGAACGATATTTTATTACTACACATACCCGTTGATAAAGCACAAGCTACTTGATATTTGGGTTCGGGTGTGGTCCCCAGTTGATAAAGCACAAGGTGGCGAGAGTGGAACAAAGAGTCAATGGGCAGGAGGCCGTAGCGCCTACTACCTCACCGGCATCACCCGCTACAATCTGGGAAAACGACGAAGCGCCTGTTACCAAGCTTGTAGCGCCCACTACAAGTTCTGGGTAGAGTCTTCGCTGGCCTTCGCAGATCACTACTGCCACCGCCTTTATGGTCGCTGCCAGTGTCCGTTCCAGAGACTGCGAGGAAATGAAAGGAAGGAACCACTGCCAGCGCCTAGTTCAAGCGTGCCTGTCACGCCCGCGACGTCCTTGGTAGTGCCCGCTACACCCACTCTGTTCGGAAGCGATTGCTGCGTCGTTGCTCCGTAGTACCCACGACAAGCCCCGTAGCGCCTGGGACGGCTTGCTTTTTTTGCGCGTGTTTCGGGATTAAACGCTATGTTTAATTGTTAATTCCCCAAGTATAAATACTAGGGCTGTTCAAAAAAACCGGAACCGCTTCACCGAACCGCAAACCGGCCAAAAAAAACCGGAAACGGGCAACACCGAACCGCTTTATTTTTCCGGTGCACCGAACCGGTTAAACCGGATGTTAAACGGGGCGGTTCCGGTTTGCAATTTTCAAACCGTCGGGGAACCGGAACCACACCGTTTATATATATATATATATATATATATATATATATATATATATCCTGGAATACCACAACAAACATTCAGCACTGTTCAAGAGTTAGAATCTAGGTTGCCTGGAACCCCAGAGTGTATAATGTGGATGTCCTTCATAGCTCAAACCAGCATATTCACACAAAAGTCATCCTCCTAGAAACATCAACTTCTTTTTATATCACATGGGTCTATGGAAGCAACCAAGCTCATGAACGAGAAACTCTCTGGGGGGGAGCTTCGTTCATTGCTGGAAATATGACCGATGCATGGGGTGTACTGGGCGACTTTAATGCGATCACGACGAAGATAGAAAGGGTTGGCGGAGCAAATGTTGAGGCCTTCATCACTCAGCCGTTCATGCAATGCATTAATAATTGTGCCCTCCATGAACCTAACTACTCGGGTGCTTTTTATACATGGACAAATGATCAGGTTCAATCCCGTTTGGATCGCTTCTTGGTTAATATGCAGTGCTACCTGATTGCAGAGTATATGCAAGTGCACTTCATCGCCGCTGGACTTTCAGACCATGCGGCCATCCTAATTACATTTCCAAACTACAGCCCTAACAGAATGCCTTTTCGGTACTATGACATGTGGGCAAACACCCCAGACTATGCAGACATCATTCAACAAGAATTGCGAAACATCCCTCAGGGCTACAAGCAATACCAGCTTAAAGTCCTTCAGAGACGTCTAATCCCGCACCTGAAAAAGCTTCACCGGGACAAATTCTCAGACATTCATGCTCAAGAAGTCTCGGCCAGGCAAAAACTGATGCAGTTACAGGAAGAGCTTCTCCATGATCCAGATAATAGGGATCTTCAGAAGCAAGAGAAAGCAGAAAGAAAGCACTATTTAGAGATACTACACTTTGCCCTCTTCATTAAAAGATAGCAAAGCAAGCATGATTGGAGTGCAATGGGAGATAGCTGCTCAAAACTTTTCTTTGCCAAAATGCGGCAGAACAAAGCTCAAACCACAGTCTACACAATTGAAGATATGGCAGGGAATCAAATTCAAGGCTTCACGGAGGTGGCTGCAATGTTTGAAAATTTCTACCAACAGCTCCTCGGCTACCAAGAGACAAACAGAGAGAGGGGCAGACATGACGTTTTTTCCATGAGTCCTCGTCTCACTCCTGATCAGCAGATACATATGTCAAAGCCCATCTCCAGCGCAGAGATTAGAACAACCATGTTCTCAATACCCAACGACAAAACACCCGGACCGGACGGGTACTCCAGCAGTTTCTACAAAACAAATTGGGAGATGATTGGAACCTTAGTTTGTGATGCAGCTCAGGAATGCTTTAGAACAGGCAAGATGGTTCGAGATATGAACGCAACAAACCTTGTCCTCATTCCCAAGGTTCCTAATCCGACAAAGCCAACGGAGTTTCGACCCATAGCATGTTGCAACACCGTTTACAAATGCATAACAAAAGTCATGGCAAATCGAATTCGAGAAATTCTACCTTCCATAGTTCACCCAATTCAGGGGGCCTTCATCCTCGGCCATGAGCTGCTGCATAACGTCCTACTATGCCAGAAAATAGCTCGGGGATACACACGATCCTCCATAACACCCCGTTGTATGATGAAGATAGACCTCAAGAAAGCCTTCGACTCAGTCCACGGGGACTTCATCGAAGAGGCGCTACATGCGTACCGCTTCCCTCGCTGGCTGGTAAATTGCATCATGACGTGCGTTCGAACTCCCACATTCACTATCTGCATGAATGGAAGACAATCCAGCTCTTCAAAGGAGGCAGAGGCTTGAGGCAGGGTGATCCCATGTCTCCACTTCTATTTGTCCTCACTATGTAATACTTATCAAGATCAATCAACTTCTACATGGAGTCTCAACCTTCTTACAAATTCATCCAAACTGCAAGAAGCTGAAGATGACCCACCAAATGTTTGCCGATGATCTGATTATTTACTGCAGCCACAAGCAACTCCATCAAAATTCTTATGGAGGCCTTCCACCACTTCTCAGCGGTAACTGGCCTAACTGCGAACCCCGCGAAATCCGAAGCTGTCTTCGGAGGGATGGAGGAGGATCAAACTGGACCACTTCTGTAGGAAACAGGATTTGCGCTTGGAGCCCTTCTTTTCAAATACCTAGGCATGCCCATCTGCTCCTGTAACCTTTCAAAGAACGACTGCAACGTCCTTGTGGAGAAAATTCTCAAACGAATTAAGATGTGGGAAACCCGGAACATCTCCTACGTGGGTCGAGCAACTTTAATTAACACCGTCTTAATGGGGGTCTATAGTTTTTGGGCAAGGATCCTTATCTTACCCCAGCATGCCATCAATCAAATCAACGCGTACTGCAGAAATTTCTTGTGGGGGGCCTCGCATATCTATAAGAAACCCCCCTGGTGAGCTGGGAAAAAACCTGCAGGCCGAAAGATTATGGGGGGATAGGCCTTCGACAGCTAGAAGCTTGGAACAAGGCATCAATTGCAAAGCTCGTCTGGGATATACAAAGTAACAAAGAACTCCTTTGGGTCAAGTGGATTCATACAAAATACATCAAGAATTCTTCTTGGTGGCACTACCAACCCCCATATGATGTCTGCCCATATTTCAAACACCTGTGCGACGTCAAAGACAATTTCAAATGGGGATCAAAACCAGGAGTCAAGTGGGAATGGTCCACAGCAGAGGATGGCGCCTACACGGTGAGGCATGGATACCTTTGGCAGTTGAACAGCAAGAGATGCCCGGACTGGCAGAGGCTCCCTTGGTGCAACCTTGTTGTTCCTCGCCACGCCTTCATTACATGGGTTTGCCTCCAAGGAAAACTCCCAGTCAAAGCTAGACCAAGCCGTTGGTCCGGGGACACAACCATTTGCCCAGTATGCAACAACAGCGAGGAGACAATCACACACCTATTTATTGATTGTCCTCTGGGGGCAGAGGTCGGACATCACCTCCATAAATGGGGCCTGGATGTCTCCTACCCCACCATGGCTGCCTGGGCCCAAAACCTCCTGGAAAAAGCGGGGACAGGATACGAGAGGCGAATTCAGATAGCCATGTTCTGTGCCTACATCTACAATATTTGGATGGAACGCAATATCAGGAATCATAAGCACAAAAGCACCTGTGCAAACCCCATAGTAAGTAGGATAAAAACTGAGGTGCAAACTAGATGTCTTAGCTTTGCTAGAAAGAGGAAGAGATCCAGGAAAATTGTTGATCTGGTTCTAAACATGTAATTTTGGCTCCCGCTTGTTTGAACCTGTTGTATTCCTCTTGGTCAGTTAATATAGCTTGTGCTCTTTGCAATCTATCTATATATATATATATATATATATATATATATATATATATATATATATATATATATATATATATATATATTTATCTTGACAGAAAATCCCAACCTTCTTCCTAAATCATCTGGGTCATGAGATGGTGCTTTCATGAGCTGGTTCTTGCTAAGCCGTTGTACAATTTCATTGTTCTGCATTTTATATCCATATTGCTTTAAATCAAATTTCCTAGCTTTATACTATTCATACAACTGATAATTTTCATACCCCTTTCTTATATTAAGGATTGGATCTCCTATGGCGTAGTAGGGTTGTTATTGTAATGGGAATGCACGTTAACAAGTTACAGCTATCTGAAAATGGCATTCGACATTCCAAATGTCATGGTGCAAATATATATATATATATATATATATATATATATATATATATATATATATATATATATATATTGATTTTAAAAAAAATTACAAAGACACAGTGGGAACTAGCAAGCAAAAACAAATTTACAGGACACGGACACGGTGGGAACCATGCAAGCTTGATTTTTTTTTTGGTTGATTGAATGATGATTTTTTAATTTTGATGGAAATAACGGCGGTTCCGGTTAACCGATGACACCGCACCGTTAAATCCGGTGCACCGGTTTAAAAAAACTGGGTGTTCCGGTTACGGTTCCGATTTATAATTTTGGAAAACCGTTTCGGCCAGTGCACCGCTTCGTGAAACCGTCACCGCACCGTGAACACCCCTAATAAATACCCCATTTGCACTTTTTCCTAGGATGATTTTGCTGATTTTACTGATTACGAACATGCTTATGAAAAGCTAGGGTTTCCTTAATTTTCTCCTCAAATCTTGATTACTTTATCCAATACTTTGGTGGTGTTTCAAGTCGATCATTTCTTTAGTGATTATTGGTGGTTTATCCTAGATAATCATGGTGGGGTGTTAGGCCTAAGATTGTGGACTCTCCTTGCCTCAAGGTCACATCCAATCCCTTTAGGTGTGCAAGCTTTTGTGATTGAATGGTTGATTTTAGTTATTCATCATCCTTATTATTCAAGTTTAAGATCATTATCATGATATCAAACATGGATGATTGAGTTTTGTCTCTCCTTCAACTCTATGGTTTTTGGGTGTTCAAGGGGTTTTCTCTCATTTCCTCAACCTAATCAACTCAAGTTATTACTCATCAATCCACCGCACATCGGGAATTGCTCCATTTGGTATCATAGCTTTCCCGAACCGCTCCAGTTATGCAATTTAATGTAGCCGAGATGATTAGAATGCGTTTGAGTTAGGTTGGTGATGGAAAACGAAGTGTTGAAGGTTTTCAATAAATATGAGTGTTCGGCCTTGTTTCGAGCCGAATTGATATCATTCATAAGGTATTTTGCTTGTCTTTAATAATTATTTTAGGCTTTTTATTATGTTTTTACTCTTTTTGCAATATTATTAGATTTTATGGTATTTTATTATTTTTGTTATTATTATTGCTAAATATAAATCAAAAAATTAAAAATTGAAAATTAAATAAAAACCCAAACCAATTCCTATTTCTATTCCTAATTATTCAGCCCAAATTTTCCATTTTTTCCCTAATCGGCCCACAACTCTTTCCTCGGCCCAACCTAAATACTCCCTCCTAATACCCATACTCCCGCCTACCCGTGACCCTTACCCAGAAACCCGACCCATCTCCTATCTCCCAATTCCCAGCCGAATACAACTCCCAGCACCCAAAAACCCTAATTTCATTCCCTCTTTTCCTCCTCTCCTTCGTCCCCCTTTTCTCCCTTCCTCTTTGTGTTTCTCTTCTCTGCTGTGCACACAACCACTGAAACGCCCGACACCTGACACCACCATAATCAACCGCTTCTCATCTCCTTCTCTCTTCTTTTATTCTTTTATCTCCTCTTCTCTTATCTCTTTTTATCGCGATATTTTCTCCATCTCAGTCACTCACTCTCTTTCTCGTTGTGCAGATTTGGTTGAGTAACAGAAGAAGTACATGACCCACCATTGACGCTTACACCCTCTAACTGTTGAAATTCATCTTGTCCGTCCAATTTGAAGAAGAATCGGCGGCTTAAGATTGAAGGAAGGGCTCAGTTTCGAGTATAAAAGGGGAAGAAGGAACCGATTGAAGATAAGTAGGTAGGTAAAGGGAAATTCCTAGGGTTAGGATAGAATTTAGGTTTAAGTTTATATCTGTTTTCAATCTTTTCAATTGGATTTCGGTTGCATTGCTTTGGATCTATTTACTGCTTTGATTCTGAATTTATGTATTTCCTTTAATGCTAATCGATTCTGGGTTTGGTTTGTGAATGATTTGTTCTGTTTGTTTTAGATGTAATGATCGAATTTCTTGCATGATTTGGGTTGAATCTGTGTGAATCTGGGTTTCAATTTGATATTGATGTGATTTTCGGATTGTTAGTGAAATGTTTTGGGTTGAATTTGTGTTTGTTGGTGTTTCATACGTTTAGATTAGAGGTTCTTCTTCTTCCTCTCTGTCTCTACCGTCTTTCTCTCTTTCTCTGTTTCTCCCTTTCCCCTATTTTCAGTTCTGGGCAGTAGGGATTTAGGTCCCTTTTGTTTCTTTTTTTCTTTCCTTATTTTGTTTCGGTCAATATCAATAGGCAGTATGGTTTGTATTATTTCCATCTTTTTGCAGTTTTGGGTTAGTATTTTGAGGTATTAGTTTAATCGGGTTAGCTCTGTTTGGTTAAGTTGAGTTAAGCGTTATTAGGGTTACTAAATGTTATTATTAGGGTAATGGTCATTAGAGTAATTCAATTTAGGGTTAGGTTTGTTGATGGTCTTATTAAGGTTAGTCTTAGTGTTAGTATTCTTGGGTTATTTGATCTTTGTTTAGGTGTGAGAAATTTCCCTAAAGTTCTTATTAGTATTAGCCACAAAACCTTCTAATCCATCATTTAGTGAGGAGGAGGATTAAGAGTCACAAATTCTACTTTCAAGTGAGAATTTGAGGATTCTTAGTAATCCAAATCACAGTTTCTTGTTTGTTCGGGGGAAAGTTCGAGTGAAGGATTCAAGATGAAGGATTAGATTGAAGATTTAATGCTTTGAAGGTATAGTTCTTGTTCTTAATTTCATCATTTAGTTTATTGTTTTCTCATTTATGGTTTTCTAATTGCTTTCTCCTTTCTTGTTGGTTAGGGTTAGTTCATGTTATAATTCATGCTTTCTTTGATTATTGCTTTCTTTGAATCCATGTTTAGTATAGTTTAATTTGCTTGTCTTTATAAATTTACTGCTCTCTACATTGAAAACCCCCCTACGCAAAATTCCTTTATCAAGCCTAACACCCATCCCTGTGGACCGACATCCTTAAGAGAAACCACAAAAATACGCAACCGAACAATGAGAGAGTTCATTTTATATGAACTGTATGAAATTTTGCGGTTATAGTATGGCGCCAAACTCCCACTTACCACTAATAGAGTTCCGTATGTTCCCGCCATATATTTTTTTTTATGTGTTGTGCTAGTGAAAGTGGCATGAAATAAGGCTCAACACCACCCACTGAGAGTTGAATGGTTTCACATAAACACGTTTGTCTTTGTCATTTGGTATCAGAGCTTTCCCGAATCGCTCCATCTGGTATCAGAGCTCAAGGTTTGATTTAGCTTGAGTTTTGTTCATTGTTCTTGCTAGTATAGTTCTCTATAGTTGGGTTTTGTGGATTATATGCAAATATTGGTGTACCCCATTCCCAGTGCTATCCAAGAGCGTTGGAATACATTGTATTGTGTTTGTATTTGTTGATTTTGAAGTCATTTGGAGCTTTGAGGTGAAGTTGGAAAATAGTGCCCGGAAGGTGTTCGATGAAATGTCAATGACAATTAAACACAAAGAACCCATAGCCAAACACAAGTAAACCCCCAAACTCCACAAAAACAACCCAAACACAATCCGTCCTTCACCCTTCCTACGATATGGATGAAGAAATTAGCTCCAATCGAGAGGAATCAAGCCACCGTGGTAGTCCCCGAGCTCGAACTGTCGAGAACAGACTCTCCGCCTTCGAGAACCGATTCTCCACCCTTGAGACCCTTGTGGCGTATATGAACAATCTCGTCCAAGAGCGTCAAGACAACCCCGAGACGCACGAAGGAGGTCTGCCCAAAGTCCCATCTGTTCTCCTCACACCTTTGAGTCGAGTGACGATGATAGAGGCTCCCCTCAACGATGTCCTCGTCAAGAGGTATATCATAGGCCCCCTCGTGACGACTTCCAAGACTTCAAAATCGACATCCTCGAATTCAATGGTTCTAGCGACCCCGATGGATATCTTGAATGGGTCCAAATGATGGAAAGAATCTTTGAGACCAAAGGGTACAACAACGAGAAATCCTTCAAGATTGCCAATTTGAGACTCACCAAAGCCACCTCACTTTGGTTTGAGAATGTTAAGGCGCAACGGGCTAGGGAAGGTCGATCAAGAATTACTTCGTGGGTACGATTGAAACAGTTGATGAATCGCCGGTTTTTGCCCAACACATACAAATAGGACGTCTTGAGGAAACTCTATTCCCTCACTCAAGGGAAAGGGTCTGTGAGCGATTATATTCAGGAGTTCGAGTAACTCCTCATCAAAAGCGACCTTCAAGAACCAGAGGAGCAGACTATGATGCGATTTTTGAACAGGTTGGATCCCTCTATTGCCAAGATGATTAAGATACAACCCTATCATTCTTTGGATGAGTTGTGTAGTCTGGCTCTCAGGGTCGAGAGGCGAAGTAAAGAGAGGTCTGACACCAAACCTTTGTCCAGGCCCACCTACTCACCTTTTAGCCGACCCCCTCCCGACTCCAACACTCCAAAGTCCGGTAAGACACCCAAGTCTACATCGACGCCTAGAATTGACAAAGGAAAGGGTATTGCTATGACGTCTCCAACGGAACTTCCTCTACGGATGGAGTGTAGGAAGTGTTTTAAATGCCATGGGTATGGCCATTATTAAGCGGATTGCCCGGACCGATGAACTTTGACCCTCCAAGAGGTCCATGATATTGACGATGAGCTTCGAAAGGCACGGGAGGAGTCCGAAGTGGTTGTCAATGAAGAAGATGTAAGTAAAGAGGAGGATGTCGATCCCAGATCGCCCATACAAGGAGGAGCCCTTGTGTTGAGAAGAATTTTGCATGCCTGTGAAACTCCACTTGACAAGGCCCAAACAAAATGATGTTTCAAACACGGTGTTTCGTGGGAGGTAAAGTATGCAATCTTATGATTGATGGAGGGAGTTGCACTAATGTCGCGTCTACTTATATGGTCGAGAAGCTTGGTTTGAACTTATTACCTCACCCTCGACCTTAGTCACTCCATTGGCTCAATGACTGCGATGGCATCGAGGTAACTAAGCAAGTCATAGTGAATTTGCCTTTTGGTACTAACTATGATGATTCCTTTTGTTCGGTCTCGTTCCGAGCCGAATTTCTTCTCTTTTATAGGGTATATTTGCTTGTTTTAACCCCTATTTATATATTAGATATAATTTGGTGTTTTGTAGGAAAATAAGGAGTTAGAAGAAGTTTGGGCTTAATTGAAGGTTTTTAGGGAATCACGAGCTATTTCCCGAGTCAAACCAAGTCAACCCGAGCCGAGAGCCAAGTCAATCCGAGCCGAGAGCCGAGGCGAAATCGAAGCCGGAAATTCCATGTCAAGATTGGCGCAAAACAGGGGAACGATACAGACTCAAAGGTTTGAAATACGTGTGCCTTCACTCTGTGGGTCATAACTCCTTCTTTACAACTCCGATTGGTCTCAAATTTTGGGAGCTTAAAGTACACACTGAGCGCTTTCCATCGATATCTTACGGGTCTAAAACGGAGTTCGGATGAAGAAGTTATGCGCGTTTAAATTCGGCGGGAAAAATCGCCGAAGCGCCTCGCCGCGACACATAACTCGCCGAGCAAGGCCAACCTCTACTTTGTGACATAATGCCGAGGGCGGTGAATGCCGCGCCGGAAGTCTTTGCCCGAAGCGACACTATGGCTCGCCCGAGCCACTCTATCTGCGGAAAATCTGACGCGCGTGCTGCGATTTATTTCTAGGGTTTTGGGTCGTATTTCTCCTTCTTTTATAAATACCCACTTGTATTAATCTAAGTGGAAAAAAATTAGCCTAGGTAGTTTAGGAGTAGAATTAGATTTATGGCTTTCCTTTATTTGCTTTAATCTCTCTTTAATTGTTCTTCAATTTTTCAACTGTTCATCAAAGTTTTCTTGCAATTTCAATTCTCAATCTCTTTCAAGCTTTCTCTAGTCTTCATTGAAGTGTTTAACAAGCTCTCTCTCTCTCTCTCTCTCTCTCTCTCTCTCTCCTTTCAAATGCTATTGTTGACTTGTTTTCCAAGCTTTCTAGTGTTAGCCACAATCAACTCCATTTTTAGTGAGGATGAGGGCTAAGGGTCACAAATTCCACTCTCAAGTGGGGATTTGGGGATTCTTAGTAATCCAATTCACGATTTCTTGTTTGTTCGGGGGAAATTCGAATGTAGATTGAAGGTTTATTGAAGTTTGTTCATCAAAGGTATAAATTCTTACCCAATTTCATTGTTCATGCTAGTTCTTCATTCAAGCTTTTAATTGCTTTCCTTAATTTCATGTTTTATTTCATGCTTTTATTGCTTTCCATAATTCCATGTCTAGGTTAGTTTTATTGCTTTCATTTACATAATTTACCGCATTCCGCAATTGAGAAAAAAAAAACCCCTTCCACAAACCGATTACCCCAATCAAGCCTCACGCCCATCCCTGTGGACCGACAACCTTAACTTATAAAACCACAAAAAATTACAACCGAATAATGGCGCCGTTGCTGGGGATGACGTTATTTGGTAGATTAGGCTATTGGTTTGAGTGTACATAGTTTGTTGCTTTCTCTATTATGCTAGAAAAATGTAGCGAAAAAAATTGAATATCGAAAAAAAATAGAAAAGAAAAAAATAGAAAAATAGAAAAATAGAAAAAGTTATGGATAGTCCCCAATTCCCTCAGTTTGAGCATGAAATATTTTGGAGGTATTTTTCTAGATTGCATGACTACCGTGCTCAATGTGAACTATATGGTGTCTTTTATGATACTTTAGATCTTTTGGGAATTGTGAATGAGGGTGTAAATTATGAGACCCGAAACCTTTTAGAATATTACGGGTTTTCCAATTTAGAGAAGAACCAGCATGGGAGTTACTTGAATGGTTGTCTAGGGATTCCTATGAATTTGAGCAACAAAGTGATAATCCTAGCTTCCAACCTCCTTATGCACCACCCTCCGGGACTGAAACTGAACAATTATGTGAATATCCCATGTATGTTGATGATCAATCTTATAGTAGGGATTATGTGGAAAACTGTTATGATATTTCCCAAGGTGTCGATGTTGAGTCTCCTTCCGTGTGCTACTTATGTGATTCGTCGTACCATAGTTCTAATTCTTGTTTGAAAGATAAAATGGAAGCTACCTTGAGTGCGGGAATGGATAAATTGTGTGCAAAAATGAATGAGTTAATGCGTGGATTTTTCCATGAATTGAATCATAGGGTAGAAATTCCTTCTTCACAAATGGTTGATTCGAATGTTGAAGTAGGTCATTCATCGTCTTTTAGTCCAGAAATGCAAGTTGATTTTTCTGTGTATGATGTGTATGATGACTATTATAACCGACCATGCCTTGGACTACTTAGTGATTCCTTAGCTCTAGCCCCACCTAGTGAGCATGAGCAACTTGTTGATTCTGTGTGTGATGATGTTGAAATTGATGAAAACATGTTAGATGATGAACCATTGTCCACACCGTTGTCCATGCCTTTATGTGAAGAAAAGATTGAGTTTAGTGAATGCCATGATGCTTCTGATATAATTGAGCATGATCTTGTTGAGAGTGAAATTGAATATGTTGTGATTGAATGTGTGCTTGATACCGATTTGTTCACTTTCATTGAGGATCATTGCATTAGTGAGGCATTAGCTACCCTTGTATGTATACTGGTGATGATGAGCATAATTCTTTGGGAATTGATCATGATTGTTTGAACTTGGTTGTTGATGTAGACACCCAAAAAGTGTCTCGTAATTATTGTAATTATCTTTATTTTTATTTTTATGTTATTTTGGAGAAAATGCTAAAGAAAGTGAAATGCAAAAGAAAAAATAATAAAAACCCAAAAAAAAATCAGCCCAAAACCATCTCCGCACGCGGCCCAAGGCGCAGAAACATACCCGGTCAGGCGGATCCGACCCCCATACCGCCAGGTATCTGGGGCGGGTTCAGCCCGACCCGAGGCGCCTCCGCCTGCCTAGGGTTGCGTGCCACAGCAGCCGGACTTCCCAGAAAAGCCCAATACTTGGCGGTATTAGGGCATTCTCCCCCTCTTTTTTTGACCTAAATTTCCAACCCTATTTTCTCCTATAAAAACCCCTCTCATCCCTAACTTAAAGGACACCGAAATCACCCTGGCGTATTGACACTTGGTGATTTCATCTTCTCTTCTCCCCCATTATTTCTCTCATTTTTGCATACACTTAATTGGCATTTTTATTTGTTTTCTCTTTCTCTATCCTTTCTTGGTTCATATTATCTTGTAACTTGAGTTAACCCTAAACTCGACCAAAATTATATGGATGGTTCGTGAATAAAGGTACGCTTGTATTTAATTCTTTTATTTATCGTATTTATTTCTCGCATTTGTATGTAACTAAATAACATTAATCACGATAATTAATACTTCATTCTACTCTCTTCTTTTCCCTTCTCCTCTTTCTATTTTAACCGGTTTAGTAAAGTCCGTTTGTTGACTGGGTGGATTCGGGAATTTTATTCCCGAATTCGTAACCTTACCCCCGGATCCAAATCTCGTGGTTCGTGGTTTGTGGAGTCACTTTTTTTTGAGTTTATTAATTCTCGTTCAAAAATTAATTGGCGACTCGTTTTTCTTTTCTTTCTTTTATTTATTTTTCGGGTTTCATTTTCTTTTCGGATTTAAAAAAAAAAAGCGGATTGCGAAAGTAAAGTTTTTTTAGGTCCGGATCCCTAAGTTCGGAAGTAGGCTCCGAGGTCGGGACGGACAGAATACCTGGCGATATTCTGGCCCGACCCATGGCCCGGACCTGACTTCCAGATCGGGACTCTCTCCCGGATTATCGACCACGATACCTGCAGATATCGTAGTAGACAGCAGTCTCGGTCTCGGGTTCGAATCCTCCTGTTTGTAGTTTTTTTTATTTTCTTTTTCTTTTAAAAAAAAAGATTTTATTTTTCTTCTGTCTCGGTCAGGCGCGCAATACTGCAGTATTGCTAGAAACCGCCCCGAGCCCAGTCCCGGGGTTTTCTGTTTGTTTTTTTTCGTTTCTTTTTTCCTTTTTTTTTATTTTCTGTTCACTTCCTGAATAAATAAAATTCTCAAACTTTAATAAAATCTAAAAAAAAGGGAGTTTACTTGAGTTTTAGTTTTAATTTATTTAAACGGAAATTCAAGCAAATATTCTCAAAGAAAAGACACCCCTTTTGACTCGCTGTTTACCGCGAGGGATACCACGGGAATTTTCCCGGGACCCACAGTTGACGATGATGCTTTTGATGATGGCACGCTTTATGAGTCATTCACTGTGAGTTATGACCCGGAGCCTTCCACTCACTTTTGATGTTGTTTTGAATGATGCACCTTTGTCTTTTGATGTTGATAGTTCTTCTAGTGAGTCTGATATTGACGAAGATGAAGATGTGCTTGTTTGTGATGTTGGGAGTGTTATGATGTGGTCTAACCCTCTGTTTTCCTTATCACTTATTGACGTTATGATGATTATTTGGATGAGAATGGTGATTTGGAATTTGTGATTGATGAAAATTGCATGGAAATTGAGTTTGAACCATTGTTTGCATCCAAGTCTTCGCATGAGCATGTTCAGAAATGTGTTGTATTGCCTCTTTCCGTTGATTTGTATACCCAATCTCCATTTACGAGTCAATGGGAGGATCCATTTGTCATGTCTTCTTTAACTATGCCTAGGAAAGTCTTGTATATTCATGCATTTCATCATTTCTATGATTTTTCTAGGGCATTTGATAAATTGTAAAGGGCACTAATGTTTGTTTATGTGTCATTGTGAGTGTGCTCTTACCGACATCATTCTGAGATGCATGAGAGGATGCATGATTTGTTACTCCGGGCGTTGAATGGTTCTGACTTGGTGCCCGATATCGTGAGGTGAGAAGGAATGATTTCTTGATAAAACACCTTCTAGGTAATATCCTTCCTCACCTTTTGTGTATATTTAATGAGTCGGTTTTCTTTTCTTCTTTTATTTTCTTTTTGTGTGTGTCTTTTTCTTTTATTTTGGGGTGCTTGCTTACCTACTTCTATTTTTCCATTTTGAGGACTCGACAACCTCTTTGTGTTGGAGTGGGAGGGTAGTTTGCATTCTAATTTTCGAGTCTAAGAAAATTTTAAAAAAAAAAGTTGTTTTGTAAATATTTTAGTTTAGTTTCTTAGTTCATTAGTCCTTAGTGTCTTATATAGTTTGTTTTTCTTTTTGATCTTGCATGTGAACCATCATACATAGTATGTTTTTCTTGTTTATTTCTGACCTATGTGTGATGTTCTTTGGATCGTGGATTGAGTGTTTTTACTGAAGATTATGAGGTAACCTCTTTCCACCCTCTCTTTATGTGTATATATCGATGATCCATGATGCATGCTTGATTTTCTTTTTTGGGTGGCGAACCCCTTGAATGTGATTGTTGGGAATATTATGTTGTTGGAGCCGTGTGGGCTCGGGTCGCCACCGCTTTTACGTGATAAGTGTTTTATATATATGTTTTTCTTGGTTTTCTACCTTGCTTGAGACACCCTTCTCATGATGGAGACATTGTGATGTTTTGTGTTTGAGTAGGGGTGTTATTTTCCATGTGTCATGGGTAGATCACCTAGTTTTTGAGTCTTTGTTTTTGTTTTTGTTTTTCGTAGTTTGTGTCTAAAAATTGAAAATTTTGTGTGAAAAGAAAAAAAGGGGAGAAATGTTGTGAAAAACCCAAAAGTTGCTTTTCTTTTTGAAGATGTTTCCGTTCACAGTTGTGTAGATAGTTGTCTAATAAGTTGATTCAAGCAGTTAGAAGCGGCCGGTATGAATAATGATGGGCCTTAGGAAGGATTTTTGCCATGACTTATCTCTATTAGACCTCTACATGGAATGGGAAAGCGGAATCCTCAAATCTTACACGCTTTGACTGTGTCTTCTTACCTAAGTTAGACGATTTTAGTTGTTCAATTGCTTAAGCTCTTAATTAATGCATTAAATAATTACTGTCGGGCCTACCGTCATGGCTTGGTTTGGGTGGATCGGCACCCTATGCCCCTTAAGTGTCATGACTCACGTATGGAGAAACCTAGCAGGGAGGGTAACCCTTTACGAAGGCTGGTGTTTAAATCCCGCAAAACCCGACACAAACGCTCTAAAAGACACAAAACGAATTGAGCGGAAAGAAAAGAGCGTAGGTTTTGAAAGAAAAGAGCGAAGCAAGAAAAGGAAGAAAAAGAGTTGAGCAAAAGAATGGTAAGAAAAAGAAAAGTACAAAAAAGAGAAGAAAAGGAAAGAAAAAGAAAGGAAAGAGTGTAGTAAGAAAAAGAAAGAAAAGAGAGGTTGAAAGAAAAACCAAGAGTGAAGTAGGATAGATAATCCCAAGCTTGAGCATGAGAACAACTCTGATTGTCTAGTTTAGGATAGGAAGGACCGACTAGAGCCCACTTGCACATATGCACGAGGTGTTTTGCTCATCAGGAAGTGTTCTGGTTCAAAATCTCAAAGATTGGCAGTTTTCCCACCTTCGTGTCTTAATTTGTTTATACTTGCTTCTTCCAGCTGATTTTTGAGGCGGGTTAGGGAACTAGGTGCATGATTGGGGACGGGAATATTTTCTTTGCTTTTGTTTTGTTTCGTTTTTCGGTTTTCACTTTTTTTTTCTTTCCCCTTTTTCTTTTCTCGTGGCTTTTGTGGGTATAGTTGCTATAAACCCTCACGAGACCTACCTCGTCCACCCGGGCTACCGGAGGGTTTAAAGGGCTTGATGCATACGCTAAATGCATCCGCGATTCCTGCGAAAGTGAGTTAGGCTTTTTAGTTTTCCTTTTTAGTCCTTTTCTTTGATTTTAGTTTGCTCGGGGCGAGCAAACCCTCGTGTTGGAGTGGTGTTCGGTCTCGTTTCGAGCCGAATTTCTTCTCTTTTATAGGGTATATTTGCCTGTTTTAACCCCTATTTATATATTAGATACAAAGATTTGGTGTTTTGTAGGAAAATAAGGATTTAGAAGTTTGGGCTTAATTGAAGGTTTTTAGGGAATCCCGAGCTATTTCCCGAGTCAAACCAAGTCAACCCGAGCCGAGAGCCGAGTCAAACCAAGTCAACCCGAGCCGAGAGCTGAGGCGAAACCGAAGCCGGAAATTCCATGTCAAGATTGGCGCAAAACAGGGGAACAGTACAAACTCAAAGGTTTGAAATACGTGTGCCTTCACTCTGTGGGTCATAACTCCTTCTTTACAACTCCGATTAGTCTCAAATTTTGGGAGCTTAAAGTACACACTGAGCGCTTTCCATCGATATCTTACGGGTCTAAAACGGAGTTCGGATGAAGAAGTTATGCGCGTTTAAATTCGGCAGGGAAAAATTGCCCAGAAGCGCTGCTCGCCCGAGCAGCAACATGGCTCGCCCGAGCAAGGCCACTGTCTCGCCTGTGACATAATGCTGAGGGACGGTGAATGCTGCGGCCAGAAGTGCTGCTCGCGCGAGCAACACTATGGCTCGCCCGAGCCACTCTATCTGCGGAAAATCTGACGCGCGTGCAGCGATTTATTTCTAGGGTTTTGGGTCGTATTTCTCCTTCTTTTCTAAATACCCACTTGTATAAATCTAAGTGGAAAAAAATTAGCCTAGGTAGTTTAGGAGTAGAATTAGATTTATGGCTTTCCTTTATTTGCTTTAATCTCTCTTTAATTGTTCTTCAAGTTTTCAATTGTTCTTCAAAGTTTTCTTGCAATTTCAATTCTCAATCTCTTTCAAGCTTTCTCTAGTCTTCATTGAAGTGTTTTACAAGCTTTCTCTCTCTCTCTCTCTCTCTCTCTCTCTCTCCTTTCAAATGCCATTGTTGACTTGTTTTCCAAGCTTTCTAGTGTTAGCCACAATCAACTCCATTTTTAATGAGGAGGAGGGCTAATGGTCACAAATTCCACTCTCAAGTGGGGATTTGGGGATTCTTAGCAATCCAATTCACGATTTCTTGTTTATTCGGGGAAAATTCGAATGTAGATTGAAGGTTTATTGAAGTTTGTTCATCAAAGGTATAAATTCTTGCCTAATTTCATTGTTCATGCTAGTTCTTCATTCAAGCTTTTAATTGCTTTCCTAATTTCATGTTTTATTTCATGCTTTTATTGCTTTCCATAATTCAATGTCTAGGTTAGTTTTATTGCTTTCATTTACATAATTTACCGCATTCCGCAATTGAGAAAAAAAAACCCCTTCCACAAACCGATTACCTTAATCAAGCCTCACGCCCATCCCTGTGGACCGACAACCTTAACTTATAAAACCACAAAAAATTACAACCGAACACCTTTGTTTGTGATGTTGTTCCTATGAGTGCTTGTCACATTTTATTGGGGTGTCCATGGCATTACAATAAGCAAACCAAAAGCATTTATACTTTCTTTTATAGGGGCAAAAAGATTAAACCACTCTCCATTTCTCCACAAGAAACCGAATCTCCAAAAACCAGGATGGTAAGTGAGTTGGGGAACCTTCTCCTTTTGAGCGAAACACGAGATGCGTCTGCTCTTGGTGAGAACGAGCTACCTTTCGCTTTGTCATTACCTTGTAGCAAACCAAGTGAGGTTGAGAGTTCCCAAGCACCACAAAAATTTCCTATTCCGTCTCTTAACCCCTTACCTCCACTAAACAAGCCTCCAACCACTTTCTTAAATTTGGACGATGGATACATTGTGGGGTTCTATTAGAACCCCTCAAGGACGTTGACAAGGACCTTAGCGACTGGATCAGTTTTAAATGAAAGGCAAAATTCGAATAGCCAGAAAAGATATGATGCGCAAAGAAATCTCAAAGAAGGCAGAAGGACATTCACCTTCTGGATCATAAGGACGTTCACTCAAGGCTTCGTAAGGACGTTCACGCTAGGTGAGAAAGACAATTAGAGAATCCAAGAAACAGGGAAGTCTTCCAGAATATTTAATATTTGATTTTTCCTATCTATTTTTCTAATCATCTAACTGGTTATATTCTCTGTTTCGTAGATTGTAATCAGTGAAGAAAATGGAAGGAAGAAAGGATTGCATATCGCGGAAGAAATCGCAAAGAGAAAGGAAAGTCAATCAATGCAAGCTTTGGAAAGAAAAACAAAATGAAGAAGGAAAGAATCAATCTCAACGTCTACCAAGCCAACGCATACTCGCAATAAATAGAAGACTCAAAGAGTGAAGAAACTCAACGATTCCACAGAAGAAATCGGATGTGTGAAAAACAGAGAGTGCTCTGTTTTTGTGTTCTTTCTTCGAGTAGAAAGAAGTGGTTTTTGTTAGGATTTTATTTCAGTGAAATCAATTCCTTAACGGACTTAGGTTTTGATTATTGTTGTTGCAATCGATTCCTAGAAGGACTTAGGATCGATTGTTGTTTGCACCAAAACTGTGTTGGTGCGTAGTTTCCACAAATCTGTTCAATATTCTGCTCGTCTGTAGCCCTAAGGACGTTCACCTTAGAGACGCTCACATTCAGTCTACATTTTGTTCCAAAAGAAATAAAGTAGATAATTCAGTTATCTATTGTTATCCTTCATTTCAGTTTACTGTGGTTTATCTAAACTTGAATCTTAATCTGAAAAGATTAAGACCCTAACGTCCTTTAACAGTGAGAAATTGTGCAGAAATATCTATTCACCCCCCTCTAGGGTTGTTTCAATTGGTATCAGAGCAGGTCCACTCAAGAAGAGACTAACCGCTCTTTGGAAAGGATCATTGCTGGTATCGAAGAAGGTGATATAGGCAAGGACGTTGCTTTAACTGTCCTCTATTATTCAGAGGGTCAAACTTTGCACACTGGAAGAAGCGTATGAAGACATTCATCATGGATCAAGACTATGACCTTTGGGATAGAATTGAGAATTGAGACTTTGTCCCCATGATCACAGAAAGAGAAATCATGAAACCCAAAGATAGATCCAAATATACTGTCAGTGAAGCTGAAAAGGCGAATAAAAATATTAAAGCTTTACATATCCTTTACTGTGGACTTGATTCTAATGAGTTTGAATTTGTCTCTAGTTGTGATACAGCTAAACAGGTGTGGAATACCTTAGTGACCACATATGAAGGAACGAGCCAAGTTCAAAAATAAGGCTTGACAATTATGTCAAGCACTATGAATCCTTCAAAATGAAGAATGGAGAATCCATCAAGGACATGTACAAACGATTCACTATCATAGTCAATAATCTCAAGTCCTTGGGGAAAACCTACTCCAATGAAGAAAAAGTTCACACGCTCCTCATATGTCTTTCAAGAAAGAAATGGGAATCAAAGGTCACGGTAATAGAGGAAGTTCACGATGTGCAAACTCTCCATTTAGATAACCTCATTGGAAAGCTTTTTGCTCACGAAATGCATCTCCAGGAAGAGAAGGAAGACGTATCCTGTAAAGACATCTATGGTCCTAACAACAATGATAAGGATCGGATCTTGGCCTTGATGGCCAAAGAACACAAGAAATCGTGCAAGAAAGGTCATACCTCCGGAGGACCTTCATCCAAACGCATCAACCAAAGAGGTAATGACTCATCAAATAATAGAAATAACTCACTCTCTTGTTTTTTTTTTTTTTGTGGTGACCCAGATCACTTGATCAAAGACTGTCCCTACCACAGAAAGAACAAAGAAAAGAGAAATCACATGGCCCTGATGGCCACTTGGAGTGATGATGAGGAGACTACTAGTCATTGCATCATGAGAAAAGACACCAGCGACACAGAGGAAGTTGGTGCAGCCAATGATGACTACCAGGACAGTCACGAGAATGAATCAAGGGAGGTAACATTTGATGATCTCCTCACTTATCCTAAAAAGTACTTGGAAAAATGCCTTTTAAAGTTTGCTGGACGGGAGACCAAGCATTGAAACGAGATTAGGTCACTAAAAGAAACCAACAAAGGCCTGAAAGAGTCCAATAAGAAATTGGAGAAATTATGTGAAGGGCTTACCTCCAGGGTCGACATTCTCAAAGCTGAAATACTATACCTCAAGGCCAACCTTGATGATTGTCACCAGTCTCTGGCTGGGCAACCAAGCAACAAGAAAACCTTGGAAAATGGCATGAAAGTTCATCCCCTGATAAGGAGCGAAATTTTCGTCAAGGACATTCTGTCTCGCAAGGACAAGCTATCAGAACCAGACACCAAGGACAACACAAGGACCTTAATGAGCAGTATCAAGGCCACAGATTTCACTCATGGCACCAAGAACGACACTACTATCTTGGGACAAGATATCAAGGTTATTCATCTCGTCGCAAAAGCAAATATGGTAAATTTCACTACTTCAACCATTATCGTTCTAAAATTGTACAAGTTTGGGTTTCAAAAGGAACAAGACTTCCTAACATGGTTGTTACTAGTAGTTAAGAACCTAAATTTAATGTCAATTATGGTTTGAGGAAGGGTGTCTAAAGTTTTGCAGGAATATTTAACATCCAAGAGAGTGGATGCTTAAGGGAGCTTGGAGCACTCAAGGAAGTTACTTGCATCAGCAATAAGAACCCCTCAAGGACCTTGTTAGACCTAGGATCAAAGACCTTGACAAATGGATCTACTCAAATAGCAGTGTTAGTTTTATATCACATATTGAGGGGGAGCACGCTCTCTTAGGACTAACAAGTTCATTGAGTCTTGCAGATTATTGGATATGGTTACAATATTAAGGGGGAGCTCTCTAGACTTTTTGATAAAAGTCAAAAAGGGGGAGAAGTGTTGTAAATAAATTTTGCCTTTCATCAAAAAGGGGTGATTGTTAGAACCCCTCAAGGACGTTGACAAGGACCTTGGCTCAAGGACGTTGACAAGGACCTTGGCGACTGGATCAGTTTTGAATGAAAGCCAAAATTCGAATAGCCAGAAAAGATATGATGCGCAAGGAAAGAAATCTCAAAGAAGGCATAAGCACATTCACCTAGGAAATCATAAGGACGTTCACTCAAGGCTTCATAAGGATGTTCACCCTAGGTGAGAAAGACAATCCGAGAATCCAAGAAACAGGGAAGTCTTCCAGAATATTTAATATCTGATTTTCCCTATCTATTTTTCTAATCAGACTAACTTATTATATTCTTTGTTTTGTAGATTGTAATCAGTGAAGAAAATGGAAGGAAGAAAGGATTGCATATCATGGAAGAAATCGCAAAGAGAAAGGAAAGCCAATCAATGCAAGCTTTGGAAAGAAGAGCAAAATGAAGAAGGAAAGAATCAATCTCAACATCTACCAAGCCAACACATACTTGCAATAAATAGAAGACTCAAAGAGTGAAGAAACTCAACGATTTCACGGATGAAATCGGGTGTGTGAAAAACAGAGAGTGCTCTGTTTTTGTGTTCTTTCTTCGAGTAGAAAGAAATGGTTTTTGTGAGGATTTTGTTTGAGTGAAATCAATTCCTTAACAGACTTAGGCTTTGATTAGTGTTGTTGCCATCGATTCTTAGAAGGACTTAGGATCGATTGTTGTTTGCACCAAAACTGTGTTGGTGCGTATTTTCCAGAAATCTATTCGATATTCTGCTCGTCTATATTCCTAAGGACATTCACCTTAGAGACGCTCACATTCAATCTACATTCTATTCCAAAAGAAATAAGGAGGTTATTCAGTAATCTTTTGTTATCCTTTATTTCAGTTTATTATGGTTTATCTAAGCTTGAATCTTAATCTGAAAAGATTAAGACCCTAACATCCTTTACTAGTGAGAAATTGTGCAGAAATTTCTATAACACTATTCACCCCCCTCTAGGGTTCTTTCAGGTTTGAAGCTTGTTGGATGTCTAGCATGATGGCTCGTGGCGTTCAGGACACTCGAAGTTCTATAGAGCCAAGTTATGGAGAGCGCCTCGGTTTTAACTCCAAAGAGTTGAGGGCAACTCTTTTTCAAGAGGAGAAGTATGAACCATATCGGATTCGGGTCCGAGCTTCCTTAGCCGGGCTTGTGGCTATTGACAGGATGGATGAAATCCCGACCCGATATTTCCATGCTAAACCTACTCACCCGTTTATTTTCAAGAACCATTACACCTTCTCAAAGGGCGGGGTGGTGAGTATCAAGTTGGCGTGGTTATGGCGAGCCGTCCGTTGTTGGAGATTGGAGAGGCTCGAGATTTGTTCCATCGGCCCCGGAGGCCTAGGGACCGTACCAGGCCGTCCCGAGATGAGGAGCTACTTGATATTGGGGTTCGGGTGTGGTCCCGATTTGATAAAGCACAAGGTGGAGAAGAGCGGAACAAGGAGTCAGTGGGCAGGAGGCCGTAGCGCCCGCTACCTCACCGGTAACGCCTGCTACAATCTTGGAAAACGGCGTAGCGCCTGCTACAAGTTTTGGGTAGAGTCTTCGCTGGCCTTCGCAGATCACCGTTGCTATGGTCGCTGCCAGCGTCCGTACCAGAGACTGCGAGGAAATGGAAGGAAGGGAACCACTGCCAGTGCCCAGTTCAAGTGTGCCTATCGCGCCCGCGACGTCCTCGGTAATCATGGTGGGGTGTTAAGCCTAAGGTTGTGGACTCTCCTTGCCTCAAGGTCATATCCAATCCTTTTCGGTGTGCAAGCTTTTGTGATTGAATGGTTGATTTTAGTTATTCATCATTGTTATTATTCAAGTTCAAGATCATTATCATGATATCAAGCATGGATGATTGAGTTTTATCTCTCCTTCAACTCTATGGTTTTTTGGTGTTTAAGAGGTTTTCTCTCATCTCCTCAACCTAATCAACTCAAGCTATTACTCATCAATCCACCGCGCATCAGGAACTGCTCCATTTGGTATTAGAGCTTTCCCGGACTACTCCAGTTATGCAATTTAATGTAGCCATAATGATTAGAATGCGTTTGAGTTAGGTTGGTGATGGAAAACGGAGTGTTGAAGGTTTTCAATAAATATAAGAGAGGTGTTTGTTTTATATGAACTGTATGACATTTTGCGGTTATAGTATGGTGCCAAACTCCCACTTACCACTGATAGAGTTCCGTATGTTCCCGCCGTTTTTTTTTGTTTTTTGTTTTTTTATGTGTTGTGCTAGTGGAAGTGGCATGAAATAAGGCTCAATACCACCGACTGAGAGTTTAACGGTTTCACATAAACACGTTTGTCTATGTCAAATTCATTAAAAATAATTTAATATATGAAACACGTTTAATACTGGAAAGGTGCTAAACCCTAAATTTAGTTGAACATTACTAGGAAATTCATATAGCCCCATCACAATAATGGCCTAATGTGATACATGAGAAACAATAATTAAGGTAATGTTATATTATGTAAAATAGTTTCAATTTGTAATACATACATATCATAAAATTAGTATCATAACAAATGAACCTAGTCCCCACATTAACATGGTACAAAACATTCAAACCATATAGTTACTACAAGCCCCCGATATCAAATTACACATACAATGGTAACCAATGAAGTGAGTGTGTAAACCCAATACGTTTTGGGTTAACCTGAACAATTTCAGTGTTAATACGCCATGCACAGCTGCATTCAAATCTTATTGACCAGGACAGGGTTGGGATGAGAGAAATATTAGTCTAACTTACCCTGAACGAAACTCAATTAGGTTGAAATGAGATGAGGGATGTAATTAAGGTTTATGTCATGGTTAACCCAGGAACTGAGTGTGGTAAACCCAGTATGTTCTAGGTTAACTTGAACAATTTATGGGTTAACACGCCATGAACACCTACATTCAAATCTTATTGACCAGCACAGGGTTGGGATGAGAGAAATATTAGTCTAACTTACCCTAAACGAAACTCAATTAGCTTGAAATGAGATGAGGGATTTAGTTAAGGTTTATGTCATGGTTAACCCAGGAGCTGAAACCCAGTACGTTCTGGGTTAACTTGAACAATTTATGGGTTAACATGGCATGAACACCTGCATTCAAATCTTATTGGCCAAGACAGGGTATGCGAAAGACAAATTTGAATATATTTAAACCACAACAGACATAAACCATGTGACAATCAAGTATAAGGCATGTAGGTAAGTTGTAGGTCATGATTAACCAACGAAGTGAGTGTGGTAAACCAAGAAAGTTCTATGGTAGTGTAACGCCCCAGAAATTCTATTATAAAAAGGTCAAAGTCAAGAGTAACAGTAACGGTAAAATTTGCGGAAGACTTCACTTTTCAAACGGGCGTCACTATCGTATCTCCGAAGGAATACAAGGCAAGAAGGAAAACTACAACTGTTTGACAAAGAAAAAGGAAAATAACTAAACGACTTTAAGGTTCAAGAACAACATTAACTAGTTCAAACAGCTAACTAAAACAAACTTCCAACTTCAAGACTGGTGACCTCACATCTAGATCCCAACCCTTCCAAATTATTGATCAGCACCTGAAAACAAAACATTTACAAACATGAAGGGGAAACCTCAATAATGTCTACCCCTAACAGTCAAAACACTTATGTAATTCATTTCAACACATTTTAAGGGAAGGGGTAACAGCTCAAACATTTCAAAATAACTTTCACCAACCAACTATACCATTTTCCATTTTTAGTGCGGGCGGGGCTTCCGTATTGCCCCTCGGAGTCAAAAACTCGCCAATCATACGTATTTCTTTCCAACAACTTTCCATATCATTCTCATTCCCATTCTCAACAATCCACAATCACTATTCAAAAATTGGATGGCCATCGCAATCGCAATCCAACACTACCAGGCGTAACCTGGTCTATTGACAGACTCCCTCACAGGTAACGGCCTGATCTTGGGAGACTGCCCGAACCCGCATTATACTCATATCCTTTAATTTAGTCAGGTTTACAATTCCAGTTAAATCCAAATGTAACCAACATTTCCAAATCCAACACTTTCAACATAAAAACCAAAGGACTGTCCATACTTTATAAATCAAAGAACATAACTTTCTCAACAAATAGACAGTCAATTTAATATAAAATCCCCTTCGGGATGCAAGCTCCAAAAATATGGTAAAAAATCATTAAAACAGTTAAAGAGCATCCAATGGGGAATAGGGCATAGACATTACCTGAATATGATAATCTTCACGTAGAAAAATCACAGGAGCTTCTAATCGGATTCTCGCTCGGTCCTAGATTAAAAACGGCCTAAAATTAATATTTCTACCACTAACATCTAAACACTTCCATTCCCAACTTATTGTAACATTTCCTAAAAAGTTAGAAATTCAAAGAACGCATTAAAGTAACGGTATCACAACCTAACTAGTTTAAACCTAATATACTCCAAGGTACCATAGGAAAACATACTTACATAAAATCATGCTAAAGACTAACTAGGGTGACTCCTAACATGTAAACTTGCATGGTACTATTCACAAAAATTACAAGTATGCCATTTTAACATTTAAAGAACACGCTAGGTCATACAATCACATAAACTTATTCAACACCACACTTTAGGGTTCCTATCATGTTCCTAGGTCAATACTTTATTCAAGCTAACCTAATAACATGAATTTAAAATTAATAAGGAGAACTTAACATTTATGCATAAACCTTATAAACTTAAAGTCATGAGACTAATAACATGAGACTTTTACAAACTAAATTATGAAACTTAGGTACCAAAATATATGTACAAAACTAAGAAGCATGAAATAAAATATGAAACTTTATTAATAACATATGAACTTTAATACTAAGAATATATACGAAACTTTAATAACATTAATAACATGAACTCTAAAATAATAATACGAACTCTAAAGTATTAACATTTAAAATAATAACATGAAACTTTGTTACTAAAATATGAACTTTAATATACACTCATGAAACTAACAATAATAATCATAATAATAGTAATGATAATAATATGACGCTAATGTAAACTCATAGTAACTTAATACTAAATAATAATACTAAAACTTTAATAATAAAATATGTAATTAGCAACTTGAATCTTTCTAACAAGAGTATGAAACTTTAATGTAAACTTCGTGGAACTAATAATAGTAATAATAATAGTGAGATGGAACTTTATAATAAAATCGTTAAAATAATATGGAATTTAATAATAAAAAAAATAATAACTTTAATATAAACTTAGAACTTAAGAATAGTAATGTGAAGCTTTAATGATAGCACAAAAATAGTAAATCGAAATTTAATAATAACTTACGAAAACTCCACAATAATACGAGATTTAATAATAATATTACGGAAATTTAATAACTTGTGAAAGCGTAAAAATAATACGAAATTTAATAACTTACGAACTAAATAATAAGATTACGAAACTTAATAATAAAATTATGAAACTTAATAATAAAATTACGAAACATAGTACTTACTTAATATACGAACTTATTAGTATTAATAACATGAAATACCAAACATCAAACATTTTAAACATAATTTAAACATATTAAACTCTACTAATATTCTAACACAACCCAAACTTATTAAATCCCTAAAATCACACCCACAAATTTTTAACACTACTACACACACTATCACACACACCCACACTAATACACCCACCCATTCTAACCGACACACACACCCACAACCCTCGAACCCTTGACCCCAACCCAGAAGCCATGCATACACACAACACCCACGCTAACACACACCCACACACACTATGTCATTCAAGCACACCACACTCAAAGGCATTCGAACCTCTAACCCAACCAAACACAGAGCTCATTACGTAAACAGTATCATACACACAAACCATAATAGTTAAACACAAAACAAGAAGAGAGAGAAAGAGAGGGTTATACAAGAGGGAAGCAACCAAGCGCGGCGGAGCTTGCGGTGGTGCTAGGGTGGTGAACTGATGTCCAAGGGTGGCCGGAAGTCGTCGGCAGCCGTGGGTCGTCGGGGCAGCAGCGCGGAGATCGGCAGCAACCCGGGTCAGCAGGAGGGAGGCTGCGAGGGTGGCACGTCGGGATCAGCAGCGGCTAGGGCTGGCTCGGTGGCTGCTGTAGCTGCGGTGGAGCTCCTGGGGGCGTCCTGGGCGGCGGTGCAGAGGTGGTGGTGGCTCGTCGGTGCAAGGGAGGGAGGAAGGAGAAGAAAAATGGTGTGGTGGTGGTGTGTTGCTCGAAGAAGAAGAGTAAGGAGGGATGTGGATGGGTGTTGGCTGGGAGCACGAGAAAGAGCAAGAAAGAAAAGGGATGTGGGTTTGTATTCAAGCAGAAGAAGGAGAAAGAAAGAAGGGTGATGTATGATGTGATTTTGTCTGGGGAAAAAGAAGAGCAGAAAGAACATGCGATTAGAACATGCGAAATTAATAACTCATACCAATCAATTAACATGTTTACACCATGTATATGTATTTTATGTGTGTCCAACCAGTTAATTGTATGGAACGGCCATTGAGATGCCCATCAAAAAATGTTATTGCATTTGTGACATTTGTCAGTTAAAAGATTTATACATGTCATCTAATGCCATAGGAGAGACCAATCACATTAAGACATAGTGAACTTCCACGTACATTATCATATTGAACTAAGTACCACACCGTAATGATGGATCGGAGTACGTATTCATATAACGACTTGGTTCAAATCCTGAACCCTAAACTAGAAGTAAACAAACACAATCAAACATCCACATATTTGATCAAATAGACAACAACACAATTGATAGTGCACAAATGACACGCAACCTGGACCTTCCTCTTAGCTTCCGCAACCCTTCTTAAAGTAGTTAAATACGTTGACTGGAAAATTCAATATTCATCCTAAATTCTGCACGTTCATTGCAGATTGTATCTTATATCTCTTGCACCTTGACTTACAACTCTTCAATCACCTCCATTGCTTTGTGGGTGTAATAGTAATTTCTCAATTAAATAACAAATTAAGAATAACAAAAAAAAAATTTGTTTCATCAACTTACAAAAATTGAGTTGGCCACATTACAAACGATTAATTTTCATTCGCCAAAAGGATAGTCGTTTCAATGTCATTCGAAATCCCGACCACTGAACATCAATCGATGGTACACCTAGCCAAAACGCCTTCGACGACCGACTTCACTTTGCCAATTTCTACTTCAACTTCAGATTACTCTTGGGTGAGAAGATAAACGGTGTTTGAGAAATGGACATACATAACGTCTTACAGAAGGAACATATATACATTCAGCTAAATACTTTTTAAAAAATAAATATTTTAAATCAATTCAGCTCACTAATACAGTACACTAGGCAATGATGACCTACTGGACCTATCAAAGAACCAAACTGTAAATATTTTCTTGGTTAAATGTTGTTTGATTGATGGCAACACCTTACTGTAGGAAAAATACATCATTGAAAACTTCTTTAACTATTCAACACTAGAGAGAAATTTTCGCAAAATAATAATAATAATAACAATAATAATAATAATAATAATAATAATAATAATAACAACAACAACAACAACAACAATAATAATGACAACAACAAGAAGAAGAAGAAATAAGGTAAACCCTTGTGTATCAAGATTAAAAAAAAAAAAAGACAAAGTGCATTTTAAAAGTATGAAACAATTTAAATATAACTATAAATGGTGTTGTTAGAATATTTTATAAATTTTTAAAAATAATAGGCTATATATTTTTCGATAATTAGGTAACAAAAAAACTAAGACAATATTATTTTGCTATAACTATGAAAAAGATATTATTTTTTTGGGGGGTTGGTAAACGGTGGGGGAAATCCCTCTTATTAAATAAAAGCAAGCAGATTACAAAACATATAAGCCACTAGCTCGAATCCTTTCCACGTGGAGCTAGTACTAGACCTACGTGGGAAGCTCATCAATATACACTACATACATCAACAATCTCTTTATCTAGATCTAATTTAATTAGTTTGTTAGCAACTCGGTTGGCCTCCTGGTAGCAAAGACCACTTGGACAATCCATCCTTCCATCTCAAACGGCCACATTGTACATTGATTCATAAGGTTGTTTATTACAGCACGACAGTAAACTCCCTTCTTAGTAATTAATCATGTGCACCACGAGCATCGAGTTCACCCTTAGTTTAAGGTTTTGTATCCCATACCCTTCTCCGTTTTTGGCCATTCAATCATAGCTTATAGTCCACCGTCAGTGGTGATTGAATTCTGAGCCCTTTCATTTATCCTCTTATCCAATCCCTCTCCCCCCGACAACCCCACGAATAATTCCACCAATTCCACGCAGTTTTCGATCGCCCTGATTGCACTCAAATGTGATTCCTTGGAGTTGTTGTATTTATTTGAGATGTAAGAGAAGTCTATCTATGAGAGGGCCAAATGCTAGCTGCTTAACTGAAAAATGAAGCGTATACTTGTATATATGCTTCCTGGAAAATGTATGGTATCTAAATCGTCTAGTAATTGTCTTCTGAAACTTGGATTTTGTTCTTTTAATGCCTACCTATTTATGGTTTACTAGTACCTTTGTGGTAGCAATTCTAGTCTCTGTTAGTCAGAACATGTATAATAACTAATAAGAGTATAAAACACGTAGAGATGAATTTGGTGTTTAAAAGGGTAAATTCATTTTCTATGGAGGTTGTTAAATAATAAGGCATTTGTTACCTTGCCGAATTATGGAATTTAATATGCGTTTAGTATGCAAATTGTTCTTTTTAAAAGGGGGAAAGAAAGAATTGTTGACATAGAATTGGTACAACTACAAGACTTAAATTGACAAATAATTAACTGTATTTTAAAAAAATCTTGCCGAATAAAATGCACACTGTATTTTATGCGGTCAATACCTGCACTGTATTTTACTAATATGAATTGTAGTTTGTCAAGCATTTCAAATAGTCATTTCAATCTATTTAAGCTACACTTTAACTATATATCTGGAGTATTACAATAAGACTAGTGAATACAAATTAACTTTTGCATGAGCTATGCATGAGAATGCCTACATAAAAAACTTATCACTATTCATTTTCAAATTAAAAACATAAAAAACTTTATTGTCTGGACTTCAAAGGAAATATGAACATTAAGTTATTTAAACAAAATTATTTGGTGGTTAATGTATCATCCATTCAACTAACAATCAAAAGGTTGGATTAATGTCCCCATAAATCAATAATGTTCCTTACAGTTTTTTTTTTCTCTCTCTCCTCTCTTATGTGTCCTTTGGGCTTTCAATAACTTTCATCGATACCTAGAAGGAACACACCGAGTGCCGAAGGTGTTGCAAATATGGAGGACAAACTGCTGAAGGTTCCTGATGAAGTAGATAAATCGTCAAAATACATGAAAGGGGTTGGAGGCTGCATCCCATGCTCAAGCAATCAATGGCGAGTTGGTGTCCGTAGAGGATATTACAACATAGTAGGACAAAAATCGATGGAAGGAAGCCAAAACCATCGTGCAATGCCCTCCATAATCACTATCAGCCACAACTCAAGGTCAGCCATGATCTGTAGCTTCCCTAATTGTTAGGTTGTTTGAAAATGGTTGGGGTTTTGGGTACCTCCGGAAAATTTTGATAAACAAATTTGCAGTCGAGGGGTAATTTGCTTTCAATATTATTGGAAACAACTATCACATTGCTAGGTTCTCGTGTCTTGATGAATATTATGAATATGTGTTTCTGGATGGCCCCTGGATGGTGAGAGATAACTATCTCGTTATCAAATGGGTTACGAATTTCATTTCGGTAGGAGACACAATGTCTACTCTTGCAGTATGGGTTAGAATTCCAAAGTACTGAGTATGGAGTATTTTAATAGGGATTTCCTTTCATAAAAGATTGGGTCAAGAATTGGTGCAATAATTGAGACTCGGTAAAACAACTAATGTAAAAAGGGGCCAATTTACTAGGCTTTACGTGGAAGTTGACCTGACTAAACCCTTATTAACTAGTTTCATCTTTATGATTCTCCAGTGTCGATTCACTGAGAAAGTGTGGCAAACCGCCAAGGTCCATAATTGGTTACAATCCACAATTGATTGGCCACTTGATTCTAGTGGTAAGGATATCCTCTCATACTTTCGGGCCACCTTCACCAATTCGGAGCTGAAGAGAACTACTTACCTCATCTGGAGCATTTGGAAGGAAAGGAATGCGTGTACCTTTAACAAGGTCGTCTTCAACCATGTCAGAGTCATAATCCGTGCCAAAAAAGAACTTTGCAGAGTGGCAAGCCAGAAGTTCCTTCAATGGGAGTTCGACTTCTTTTAAAGGTCAACCTGTGTCGATACAACGCCAGTACTATACGAAACATGTTGGTTGGGAGCGACCCAACCCTGGGTGGGTCAAACTTAACAGTGATGGTTCTGTTAACAATCTAGGAGCTGCAGCTGGGTTTGTTATCCGAGATTTCTTGGGCAGACTTCTACAAGCTGGCTGCTTTAAACTCACTGCCGAACCTATTCTTCTCGCAGAAACCCTAGCCCTCAAAGTTGGGATTCAACAGGCCCTTCAGGCAGGGTACAAGAAAGTCCAGATTGAAAGCGACAACCTGATTCTTATCCAAGCTATTAGAGGGGAGATTAAAGTGCCTTGGCAGATTGATACAATGGTTACGGATATTAAGCTACTTTTACACTTGTTTGAAGGAATCACTGTGAGTCATATCTTTAGGGAAGCCAATTTGGCGGCAGATTGGTTAGCTAACAAGGGGCACTCCACACAAAACTTGGTTCTTTGGAGTCTTAGCCCTTCGTCTGATCTTTCTTTCATTTTATTTCATGATAACTTAGGAAGACGCCTTGCGAGAAGGGTCTCCTAAGTTCCGTTGTACTTTTTACCCGGGTTTAAAAAAAAAAAAAGTTTCATCTTTATGAGAGAACTTGTAAGATTTGGTACAAGGGATTAAAGATAATTTGTTTCCATTATGGTAAGCAAGGGCAAGAGGAGGCTTGTCCTAAAAAGAGCCCTCCATCTGCTGACTTAAATCAACTAAGGGCTCCATTGCAAAAGCCCTGGAGGAAAATGAACTTTATCGAGGCTGGATGAGAGTTCAGAAATCCAACAAGCAAAAGACAAACCATACTTAATCCTTTTAGGAGAAGGAGAGAGACAAAACCAAGGATTAATTCCATATATACCAAACCTGAATATTGTAAGCATTGTCAGGTCACCAAAAGAAGGTGATTTAAGAGAAAGATTTATACAAGGTGATGTATGACAACCCAATAGCAACTGCACTAATCCTATGGCCAATTGTAACGCCCCGGAAATTCAATTATAGAAAGTCAAAGTCAAACTAACGTTAACAGACAAAACTTAGCGGAAGACTTCAAATTTAATTTGGGCGTTACGGCCGTATCCCCGAAGGAATACAAGGCGAGAAAGGAAAACACAACTGTCTGCTAACGGTAACTACTAACAACTCAAAACAAACTTTAAGAATTCATAACGAAAACAATATGAAAGATTCAAGGACTTCTAAACTCGTCGTCCTCACTTCTAATTCCCGTCCCCAGCATTTAGATCTTCACCTGAAATCAAAACATTTCAGAAAATGAGGGGGAAATCTCAATAATGTCTACCCCTAACGTTTAAAACAGTTTAAGTTCATTTTAATTCGTTTTGGGAGAGGATCAAATCAAACTTTTACAAACCTTTAACCCTTAAACTGTTTTCCTCAACCCATCCAATTCATATTTTAATTTGCGGGCGGGATACCAAATCCCTTAAAGTAACATTTGCCCACCAAAGGCATCAAACAATCGCCCACCAAAGGCATTATAACATTCGCCCACCAAAGGCATATCGAAACATTCGCCCACCAAAGGCATTATAACATTCGCCCACCAAAGGCATATCAAACATTCGCCACCAAAGGCATAATAACATTCGCCCACCAAAGGCATATCAAACATTCGCCACCAAAGGCAATAATACTATTCTATATCGGGAAGGAAGCCCGATCTCACGGTCCATAACCCTGCGAGTTGTTACGCTGCCTGACAAAGTTATCACCCGAAACCCGCTTAACGTTTCCACTTGAATTATTTAATTCAGTATTCGAACTCAACTCACGACTCTCAAGTCAACCATCCCAAGTTATCAAAACCATTGACAAAACTTCGAATAAAAGACCATCCAATTTCTCAACTCAAATAAACCAAAAACCACAAACGAATCTATAAGATTATCAAAACAGATGGTCGTATTTCCACAAAGATCCCTTTTCGGGATGCAATTCTCAAAATAGATTATAAAACATCAAAACACATTTAAAGAGCATCCCGGTGGGGATTAGAGCATAGACAATTACCTGAATACTTCACAAGATAGTAGTAACGAAGGGCACACTTGAGCTCACTAACGTCTCGCACTAACTCTCGGCCTAAAATAAAAGTAATTATCTAATCAAAACGCGTTCTAACGAAGTTAGTATCAACTACCAACTATCTAACCCATCCCCTAGGAACACTTAGGTTCCTATCAATTAAAAGATTACACTTAGCATCTCTAAGATAACACATAACATGATCACATATTATTTTCACTCAACAATCATTATAAAAGAAGCAAGCAGAGGACAGATTATAACATTCACATAAAACGGGTCACAACTCGACTTCCCGACATCCTACGGGTCTGATTCTGGACTTTTCGGAAACCTCAGAATGTCTACTAAAACTTTCATGTTGATGGCTAAGCCCAACTCAGTCCCGAAGGACTTCAAAAACTCCCATCTTTCTAATTGGTCCAGAACTGACAGGTTTTAGTAAAACGGCTATAACTCGGGTTATACAAGTCAAACGTTCGATCCGTAAAATTCCTATGGTTCCTAACACCTAAAGGAACTTCCAGTAAAAAGGGCTTGGTCAAAAGACATCTATGCTAGTCGTGGCAATCCATACTTTAGACACTAATAAAACTGTCCCGGTAACGGTTATCAGTCTAATTACTTATCCGGTTCAAGTCTTTACCAAAAGGTCTTGGAATTCTAATTGGGACTCAAAAAAATACTTAGGGTCTTATACGTAAGGTCCAACTTATCTTAGGTCCAACAATTGAAACTTGTAGGGCTAAACTTAATTTAAAAACAAGAAACACCTTAACAAAACTTTAATTAAAACCTTTAAGTCACAAAAGAAAATAACTTTCTTAAAACATAAAACACTTAACAAAATCTCAAGAATTTAACCACACAAAATTAGTTATAGGTTTGTAACCATAAACCAAGATTTTCAAGAAAATAACAAAAGCGGTTAAACAGGAAATTTTCTTTAATAAAAGATTTAAAAGAACTTTAGGAAAACAACGAGTTACAAGTAATTAACTAATCAAGAAACGAATAACTAATTCTTTTATAACTTAACAAGAATCAAGAATTTAACTAATGGTAGGTTACTAATTAAGCAACCTAGCGATTTAATTTAACGAACAAGAACAAGAAAGTTTAGTACTAATTGAAATCAAGAAATTAACCTAGGTAATTTAGTTATCGAATTCGTGCATACAATAACATTGTGATCTAACCTAACATGATTTATAAATTTAAGAAAAATAAAATAATTTAACCTTAACAATTAACTATTACAACCTAAAAAACTAATTACAATTTACATCATAAAATTACAAATAACATGTTAAACAAATTACACATAACAATTAGGAATTTACACATAATTACAATAAGAAAAATAATTACAATTAATTACCCTAATTACAACACTAATAATACAATAATTAAAAAATACAGAATATTAATAACAATAATAATTACAATTAAATAAATGATTAATATTAATAAAACAAGAAAGAAAAAGGAAAAGAAAAGAAAAACAAGAATATAGAATCGCTTAGGGTTAGGGTTAGGGTAGGGTTTACGTAGGGTTTCTTGGCGGTTACAGGCATTCGGCGACGGCGCGGCGGCGGTCGGAGAGGTGCGTCGGGTCGATGTCGGCGGAGTCGACGGGTCGACAGAGGGGTGGTCGTCGAAATTCCGAGCAACAGCATGGCAAGTTCGGGTTTCTCCTTCGACCGTATGGCGGTGGCGTTAGGCGGCGTGTGATGGTCGCGGTGGTCGGGCAGCGGCGACGACGATGGACGTGGCGGGCGGCGAGGGCGGCGAACGAGCGGAGTTAGCGCGAGGGAGAAAAAAGAGAGAAAGAGGAAGGCGCGGTGGTTACCGGTGGTTGCGGTGGTCTGCGACGGCGGCGACGACAGCCCTGGTGGCGTCGGTGGCGATGCGTCCGGTGGTGGTGCGAAGCGAAGGCAGGGGCGAGAGAAGGAGAGGGAGGAAGAGAGGAGGAAGAAGAAAGAGAAAGGGAGAGAGGGAGGGTGGTTTGGTGGTCGGGTCATACTGGCCAGGTGGCTGGCCAGGCGGGAGAGAGCAGGAGGGAGAGAGAGAGGGCTAGGGTTTGAGGAGGGAGATTAGGTTTAGGGTTTGAGAGGAGGGTTTAGGGGGGTTTTATACTACCCACATAATTAGGCCCAATTAACCCAACTAATCCTAACCCAACCCAATTAGCAAATAAAACTGAATTTTGTTTTCTAAACCTAATAATTCTAATAATAGTAATAAATTTATTTTTAATAAACATACAATCACATAACAAATAATATTCACGTAATTAACCGCATAATAATATTAACCTACAAAAAAATTACTATTCTACCCTTGTTAGTCCCTCGACGGTCCTACGAGCTCAAGCGTTAGCATAAATAAACATATTACGAACAACGATAAATAACGAAGTCAACCTATTTTATTAACGACGTCACGGTCAACCTTACTCAAATTTTCGGGGTTTTACACCAATTGACTATGGTCTCCATTTAATGTCCTTGAGGATATGGAAGAGGAACATATGGAGGACCAAGGTCTCATACTTTGCGGTGGTTATTTGGTACTTGTGGATACGGCGAAATTATCGAGTGTTCAACCGAGAAGTTGTTGTTCCATTAAATTAGGGAAAGTTGCTCCAAGATGTTGCTAATGTTTTTAAAGGGTTTCTTGCTGAGGAAAAAAGGAATGCATCTAGGGTCGAACCGAGTGAACATACTTTTCATTGGGTAGGGCTTTTGTTGGGTTGGTTCCAATTGTGCACCTATGGTGCAATAATGTTGGACTCATAGAGAAGTGTTGGTGATGGGATCATCTGAGGTCATGAGAGTGATTGGATAACAGATTTCATGAGGGGCTTAGACAGTCTTTCTTCAATAATGGCGTAGCTTGAAGCTATTATAATGCAAGCGGCTGGTAAACTTGCCAAGCTAGTTTGAGGACTAGATGATGTAAAGTTCCTTGATGAGCTCTCTAAAGAGGTCCAACACTTGCTTCATATTGATTGCGTGAAATCTCGTGGGTTTTTTCATTATGTAATGCCTGGATTTTGTTTTAAATAATAAGGGTTTGCCCCACCATTTACATAGAATAAAAACATCAAATATTGAAAAACTGAAATAGCACATAAGCAAATCAATATAAAGTTATCAACCTTATATATATCGATATATATGTTGGTAACCCCTCTATTTGTTATAGCCTTATAGGGATATTGTATGACAATATATCGATCTTTGGTGGTATTGGGGTGTAATATACCAACATTTACTATTGGACAGCAATATCCCTAATCTTTATACTCAGGTAAGATTATTATATCAACAATGACTAAGGGGTGGTGACTGGTGAATTGCTCTCTATGGTGACGTGGCAGACAGAGGGAAAATAACCGGCCCTTGCCTAGTAGCCCCATTGACCCCTTCGTTTATCTCACTAACCCATGTTAAAAAAGATCCGTCTAACACAGTGACTAAGAGGTCAGGGTGTCCGTACTGATGTGGCACACAACCAACCAATTTCTTGTAATGTGGGTTGTTATTGAGAAAAACGAAGTGGTTTAACAGGGTTATTGGGTTAAGACACGTTTTCCCCATGCTAGCCACGTCAGCATGGAAAGCGGTTCACCACCCCTTTAGTTACTCTTGGTATAATTGTAAGGTCATCTAGGTATAAAGGTCAGAGATATTGTTGGCCGGCCAATAGTAAAGGTCGGTATATTACAATGTAATAACCCCAAATATCAGTATATTATCATCCAGAAATCCTTTGTTATATGTATAATTAATTTTATTAATGTGAAAAAATGCATAGTAACATGAAATTGATTTTATAATATTTAAATTACAGCGAGTTCAATAAAAAAACAAATGTTAGATTGATTTTAGCAAGAAGTATCAGTTGAGTTAGACAATCTATTAAGAATATCTTTTGGTTGTTTGGAGGGATGATAATATTTAAATTCAGGGCCGGATCCCCATTGACGTTAAGGGTGTTCGCGGACACCCCAAACTTCGAAAAAAATTTAAGAAACCTATTATATTTTAGGAGGTTATTATATATTTATGTTAAGTGGGCACCTTAGAGAAAACTGAAAAAATATTAATAAGGGTGTCCAATTCAACACAACAGTCCAACGATCCAAAATATTATTAAGTGGACACCGCTAATTTCATAGTCTAGATCCGTCACTGAATTTAAATTACAATGTTTCTATTAAAAAATCTTGAGTTGATTTTATCTAGAAAATTAAATTAGGCATTTTATCAAAAATAGAATTTGGATTATTCATAGGTTATGAAAAATAAACAGTCTTTCTAATATGTTAATATTTATTTATTTATTTATTATAATTTGGATTCTTGGTTAAGTGTCAGTTTCACTTAATTGAAAAATAACCACTCAAAATGTGGTGGAGGCATCCTATGTGGCTATGTATCAATCATATGTTTTGTATTCTGATCTCCTCTATCCTGTTGTGTACCCAAGTTTTCAATTCAATAAAGAAGTATTAGTTATTCATTCTGGTATGGTGTGTTAAATGCAGAAAATTTTATTAACCCTATTCACGTCTTATAGGGTTCTTTTATTATATATAATATATTCAAAATATTATTGTATATATATTCAAAAATTTATATATACCATGTTCAAAAACTTATGTATATATATATATATTTTTTTAGAAAAAAAATTATAGATCATTTCCAAAATATGAGTGAACATGTAATAAATTAAACATTACATATATGTTCAAAAAAAATTAATCCTATCCTTTTCAAAATTCACAAACACAAATAATTAAACATAAAAGGTTTTTTGAACAATAATACACTAAACTTTAAGGGTATTGGACAATAATGAACTGAACATTTTTTTGGGACACTAATACACTAAATTTTGATGGTATTGGATAATAATGCACTCATAACGATTCCAGTGACGGTCCTCGTGGCCGGCTTAGAAAATAACGTGCAAAAAAATTAAAATTTTTGTCCCGTAAGAAAGTACACATAAGCAGAATGACTAATATATTTTTTTCTCCATAAAAGGAAAATCTACACCTAAAAGTAGGACCGCCACCATGTCAACCACCAACGGATACATTTCGGATGTATTATTGTCCAATATCCTCAAAGATTAGTGTATTAGAGTTCAAAAAAAATTTTCAATGCATTATTGTCCAATACCACTAATCTTCAATATAATGTATTATCGTCCAATAATCCAATATAAATAAAAAATGATGTTCAAGAAATAAACTAAGACTATGCAACTAAAAATTGTATAAGATGAGAGCATAACACAAGGTTCCAGACTTGCAACATAATTTTTACTTAGACATAATACATGACATTCATACATTGAACATGTTGTATCATTTAAACTTTAATATATTTATAGATTATTACCTTTTGCCCTTGCAGTGGCTTGATGCCTGATTATTGATTAAGGCCATTAGCAGCCAATTACAAGTTGTTAGTTGTTCAGAATACCTGTTAGCTATTAATTGTTTGGAGTAGTTGTTAGTTGTGAATTATTGAGAATAATCTGTCCGTTTTTTTAATGATTTTTTAACTAACTTCTCTCATTTCATATTATTTGTTACTTCACAATTCCAATAACATATTACTCCATAACTATTGTTGTCTTCTTTTTATCTATAACACTCATAGAATAAAATACTAAAAATAATTTCAATTTGAATATATTTAAAAAAAATTCCAACAACTATCACATGTATCTCCACAGTCTTGATTTTAGCAAAACCCTCTAATTGTCAATTAAAAAAAATGGACGAAGTAGTTGTTAGTTATTACCGATTTGTGTTTGGATTAATTATTTGACTTAGCAGTTTGGGTTAACTGCTCCCAAGAAAATCATTTGGTAACACTAATTATTTCTTAAAAAGTATTACCACCGTCTCATTATATTTGTCCATTTACCTAATTTGGGAAGACCAATGCATATTGGATGTTGAGGCCCTTGAGGGGGGTAAATTTCACGATTAAGATCTACACACTAGGTAAATTTCCCAAGCAAACTTCCTTGGTTTCAAATCAAGGATAAAAACACAGTGTAGCTAAAATACCTCATTATATTTATATCAATCAAAGAACAAGTTACACTTACTAAACAAAATAAGAAGTAACAGCCTGAAGGCAGTTACTGATAGATTCACTGACCCGAAGGTCTTTGAGACAGCTACAAATAAGGATCGTTGTAGGAAAAACCCTAGCGGCGATTTGGAACATGATGGATTACATTGAAGCACAAACTCACACGGTCTTAGTCCGTCAAGGCTCTGCTACACATCATCTCACCACCACATGTGGACACAACGAATGCTCACCAAGGTCCTTGGCAATCCCTTCACCAGAGGTCCTTTACTAGCTACCTTCACCACTGAACCATTGGTTACACACTCAGAAATCCCACCGGATTTCTTACTCCGCTATTACTTCCGTGGAATCGCCTATTTGTCTTCATCTTGTGAATGCATATTTATAATGGTAGCTTGGTAGGACCGTTGGAGATGAAGATTTTCCTTTTCTTTCATCTTTGATTCTTCTTTCCTTCTTTTATCTTCGTATTTGCTTTCCATCTTCTGAGATATCTTTTGCAATCTTGCTTTCCTTTTGTATCTACAAGAATCATGCCCATATATAATATATAATCAGAATATATATTATATACACCTAATCAGAATAGATAATTAGAATATATAATATAAGGAAATATCATTTTTCTTGATCTTGCAATCTTTTCCTTCCTTAGACTTGCCTTCCATTGAAGATATTGATCTTGCAAGATATATCAATAATATCAGTTTATTTATAAAGAGATTTGAAGATAATTATCACTGATTTTGCTAAACAAAATAACTTCCCTTTTTGACGGCTTGTTTTGTCTTTCATTAAAACTCCGTATAAGGTCCTTCGTGCAGTTACTCATGTAAAGCACCTTGACCCAACATTGAGAATTGAGGTAAAATGTTTGTAATTTACCTAAATTACCCCTACTTTAATTGAAGATAGTAGTTGTTGGAATTGTAAAAAGTGATAAATGAATTTATTAATTTGGGGTAGAAAAGGAATTACAGTTGTTAAAATTGTAAATAGGACAAATATTTTGAGACAAAGAAGTTAGGAAAATGACAAATAATCTGAGACGGAGGTAGTAAGTAGATGAAATTTCATATGTGTACTCCATAGCAATGCAAATATTTTTTAATAGAAACAAATTGTACATTTATAATTATGCAATAATATTTTTGCTAATACATATTTGTGCTATTAATATTCAACGTCAACTCTAATTCCTTTTAATAATTATTTGAATTTTTTATATAAAAATTCTATTATATGACTACAGTTAATAAAATCAATAATTTCTTAGCTCGTGCAAATTTTAAATTATAAGTATTTAATTAAACATAACAATTCCTCTTTACTTATTTCTTTGCTCCTGGTGAATTTGGCTTGCTCACCGAGCTGTTATCTGCTTTACAAGTCCGGAAGAGGCGGTATTAAACTGTTTGTGACAAGAATGACCCATCAACCCCACGATCCCCACTGATGGGAAATTTTTGTTTCCACCAATGCTTGAAGCTTGGTCGGAAGGTTGTATGATGGGGTTGGTTGTCACTTGACTACCACTTCTTTAATATATATAGTTTTGTTAAAAGTATAAGGATATTAAAATAATTATTATATCAAAAAGCTAACAATTCCTACAAACAATTTTTTCAAGTAACTTTTTGAAAAGTAATTTTTTGAGTTTAGAAAGTTATTATGAAAATTTGTCTGCTGATACCTCAAGGAACTTTTGTACTTTGGTCAAAATAATAATAGAACTCTAAAAATTATTTTGAGCTCAAAAAGCTAGTTAACAAACCTATTGTTAATATAATACATATTGGAGTACTTGCGTGGGTTTACAAGATATCAAATCACAAAAATAATTTGTTAATATTTATTATAAAATTAATCATAAATTTATTCACATTATTATTAAATTTATCAATATTTTTTAAAATTTACTAATCTTTTATACGAATTTGTCACATGAAAAATTTACCTATTTTACCATCACGCACGTTATTATTTATTTTTACCAACATGATATAAGGGTAGGATCCAAATTTTAAGATTCATACAAGTCAACCAGACAACCCGGGTTTGCCCTAAGGCTTAATGTAACGTCATTCTGGGCGAGACGGTGAGCGTGTTGAAATGTGCTGGCCATGTTCCAAACTTTTTGTCTATCAATCAAATACACAAATAATACTATATTTAATTTTATCATGAAAAGAAACAAAAAAGCAAAGAAAACCACCACCAAACCCCACGCATAAATCATAATGGGAGAAAAGGAGAGAATAAATGAAAAAAATAAATGGTAGCTTGTACTGTCCCATGTCGTGGCCCCAGGAATAATCAATCAAAGTCAAGTGGAAAAAAAAAAGGAAAAGAAAAGTCAAAGTAGAAATATTCTTTCTTTTTGTTTTTGGTAGCGTAGATAGTGAAATACTGAAATATTATTTCTTTACTACCACGGTCCACGAGGGAGATTAAAACTTCACATAATCAAAACAATAAATTATTAAAAGGTACCCTATGTTTTGCGGAATCTATTTTTAAGGAACCATATTATTAAAAATAATTTCTCGATACTCTGTATTTTGTAGTACCTATTTTCTGGGGATAAATTATCTTTTAGTTTTATTATAAGATCCCCAAAATTATGTAAAATTGCAAAAATATCTCTACCTTGATAAAAGCTTGTCAATTTATATTTCCACCTGCATTACTATTTTTTTTGAAACCTGCATTACTATTTGCTTTAAAGAAGGAAAATTGGATTTAAATAATCTGAACTTTGGGCCATAGTAGATTAATAATCTGAACTTTAGATTTAGTTCTAAATAATTTGAACTTTGATCTCCTTGGATTCTAGTAGCACGCCACCGAGTTAAGTTCGGTGGCGGGATGACGTGGCGACGGAGGCACGTGTCTAGGCTTTTTAGTTGTGCCATGTCACCATCATTGTTGTCATCCGCGAGTTAAATTCAACTTAACTCGCTCGGTGGTGTCTTCCAAGAATCAAAATTCAAATTATTTAGAATCAAATTTAAAGTTCAAATTATTTAGTCTACTATGGCCTAAAGTTCGGATTATTTAAATCCAATTTCCCTTTAAAGAATTAGCATCTCCATATTTTTCATTGACAAGCTCTAATAATTTGTTTTAAAGAATTACTATATGTTCTGCATTACTATTTGCTTTGATACCAAATGAAAAATATGGAGATGCTAATTCTTTAAAACAAATAGTAATGCATGTGGAAATATAAATTGATAAGTTTTTATGAAGATAGGGATATTTTTTGCAATTTTACATAGTCTTGGGGATCTTGTAATAAATTTAAAAGATAATTTGTCACTAGAAAATAGGTCTTCTAAAACACAGTGCAGAAATTATTTTCAATAATATGGTCCCCTAAAAATAGATACTGCAAAACATAGGGTGCCTTTTAGTAATTTATTGTAATCAAAAGGTACTTATATTATGATGCGATTATTTTAAAAAATTTATATTTTGATAACTAATTATAGAGTGACATTATTTTTTGATCTAATTATTTATAAGGAATGCTTCGATCTATTTTTCAAGGCATAAATTATTAATTATTGAATTTATTATTGATTATGGTTACGTAACTTTGATCTACCCTAAATATTGAGGTTTGAAATAATCTTTGGCTTAAATTAAAATAACTTTAAATAAAAAAAATCATTGCTTCCCGCCTTTTTAAACTGAAAAATAGATTGAAATGCTTCCAATAAATAATTCTACAAAAAATGATAGGGTTTTTGGCTCAAAATAATCCGAAGTCGGAGGTTATTGGCTGAAAATAATCCAAACTCACTTTTTGGCTGAAAATAATCCAAACTTTTAACATATTTACTCGGACTAAACCGAAATCGATTTCTGACGTCAGAATACTAGTCAGTCAGCTTATGTAGATCTCAATCAACATAAATTCAAAACCAAAATCAATTAAAGAAACACATGCTCCGGCTACCTAGTCAAAATTCTGACGCCGGAAATCGATTTCGGTTTATTCCGAGTAAATAGGTTAAAAGTTTGGATTATTTTCAGCCAAAAAGTGAGTTTAGATTATTTTCAGCCAATGACCTCCGACTTCGAATTATTTTGAGCCAAAAACCCAAAATGATATTATCACATAATGATTTACACAGCTCTTAAAATAATTACATTAAAATATAAGAATTTTTTAATTATTTTTTTCTGGGTATAATTTTACATAGAGCCGGGCATAGAAAATTGAGGTGAGAAAGAGTTGATAATTAAAGACGGCGAATACCATTTCTAAGAAGGATATATAAGGCGGCATCTAGTGGAGAAACAGACATTGGTGGTGTTGGGGCAGAAATCAGAAATCAGAAATCATCAATCTATCAAATCTTGAATGAAATAAAGATGAACCCATTGGGAGCTCTGAAGATAACTGTCAAGAGAGGCATCGACCTCATCGTTTGCGACACTTTTAGCAGCGATCCTTATGTCCGAATCACTATGGGAAACCAGGTTTGTTTTTCTATCTTCTACCTCCGTTGTTTTAGCGGGTATGTAAGAATCGGGTACATATGATTGGATTGTCAAACTCATCGGTAAAAAATATTTGGGTAAAAGTTAAATTTTGATAATTTTTCGTATTTTTGGTAACTTTTGGTAAATTTTGGTAACTTTCAACAAATTTACGCCAATAAATCAAAATTAAATTTTTTTTAATTTTTGTAAGTTTGGTAAATTTTGACAAATTTAGGTAAAAACTGGTAAATTTTGATAAATTAGATTTATCCATAAATTTGCCAGACATTCTTTTTCGCGGTCGATAAAGTGTGATAATTATATGGCATCGTAAAATTGTGGATAGTGAGATATGATAATGATACAATGTGATAAGTTGTAGTAAAAAAGATTGGTGCGATAGGTAAGAAGAAAAGTGTTACGAAAAATTTAAGGTAGTTGTGGTAATGTATAGTATGGTAATATATATAATGATTTGGGGTTAGTGTGGTAAATTGTAATTGGTGTGGTATGGTAACATATAAAAGAACCCAACCTAAATAACATAATGTTATTTCTTTTACTTCATTTTTTTCATTGAAGTTTTGGGTGATTAGGGGAAATCTTAAAAATATATAGAGTAGTCAATAATTATTGGGAAAAATTATTTAAATATAATTAATTAAAATTAAATTTTGATGTTTATTCAATGAGTTATATATAAAAAATTAATATTAATATATTACTGAAATTATAAAGTGATAATGATATAAAATAAAAAATTTGATAAATTTTTCCCTCAATTTATTTCATCATTTTACATTCGATCTCCTTCACAAGAAGCTCTCTACTAGCATCCATAGATTTTGCTTCCTTTGTCTCGCTCTCGATCCTTTGTCTCTTTAGGTGGGAAAAAAACTTTCATCTTTTGATTCTTTTCAGAGGGGCAATTCTTGAGCCCTTGCACCTATACCCACATAAACTAGTGATCCATAAAAATTAAGTTCAAGCATTATACTATGGGTTTTTTGCATTTTGGACCGAGAAATATAGAGATATTTATTTTCTAGATCCTTGATTTTCATTGTTTATTTTTGGGACCTTAAAGTTTATGGGTTGAATAAAAAAGGACTTTAAAGTTTGTAAGTTGAAAAAAAGGCTCGTGTACTGTTTTTTTTCTTCTCATGTTTGAATTTATCTCCCGATTAGTGTCTAGCTTCAGGACTAAGGTTAAAACTGATATTAAAGCTATATAATATGCCTCTCTTATTCATGTCAGAACTAATTAGGCCCTAAAGTAGTTCCGGCATGAATAAGAGAGGTGTATTACAACTTTAATATTCGTTTTAACCTTAAATTTGAAGTTTGGCTTCAATCGGGAGATAAATTCAAACATGGGAAGAAAAAGAAAAATTGTACACGAGCCTTTTTTTTCAATCTACAAACTTTAAGGTCCTTTTTTATTCAACCCATAAATTTTAGAGTCCCAAAAATAAACAATGAAAAACAAGGGTCCGGAAAATAAATACCCCTATATATACTTAGAATCCAAAATGCAAATAACCCACTGTATTATTGGGGTTGATAAGATCATGACCAGTTTTGTGCACACTCACATCTAAATGCATGTCACTATTATTCTTGTATTAATTATTTGCTTTATTTTGGATTTGTAAGTTGTCATTAGTTTATGGACTTTTGGACGTTAATATACTGAACTTTTGGGGTATTGGACAATAATGCACTAAACTTTGACCGTGGACAATAATGCACTGAACTTTGAGGGGTGTTGGACAATAATGCACCCGAAACAATTTCAACGGTGGCTGACTTGGTGACGATCTTACGTGGCAGATTGAGAAGATGAATATGTTAAATAATATCTAAATTTATGATATATCAGCTAATTTACACAAGCAAAGGTGATTTCATGCAACTACAACAACAATCTCTTTGCAGAAACATGTTTAAACAAATGTGTTTTTATGTTTTTTTATTATTTTCAAAGTTTATTCTCTTTACCGATGTGTGGATTAGCTGACATGTCATAAATTAAATATTTTTGTGGCAATTCATCTCCTCCACATGCTATGTAGGATTGCTACCAAGTCAGTCACTGTCAAAATCCTTATGAGTGCGTTATTGTTCGAGCAACACCCCCCAAAACTCAGTATATTATTGTCCAAGGTCAAAGTTCAGTGTATTATTATTCAATACCCCAAAAATTCAGTATATTAGCATCCAATAGCCCTTAGTTTATTCTATAAAATTTACCTAGCTTTAAATAAAAAGAGTTTTTATGAATTAGTTTAATTTACATTACATTGTGGGGAGTCAAAGCAAAATTATTTTAAATATGGTAAACATAATATCAAAACAAATCACTTGAATTAAACAACCAAATATATATTTCCTCTCTCCGATCCATATTAATTGTTGTTTTTGAAATATGTCGTCAAACTTAAAAAATTTGACTATAAATTTCTTAGTATATATAATGCATGACTTGTTATATAAAATTACTACTATTAGATTTGTTATAAAAAATACTATCATAAAAATAAATTACTACTATTAGATTTGTTATATAAAATTACTACTATTAGATTTATTATATAAAATTACTACTATTAGATTTGTTATATAAAATTACTACTATTAGATTTGTAATGAAATAAATTCAACTATGGTAGAATTTTCAATCATAAAAATACAATATTACAATTGTTAATAAAGTATTATATAAAAATTTATTAATTAAAGAATAATATTGAAGAGTATGACAATCAAGTAAATGACAATTAATATGAAATGGAGAAAATACGTCAATACATATCCACTGTTCCAAATATAGGGTTTTTTGCTTTTTGGACCCTGAACTTTGGGAGTATTTATTTTCTGGACCCTCATATTTCAAAGTTTATATTTTGGACCCTATATTTTGTCTCTGGCAACATTATGGACCCTATACTTTATTTCCGGCAACAATATGGACCTCCATATTTCAAAGCCATTATCGATTTTTTTTCTTTCAAAAATTTTCCAGCCGCAACTTCTTCTTCCTCTTCTTGCACGATTTCCAACCCCCATATGAGCATAAATTTGCCAAAAAAGTTACCAAAAGTTACCAAAATTTAACTTTTACTTTACTGTTTTTTATCCATGAATTTTACACACCCTTAACTGTCAAAGTCTTGTCAATTTCAAAACAACATTCAAAAGAATGGAAAAAAAATGATAAAAGGCCATATCGGGAAGTTTAGGCAACAATTAGGTCATCGCCTGAGTCAAACATAACTTTGGGCCACATTTTTTGGGCCCACAAAGTATAGGGTCCAAAATATAAGCTTTGAAATATGGGGCTCCAGAAAATAAATACCCCCAAAGTTCAGGGTCCAAATAGCAAAAAACCCTCCAACTATATATTGACTCAAGTTTTCTTGGAATATTCATGAACATAGCCCTTGGACTAGTTAAACACCCACAATAGTGAGTTTCAGTTTGGCTTATTGGATGACATAACATGTGTGACCCCAACCAAAAAATTCAAAATTTATCTCTTTATTTAGCTACTTTTCCAATGGTGAATATGAGTTTGACTCTTATTAATTAAAAAAAAGTAAATGAGATCATATTTAATAATATAATTAATATAGTTGTATTGATAACAAATGAGGTGGAGGAGGAGAGGGAAAAAACATGATTAAAATACTTGTGTCTTAAACTCGACATCAAACTCGTCTCGTGAGACTGATGACGAGAGTCTTATGACACGAGTCTCATTCTCTCCACTGAAATTTCTTACACAGCCTTATTATGTTCTCATCCTATGTCATGTCAACAATGAGTCGCATTTACACTCACCATTGGAGATGATCTCATAATACAAGGTTGAATACGGAGGGCCAAATAGAAACTCAAAAATGATATGTGACAAGATTATTGTTGGGCATGTTAATTACTACTTTGCCCCTTTTTATTTAAGTGTCGCATATGTGATTGTATCAAAAATTTTAACTGCTACTATCTTAATTTGTATAATGACTCATCAAACAATATTGATATTCTTATATTCATAATTAAAAAAGACTACTAAAAAATATAATATCGTATTTTTTATATAAATAATTTGTGAAAATTATTTAATAAAGATGAACCTTGAAAAATGTAAACGGCAGATAGTACCACCAAATTCAAATCCAAAGCAACTTGGTCTAGTTTACAATTATATTAAAATTAAAGTCCCTAATGAAATACTACTATTTGGACACTTGTCATAATTATGTTGGTTTGGTGTTGTCCAAAGCTAAAACCTATGTTACTTAAATGAGGCATGGACACTACAAAGATTACTCCAAAATTTCTCAGTAAAACAACTTTTAACCCACACTCATAAGGCATGAATATTGAGTTGTAATTGTAGGTTTGTAAATATTTATCAAAAGTTAGAAATTAACAAAGTTTATTAAAATTTATCAAAAACTTACATATTTACCAATACTTATTTTCCAAGTAATAAAATTTATCAAAACGTAATTTTATATCTTTTTGAGAGTAACAAAATGTTGGTAATGGGAGAACATGAAGATGGACGAATCTCCTTCTTTCCCTCCTATTTTATATATATTTTTTTTGGAAAGCCAACCAACAAGAAAACTTATATTAAAGAGTTATTCAAAAAGTAGCACATGTCTTTGCTTAGATCTGCCCCTTTCAACCCATGCTCTCTACTGAAATTTTATAGGTTGTAAGTGAGCAACAACATGAGCTACTCCTTTACAAATTCAGCTCGCATGCGACCACACCACAAAATAAAAAGACCTACTAGACTTCAAGAATGTCTAATAAAAGAAAGCTTAAAAAGGACGCAATCCTTACTTGTTTCTTCAAGCTCGATATAACCTAAAGGGAATCACTCTCGATCACAACATGATGTATACCATAACTCTTGACCTGTTGAATCGCAAATAGAATGGCTTGAGCTTCTTCAATGTTAGCCCCTGTAAAGCATTGTGTTTGATTCACCCTATTCAATGCCACATCTCCAAGGTGATCTCAAGGCACAAACCCTGAGCCACATCCCAATTCTCCCAGCTCTTAATTGTATCTTCACCTTCCTCATTGAGTGCTTGAAAGCTTTACACAAAATTTATTGCACTGTCAGCCAATCTCGAGAGGTTTCTCACCTTTTTGCCTAACATGTTTCGCGCATTCCATATTTGCTATAAAACAACAAGTTTTTCCAACTCTTCCTTTTCTAGCTTGCTCTCAACCGTCGGTGCTACTCTATCATTTGATGGAGCTTCTGAGGCCTAGATATCTTTTGAAAAAGGACTCGCTTCCTAGATTTCCTGAACCAATGGACACACAGTGAGGCTGTGAATCTTAGTTTCCATCAATGCCCCACAGATTTCACAGGCCGTTGCAAAATTGGGCGTTGTTCTTCCTATGTTATGCCTCACTTGGAGTGCACCCCTAGTTATTCTCCATACAAAGACCTTGATCGCTAGGGGAACTCTTAATCCCTAAATACCTTTCCAAAAGCTCTTTAACTCGTTCCCACTAGCACAGGCATACGGGTTTGAATTGAGGGTCGACAACAAATGATATGTTGACTTCATAGAGAATGCTTTTTTATCTTCAAAACGCCAAATTAACTTGTCAAGGGGCCAAGAATTACATAAGGAGATACTTATATAGCATAGTTTTTGCATCGCACGACATAAAAATACTCCTCACCAAATCTTCTCTCCAGCATCCTCTCTCTTTATCTTTTAACTGGTCCACACTGTGGACCTCAACTGCAGTTGTGACATTTCAGACTCCAATTGACTTGTAAGATAGTGGACGGGGCAACCACCTATCCACCCAGACCCCCACTAAGGAGTCATCTCCTATTAACCACCTTAGCGCCCTTTATAATCACATTTCTCGCATCCCAGAAACTTCTACAACTGAAGCTCGGTTAGTTTTTTAAACTAACTTCAAGAATTGAGCAATCAGAGTGGTAGCGAGCCTTTGGGATTTTAGCCACCAAAGTGTTCTTATCATATAGTAGGAACTACCTTTGCTTGGCAATGAGAGCTGTATTGAACGCATATAGGTCCTTAGCTTGAAACATAGCCCCCTATCCTCCTTCCTCTTGCACATTTGATCATTACCTATCTAATGAATGCATCGCCTATCCATTCCATGTCCCCACCAAAACTTGTTAATACATGCTTGCATAGAATTATAAAACTCTTCTGGGAACTTGAAGATGTTCCTTACATAAATGGGGATAGCTTGGGTTCCAACCTTGGTTAACACCTCCTTCCCAGCCCTTGAAACAAGTTTGTGAAGCTACCCAATCAATCTCTTATTAATCTTATCCTTTATGGGTAGAAAAGCCCTCTTCTTCAACTTGCTAATGTGAATCGGTAAACCCAGATATTTATCATGTGCAAGGATTACTCTAGTGTTCAGCTCAAAAGTAATAGCACGTCACTTAGCTTCAAGCATGCACTTACCCAAGGTAACTGTGGATTTGATAAGATTAAATTTTTAGTCACTTGCACTCTCGTATAAATCAAGAGCTCTGTGATCGTCATAACATGGTCAATGGTAGCATCGCAAAACATAATCGAGTCTTCTGCAAAGAGAAAATGCATAATGTTAGGGGCCTATCTACAAATTTTATGATCCTTAATCCAACCCATAGCCTTTGCCTTCTTTATAAGGATAATTAACCCCTTGATGAAAAAGTAAATGATAAGGGAAAATATGGTTGCCTTACTTGGAGTAACAAAACCCCGTACTAGGAGCCTTCTTCTTTTTCTTTTTTTTTTCAAAACAAGGGAAAGTAAATTATTTGATATCTTTCCACTCCCTTCCCCTTCCATAAGCACAATCCAAACAATGTGTAAATAAACTCAATTGCCTATGAATAACCCTAAAATTTATACTTAATCTAAAATTAAGCTTATGTTGACTCATTGCAAAATATAGTTAATAGTTAATGAACCTTCACCAAATTTCTTACCGTTAGGCACGCTCTTTGTGGCCATCTTTCAAGCCAAAATAGGTGCATATATCCAAAGTTCTCTAGAGTATTTAAACTAACAAATGAAGTAAGAATAAGAAAGGGGTAGGAGCTGATAGGTCACATGTGTAAAATTGAACACATGTTACTATTGTGACACTAATTTTAGGGTAACTAATTAATCAGGGAGATTAAGACCTTATTTTCATTTTTACTATGAGTCTCACTTTTAAAATTGACCAAAATAGACAACCTGAGTATTACAGAGGGAGAATGATTGGCATGTAATAACATTAACTTCGACGCGTTGCATATAATTAAATAATATATTTCATCCATACTTGGTAACCTAACAAGCTAAGGTGTAAAAGATGAAACATTCAAATTCATCCATTCATAATTTAGCCACTTGTTCAATTCAAGATGATTGATACGCTCTCTCTCATGAAAAGCATATGCTCCTCCATTATCCTGTTTTTGGCTATAGCCTCCCTTTCTTTCTTCTCATAAAGAACAACCAATTCCAAAGCTCATTTTTTGGCAAATTTAATTGTGAATACCATATCATCTTGAAATTGTGAAAGATCAATTAAAGATGGATCATAAATTGTTGGGACATCTGAAAATTACCGTGAAGAGAGGTATCAACCTCGCTATTCGTGACACACTTTCAAGTGATCCTTATGTTGTCATTTCCATGGGTTGTCAGGCCTGTCATCTTTATCATTCTCCTTTACTTTAATTAATATTGTATCGTTTATTATTGTCAATGAAAAAGAAATTCAATGTTGATTTGCTTATATGGAAGGTTGATTCTCATACTATTGCTTGTTGTGATTTCGTTTACTTTCATGACAATGTTATAATTTATTTATATACAAAGAAATTACACTTTCATGTTATGGATTACAGGAATATATTTATTAGCTAAAGTTTTCTTTTCTTTCTTTTTCTTTCTTTTTTGAAAAAAAGAGCCCCACACTCTAACCATGTAGCTATATTGAGGAAGGAAAATTTTCTTTTTGTTTGAAATCAAATCAACATTCATTCATTGATAAATTTCAACCAATTAACCATTATTACGTCGGTAGGCAATCAAACAACCATAGGGGTAGGACTTAATTCCATACATCAAGCTCATTCTCATGAACGCTCATCTCATAAGATGGTGTGCCATGTACTGCATCGCTAAACCTACCTAACCAATTTACCTTTGTTCCAATACTCGTGGATACCCTCTAATATTTAGGCACATACCTCTCTAAGATCAAATTCTCTTTGTTGAAAAGGTCGAGTAAGATATATTGTTGTGTATTACCTTCGCATTTAAAAGACTTGAAATTTCCCCATTTGACCTATTTATAGCATAAATGCAATCGCCCTAGTTTCAACGCAACTAGTTTCATAATTTACTATGATTTTTTTGTGCCAGACACCCCTAAAAACTCGCAAGTGTTGCCCAAGCCATGCACTAAAGTGAAACTCTTTCCCCACCCTTATATATCCACACATATGTTGAGGCCATGCTCCTTCCACTTTCTTCCCTTAGCTTTTTAGGTTGAAAGAACTCAAGGTAACTCTTGCCTATTCTTTTTGCTATTATAGATGAATCAATTGACCCACTTTTAAAACTAAAGTCATCCATCCCATTGCAAATACTCCATAAACCATAGACATACCAACACATTGTATCTTACCCTAACTCTTCTTGAGCTACCTTAATATAGTGCACTCCACATCGCCCCTCAACTCTACTCATTTCCTCAATCCCTAATTCCCCCTCGATGTTGCATATCTAGGCACCTTAGAATAACAATATGCAACACAAGTTTCCTCATGAAGACCACAAAGTGAGCAAACAACATTAAAGGTGAAGGACTCATTAATCCTAATTGATTTGTTAGTCGCCAATTGTACTTTTTCAATGGGTTATGAGACTATCCTAGATACAAGAAAATCAAAAACGTGTTTTTTTTTCCTCCCAAAAATATATCGATTTGATTTTCTATAAACGAGGACATCGTAATATCCACGACATCTTTCTACTTCAAATTGAACCCCTAACTTTGCTGCTCAAGTTTGTCATAAAAATATATGACTTGGCACCTACACTTAACCTAATGAGTCTCATTTTGAAAAAACTTGGTCTCCATTAAGAAAGCAATATATGTGTAATGCTTCATACTAATTAGAGTACAAGGAAATGTGATTCATTCGAGATTCTCAAGTCCTTGGTAGTTACTATATAGTATTTTCATTACTTCTGACACATGCAATAGTTTACAACAACAAGAGATGAACATGTGGGAAAGACGCTAACTAGGACTACTTAAGATACAATTGAAATGGGTGATTTCAAGAGGTTAAGTCTAGATAATGTTAGATAAACACTACAATGTATAAATGAAAATAAAATATAATATAATAAATAGGATGTCACAATTGTTCCTTCATAATGAACCTAACTAACCCTACCAAATCTATTATCTCAACTATTAACTCTAGCTTAATGATAAAAGTAAATAACCTTTTCTCTTCTTGAATTTGCTACCCAAACCATTGTGGTAAGTTTGGTTCTCATGTTCTTGATGAAACCAAACAAATTGATGTTGTCGATTGTGTTGTTTATGTCTAATTTTTCCTAAAGGTCAGCATGGACAATGTTGTTTTGATGAAACAAGCACATGTTAATGTCTATCATTGTTGTCAAATGCTTGTGTGAGCTTAATTAAATTCCTTTCTTTTCAAGTGAGAATGAAATCACGGTGAACATGATTGTTTATGACAAATAATTTTAGGTTTTGGTTTTGTTTGTTTCTACAGAAACTAAAGACACGAGTGATCAAAAAAAATTGCAACCCTGAGTGGAACGATGTTCTAACTCTTTCTGTAGTGGATCCCAACTTGCCAATCAAGCTGGTGAGTAAATTTAGATGCTCAGTCGTAATTATTTTATTTTTCTTTGTCTTTTTTTTAATACAAAAACCAAATAAAATTGGTGCAACAATCATAAGCTACTTAACATTTGGTTTCTGATTAAAAGACAACTTCAATGAGATGTTAATTTTGTTGTATGGTGACCCAAATTGTATATTGTTTATTATATTGTATGTAGGTGGTGTTTGATAAAGACACATTCACAGAAGATGATCGAATGGGTGAAGCTATAATCGATATTCAACCATACATGGAATGCTTGCAAATGGGACTAGAAGAGTTGCCTATTGGAACTGCTGTTAAAAAGATACAACCCAATGAGTATAATTGCTTAGCTGATGAAAGCAAGGTTGTTTGGATTGGAAAAGGTAAAATGGTACAAGAGATGATTCTAAAGCTACAAAAAGTGGAGAGGGGAAAAATACAACTTCAACTAGAGTGGCTTGATCTGCCTGGTGGCGGTGGACTACGATCTTGATCAACAAGACAGGGTGTGCACTATGTACTTTAGCGATCAATCATTTATTGTGTAAATTGTAACTGCACGTGTTCCATGGTGATGCATATGGTTGCCTTGAACATTATGTGTTGAAATACACATAATGACCCTTCTCTTAAAATGCAAGTGTTGTGAATTATACATGTATTGTCTTGTTTCAAACATTAATTTGATTATGAAACATGCTTGTATTTGATTCAGTTATCTTCCCATAATTTTCTAGATCCATACATTACATATGCTAATACACAAATCTTTTTACTCATGCAACATTCTAACCTCATTGACATTGAACATCTAATGTCACATGGAGCATGGCGTGGTGGGTGAATGATTAGATTAGATAGTCCTCTTACTTGCGTATGTGGATGCTAAGATAAACTTGATGCTCTTGATTCAATACAATGATCTGGAGAAAACCATAATCACAACCCAAGGAACGAATCAACAACGAACTTGAACACCAAAAGAAATGGATATGGTCTTGAATAAAGGATGATCCACCACCAAGACCTTACATCCCACCATGATTAAATAAAGGATTACCCACCACTAATCAATAAAGGAATGACTTGCAACACCATCATAACATAGTAATTATGGATAAAGTAAATAAGATTTAGAGGAGAATGAAAACCATTACCTTCATCATTTTATTCATAAGCAAGCTTATCAAAAGTTCATCAAAAGTCATCAAAGGTCCCTTACAAAATGGTAACAAGAGCTATTTATAAGGAGGGAAGTTTAAACACAAAAGTAAGGCCCGATCAGGGGTGTCGCAAGCGTGACACGGCCCAAAGGGCGTCGTGGGCGCGATGTCTATTTCTTGCACAAGGGGCCAACTTTCTGCAGGGTCAATCGCGGTCGTGACGCTAGGTGTCGCGGGCGTGACAACCCTCATCATGGATGCAACAACTCCAGTCGCGGGCGTGACGCTGATGGCTTGGGAAAGGGGCCACCTACCATCGTCGGTATGACGTTTGGCGTCGCAGGTGTGACCGGTTTATCGCTGGCGTGACGTGTGTCTGTCCATCTAGCCACTAAAATTCTTAAAAGATGTCATGGGTACGACACGTTGAGTCACGACCATGACTCAACTGTTTCCCATTCTTCTACCTTGGCCTTTGCTCCTTAAGACCCCATGGTTAGTCCTCCTAAATTATTCTTGGTGATTTGGCCCGAGCCCCTCAGAAGACTCGAGAGCGGCCCCAAAGAGGACCCGTAGCATCACCCCATGGGCCGAGATCCCATTTGTAGTGAATGCCACACCTAACGATGACCCAAATATGCTTCCAAGGTCCCGGCTCCACCTTAAAATGGACTCCATAAACCGACCTTGAAACCGTTTTGCTCTTGTCTTACAAAGGGGGTGTAGGAAGGCTGCGTGACCATGGATTTTGAAGCTCAGACCCTAGCCCAATACAGTTCAGCACCTATAGAAACATATATTTTGACATCTTAAATTTCAAATCATATGTTATTCTTCATATTGACCTAATCAATACTAGAAGAGACTAAAAAGCGTTATTATCGTATTCTTATGGGAATACAAGGTGAGACTCGAAAAGACTTCTTTTAAAATCAAGCAAAACTAATTTGAAAGTCCAATTATAATTTAATTTGCCGAAATCAAAACTACTTTTAAATGATAAGCAGACACTAGAATAGAACTTCAAATAGGAGTTGCCTCACTTCTAAAGTTCTAGTACATAACAATAAAAGGAATATGAATTGTAAGACAGAGATCGATAACATGTATGATAACTCTAAAATCAAACTAGAATTTTGTCTCAAAACATTATTGGGGAGAGGAAAGAATACATTGCAAACATTTTCAAATTTTGAGTCTACTTAATCCAAAAAGATAGAAATCATTGACAGTAACCATAATCAGTAATGAAAGAAATTGTAACGCCCCGGAAATTCAATTATAGAAAGTCAAAGTCAAACTAACGTTAACAGACAAAACTTAGCGGAAGACTTCAAATTTAGTTTGGGCGTCACTGCCGTATCCCCGAAGGAATACAAGGCGAGAAAGGAAAACACAACTGTCTGCTAACGACAACTACTAACAACTCAACAAACTTTAAGAATTCATAACGAAAACAATATAAAAGATTCAAGGACTTCTAGACTCGTCGTCCTCACTTCTAATTCCCGTTCCCAGCATTTAGATCTTCACCTGAAAACAAAACATTTCAAAAATGAGGGGGAAATCTCAATAATGTCTACCCCTAACGTTTAAAACAGTTTAAGTTCATTTCAATTCATTTTGGGGAGAGGGAACAAGTCAAAACATTTCGCAAACCTTTAACCCTTAACTGTTTTTCTCAACCCAACCAAATCATATTTTATTATGCGGGCGGGATACCACATCCCTTAAAGTAACAAATATCATACCGGATCCCAGATCCTCTGCCTACCACAGGCTACGACCAGGGTCCCAGACCCTTTGCCTACCACAGGCTACGACCAGGGTCCCAGACCCTTTGCCTACCACAGGCTACGACCAGAATATCAAGAGTTCACATTTCCGCCTACCACAGGCTACGACCAGGGTCCCAGACCCTTTGCCTACCACAGGCTACGACCAGAATATCAAGAGTTCACATTTCCGCCTACCACAGGCTACGACTGAGTCCTGCACCCTTTGCCTACCACAGGCTACGACCAGAATATCAAGAGTTCACATTTCCGCCTACCACAGGCTACGACCAGGGTCCCAGACCCTTTTCCTACCACAGGCTACGACCAGGGTCCCTGACCCTTTGCTTACCACAGGCTACGACCAAATAAACCCGCTTAAATGTTTCACTTTGAATTATTAGTATCTTATGCAAAGCTCAGCTCACAACTCTCAAGTCAAACCCAACCCAAGGTATCAAAACGAGTCTCAAAACTACTTATAAAAGACCATCACAATTTCTCAACTCATAAATCAATAATCACAATAAAAACGCACAGTTATCCAAAACAGATGGTCACATTTTCATCATAAAGTCCCCTTTCGGGATGCAATTCTCAAAACATATTAGAAAACATTAAACACATTTAAAAAGCATCCCAGTGGGGATTAGAGCATAGACATTACCTGAATAACGTCACAGTACAGCAATAAGGAGAATACACTTGAGCTCACTATCGTCACGCACTAACTCGGGCCTAGAATAAGAATAATTATCTAATCAAAACGCGTTCTAACGAAGTTAGTATTAACTATCAACTACCTAACCCATCCCCTAGGAACACTTAGGTTCCTATCATTTATGAAATTACACTTAACACATCCAAGAAATTATATAACAAGTTCACACATAAAATTTACTCAACAATTTTCATAAATAAAAGCAAGCAGAGGACAGATCATAACGTTCACGTAAAACGGGTCACAACTCGACTTCCTGACACCCTATGGGTCTGGTTCAGGACTTTTCGGAAACCTCGGGATGTCTACTAAAACTTCTATGTTGATGACCAAGCCCATATCAGTCCCTAAGGACTCTAAAAACACTCGTCTTTCCCATTGGTCCAGTTCTGACAGGTTCTGGTAAAACGGTTATAACTCGGGCTATACAAATCAAACGTTCAATCCGTAAAATTCTTATGGTTCCTAACATCTAAGGAAACCTCCAGTCCAAAGGGTTTGATCAAAAGGTAACTATACTAATCGTGGCAACCCGATCTTTAGACACTAACAAAACTGTCCCGTTACCGGTTCTTAATAAATTTGTAATTTCGGTTCTAACTTTTACCAATTGATCTCCGGGTTCTAATTTGGGCTCAAAACAGTAACTAGGGTCTAATGTATAAAGTCCAACTTAACTTAGGTCCAACAATTAAACTTTTAACATTAACCCAAATTAGAAAACATGGAAACACTTTACTACTTTTAATCAATCCTAAAATCAAACAAGAAATATAATACTTTAAACATGAATCATTTACAAGGTTATAACAGTAAAGCAAGAATTCCGAGGAACAATAAAAGGTGGTTATACATGTGGTTTCTTTAATCAAGATTCAAGGAGGACTTAGGAAATATAAACATAAGGAACAATATACATGTAGTTACTAATCAAGAATCCCAACAACTAATTCATTTACTAACTAAAACAAGAATTCAAGAATCAAGAAAGACTTAAAGAACATGTAAATGAAATATAAGGAACAAATAAATATTTAAATTATCAACCAAGAATCCTAAACTAAACTAATTTCTTTTAAACAAGATTCAATCAAGAACCAAGAATTAATAAACAAGAATCTCAACCTAAATTATTAACAAGATTTGAACATGATTGAGATAAAGAATATGTGAAACCTTAACTAATAATTCAAGAATTAAACTAGGTAATTAAACTTTACGAATTCGTGCATACATTAATAAAGTTATCTAACCCTAACATGATTTACAAGGACAAAGTACATTACCAATTGAACCTTAACAATTTAACTATTACAACCCTAATAGCAATTTACAACATAAAAATTTACATATAACAATTAAACAAATTACATGTAAATAAAACAATACAAGGACACAATAATTACAATTATCAACTTATTACAATTTATACCCTATTTCCCCCAATTTACAAGATTAAAAGAAAACAGAAATTAATAATAATAAATCTGATAATAATAATAACAGAATAAATTACAAATCAGATTTAATTAAAAGAAATAAAAGGAAAAGAAAAGAAAAAATGTTAGTTAGGGTAATATTAGGGTTAGGGTTTTACGTAGGGTTAGGGCAGGCTGGGGGTTTCTGGGCGGTGTAGGCGGCGGCCGGTCGAGGCGGTGGCGTCGGCGGCGGCGATGCGTCGAGGCAGCGGCGGTGGTTGTCGGAGGGAGGTGGTGGCGCGTCTTGGTTCGAGCGGCGATCAGCGGTGTCTCTTCGACTGTTCGTCAGAGCGGCGAGAGGAGGTGGCGACTCGGTGGTGACGAGTGGTGGTGGTGGCCTGAGTGGCGGCGCGACGGCGGGAGTGGGCGGCGGTGTGCGAATCAGGAGAGAGACAAAGAGATTGAGAAGGAGGAAGAGAAAAGAGAAAGAAAGAAAGAGAGATGGTTGCGGTGGTTGCCGGTGGTGTCGACGGCGGCTGCGGCGGTGGTTGGGTGGCGCGGCGGCAGACACACGGGGAGGGAGAGAGAGAGGAGGAGGAGGAGAGGAGAGGGTTAGGGATTAGGGTTTTTGATTGTTATTAGGGTTTGAGGGAGAGAAAGAGAGTTTTATACTACCCATTTAATTAGGCCCAATTAACACTCCTAACCCAACCCAACTAAAACAATTAAAAACCTGATTTTTCTAAAAAAAAACTAATAATACTAATAATAGTAATAATAATACTAATACTAATAATAATATTAATCACATAGCAAATAATATTCACGTAATTAATCACATAACTCAATAATATTAATAGTAATACTAATAATAAAAAGAGTAAAACTAATAATACTAAACCTATGAAATTACCGATATACCCTTGTTGGTCTCTCACGATCCTACGAGCTCAAGTGTTAGCAAAATAGAACACAAACGAATAATAATAAATAACGAAGTCAAACCTAATTTACTAACGACGTCACGGTCAACATCTTTGGATTTTTTCGGGGTTTTACATCATTACCTCCTTAAAAGAAGTTTCGTCCTCGAAACTTAAACTTAAGCCTAATGGTTCGGTAACAATTCTAACGGTTCCGTTCTCCCTAAAACTCGAGGTTTTACATCATTACCTCCTTAAAAGAAGTTTCGTCCTCGAAACTTAAACTTAACCCTAACGGTCCGGTAAGGAAAACTAACGGTTTCATTCCTCCTAAAACTCGAGGTTTTACATCATTACCTTCTTAAAAGAAGTTTCGTCCTCGAAACTTGACGTACCTTTAAGAGTAAAACAAGTGAGGCTACTTGTTGTCATCTTCTCTTCTACTTTCCAGGTTCTTGATAACTTAAAGGTGAGGCTATCTGGTTTTCATTGTTCCCATCATTTCCATTGCTTTCATTGTCATAGCCCTCCGAGGTCAACTGGGGACAGTGTCTTATGTGATGTTGGGGGCTCCCATACTTAAAGCATCCTCCCCTTACAATCCTCATTCTACAATCTCGAGCATAATGCCCAGGTCGGCCACAGTTTCGGCAGGTCGGGACATTCGAGGGCATGCGTCCTGAAGACTGATTGCTTTGCCAATTGTTGGGGCGGAACCTCTTCTCTTGGTAGGGTTGAGGTGGGTTGAAACGGGGCAACTCTTTCCTCTTATGCCCTTGCATGCCAAGTTGTCGCTCCATGTCGTGCATTACCCTTTCTACAGTGAGGGCAACATTCAGCATATTCTGGTAAGACGTGAACTCACGTGATGACATCTGATCCTGAATTTTGCAGTTCAATCCATCCCAGAAACGATCCATCCTCAATTGCTCACTAGACACAAGAGCAGGTGCAAACCGAGATAGTTCGGTGAATTTAGTGGAGTAAGCAAGCACGCTACGCTCTCCTTGGCGTAAGTCCATGAATTCCTTTTCTTTCGCCTTTTGAAGGGACATAGGATAGAACCGATCTTTCAACACAACCTTAAAATGGTTCCAGTCAAAACCCGGTTCGGTTCGTATCTCCTTCACACTGGCCCACCATAGATCGGCCTCCTCCTTCAGGTGGTATGCAGCAAAATCCACCCGTAGCTCCTCGGGACAACGGGTTGTGTCGAAAATCTTTTCAATCTCTCTAACCCAATCTTCAAAGACTTTGGGGTCAGCTACCCCTGTGTAAGTGGGTGGGTTGAAGCTGTTGAACCTTTGGAGAAGAGCGGAGGGATCATCTTCCCTTTCTCCTCCTTGTCGATCCACCACTTTCCTCAGTAGGTCCTCGTGCTTGCCGAGCATCTCAATCATCAGCAGGCTAGCAAGGTCGTGCCCTGGTGCTGTTGTACTCGACCCTGGTATCAAGTGAGGAAGACGTTGGCCTTGATTCAGCGGTTTGAGGGCGCTGTCGGCTGCACTTGCGGGCGCTCGATTAACGTTGTTGGGTTGAGAGCGTTTATGTCGACATCCGGTTCAAAGGGTCGATTTAGACTACTAGGGTTCTTATTCTCACAACGTAATTCTGAATACGAAGTTAACTACTCTCATTAGACTAAAACATAAAAGAACTCAACAAGTAACAGAACCATAAACATAACTTTAACTCTAATCGCATTTAATAGCATCACATTTCAACACTTTGGTACTTGCAACAAATTTCAAGGGTTCCATCTGTGAGATTAACTCCACATTTCACTTGATCATTTGCCAACATCCTTTCACTTTCATAAGATTATAACAATAGCTCAAGAAAAGAAATTCATTATTTCATATCCCTTGCACCCGAGCATCACATAAAGTTTCATTCTCTCCTCACTGGGGCTAACAAAAGCAACAAACCACACGGTTATAAATTTAAACAACCAAACACTAATTACATGTAAGTATTACTACTTGGGACCAATTCCACTACTCTTTTACTAACTCTACTTAGAGTATTCTCATACGAAAAAGGGTTCCTGCGAACCACGATTGGGGTCCAATCAGGATCGTCAAACTCATCCTCAGAGTCCTCCTCGGAGTCTGCTTCCACCTCGAACTCTACCAGAACCTCATCTTAAGGCTCGGTCTTTCATTGAGGCTGCCTTTTCTACAACCTAAAATCTCCAGCGACTACTCCTTGTATGTCAAGCTCTCCTTCAGCATCCAAGTTCTCATCGGAGGTCTTCTTTTGCTTCCAGACCCTCCTTGGGGTTGTATTCCGTACCCACCTCGGGTTTCAATTCTTTTCGAGGAGCTAAAGTCTCATGCTCATAGCAAAGGTGACGATATACATCCCAACATATGAAAAATATAATAATCAAGCACAGACTTACAACATAAAGAAATCCAAGAAAAAGACAAACATTCCATACCCCCATCCTACACTCATCACTCCGAACGTAGCATCCTAAGGTCTAACTAAACCTAAGGGACACTTAGGAGCTACCAGGTCGCAACCCAGAGCTCTGATACCATTACGTAGCATGGAAATTCAATTATAGAAAGTCAAAGTCAAACTAACGTTAACAGACAAAACTTAGCGGAAGACTTCAATTTAGTTTGGCGTCACAGTATCGAAGGAATACAAGGCGAAAGGAAAACACAATCTAACGACAACTACTAACAACTCAACAAACTTTAAGAATTCATAACGAAAACAATATAAAAGATTCAAGGACTTCTAGACTCGTCGTCCTCACTTCTAATTCCCGTCCCCAGCATTTAGATCTTCACCTGAAAACAAAACATTTCAAAAATGAGGGGTAGACATTATTGAGATTTCCCCCTCATTTTTGAAATGTTTTGTTTTCAGGTGAAGATCTAAATGCTGGGGACGGGAATTAGAAGTGAGGACGACGAGTCTAGAAGTCCTTGAATCTTTTATATTGTTTTCGTTATGAATTCTTAAAGTTTGTTGAGTTGTTAGTAGTTGTCGTTAGCAGACAGTTGTGTTTTCCTTTCTCGCCTTGTATTCCTTCGGGGATACAGCAGTGACGCCCAAACTAAATTTGAAGTCTTCCGCTAAGTTTTGTCTGTTAACGTTAGTTTGACTTTGACTTTCTATAATTGAATTTCCGGGGCGTTACAGAAATTCATTCATTTAGCGATGACTCACCCGAGTTCTTATGACAATCCTTCAAATTAACAATAGGATACCAGATTTCATGTGATCTTGTAAACACCGACGAATGAGGTCTAACTTGGGTGTATTTGACTAGGTGTCTTGTTCTTTTATGGGAGTAATTTAATGTATTTTATTAGTTATTTAATTGATTGTTTCTTATTTGATTTAATTGTTCAATTCATTTAAAAACTAAATTAATATGGGAAATTGTAGGACCCCAGGGAAAAGTGAACCATTTTTCCTCCATGATGCGCTACTTAAGTGATCGGGAGCCGACTAAGGTTGCTTAATCCTTAAATAAGGATATTTTTATTTTCGAAATTCATTTTCGGAGTGATGAAACTTTATTTATTTATAAATTTGTTTTTATTATTTAACCATTCGCAATTACACCGAAATACTTTAAAAATAATTCAATATTGGCCCAAATACCAAATCCAGGCCCAACAGAAGGCAAACGGGTTGCCATAGAGGGTTAAAACCCGCGCGAGTTTTAATACTCCATGGGCCGGACCGTGCGCTTTTGTGGGCCAGAGAAGATGGGTTAAAATTGATAAAACCCGCGGGGTTTTTATCAACTTCTGGTTCATTTTCTCTCGGTTTTAACCTTGGATTAGTGTGTAGAAAATATTAAACCATTTTTAAATATTTTGGTGTAAATTCATATGTTTAAAATAATTAAACGGATTATAAAAGAATTAAGAGTCGCCAGCCGATTTAAGGAAACCGACAAACCGTAAAAACAATAAAAATAACTCCGGTCTACGAAACCCGATTCTAAGTTCGGGGGTAAGGTTACAAATTCGAGAATTATAAGAACTCTCGAATTCGCCTGTTAGAAAACAGACTCTACTAAAATCGACATTAAAATGAAAAAGAGCGGGGAGAAGTTTAATTAATTTCAAGAAATTATATTCATCATCATGCAATATAAAATGAGGCTTTTAGTTTACAAAATATGCACAAGTAATGGAATTAAAGTACGAATTACATGATTTAAACAATGACAATAAGAAAGCAATAAATCGAACCTCTTTTGATTTAGGAGCCCGAATGCGCCGGTTGAAATTCTTGACTTTGCCTTGACTTTGCCTTGACTTTGTTGGAAAGATAGAAGTGGTTTAGGAAATGGTATTAGGGTGATGATATGGATGTGACAAAAGTGATTAGGAGAGGTTTAGAGAGTGATTATGGATGAGGGAATTTTAAGAGAGTGATGGAAATTTGGTAGAGTAAGGGATGATTGTTGATGAAATGAGGGTAGAATAATGGTGTTAGTTGATGGAATGGATGGAAGTATGAAATTTTGAGAGGATATTTAAGTAGAGTATGAGTGTTATGGATGATGGTTGATGGAGTTTTGGGAGAATTTAGATGATAATGATGGGTGGTAGTTGATGAAATGAGAATAATAGAGGTGGTTTATGAGAGTTGTTGGTGAGATGAGTGGAAGAATGAGATAATTACATTTACCATACCTGACATATGTGGTAATAATTTTTGCACACCCGACATTTGAGAAATAATTTTCACCCTACCTGACATTTAAGTGGTCGTAAATTTAAACCACCTAGGATATGTTATAATGGTTTTTTGTGGGATTTTTCGGCAAGTATTAAAAAAAATTAATAGGAAGTGACATGTTTACCCTTGCTATTAATTCATAGTATTTTCAATTAAAACCGAAATTACCTATTTACCCTTATAGAAGACGACAGTGAGAAGAGTGGAGTGATATATTTCTTTTTTATATCGACAGTCTTTACCCCCTTTTCCCACACAAAACAATTGAAGGGTCAGTATTGTCATTTCAATCGCAATCTTAAGGGCAGTTTGGTACTTTCACATAATTATATAGGGGTATTATTGTATTTTCATATCTCCGATGACAAGTTACTGGAATTTGACACAAAAAAAAAAAACACTTTCACTAAATGTCAGGTAGGGTGAAAATTATTTCTCAAATGTCGAGTGTGCAAAAATTATTACCACATATGTCAGGTAGGGTAAATGTAATTATCTCGTGGAAGAATGGAGGGGGTATTTATAGTTGGAGAAGGTGAGGTTTAGGAGGGAAAATCATGGGGGACACATCCCCATGATCATGCCATGCAATCACGTAGCTTCCAAGTGAAGGCCAAGGTCAAAGCACATGAGGCTAATATCAAGGGAGGATGATCAAGATGATTTTGGCGCCAGATTCCAGAAATTAAACCCTGCGCGGGTTTTAAAACACCCACCCTGTTGTGCCAGCAGCCAACTCCGGCACATAAATGAAGCAATCGAAGAGATTATGGCAGAAAACCACTTGGCATATTGTTGGCAGAGAGGTGTGTGAGGCAGTTCATGATTTCTTTAAGACTGAGCAGATGCAAGCTTTTTCTTTCAATAGCCGGCCAAATGACTACAGGATCATCGATCTACTCTACCTCAATTCACCATTTCGAACCTTATACAGAAGGTTTTTCCGTACCAGCTCCTACACACGGATCGCTGACGTGGACGCTGAACGACGCGTTTTGGCCGCATGATAACCCGTGCGGGTTTTGAAGTCGTTGGGCCGGATCTGCTTCTGGGCTGCCTTTCTTCTGGGTCGTCTCTGTTGATTAAAACTCGTGCGGGTTTTGTCTCAGCTAGTGGGCCGGATCTTCAAACGGCCATAACTCTTTCATCCGGACTCCGATTGAGGTAATTCAAAAGGCGTTGGAAAACTTATGATGTGTACTTTACTCTCATCAAAAGAAATAGGGCCAACTAGACTTGTGGAAAAAATGGGATTCGAAATGGTGGGCATATGTATGCGGAAAGGGTGGAAAATGAAGGCTTTTTGTGGTGGGTTGGCCTAGTAACTCTTGATTGATGGAGGCTCAGTGGCTTGGCTTTCCTTCTAGCCTCTTTTCTTGGTACTCCTGATTTGTACACTTGTCCTGGTACAAAATCCGGTGTCTACAGAAATATAGAAACTAAGAGAAAATAAAACCAAAAAAAAATGAACTTGAAGCAGTCCTTAGACAGAGGTCTATGTTAAGATTCTTAGGGCGTTGTTAGCAGGCAAACAATAATAAGAGCGAAAAATAAATAAAGATTCAACACAAAGAATTAACGTGCAAAAACCCAAACTGGGAAAAAAAACCAAGAACGATGCACTATCAAAGGATTACAACAGTGTTTCAGAGATTCCCAGACCTCCACAATCTCTCACAACCTCCCAAGAGTAACAACCTGAGAACTCAACACTCTCAGATGAGCCTCACACAACTCCCTTAAGGACACAGAGATTATAGGTCAATCTCCCGTGGTATAAGGTGAAACACTCTCAATTGCGATACAAATAAACCTAGCACCTAGGCTCTATTTATAGTACAAGGCTGACACAATTTTAGGATTAATAGAGTCCCTAAAGCAAAGGAATTACAAAAAAGAAGTGGAACAAATCAACAACTCGATTCCCACTCAAACTCTTCTACCTTGCTCCCCAAGAGACAGAGACCAACCCAAAATTGGTCTCCATATTCAACTCAACAATCTCCCACTTGGAGACTAATTGTAAACCCAGCCTTCGTCGATCATCATCAATCATCATTTCAACACCTCCTCGAATCCTCTAGTGCATCCATCTCGATCTTGTTCAGCAAAGATCAACAAAGGTCCCAGTTGACCTCCCATCAACGCCTCTTTTAGCAACAGGCTCCCACTTGAACTAATCACGCCCCTGCAACTTCGACATACGCATCATCGTCAACATCTTAGGGGAATTTTGGATTAGGACTTTACCTCATGTTGAACTTGTCGAACTCCCGTGCAGATTAGATGCGTTCATCGGCTGATCATCCGTTCCCGTAGCCTCGACCGGAAACCTCCTCGTTTCTGGTACTCTTCTCTCATCAGAGAAGCTAATAGGCCTTTGACGAGCATGAACAGGCATGATAGAGTTATCAATGTCAGAATATAACTTCCCCTCTTTTCTGTCATTTGCAATTATCAGAGATCCTTTCGTCATGAACCCTTCCTCATCCAGTTGACTCACAGATACAAGGTTCTTGGTCATACCCGGGATATATCAAACATTCTTCAACCTACAAGTTCCACCCTTAGAAGTTTTAATGTTCACATCACCTCTTCCTAACACCTTTAGGTTGTTATCGTTTGCAAGCCTAACCCTGCCAAACCTCCCACTCACAAAATTACTAAAGGCCTCCCTGCTAGACGAAGAGTGAAACGAAGCACCCGAATCTATCACCTAACTCCTTTCTGACTTGCCAACACTAATATTTAGGACATCACCCAAATCCTCAGCAGAATTTACCAAGTCATGGTCATTATGACGCTCTTCCTGGGTTTGGGACAATCTCTACAAAAATGACCTCTATCACCACAGTTCCAACACAACACTTGCTCCATGTTTCGGCCTCTAGATTTTGATCGACCTCGACCCGAGCTCCCACTATTCCTCCTACCCTTGACAGTCAAAGCATTCCCCGAAGACTCAGACACATTGGAATCTTTCCTACGAATACTTTCATTCAGGACAAAGTCTCTAATTTCTCCAAACTTCAGTTTCTCATCCTTCTTAGTTGAAGAAGTTACAGAAGTAACGAAATTTCCCCAAGACTTAGGTAGGATAGCCAATAGTATATTAGCATTCATCTCATCGTCGAATTTAAATCCCACAGAGGTTAACTTAGATAGTATCATATTCAACTCATTCATACTATCACGCATATCACCAGACTCGTGAATCTTAAATTCAAACAAACCACGTAACACATATACCTTGTTCAACCCCGAAGGTTTCTCATATGTGTTTTGCAAAGCCTCGAGCATATCTTTCGTCGTTTTCTGATCTTTGACGTTGAAAGCCACGTTTCGAGCTAGCCTCAGCCTGACCGTACTGAATGCTTGACCATCAAGCTCTTCCTAATCCTTATGTTTCATCTTCTCTGGCTTATCACCCATCGCAAGATGCAACCTTTGTAGGCGGAGCACATCCTCAACGCGCATCCTCCACCATGCGTAGTCTTTCCCATCGAACTCCGAAATCTTCACAATTGCGCCCACCATTGCTTCTTAATCTACAGATCAACCACGCTCCAACCAAAGCTCTGATACCAGTTGTTAAGATTCTTAGGGCGTTGTTAGCAGACAAACAATAATAAGGGCGAAAAATAAATTAGGTGAAAGGGGAATTAAGTACATCTTTATAGGCTATGCTCAAGATAGCAAAGCTTATAGGTTTTTGGTGGTTGAGTCAAATGAGTATATATCAATTAATATCGTTATGGAGTCAATAGATGCTATTTTTGATGAGACCAGGTTCTCTTCAATTCCTATACCTAAAGATATAGCTCAAGAAATTGTTCCACTTATTGAGTCTTATGATGAAAATCATGAGGATACTTCCATACAAGATGATCTTCCAAGTCATGATGTTATTCATGATGAAGAAGATAAAAATATTGAATTAAGGAGTAAAAGATCAAGGAAACCAAAGGATTTTGGTTCGGACTTTTATGTTTATTTTGTAGAAGGCTCAAGGGACTCAGTTCAAAGTGAGATCCTATGTATGTACAACATAGATAAAGATCCAAAAAATTTTAAAAAAGCTATGCAATCTCATGATGCTTCTTTGTGGAAAGAAGCAGTGCAAAATGAGATTGATTCTATAAGGGAAAATAATGTTTGGATATTGGTTGACCTTCCTCCGGGAAGTAAGCCAATTACCTCTAAATGGATCTTTAAAAGGAAAAGAAGAGTAGATGGTACCGTTGAGAGGTATAAAGCTCGGTTAGTTGTAAGGGGTTTTACTCAAAAATATGGTATTGACTACTTTGATACATATGCACCTGTAGCTAGGATAGCCTCAATACGTGTGTTGTTGGCTTTAGCTACCATCCATAAGCTAGTAATCCATCAAATGGATGTCAAAACAACATTCTTAAATGGAGAGTTAGAAGAGGAGGTGTATACGGAACAACTCGAAGGGTTTGTTGTTGAAGGTCAAGAGAAGAAAGTTTGTAAACTTTTATATGGACTTAAGCAAGCACCTAAGCAATGACATCAAAAGTTTGATGAAGTAGTACTTTCAAGTTGATATAAGATCAATAAATCAGATAAGTGCATATACTATAAGTTTGATAATGGTAAAGGGGTAATTATATGCCTATACATTGATGACATGTTGATCTTTGGGACCGACATGGAACAAGTTAATAAGACGAAAGAATTTCTATCTCAAAGTTCTCTATGAAGGAAATGGGTGAAGCGGATGTAATTCTTGGTATTAAGATCATTAGAAATAAAGATGGAATAAGATCAATAAATCAGATAAGTGCATATACTATAAGTTTGATAATGGTAAAGGGGTAATTATATGCCTATACATTGATGACATGTTGATCTTTGGGACCGACATGGAACAAGTTAATAAGACGAAAGAATTTCTATCTCAAAGTTCTCTATGAAGGAAATGGGTGAAGCGGATGTAATTCTTGGTATTAAGATCATTAGAAATAAAGATGGAATAAGTTTATCTCAGGAGCATTACATTGAGAAAATTTTAAACAAGTTCGGAGGTGAGAATGTATATCCGATAAGTATACCTTATGATCCAAGTAAGAAACTAGAGAAGAATATGGGTTCTCCAGTTGATCAACTTGAATATGCTAAGTTGTTAGTAAGTCTCGTGTATGCTATGACAATTACAAGGCCAGATATTGCTTATACTCTTGAAATGGGGAGGGGGGATTGTTGAAATTATTTCAAGAGTATAAGAAGATTATATAGTATGAGAAATCATGTAGTACAAGTATAAGGATCATATACGAGATAAACATTGAAAATATGGTCAACACGGGTCCATAAGAGAACAGCACGGGTCGTGCTGGTCTCCAGAGAGTAAGAAAAACGATCATGGGCTCAACATGGGTCGTGCTGAGGCAACACGGATCGTGTTGTACCCAACACGAACCGTGTTAGAACCCAGAATTTGTTTTAATGTTAACGGCTATATAATCTTGTGTATTAAGTTTATAATATTAATATTAAGTTCGATGTTATATGATTCCAACAACTATATTTTTTACTAAGTCAAGGTCTTAATCCTCCATTAAGGACCTTAATTATAACTTTGACTAATTGGTGTGATTAGGGTTGGATTAGGGGATGAATTTTCCTATAAATAGGATACATTCCCAAGCCATTTGAAAGCATCATCATCTCTTATCTATAATCACATCTCTCATTTTTGTCTAGCTACAGCTGTACTTGAGTGATTCAAGTGAGAAACCATTTTCTTGAGTGTTACAAGAGCTAAGTTTTATCCCTTTGAACATTTATGGTCTAGTAAATAGTTCTTAAGGAAAGTGAGTACGATCCATGACTCTTAGCGATATCCAACCGAGTTTCCATGGTTTTCTATACCTTTTACTCCCTTTCCTCCAACATTCCTAACATAATATTTTCTAATCTAATACATATGAATTATTGATATTTTTTGGGAAAATATTATTATTATTATTATTATTATTATTATTGTTATTATTTAGGCCCCGTTCTTTTATATGACTGGCTGCTGTATGGCGTTGTGCGGTGTAGTGGAATTGTGGTGAGTTGGTGGGTTTGGAAAAGTTGTGGTGGATTTTGGTTTTAATAATTGTAAATGTGTTGAAAAATGTGAAATTGTGGTGGGTTGTGGAAAGTTTAACTTTTAATAAAAAGATAAACTAAATTAGGAAAAATAGATTGTGGTGGGATGTGGTAGATTGTGTGAGTTGTGGTGGAATGTGACAAGTTGCGGTGAGGTGTGACACCGCAACCAGTCATAAAATTTTTTTAACAAATAAAGAACAGGGCCTAAAGTATCTCATAAAAAAATTGTATCTACTTGTACATTTACTTTTTTGTAATCTTTTAATATTCATTATGGTCTATTCTTGCAAATCATTTACCAAGTTAAATATTGATAGATAATTAATTTATAAAATTTTAACAAATAGTTTATTTAATTTCTACTATTATATAAAGAACAAAATAAACTTTGAAAACAATAAAATATCAGTAAATTTTTTTTTTTTTGCGAAACAAAAAATAGTCAACAAAAATATTGGTATTATATATTAGGCCAAATGCTCAATAGGTTTTCCAAAAATAACTTTTAGAAAAATTATTTTTATTTCATAAAAATATTTTTTTAAAAAAAAATTGGACCAAATAGACACTAATTGATCAAAGGGCTTTTGATTCAATAATCTGTTTTATGATTCATTTGTAACTCTTTGCATTTTTTTAATGCGATTTTATACTTCTTTCAGGTCAATATATATTAGATGTATTTGGAGCATGTGCTCCAGATATTTGCGAGTGAACAATCATATGAATCAAAGTGAACAATTATAATAATCAGAGTGAACAACCTAATACATATCAGTGAACAATTGTAGAATCTGGAGCACGTGATCATGGAGCACCTAATAAATTGAACTTTCAGGCATGAATAATCGAAAAATATGAGTTTGATTTTATTTTTAGGGTTTTTGGCTCAAAATAATCCGAAGTCGGAGGTCATCGGCCGAAAATAATCCAAACTCACTTTTTGGCTGAAAATAATCCAAACTTTTAACCTATTTACTCGTACTAAACCGAAATCGATTTTCGGCGTCAGAATTTTGACTGGGTAGCCGGAGCACGCGTTTCTTTAATTGATTTTGGTTTTGAATTTATGCTGACCGGGGTCTACATAAGCTGACCGGTCAGTATTCTGACATGGGAAATTGATTTCGGTTTAGTCCGAGTAAATAGGTTAAAAGTTTGGATTATTTTCAGCCAAAAAATGAGTTTGAATTATTTTCAGCCAGTGACTTTCGACTTTGGATTATTTTGAGCCAAAAACCCCTTTTTTTAATAGTTGAAAGTCGGTTGGATAATTTAGAACAACCTTATATGCTCCAAAAAGTAGGATTACCAGTCACCATCGTCATCAACTCTACAGTGGACACTAATATCACGCCACCCTTACCCCACTCATCTCTACACATGTGCCCCCACTTCCTCATCCCATCCTCCTCTTAAATATAAAGTTAAATAAATTGCTTTGAGATTTCAAACCCCCCCCCTGATGAAATCATGAAATGAAGAATTATGATGATGCACGTGCACCCCCTACGTCCCAATTTGGAAACAATAATACTACATGGGTCTCTAAATTAGTGTGGATTTAACTCCACTTTAATCTTTAATTACTTATAAATTATATTGATATATAACATCACATTTTTAGAAAGATATTAAAATTTAAAATGATATTAATTTTATATTGTAACTCATTATAATTTTTTGAGTAATTAGCAGTCAAATGTTCGTCAAATTAACATTTATTTAGAAATCAAAGGAGTATTATCTCCCTTCTTTTTTATCATACTTTTTAATTAATTTCTTTCGTTTTATGTTATCCATCACTCTACAATTTTAATAATTGTTATTTTTTTGTTTTATCCATAACATTAATTGAATAATGCATCAAAAATTAATTTTAATTGTAGACATTTATGTAATTTTCTTATTAACTACCGTATAATTTTTCCTGACATGGTTTTCCCCCACCATCTCCAATGACACATTTACATTTTGTTTGGATTCAATTTATAGAGGGTAGGGAGGGGAACGAAGGGGAGGGAAAAAGGGGGGAGGTTATTAACATTCATTTTATTTGAATATATTTCTCTTCTTTCTCATTTCCTTTCATTTTGAGTGTTAAAAAAAATGGAGGAGAGTTGAGATAAAATGTTTCCTCTCTTCACCCTCTATTTTATTCTCAAACAAAAAGAAAATGATTAATATCTCCCTTTCTCTCCTCCTCTTTGACTATAATTTAAAAGCATATGTTTTAAATATGATAATTGTTCACTTTCAATAGAATAATTATTTACTATATCTACTTGTTGTTCACTTTCAACAATATAATTGTTCATTCATACATATACATTGTTATTTTTTAAGAACATAATTGTTCATTTATATCTATTTTAAATATATGTTTTAGGTTCATGTAACATGCATTGGTGCTCTGTGACCTCGAAAAGGACCAAAATAAACATACTAATAAAAAAAGAAGACAGGGAGTAATAATTAACCAAAAAAAAGAAAAAAAAAAACCAAGACAGGGAGGAGAAGAAGAAAGAGCGAGCAAGAACACCAACATGTGGCTCTGATATGCCTGCGAGTGCGAGAGAGAGAAATCCATAGAGAAAGAGAAAGAGTGTGCTTGTGTTGTGTTTGTATATGCATACTCACATGGCTTAGCAATTACCAAACTCAACCCCACAAAAACTCATACCACATTCAGAAATACACACACATTGATCAGATTACACAAAGATAGAAATAGAGATGCAGGCGTACAACAGGGTGCCCAGCATTAACGGCCACTCCTCCACCTCCCCAATGCCTTCGCCGCCGCACTCTCCGTCGTCGGTCAGGTCTCCCCGCCACCGCCATGGGAGGCCCAAACACCGCCCTGCCTCCGCCGTCAACCGCCTCGCATGGGTGGTTCTCTCGGTGGTGCTCCGGCGACAGGGGATATTCCTCTTCGCCCCCCTCATTTACATCTCCGGAATGCTGTTTTATATGGGTACTGTCACCTTCGATGTCGGACCCGTCATTACTCACCGGTTATCTCCGGGGTCCGTTTACCGGAGTCCTCGCCTGTACAGCAAGCTCCGGCCGGATATGGATCGGGATAATTCCACTGCTGATGCGGTACGTCTCGAATTCAATTTGTTTGTGTAACTGTCGTCGTTTTCGAGGTTGGATTTTGGATATGCAGGAGTTTGAATTGTTTTTTGGAAATGGGGTTGATTGATTTCAGTCGGAGTAGGGTAATTTTGAGGTTTAATGTTGATAATGACAATTCGGCAGTGAATGTGTTGTGATTTCATAATTACCGCAAGATTTTTACTGAAGGGATTCATAATTCGGATTTCGGTTGGGTTGGGGAGGGGGCAGTTTTTAATGGATTAGTCAGTGACCAATGGTAATTACAGTGATAAGGGCCAGTGATGAATCTAGGAAGAATTTCTATTGGCGTGATTTTTTTGTAATTTGGTGAATTTTATATCGCCAGTTAATTTTGTTAGGTGTTTGGTTCAAACAGTTGTGAGAGGTTTTAAGAATTGTCATGCTGAAATTTAGATGCAATTTTCTCTTGATGAGTGCTAGAAACTGCAATTTATTAGGTGCTTTCAGAGTATGTGTATTCCAAATAGTGTGATTGTTCACTTGCAGATATGCTGGAGCATAAATTTTTGGTGCATGTAATATGTATTGGCCTGAAACACGATTCCAGTGAACTTGTGTTGGATAAGGTGCTAGGGAAATACACATAGGGTTGGCTATTTTGGCATGATGTATGTGGATAATTTAAGAGAGAAAGTAGTGTGCTCGGATTAAGTGGCTATTCAACTATTTATAACGGTCACAAGTTCCATTGAGTTGTTTTTTTTTTCTCCCCCTGGTTGCCACTAAACTTGATAAAATCGTCAAAATTGCCCTTTTGACTAGTTACTGTAGGTTGATTATTGGATATAACCCAAAAATCAAAACCAATATTCCAAAATCCCGCCCAAGCGAGGTATAGAGGGGTCGGATGTAGCAGTCTTACTCTGAAGTTTTCAATTTAGAGAGACTGGTTCCCTACCTACTATTCCATGGAAAGGAAACAGATGATGTTTACTGAGACGTTTTACTTTAATTGTTGGATAGAACCCAAAGGAGGGAAAAGAAAGAAAAAACTTTCATTATCCCTCCGCACTCATCTTATCTTTCCCACTCATCTCTCCATTAAAGGCCAATCTTTTGCAAACCTGGTTATGCACAATTAACCCCTCCCCAAATTTCCCTATTTAAATCTGCTGTATATTGAATAGATTCGCTGCTACAAGGCCAACATCGAATTTCTCTATTCAAGTCTTGTTTTTTCTCTCCTAAAAACCACCATCTTTAATTGGGTATCAGAGGAGTGGATTCTATCGGATCAGAGTTCAACTAATATGGATTACCAACCCTCCAAAATCGACCCAATTCAAATCATCCCTTCTTCTCCACTGTTACCCATGGCTTCAATTGTTCCAGAACTTGCTCAACATTCATGCATAAAGGATAATGCAAAAAAGAATAGAGAGCAACAACTGAAAAATGCCTGAAATTGCCCTACTGTGATTCTGTTGCAAATTATCCATTTCATTGCTTTCTGATCTGCTGACAGCTAAGAAGGTTCACTTAATGTTCATTCAACTGACTAATCATTCTCATCTCAGGTTTGTATATTAATTATTAAACTCTTGATAAATAGAGTGTCAGTCCATATATTTGTTTTTCTAATTCCTTCGGGTGAAAAAGAAACTAAGTTGAGATTAGTTCTTAAATTCTCTGAATAGGTTTACGTTTATATATCTGACATAAAGTGTCCGTTTCATTGCAGATTTTAACTATATGGAAAAATTCTTACAAAAGTGGTGAGTGGAGGCCATGTTTAAACAAGTCCAATAGAGGTATGGAGAATTCCTTTTGTGCAGTGGTAATCACCTTGGGCATGCTTTTGATGTATATAATTACATGCCTAATGATCAAATAGATATTAAGCTCAATTCCATTATGTTCTCTTGTTTGATTGGCACAAGATCCTGCATCGGTATGATCAGTGATGAGATTACTTGTAATAGTTGCCGTCGATTTCTTATGTGATCTTTGTATGAGAGTTCACTGCTGAACCCTTTTACAGTGTTTTAAGGTTTCTCTTATGTAGCTTAGTATTAAATGTTGTAGTTGCATTGCTACCTATAGTTTATTTGTTTATAACCGAGAAATGTAATAGTCATTTGTTGTCTATGTCTCAGCCATCAATGTCATAATATTAAGAAGAAAGTGATGGCCAAAACATGTCTTCGATGTGTCAAAAAGAAAGTGATTGCATTAAAGCATACATCCTAATGTTTAATTTTGTGGGTTTGACACAATGTCTCAAGGTCAAGGTTAAAGCTGGAAAAATTAGGATCTCCCATACACTACAGTAGTGTGTTACTCACTTGAAGCAATTGCTAGACTTGGTTTTATCAAAATTTCATCACAATGTATGAAAGATTAATAAAAGTTCACCATAGCAGATTGCATTACACATTTATTACTTTACATCCAACCAAACAGCATATTAGTGTTGCCACAATTGTATTAATAGATATTTTGTCGCTACAATGTAAATTTGATTACAAGGCTCATATGTAATCAAACTTGGGAATGCAAATAACATTGCCATCGTATAGTATGATTGATTGCATTCAACCAAACAAGCCCATAGGATAGTTGGTGAGCTGTTTTGGTTTAGATGCAGTACCTGACTTTAAATTATAGCTGAAAAACTAATCAGAAGTAAGGTTTTGATCTGTTTAGGAAGTTTGACATAATATTGTCCTATAATTGGTGAAATTTAATATCTGTACGTGTTGAATCACGGTTTTTAGCTGAATAGCACCATTTCTACCCCCAAACCAAAAAAGAGAACTTAGTTGAATAAGAAACGATTAATTTGGATTAAGTATATCAATTAATATATTTGTCGTAAAATCTGTGTAGAATATGCTTATGTCCTGAATTTTGCTTTGGTGTTTGTTTCTATTTCCCATGTTGGTTACTCCTTGGACATTAGTCTTATCTGAAGTCAAGTTGCTTTTATTATGCTTTCTGGTTGAGTTTAGTAACGTCTGTACATGACTATTTTGCTATCAAATCTTCAGGTGGGCATAATTTAATTTTAAGCTTACTCTTTTGGCCACAGTTTTACCTGATTCAAATGGTTACATATATGTTGAGGCAAATGGTGGCCTGAATCAGCAAAGAACATCGGTCTGTTTTGGTTCTTTGATATAAATATTATATTTAGTTTTTACCTCAATTTTATTTTCATGCATGTTTCCTGACTAATGTCCTGTATACATGTTTCTTCGAATAGATTTGCAATGCAGTTTCTGTGGCTGGGTATCTTAATGCAACACTAGTCATTCCAAATTTTCATTATCATAGCATCTGGAAGGATCCTAGGTATACCTGTTTTCAGAACTCTAATGATGCAGTGTGATGTTTGATACACACATAAACTTAAAATACAAATACTCTCATGGTAAAACATCTGACTTGGCCTTATCTCTCTGCAGCAAGTTCAATGACATTTATGATGAAGATTATTTCATTAGTACATTGCAAAATGAAGTACGTGTGGTAAATAAGATTCCTGATTTCCTGATGGAGCGTTATGACCACAACATGAGTAATGTTTACAATTTCAGAATAAAAGCATGGTCTCCTATTGAGTATTATAAGGGCCACGTCCTTCCGAGATTACTTGAAGAGAAGTGAGTTGAACTCTTTGCCTCTTTCCTTAGTAGAGGATAATGGTTAACTCCCTTTTTCATTTCTATTTCATCTATTATCTCAAATGAGACTTTTTTTTTTTCTTTGGTCCTTGGTGTCTATTTTAGGATCCTCATAAAGCTTTTGTTACAGAATAGCGCATTCAAAGAGGAAAGGAAACTTGTGTAGAAGTAGAAACCTGAAGTTGGCTAGTAGGTGCTCTATATGTTTTGAAAGGGATAATACTATCAAAATTCAAATATCAACCACCTTCTTATCCATTGCTAATGGGTATTTGCTTTATAAAATATGGTGTTTTCTTTGATGGGGTTTAGTTGGATGCAACCTCAAGAGTTAAGTAATGTTCTAGTGGCTTAGGAAAGATGATTGAAGAAGAGTTGGGTTCTTATTGTGTGTAATTTGATACCTTTTAACATTTTTTTGTCTGCACTTGGAAGGAGAGGGATTCTTGGGTTTTTGAGGGAAAACTAGTAACTTTGTTTGAGAGCCTAGGGTTAGAGGCTTTGTGAGTTTTTGAGTTTGTCTCCTTTGCAAATGGGTGACATCCCCTTGGTGTCCATCAACATATCTTTTGATTACTTATCAAAAAAATAAAAATAAAAATAAAAATAAAAATTCAAAATGGATCCCATCAAAGTTAGTTTTTGATGTAGCTAAAAATTATGGAAGGGGATATTCTAGGAAGAATAGGAAATTTAGGATTTTTAATTTAGGAAAAACCCCATCTTTTAGGGTCTATTTGGTAACAAACTTATTTGGGTAGCTTTTAGCATTTTGGACACTATTAGTCAAAAAGCTACCTAAGGTGTTAGGAAACTTTTCATATTAGCTTTTTAGACCCAATAAGCTAGTTTTCAGAAAGCTACTTGAAGAAGCTTTTTGAAGTAGCTTGTTAGAAACGACTACTTTACCAAACACCTTTCCTCCAATCAACTAACCCAAACACCTAAAGTCAAATAGCTAATTCGAACAACTACCAACTAACTATACTATCAGCTACCAGCTGGTTGCCAAATAGGCCCTTAGAGTTGTTTGGTATAATTTGTTGTTTACCAAGAGCATGGTGCTCTAGTGGTATGGGAGTTAGAGGTTTATCCTCAACACTAGGTTTCGAATCCTGGTGGCCATAGTTTTCTTGGTGGATATTGTAATGTTATTGGAGGCTCTTTGTGGGTCTGCTTTTAGGGCTAGGTCTCCATTGGGCCTAGCCTGGTTGTTGTGTAAGCCCCTTCGGTACTTGTAATCTCACTGTGGCTTACCTCTGTAGAGGGGACCCAATGATCGTAATGCTTACTCTTGTTAAAAAGATATATAATTTGTTGTTTAGTTTCCTTGTCATGTTAGTCGATGTTTGGTATTGGAACTTTTGGGATATGCCCAAGGGAGTCAAGTTATATTGAACTGAATTGAGAATGTGAGAGTTTTATAGAATTTCTCTAGCGTAGGAATTGCTCGTTCAGCTTCCTACGTCAAATTCGGCATCAAAGCAAATTTGACCTTGCAATCAAAATTCTTTTTCGTTTTCGCAATATTTTGGTATTTTCCACAAAGAAAAAGGGGAAAAAATGGAACGTAATCAAAAGCCTTATTCAGATACACTGTGTTCCACCTAGCTCCCATCTGCCATGCCACCGTTACTGCCACCATCCCCACGCCGTTGCTACCCATCACTGGCCTTCCACCTGTTGAGCACTACCAAGCCACTGCTGCTGTTACCCTCTCCTTGTAGCCATAAATCCACAAATCTGCTGACATGGGGTTTGCATACTCCAATGTGAATCTTAAACTTCAATTTTGAACGTCAATATCAACCTTTCAAACTTGTCAGAAATTGTCCTTACTACGACACTGCCCAGCCAATTTTGCTTGTAAGCCCTATCCCAATGAAAAGAATTACCATCAGTTAGAGTCCCAATTAGCCAAATCCTTTTCACTTGAACCCTAGCTGCTGCCCTCTGCTATGAACCGCCACCAGCACTGGCACTGACCGCTCCTACCACCAACAACATCCTACCTCCACCCCTCAACTGCCAACCCTAGTTGACCACCATGCCACCGCTACTACTCAGTCACTAGGACACCAAAAAGGCCAAATTTGAAACCTTCACCTGCGCTTTTTACAATTTTTGAACCATAACTCCTTCAATTCATCCTCATTTTGTAAGACAGGTCACTTTGTTTCTCAGTGTCCCCATCATACCCTTGCTTTATAACATGAGTATTACGACTTGTCGACCCCATTGAATATGAGGAGGTGATTGTAGGATCTTGTTGATGTTGGGAGCAACCATCTTGACATGAGGGTCACCTTGGTGTTGTTTGGTGTCTTTTGCCTAACTGTACTACGAGTGATGATTGGAAGCGTACCACTGTCTTCTATACCCTTGTCAAATGCAGGGATACTTTGCTGAAATTAATCATAGATGGTGTGTGTACGATGAATGTAGCTAGCTCGTCCATGTTCAATCGTATTCACTTGAAGGTGGAAACCTCACCCTTACCCTTTAAAGGGTTGACAAGTCTAGCCTTATAGTTTACCCATAGTTAGAAAAAAGACCTATTCTACAGCTTACCTATACTCTAATTGCAAATTTGTTTAAGATTTGGACTTTTCTTTTACTCAAAGTTAAACAAAAGTTGTGATTCCATCAAAAAGCATTTCAACTCCTATCAAAATTTAAGTAATAGATATTTAGTACTATTATAGAATGTGTTTCATAAACTATAACATTCTTAAACTAATTTATAATAATGGAGAGAATAGCATGGTGAAAATGAAATTGTAGATTTTTAAGTAGTGATCCTAAAACATGAATTTTGTTCCGAAAAAAACATTCCAATGTACATAGCGTTCCCGTTTCTAGAAGGTGGAGACGGGTAAGCCCTATTCCGGTTTCCCGTTCCGTGCTTTGAGCATTTCATGATGTTGGTAACTATAAGACCAACATGCTATTGATGTAGCTTGGGGATCAAAGCCCCTAATCCTCCGCCCTCAGTATAGGTTGAACCTTTCAGTGGGAGTTGAATTAAGTTAGGCAGGTTTAGGAACTCTTGTCTAAGGGTTTTGTGCATCATAGCATGAACCCTTGTGCCATAGTTACTCATACTAAAAAGGATGGATCTTGGAAGATATGTTGATAGTAGGGCCGTTAGCAAGATTGAGATCACGTACATGTTTCCCATCCCCAAGTTAGAGGATAATGCTTCGTTGCCTTGCTGGGGCTAGCTGCTTTTCTAAGTTACACTTGCGTAATGGTTACCTTTAGTTGCATAGTCTAAGGTCAGATTATATTGTACATCTTTGGCAAGTTTTTGCATACTCAAGGAAGCTAAGCCTTTTGCTAGTCTCAAGTGTGTCAACCTTCAATCCTAAGCCATTCTTTTTTTAGGTCACCGCTTTCTCTTCTCTGTTTTGATGCTTTCTAGTGAAGCTGTATAAAATTTCTTGGAATTTTATGATTGCCTTTGCCAACTTAATTGCCTCCTTGACGGCTTCGCATTAACTTTCACTTGCACTTTGTCATTCCATCAATGTGCTAATTTTGTTCTGGCACTCATCAATTCCTTCCGGGTTTTCTGGCCTTTATTCTATGTGCATTCAGATGTTGCATTGCTTCTTGTTAGCATCTTGGGATTCAACCTTCTCATTCAATCGTGCTGCATTTTCTTTTGTCAAAATAGCATCAAATCCTAAGGTAAGCACAAAATGTCCTCTATCTTACCGTGCAATCTTATTTTCAACAAAAAGTATATGTTGAAGTGTTAAAAATCCACGGGGGATAATCTTACAATCCTTACACATGTGTCTAATTGTCTATCATTAAACATATACGTATTGCATAATGCTTAAATGAATATAGAATCCTCGTTGTTCTTTAAACGTGAGTTTCATTCCATTATTTCTTGCTCTGTTGCACAAATTCATTGTGAGCCATGGTGTCTTTGGCCCATCTCTCTTTGACCACTGAAATCCCTTTTTGAAGATAGCTTGCCTGTTGTGTTACTGTGTCCTCTTTGATCAACTCTTCCAAATTATTGTGTAGGGTGGCAAAAATTCTGGTTTTGGTTTTATCAAGTTTGTTCAGTAAGTTCATTCGGTCAAAATGCTCTAATCCGGACACAGATCTAATTCTAATCCATTTGCCTCATACAGAGCCGAGTCTGAGCCTGAGCCTGAACCGGACCCTGACTGACTAAAGTATTTTTCCTACCAATTAAATTTGACTGGATTTTGCTATGATTGAATTTGGTTGAGCTTGATCGGATAAATGCCTTAGTTGAAAAAGTGCACCCTGGGCACAAAAAAAACCCCCAAAAAGCCCAGGGTGCACCCCTTTGCGCTTTTTCACTGTGAAGCCCAGCCCCATACAAAAAGCTCCGGCTTTTTAGCGGGGCAAGGGGCGCAGAGCTCATGTGCTTTTTGCACCCTAAGTTGCTGCGGCTTTCTCGCCTCCAGATAAGTCTCTTTTTCTTCCTCTTCCTCTTCCACTCTCCTCTTTTCTGTTTCTCTTTCTAACTTCCTTGGCTAGCTTTTTCTCTGTTTTCTACTTCTTCCTCGTCTGAGCTCCTCCCTTCTATTTTTTCTTCCTTAGTGCAATTCTTTGTCAACCACATGGTCCACATCTCTATCTTTTTCCTTTTCTTTTTGTTTTTTTTGGCTAATTAATACTCTAGCTTCCTTCTCTATTTTTTCTGGGTTTGGAATATCGCGTCGCACATACGAAAAGGTTGTGCTTGCACCTCGAGCCCCAGGACTAGGAGCCTTTGTATTTTTTCCCCCAATTCAGGCTCTTTTAATCTAAGATAAATGCCAAAACACAAAAGAAGCATAAAAATTTGGGTTCAGTCATTGTTTGAATAAAAATTTGATCAAATCCAAATTCCACTAGAAATTTGATCAACTTGAACCCAAATTGCAAAACCTAAACCCAAGACCTGAATTTACATTCGGTCATGACCTAGTTTTAAATTCTGTCAAGAAAACCATGGGGTTGGACTAATTCAATTATTTGGGTCTTACATATTTTTGCCAGTGCTATTGTTCTGGAATTAATGCTTAATTTTCTGTTTGAGGCCTTTGTGGGTTACAAGGACTCTAGCTATGTTGATTGCCATGATAAGGCTATTTCGTGCTTCATCTCATAAACATAATCTCTTGGGTCCTCATCATTCATACATATTCAATTTCTATTTCAGAGTTGCTTTCGTTTTTTTTTTCCCTCCCTTTTTTTAAACCAATGGTAAACATTACATTCAATGACCCCCCCTGGTTAGGGGTAAAACACATTGGGCAACAAACAGGTGAAGGTGGGGGGGGGGGGGGGGGTTAATATAGGCACTAGATTAGGCCCAATGGGGGCCTAGCCTCTAAAAGCAGGCGTACAAGGAGCCCCCGAGAGCACCACAATATTCACCAAGGAAATTGTGGCCACTAGGATATGAACTCTGGCCGGGAGGATAAACATCTAATTCCCATACAACTAGAGTACTTTTCTTTTGATATAGAGCTATGTTAGAATCAGGTACAAGTGTCGATATGGACACAGATAAGGGTGTTAGACTCGGCTATTTTTAAGAAATTTTGTATATTTTGATTGTAATTTGAAGTATCAAGTGTTGTACCATTGTCCAGGTGTTTAGTGTCTGTTTGTCTGACACTGGTATGGTTGGACAAATGAAAAGTTGAAGTAAAACAGATATAGAGTTGCTTTATGTTGTGTACATCTGAGGTGATGAGTTTAGTTTGTTTCTTTTCTTGTCTTTTGCCACCACAAGTAAAGGGGCATAAAGAGGAGTGTAGTGACGTGAATATGTGGCTTAATCATTTTTCAAGTAGACTCATAGCTTAGTTTCTGAGCTGCTACTTTATCTTCTTGGTTTCAGATAAGCAGAAAAATTTATTATTGACAGAGACAGTGAGGGTTACAGGTATTTCCAAAAGCCGAATATATGAAATATGAAAGGTCCAACTTTGGATTAGAGATGTATGCCCAGGGGCTTGATAATTGATATTAAGTTTGAAGCTTTATATTCCTCAGTGAGTGCAGTCTCTTGTCAACTTTCAAACTAAAATCTGCACCCAGATTGTCAATTACCATTTTCCTCTAGAACAATGACAGAGACTTGGAAAGTACTTAGCTTCTGGGAAATAGACTTGGAAACTGCTGCATTTTAGCCCTTGAGCTACCCTTACAATTGTTATTGTAGCTTGTTTAATGTTTAATCAATAAGCCATCTTCCTGTCACATCTTACAAAATCGTTACTTCAGATATACTTTATAGCATGATTATGTGACTTTTCTTCCTTACAAATTCAGAAGTTGTATGGTTTACGGAGGATACTGAAGTTATCCATGAGTGTTCATTAGTCATCCTTAATAGAAATTTCTGAGGAAAGGGCACGGGGGGGAGGGGGTGTAGAACACAAATTTTATTTGCATCGTTTATTATTTGTTTGTAAATTGTTTGGTCCAATTATTGATGATTCCTCATGTTCTAATTAGGGTTATAAGGATCTCGCCCTTTGCAAACCGTTTGTCATTTGATGCTCCTCCAACAGTTCAGCGACTCAGGTGCTTGGCGAATTATGAAGCTTTGAGGTTTTCTGCCCCTATCTTGACTCTAGCAGAAACTTTAGTTGCGAGAATGAAGCAACGCAGTGCAAAGGTTGGGGGAAAATATGTCTCTGTGCACCTTCGCTTTGAAGAGGTAACAATTTTTCTCCAACTTAGGTATTGAGAGTGCCATATAATTAGGGGGCCTTCTGAAGCCATATTTTGTTGTATCTCAGAGTTGGTTGAAATTTGGGTTGATGACAGGACATGGTTGCGTTCTCATGTTGTGTATTTGACGGTGGAAAGCAAGAAAGACTAGATATGGACGCAGCAAGAGAGAGAGGTTGGAGGGGCAAATTCACTAAACCTGGTAGAGTGATACGTCCTGGTGCTATTAGACTCAATGGAAAGTGTCCCCTTACTCCTTTGGAGGTAAACTCTTGTAATTATTAGAGTTTCAACAGGGCTCTTCTAGGACTTTTGTTCTTTATGTATATGTATAGTATTTTGTGGGTTATCCATTTGGGGCATGTGTAAGCATTGAGATTATTTTAGTGTTCCGAGTGTGTGCTTGGTGATGAATGCTTAGTCTAGCACTCTAGCTTATAGTCAGTGGCGGATCCAGACATTCATTTTAGGGGTCTCCAATATACTTGTTATTATATAAGCACTTTTAAAAAAAATAATATTTAAATAAATAACAATAACAATAAAAATAAATATTAAATGACATATTCGCAAGCTTAACAAAATTTCACATCATCATATAAATATTTCAACCAAATAAATTGAAATTTCACATTAACTAGATATTTATATCTTAAACTTACATTCATACGCAATTATCCAATTCATTGACTTACCCTTTTTGTTCATAAAAATAATTGGTACTCTCTCTGTCCCAATTAATTTATCCAGTTTACTATTTACGATCTTCGATGCAACACTTTGACCACTAACATTTCACATTTTATCTTAGCAAGACTAGTATTGTATTCATGTAAAAATATTTTTCATCACAAATCTAATAGTTGTAGTATTACATAATAACTCAACATATAATTTGATAATTAACGATCAAAATTTAAAAATTTTGACCTAATTAGTCAACTTAGACAAGTTATTTGGGACAAATGGAGTATTATTTTAAGGTTTTTGGATTGCTGCTAAATTGGACACCCCTATTATGTTTTTTGAGATTTTTTTACGGCGTCCATTTGCTCCAATTAAGAAAATTTCTTCCAAATAATATTAGAGAATCACAAATTTTTCTTTGACTAAGGGTGTCCGTGGACACCCCTGAGCAACATACATATCCGCCCCTGCTTATAGTAGATGATAGCGTTCTTATGTGGAGTCAAACAAAGTGAGGTCTTTCTTTCTGCTTGACCAATGTTTTGGATTTCTAACACGATATTCTCGACCCGGACCCGAAATTAACAAAACTCAACAAACCCGTAAATTATCTGGTCAAATCTGACTCGCCTGTTTGACCTGAAAATTTTACTTTTTTAAGTTCATTTTTTAATAAAAAATTTGTGACTTTTCGTTGAGATTTCGCGCTGTTAAATTACAAGTGCAATTCAATCATATATTATTTCTCTAGTTCAAGTTGATATAGTTATAATAATCTATAGTTACAAGTTGATATATATATATATATATATATATATATATATATATATATATATATATACAAATTAGAGTATTTAGTAATTAATTTCAAGGAAAAAACAGAAAACGTTGTTGTCATAACCCGTTGGGTTGACCCGAAACTGAAACACGCCGCCTGGATTTACCCAAACCTGAATTACACCTGACTAGTAATTACCAGAACCAGATATATATTGACTCTATTTAACCAACCAGCTTGAATTGACAGGTCTAATAGAAATGTTTCTTTTTATTGCAAGAGTAAAATTCGATGGTTCTTGAAGCAGTTATAGTGGTAAACTTCATTGAAGCTTGCAGGTTTCATTATTTGGTGAGAGTCTCATTCTTGCTTTTAAGCTACACATTGCATCGTGTAGAGGTGGTGAACATAGTTACCAAATTTGGTGTCCGCTTTGGATCTGCGATCTGGGATCTTATTTCCAGTTTGGAATTTAATTGCTATCCCAAATGCATGGGATCATGATGATCCAGGCTGGTGAAATGGCAAATTCAAATATGAGAACCTGCCAACTAAGCAGAATTCAAACCAAGTGGTTGGCAGCTATGAAAGCAAATGTTGACAGATAGAGAAAGTTCATGGGCAATGAAGGGAACCCTTAGATTAAAAGCGCGCGAAGCGCAAAGGCTTCTGGGGCTCGAGGCGCGAGCATTTTATATGTGGGGCACGACATTAGAAACCCAGAAAAATAGATAAGGAAGTTTGAGTATTAATTAGCAAAAAACAGATAAAGATGTGGTTAACAAAGAAGTCCACCAAGGAAGAAAAAAGAGAAGAGAGGAACTTGGAAGAGGAAGGGAAAGGGAGAGAAAGCTAGCTAGACAAGTTAGAAAGAGAAAGAGGAAGAGTGAGAGTGCAAAATGGCAGAAAGAGACTTATGTGGAGACTAGAGAAATCAATAGAAACTTAGGGTGCAAAAAACCCATGAGCTTTCAGCCCCACTAAAAAGCACAAAAAAAAAAAAAAAAGCCCACAAAGCCAGGGCTTTTTTTTTTTTTTTTTACGGGGCTGAGCTTTGATGTGAAAAAGCGCAAGGAGGTGCGCGCCCTAGGGTTTTTTGCTCCCCGGGCACACCTTTTTAAACTAAGATGGAACCATGGTTTTGGCCCAAGTAACTGAGCAACATTTTGAAGAAAGAACAACACTAAAATTTTGGAGAAATGAGAGAGAGAAAGAGAGTGTTCACGCAAGAAATTCATGCAAAGTTCCCACATAATTCCCATGCCTTGCATAGTACCTCATTCTAGGGAAAAGAACTGCAAGAGTTGAAGTCAATGACCATTTTTCAAAACATTTATTAGACAAAATTTTCACATAAAATAAAAAGAGAGAAATTAGGAGTTCTCACAAAATGCATTCAATAGCAATATATTGGGGAACTAACATATAAGAGTAACAGATGGTAACTTTCAAAGTAATATTTAATATGACAAACAGGAAGAAATGTAGCACTGAATTTTGGATCCAAAACATCGCAGCAACTGAACCATGTCGACCCCAACTGACGTGGTCCAACTCAGAACCACCCTGCCTAAAAGTTGGATGACCATGACTGGTTTTAGCTTATATAAATCACTATTGAAACCACTTTTGGCGAGGAAAGACTGGTCAGGTATGAAGCAGCTTGCTAGAGCCAACTGATCTGTTATCTGGCTATCTTCGATTCATCTAATAGTCCACCGTACCACTATAATATTAATTAGTATTTGACTCATTCAACTTTGGTTGCTTATGTGTAGACTGTAGAATTGTGCTCCAAGGGACACATGGCTGCCTACTACCTGCACAATGCTAACAATAAAATGACTCACAATTTTGTGAGCTATCCTCATTTTCACATAAGAATCTTATCTGGGGATCCGAAGAGAAAGGAGGCTAGCGAATTAGAGCTCATGACAACCACCTTGTGTGGATTCCAATAGTGAAGAGGCTAGAATAGGGTGTGATAGGGTGCTCACATTGCACTCTTCAAACTGAAAAAACAAACAGGAAAGGACAGTTGCAAGGCCTTCTCTGGAACAAATTCTTGGTGCTTAATTTTGCAAAAGACAACATAGCAGGGAATGCCTTCACTGCGGCTGCTACTTACATCTCATATCAGATTTACAAATGATGAATACATCTGCTTAGAGTTTATGAAAGGATCAGAGTAAGGGATGCTGCAACAACCAGCAACCCAAAATCCCAAACCTTTTGATTGCCTCCTTTTGTAACTGGTGACATCCCTTGGTGTACATTTATATATCTTTTGATCACTTGTCAAAAAAAAAGCAACCTATATCTTGGTGAAGTAATGTTGGGAAAGTATCAAGCTTAGATTCAGGGTTAGTGTGGTAAACTCTTCTAAAGTCTGGTCGTCAAGTTTTCTTGTGAAATTGAAACTCTTAGAGACTGAAACACCATTTGAGGTATTAGGTAAGTTTTTTGATGATCAAGTTAACTATGTTGGTGAATAATACCTTGCGACGGAGGGTATTATCTATTTGAAGGACCCCCCAGCTATACCTTCTGTGTGATTTGTTGTTTTGGTAAACAAAGAATAATGTAATCAAAATGCAGAAACTTTGAGAAAGGATGCCAAAAAAAGTATACAACAAAAGCTAATTACAGCTCAAGAGTAGGCTATCAGCAAAATCAAGAGTGTCAAAAAAAGAGGAACAAAAACTCTCATTCTAAAAGAATAGTCTTGAGTCCATCATTCAAACACTCTATGCACATTTAGGCCCCACCAAAACTCTCCTATTTCTTTTCATAATAGCCTAAAATGAGATGGGGAATGGCTTGGAAACTTTCCAACCTTATCCTGAGAAAGCTTTCCCAAGCCAATAACCTCAGACTGACTATACTCCTTTCTGGTATTATGTTCGTTCAATTTACTAAGTAGAGGTGATGTCTCTTAGATACGATGACATCACTTCTAATTTCTATTTCAACTGGTGCTGTTTTGCCTTTGATTAACAACTATTGAGAAGAAAATGGCTCACTAGTCATATGGATGAATGCGGGTCTTAAAGAGTCGAGGGGGGCATATTGATTTACTGGTCTTTAGCCTACATTTCTTGGTAGAAATATTAATGGATAGTAGACATCAATACTGGATGCTCACAACATTCATTCCCTGCTTGTTGTCAGGTGGGTTTGATGCTTCGTGGCATGGGTTTTGACAGAAACACATCTATCTATTTGGCTTCTGGCAAGATATACGATGCGGAAAGAAATATGGCTCCAATATTTGAAATGTTTCCCCTTCTGCAAACAAAGGATATGCTCGCATCTCCAGAGGAACTTGCTCCGTACAAGGTTTCTGTGTTGCAATCCCTGCAGCCTAAAGCTTTTGGTTTTTGGCTAACACTTTGGTTTCTAATTATCTGTTATTTGCAGAACTATTCGTCCAGGATGGCTGCTATTGACTACACTGTTTGTCTCCATAGTGAAGTATTTGTCACCACCCAAGGGGGTAACTTCCCACATTTCTTGATGGGCCATCGAAGATACTTGTATGGTGGGCATTCGAAGACAATTAGACCTGACAAACGGAAGCTGGCACAAATTTTTGGTAATCCTCGTATTGGGTATGAATCAGTCTCCTGTCATGTCTATGCACAGATACTATTGCCTTGTGTTCCTTTTATTATTATGATACTTCAATGGATTCAAAATGTGGCTACTTCATGATCAAATGCAACAACAACGACAAAAACAACAAACAAACTATTAGTGCCAACATGCTTGCGTGCGGTCTAAGGGATCCAGATACACGCAACCTTCCTCCATGAACTAAAGTTCATGGAGAGACTGATTCTTGCAGGCTCAAGGAAAACCTTTCGAAAATGACAATTTTGGAAAACCAACTTAACACTAAAAGAAACCCATTTGGAAAAACCTTTGAAAGGAAGACTATAAGCTCAAGAGGCCTGCAGAAGTAAAAAGGGGGAACATATGTGTGTGTTCCATGTAGGTGAGGAGGAGCATAAACAAATAGACTACAGAAGACAAAAAACCAAGACAAATCACAGTACCCTACTCATCATTCTCACCCTACTCCATGATGAAATGCGAGCGTTCGAATAGTTTTGAATTTGGGCTGAGCACGTTTTCACCCTACCTCAATATTGCAATATGTGACACGTTTAATGCATCTGCAGTATTCCGGTGAGGCTATATTTAGATCCTTGTTTGGCAATAAGTCTAGCCTACTTTGGATTCCCGTTTGAGAAAATTGCCCAGGAGTAGGGGATGAGAGGGTTCCTCTTAAGAAGAGAACTCATAATGGTCCAGCTTCAATTCTAGTTTGAGTCAATGCCTTCAAAGTGGGGTGTAAGGCTGGGCATACGCTTGTGTTTTCACTATGTAGTAGGTGAAACTATCAAAATTGGTTCTACAGACATTATTGGCTCTCGGTTTTCGCAAGAGGCTGTAAAAAGACCCAAATAGATAGGTGAATCATCGAAAGGATAATGTGTCAATATTATGTAGTATTTTTTGCGAACCATCAAAAGGATAAATATGCTAATATTATTGTCATAGGCTACTGTAGGAAATTTTTATAAAAGGTAGTTTTTGAGTCTCAAAAAAGTTGGATTCCAGCCAGTAATATTGCACTTTATAGAGGAATGGATGCAGGGTGATCAAATTATACTAAGGCTTGATGGGAAACAAAAAGGAAAAGTTGAGAATGAGATGCGCAGTTTCTGCACATTATCTGGTATTGTTTGTAATGTTGGGTTTAGATAGGTGGAAATTCTCTTCCAAAACCCTCAATGTTTCTTATTTACCAAATAGTTCTATGGGGGATGCTAACATGGCAACATAGATGGGTTAGAATATAGGCCAGCTGTATTTTGTACTGAAATGGATATGTCCATACAGGTTGAATGCAAATTAGCACTCACCCTAGATTTTATTACAAAATGCTACGCGTATTCTCTTGAATCATACATGTATGGCTGTTGATGTGACTTCAGGGTTCCTTTGCATGCTTATATTGACCCGTTGCAACCCTAGCCACACATCGTAGCCCTGAACCCTTTTGCGTTTTGAGTTTCTGGTCAAATGTCATCGTACATACGTCTTCAAAACTTTATGTGAATGTAGGACTTAGCATTAGGAACTTTCCTGTAGAGGTCTTGACGGAAGTTATGATGCAGCATTGTCAAATTTGGCCTGTGTTTTTATCATTGAGAAAAGTGCAGAACTTGATGCTCAGCTTGATCTGTATTCTCTTTGGAAAGAAAACCCTGCTTGGTCTTTCCAATGGACTATGGTTAAATTGGAATTTATAAAATCGTATAGGGCTTCATTGTCGAACATGGCAGAATTTTAATTGACTGAAAGTATGTTTTCGACTTCTCAGCTGCAATGGTGTTGTCGGTAGCTGTTAAAAAGTGAACTAGTTGGAGGCTTTTCATCTAGACTCCTCTCTGCTGGGGGACAATCATTTATATTTATTTACTGTTTCAATTCAAACCTGTGTGTTTTCATAGAATCGCAAACTTTTGTGTTTTCCTAGAATTGCAAACGTTTGTGTTCACTTTCAAGTGTGTTCGGTGGTGACTACTGTATTTAGGTGGAAAACATTCAAGAGGCACATGCTAAACATGCGATCACACAGTGATTCAAAGGGTTTTGAGATGAAAAGACCAAACGACTCCATTTACACCTTCCCTTGCCCAGACTGTATGTGCCGTGTTAGTAAATCAGAAGATAGAAGAACGGCATCTGCAACGTGATCTATCCTTATCAAGACAGACGGTATTATTTTCACGTTAATTGTATGAGAAAAGGATGGCTAACTTTTGAAGTCCCTTTTACCCCGATTCTTTCATTCTTTTTCCTCCTGGTCACATGGAAACTCCATCCATACATCGACTTGGTTAAACAAAGCAGTCCAAATTTTTCCTTGTGACTGACCGGACCCAAGTAAGGCATTCATCTTTACAGTGAACGCGTGCATAGAAAGCGACATGGAGTATGTTTACATTGAAGATGGTGTTTGGTGGGTAATGTGTATGCACTAGTTCAATGTTCACAGCTGATGTATCTAACAGTATCTCTAACAAGCTGCAAAGTCTGAAGATTCTGTCTTTTTTCCCCACATTTTGCTGATTATTTTATCATGTATATCAAGATGTGATCTACATACACTTGTAAAACTAATGAAGACAGGATGGAGATGTGTATATTTTATTTCATTCAGACAAATCCATTTCTTTTTGTTGAAATAATAGCACTAGTATATGTAGTATGGCTTGTAATTAGCTGTATTTATTTTTTTGTTTATTTATTTATTTATTTATTTTTTGGCTTGCCCCCATTGCCGGGAAAAAAAAAAGAAAAGGATAGCCGTGCAGAGTAATGGAAGGTATGCAGTGTACGAGGTGAGGTTCAAAGCTTCCTAGAGATTCTTATTTTATTTATTTTTTGAAAATGAAAAATAAAACTTAACCTTTTTCTTTTCGATTTTTTTTTCTTTGCTTCATTTAATTTAATCATTTCCTTTTTTCTTCCTTCTACCTTATCATGTTTTTGAGCCTGTATTTCTCTCTTTTCTTTTCTTTTTTTTTTTATACTTCTTCCTTCTCATGCTTTTTGTGTGTTGCCTTCATTTAATTTATAATTCTTTTTGCCATGTGTCCAATTAACCAAAACCATATTATTCTATTCTTTCCTGGACGCAATAATAATTGTATGCTAACCTTTAGAGTTATTGGATTGTACTGATTTTTTTGGATATATTTCTTGTCATTATCAATGGTTAGTACATTGATGATAAATAGGTTCAATAGATTGGTGTTAATATCCAATGTTAAGTATTGGAATATGACATTCTAATATCTCAAAGGTTAGCATATAAACATTCAATATTCCCTTAAATTATGTTTATAAGGAATATTTAAAGTAAGAATTGTAAATTAGATGTGTACAATTATACAAAAGCTATTCATTTTTTATCTCCTTTGTTGCACCTTTTTTTTTAAAAAAATAAAGTCAACTTACTATACTCAATTATATGTTAAATGTCTATAAAAAAAAAGAATTCATTTGTTGTAGGATAAAGTTGAGGATTATTCAAATTATATTTAATTGGTATTTGTATTCTATATTGTGTGCATTAACATTATATTTCAGTTGTCATTATCATATTTGGGTGTGATACCACATTTATAGTTGATATCCATTTATATTATACATATCGGGTATCATAAAAACCTAAAAAGTGTGTATATTTCATATCTTTATTAATATATTATTCATGTTTGTTTTATTAGGAAAGTAGATCGGTGTGTTGTCAAGGAAGTACATATCCTTGCTGGACAAGCAAGGAAGAGAACTCTTGCTTGTATTATACTTTTGTTTGTCAGTTGACCCGCCAAAAATTAAAAAAGAAAAAAAAGAAGAAGATATAGCTATGTACACAGCACACGATACAATTACGCACCAAACATAATTTGTTGTGTATGTTGTATTTTTTCATACATACCCATGAACGTATTTGTATTAGGTTCAGGAGTGTCCATGACACCTCAAACTTTTAAAACAAGTTAATTAAATATTTTATTAACATTGAGAAGATATTCTATATTTATGTTGAGTGGACACCCTAAAGAATGTCAAAAGTAATAGTAAGGATGTCGTCCAACTTAATATAGTAGCCTAACTATATCTAGAAAAATTAAAGGATTTTTGGATGGTAATATTCTGACATTTGGGATATTGGATTGTAATATAACCATCTTTACTATTTGATGGAAATATCTCTGAACTTTATAACTAGGTGAGATTATTATACTAACAATGATAAAAGGGGTAGTGAACCGGTCTCCGTGTTGACGTGGTTAGCAGAGGGAAAAACATGCCCCAATGCAATAACCCTGTTAACCCCTCCATTTTTTCTCACATCCACGTTATAAGACATTGGTTGGTTGAGTGCCACTTTAGTACCGAGCCAGTTTACCACCCTCTTAGTCACCATGTTAGGGCCGTTTTTTTAACATGAGTTAGTGAGAAAAACGGAGGGATTAATGGGGTTATTGGGCAGGGGCCGGTTTTACCTGCCGTATCAGCACATAGACCATCTCACTAGCCATCACCCCCTTAATCACTATTGGTATAATAATATCACATAAATATAAAGGTCATGAATATTATTGTCCAATAGTAAAAGTCGATATATTACAATCCAACACCCCTAAAAGTCGGTATATTATCATCCAATATCCCAAAATTAAATAGTCAATTATATATTGGAAGCATTATTATATAATAGGGAGATTATGTCTTTCAAATATTGTAATGATAATTATTACTAAATGGACGCCCCTAATTTCAATATATGGATATGTTACCCTACATATCTCATATATTTTGAATGTTGTCTTCTGTCATCATATCATCATATCATTTTTTGCAATTGGCTGCAATCGGCAATCGCTCTTTTTTGTTAACCAAACCTTTTATTTCCCTGCCAATCAATGTATAATTTTATTGTTATGGACAATTGTTGTGTACACTGTAACATTTGGAGAACATTGTTGTAATGAGAGAGGTGTGACTTTTTGAGAGGATGCCTTATGAGGGGGAGAATTCTCCGGACAACATGTCCACCCATATCATTTAAGGAGGTTAGAGGATCGTTGAAGAAAATGAAAAGTCGTAATGGTTTTGATGGGATTACTATGTCCAAAAGAGGGTGTTTAATAGTTGATGAAACTTTTAACGATATTTTTAGAACAGTTAGAATGTCGGATGAATAAAGAAGTTAGTATAGTTGTCCCTTTATACAAGAACAAAGGAGATGTTCAGCGCTGCAATAAGTTCAGAGGGATTAAGCTCCCGAGTCACATTAGGAAGATTAGAAAACGAGTGATTGGGAGGAGGTTGAGGGAGTTTGTACATCTGTGTCTGAGAATAAGTTCGTCTTTATGCCTGGTGGGTTGAAAATAGAAGCTATTAATCTTATACGCTGTCTTATGGAGCAGTAAAGAGAAAGGTGGAAAGATGTTCATATAGTGTTCATTGATTTGGAGAAAGCTTATGATAAGGTTGTTATCAAATTGATGTGGGATTGCTTGAAAACAAAAGGGGTACAACATCGGGTTATTAAAATTATGTACGATAATATTGGAACCAGTGCATGGATGACGGTGGGAACCTTGAGAGAGTTTCAAGTTGATATCTAGTGCATCAAGGGTCAACGCTTAACCCTTTTCTTTTCTTCGAATAAGATGAGTTGACTAAGGAGATCTAGGATGAATATCGCGGTGTACACTGTTCGCAGATGATATGGTGCTTATACATTATTTGAAAGAAAGAATAAATGATAGGGTTTAGCTCTAGAAAGATAATGTAGAATCTAGGGTTTAGATTGAGTAGGTCGAAGACAAAGTGCATAATGTGTCATTTTAGTGAGTTGAGAAAGTGACTCACAGTCAAGAGGTTATCATTGGAGGGGTGGCCATATCATGGCTAGAGAAGTTTAAGTACTTAGGTTCTATTTTACAAACTAACGAGGACATTAGTGAGGATATTACATGGAAATTGGCTTTAAGAGTGTTTTTTTTGATCAAATAGTCCCACTTAAACTTAAGAGTAAAGTGTATCGTATGGTAGTTAGTCGGTGATGTTGTATGATACAAAATGTTGGGCGACCAAAAACACGAATTGTCAAAGGTTGCATGTGTAGAATCACGAAAGTTGTGTCTCAAATAAACTAGGAAGTCCATGAGGGAAGTGATTAGATTGAGATGGTTCAATCATGTCTATAAGAGACATGCGGCGTCCCTGCTAGAACGTGTGACAGGATTAAGATTCCACTCAAGCGTTGGGGGCATGAGAGACCTAGGAAGTCCATGAGAGAAGTGATTAGAGCATATTTGAAGCAACCTAAGCCTATACTAGACATGGAAAAATTTAGCGAACTAGGATTAAGGCAATAAGGTGAGACAGGGTATTGTGCTTTGCCTTGGCTTGTTGTCTTTTGTCTTCTATTTATTATGTTGTCTTGGTACAATTTTCTCTTTCATAACCTCAAGGAGCACACACGTATGTATCTACATATCTTTGCTCTACTCGGTCCTGTGGTATTCCCTTTATTCTTTAATGATTTCCAATTCGGGTTTCTATTTCAAAGTGGGGTTTCAAAAGGTTTTTCGTGGGGCTGCAAGAGTCAGACTCTCTATAAATTTCAGTTCAATGGGAGAAGATTGCCTATATTTCGATCCCTCATAGCACGCTCTTATGTGTTTCTATTGTACTTATTGTTATTTTTATTGTTGTTGTTGTTGTAGTATATATGGAATTTGTTTATATACCCTCCAAATAGGTTAAGATAATTACAAGGTAGCCAATGTGTTTTGCATATTAATTTTCATATCCGCTCAACTTTGATATTAAATACATACGTACTACTTTATGAATCTTTATTTTTGAGGCCAAATACGTGACGAAATGCCCGAGTAAATCATTTTCTCTTTAAGTTCATCTGTTGACTTAGTTTTAATTTTTTTAACTTTTCTTTTAATTTTGGTTGACCTAATTCCTCCCCCACACGGCCACACCCTCCTTTTATGATCTTGTGAATTTCTTCAAAAATCCTTGTCCACAGTGAGAGCAAGAAGTTTGAAAAGAACATATTGTGTTTTTTTGCTCTTTATCTCCCCTTTTTACCTGCCCTTTCCTATCCAAAACAATAAGACACATGATTCAACCACCAAAATTTAACTAAAAGAAAAAGGCATGAAAGAAAAAAAAAATGACAATTAGGTCAACAAGTGTATTCTAGAAAAAAAAAAAATCATTACACTAGCATTTCAATCATTTTAAGTCTCAAACAAGTTCATAATTTCCATGTAAAAACAACAACCCATGAACCTTCTTCCCATGATTGAAAACAACAATTCGACAATTCGTAGTTATTTTGAACTTAAGAGCGATAATTAGTAAAATGAAGTTCTTGTCTCAGTCTTTCAGATTTTGAGAATCTACCGTTTGTTTGGTGTGAATTGCTCTTACAAGGTAATTTGCATTTTTGTTTTCTAGTTTGGATTTCAATTGATGGTAGGTAGGGCTGGAATGTTGATTATGTCATGGACCTCATGGTTAAGGGAAACAAAGATGTATTCCCTCCGTTCTTTTTTATCTGTCATTTACGGTTTTCAGTGTCAATTTTTAATCAATAATTTATAATATTATACTTTTTTAATAGTATTTTTTATTATGAATTTAATGACATCAATTTCGTATGATGAATCATTGTACAAATTAGAATATTAACGGTCAAAGTTTTTGGCACAATTTCTAAGGCTACTGATAAAAACAAATAGAGGGAGTAGTTAGTATTGTTGCATACTTGACTACTACTTTGATCTTATTGCATGCTTGAAAACAATAATTGGTGATATTTATATTTAAGAGCTGTAATTTATTATTGTTTACGCAAATAAACAATTGCCTACTCAAGCAAAGACGTATTTCAAATATTTCTTTGTCAATTGAGTAAACTTGTGCTTATTGTTTTCTGGTCATGCTAATGTTTTTGGAACTATTTGACAAATTTGTCTACTTGTGATAAGGTCATGCCGGTTTTGACTAGATAAACCGGTCAACCCGACCTAACTAGTTGCCTCATTGACCCACTGAATCAACCGGGTTTGTAACCGGTTGAATTTGAAAACATAGTGCATAGGAAACAAAAATGAAGCAGAAGTCAAGAAAGCTTAAACGATTTCCAGAGAATTCAACCAGCAACTCATAAACTGAACAGTGAACACTACAAGTCTACACCACAGTGCCACACCAAACATTATAATGACACATGACATATATGGCATGTACACCAGTCCAAACATGATATAACGTCTGGGGCTTCATCCAATTTCCAGAAAAAGAATCAACAATAAGCAAAGAGACCAAGTATTTACAAATATTAGGAACTCGGATTATTCCAATTTTACAGCTCAAGTACATAGATAAACTACCTCTTCCTCAAGAAGGTGTTCGCCCCCTCTTAACCCACATGGTTTTCAACAAAAACAACAGGAACCACATAGGGAGCTGACTCTTCGGAAGATGTACAACGACGCTTTTGAATGTGTATCTCAATGTAAAAACTACTAACCAAACAGCCTACGTTCCCTAATCAAAAGGAAAAATGCTAAATAGATTTACAATTTTACAAATCAATAAGACATCTGATCAGATTCTAGGACAGAAAGTCGTACAAAGCAGAACCCTAAGACGGTAAGACACAAGAATTCGCCTCCTAGTTACAGTTGCAACTGTTCTATGCCTCTACCTTTTATCAAAGATCTTGGAGGACTCTGATTCATGTCATGGATGCCTCCACCCAGTTTTCTTCAACCTCGACATCCTGCGTCAATCAATTACCCAGATTATAACTGAAACAACAATGAACACAAGCCATGTCAAAATCAGAAAGTAAAAACTAACAAAAATTTACCCACAACAAGGCATTATCAGTATTGTTATAACAAGAACACTCATACCCCCTAAACATCATCAACCTCTCCAACCCAACATTCTTGTCATGTTGTTACCTTTGGCCTCCAATTGCTGGTGAACCTACCACAATATTCAACGGGAGCTAGAGTCTCTGTTGCCATACTGTGATCTCCCCCTGGCCAAATTTCTATCCCCTACACTCCCCATTTCTCTTTAGGCTGGCGGAAAAATTAACTAGGTGAAGCAAAGAATGTCAATCTCCACTTGGGCATTTTTTGTTGAGGTTGTAGCGACCATTTCAGGTACAGGGGATCAACAGTACGAGAGTGTGGTAAGATATGTAGAGGTTCACAGTGCTGCATGTTGTGTAGCGTGCATTGAAGTGTGGGATTTCTAGCAATTATCTTTTGGGGCATTCTTTTTCAGATGCAATTAAAGGGTTTAAAAAATCTAATTTAGCATTATTGCCAGTTAGCAGATAAAAGTGGCATTCAGGAGAACATTGCAGTACAGTGGCACAAGAGATAAAAATATGAAAACCATGGCATCTGCAAAGATATGAAAACAGTGGCAAAAGTGTGTACCAGACCTCCCAAATTACCGTATTTCCGGGGTGTTTGGCTACCAACTTTTTAGATAACTTTTAGCTTTTTGGACACTGTTAACTTTTTGACCTAACATCAAAAAGCTACTTAAGGTGTTTGGTAAATAGTTTTTCATATTAGCTTTTTGGATCCAATAAGCTAGTTTTCAAAAACTACTTGAAGAAGCTTTTCAAAGTAGCTTTGCACAAACAACTGCTTTACCAATACCTTTCCTGCAATAAGCAAACCCAAATAGCTAAGCTAAACAACTAATCCAAACAGTTACCAGCTAACAGTTATTAGCTACTTGCTACTAGCTATCAGTTGGTTGCCAACAACCCATCGTAGATAGTGCCAAAGTACTCGAAGATGAAAAAGCCTCTTACACAAACCAATAAATTACACTGAAGGGTGAACCAATAAATTACACAACCCAATCAATGATGTAAATGCCTCTTACACAAACCAATAAAGTACTCAAAGATGATTGTCACCCCATAACCATTTTTGAAAACACAAGGCCCTTAAAATAAATACGGAAAAATATGGGGCTCTTTTAGTTGATTTTTGGATTTTTTTCCTCCTCTTTTTAGGCAGTCCAAACACACCCTTACTATAATTGAAGGTTGTGCTTTCGTTGAATAATCCAAACCCAAGACTCGAATGGATTTCCATACAAAATGAAAACAATTCAGACAGGTGAAATTGAAGTGTGACCTGAAAGCAAACTTAAAGCAGAGGAGAAGAAAAATATAGAAACCCCTGACGGCAATGGGATTCAAAAAGTGATTGGTAAACAAAAGAGAGGCACAATTTAGGGAAAGTTTTCAACAAATAGTTCCCCACATATATTTCACTGGAATCATTAAACCCCTCACGAGATTATACCCTAAACTTAGTTACCACATAAAAAGAAAGGATTCTAAAATAAGTTTTGAAAAAATGGGTTCTTGATATAGATACCCAAAAAAAAAAAAAATCCACATATCGCATGTCTTAATTATTCTCCATCTCTAAAAATATCATCAAATATCTACAAACAAAGTAAGGTCAGACAAAATATATCCTTGCTTTGACCTCTGTTCAGCGTATCAACCTAATTGCTACCCACAAGAAAATTAAGATTCTCCAACAATCGGTTTATTTAGAGCATAATCTTAAAGATCATTTTGCACACTGTTATCATTTCTCAAACAGACCCTAACTCCGACAGAGTGCCAAGATGCAAGCAACATTCCTCTTAATACATGGAACCTTCAAGTGTAAAATTCAGTAAAAGACACGTCTTTCATAAATGACTCATATCAGCAAATACAGACGTGCCCGCGTGCTGGGGCGGTTAATCTGGCGCCAACCAGCTCTTTAAGTGATCTACAAACATACAATCAATAGCGAACACAGATTCACATCCATGACAAGGTTAACAGTGAATAAAATGTTTACTTGCTACCTGTGGCGAAGTTGCAGTTGTCCCAGAATTCTCTTGTGATTTAACGAATGAACGATGATGTTGCTGCATCTGCTGAAACTGCTCCAGCTTCAAAGACAGGTTTATTCCATTTGGAGCATTAACTTGGCTCACCTCACCATCTTCAGAAGGCATGCAATTGACTCCACTTGAGTGAAAGCTTGCTGGAGATGTATCGTATGGTTGATCACCATTGAAGGAGTACAAAGGTACAGTTTTTAATCGAGTGCGCAATATCTTGAAAGCTGCACTTTGCTGCACAGATATCTAGTTAAAGTACAACTGAGTAGCATATAGACAGGACAATAAAAACAAATTAATAAAAGTTAACAGACAGGCCTTCAGACAGAAATTATCCAAATATACCCAATCATAAAGTTGGAAGCCTCACGAGAAGAATTGTGAAAGCCAGCCAATCACTGATGTAGCAAGGACTAGGGTTGCTAACTCAATGGGAAACAAATAATTGTCCCAAACTAAGGTCTTATTCTTCTCTACTATAAGATTAGGTACAAGCTATACAGGCTACAAAAAAAGCTACAAGGAGCTGTGAGTACCAGAAAGAAGTCCAGCATTCCCTGATTAACAGACACTGCTAGTGTAAAACATCAAGCCGAAAAAGAGGCTCCATCAAGGTCATAACCGGTGCCACATCAGCAGCCTTCATTGATAGTCGACAGTGATCACGTTTCACGCCATTGATTTAGGTATGGAAGACTGGACAAGCAATGGACTTTACTTGACCAAGTTCTAATTTTAGGACAGGGACAGTGTTCTCCAGATACAAATGATGTCTCGACATTTCACAAATTAGAAATGCAGTCCAATGTCATTTCATTCAGAAATTTGGATATATATTGAAATTAAACCAATAACCATATTACAATCACAAACTACAATACTAGATATCCACATCAACTTCTCTATCATTCAAAGAACAAAGTTCACGTTACAACCAGCAATCAGTACTGTTAAAATTACAGACGGAGATTCTTTTTCCCTGCCTGTTGTCATCCCCACTCACACTACCACAAATTCTGGACAGGAATCCAGCATGCCTCTTCTGTCCTCTCCTGAGAGGTGTCATGTACACAGATACAGAAGGCAAATTAAGACGTCTAGGTATCATAGGTCATACTAACAGAGAAGATTGCAGAGCTTAACTGAATAGTACTTTTTTTTTTCCCCGCTTCAAGCTCACAGGCCACAGCTATGACGATCCTATGCAGATTTTTCAAGATAATGTACATAAATTCTTGATGACGCCCTAGGAGAACAGAAAGAGTTTTTCTGCAATGGTTATTTAAGCAAAGAATTCACAGAAAATCTTCAAAGAAGTATTTAAAAAGTTTTAAAAACAAATTAAGGGAGAACTTAAATAGCCTCCAAAGAAAATAGAAACAGTAGTCATCTCTTCCTCCTTAAATACCTTTCCAGCAAAGCAAACTGGAATTATCTAATGAGCCCAGGATTATTATTAACAAACCATTCAAAAACCACTCTAAAACTTCTGCAATGTCACTATAAACAATATTCTTAGCTTTGCAAGTATTGTCTTGCTAGGGACACAGCATGAAGTCATCAACCCAACACATTCAAGATTACAAGCCACCACCCTCCCCACAATAGAAAGGTTCTCCATTGAAGGGATCTCCTCAACAATACTTAGTACATTAGCATCTTAACATCACTGGTCCTTAGAGATAAATTTCTCTTTCTTTAAGCAGAGATGTTACAGAACAGTTCCAAATCTGCAATAGCTCACACAGATCATTCCACTTTCTACTTCTTTCAAATGTTCATAAATATGATATTGATTTACAGCTTACCCCAACCGTATTCCTCACTTATCTTCAACTATGTGAAAAGCTGGCATTATGTAAGATACTACTGTTACTGTCCACAATATATTGAACTATCTTCCTTTTCAGTCCTAATACCCCCACTCCAATATTCTAGTCCTATCATTAACCCCCTCCCCTTCCCCTTTGGCTGTGTTAAAAAAGAATGTGATACACACTCTCAATAAGGACGGTGTAGGATCACAGCCGGTGAATGAGATCACGCCTGAAAACATGGCTCTGCAGTAAAGGAGCAACGACAGTTCCTTGAACCATGCATCATCCACTGACCCATCTTGGAGAATAAGGCCTAGATGGCTAGACCCCAACAAAACCTATCTAGTTTTCCTAGAGTGCCACTAGAAAGCTAGAAGTGATTATTTCAATCAGAAGCACAGGGCATACGCAAATATGCAAATCTAATATTATGTCTATTCAAAAACATTTTGCACTAGTTAGCATCAGCCCTCGGTGAGTCAATACCAATTTGCATATTTATATTTGTACTGACGTATTATTGATGTAGAACCAAGGGAATTCTCACAAAGGAATTCACTCAATTCGGTTCAATAATTATCAAAGTCTGCCTTATCTCTAATACACGAGAGATTTATATAGTGAACAATCCTAACGCAATAAGGAAACTAGAATATATAATCAACTACTATTAAAATACTAACCTAATATTATCCTAATATCTTACGAAACAAAATATCACTAATTTATGGCTAAATATCCTTATTTTGCTAATTCTAAAATATTGCTAAAATTAACTACTAAAATAGTTAATAAAATACAAAAGGTCTCTAAATGTATGGAAAGATATTGATATCTTAACCGATCCTTAACTCTTATCCTGCATCAATTATGGCACATATCTGACTATTCTTTAACAAGGCTAGTCAGATTACCGAGGGGAAGCACTTTAACTGAATCAGAATATCAACCAAAACACGAGAAAAGGAAAAAGAAATAATAAAAATGATTGGCAAAAGCAAAGACTGCAGCCCCTCCCTTATCTCGATTAGGGATGTAAACAAGTCAAGCTAAGCCCAAGATGGCCAAGCTCAAAGCTCAGCAGGCTTTCAATGTACAGGCTCAGTATTCCATTGCTGGGCTTGGTTGGGTGCATTGTACTTTTTTCCCATTAAAATTTACCAAGTTCAATGTTGAAATCAAGTTAATGCTAGATTTTTCATCAAATACCTGAAATAAGGGGTTGATAAAACTTTGTTAACATTAGGGGTATAGTCCAGTGAAGCTCGAATTTTGTATTGGAGTTTTCGGTTTTATAATTCAGATTTTTATGGAGGTTCGCTTGAAAATTAAATAAAACTATCAAACTTATACTTTAATATCGAATTTTGCTCCTTCTCCCTTCTTCCTCCACTTTTGAATTTCAATGTTTTTACTGAGTAATAACTTAGGTCCTTTAATAAAATGCTCTTTTGCCAATACTATCAAATAGTTCACTTAAGTTTTTTTCAATTACAAAAAAGAATTAAACATTTTGTTCCTTCTGTTCGATGAAAGGAAGGATCCCAAAGAATCAATCTTTCTTTTAGTTGTTGAATCACACATACCCATAGATCATACATTTTTACCATCCAAAATACCTAAACAAACATAACAAAGCCAACCCTGAGCCGAGCATACCAAGCCTCATAATTGGTTCAATAGAAATCTGAGCCGAGCTTCGGTCAAACTGAGCTTGAACCAAGCTTTGACCAAGTGAAGCCTGAAGATTCACAGAGCTGGCTCAACTCTTTTACAACCCTAGCCTCAATAGTATGCAGGTTACAGAGAAAGGGTTACCTGGGGAAGCACCATAAGCAAGCCATAAAGAGCTTTTAATAACCATCTATATCTACCAGGCTCCAAAAGCTGCAAACAAGAAAATATTGAATCATGCATTCATGCTTTCTGCCACAAATATTATTGACAACTGCTAATCGTAAAATAAAGTCTTCAAAGAAAATTATCACCATCAGATATCCAAAGGACATTAAATATCCTCCAAAATTAAAATTTGAACCAATTTGATACAAGATGATCAAATTCCGGAGATGCTTGAAGCAGAAACAACAAAACAGTGAAACAGAATGATGTTTAAATTACATTACCATCATAGAGGGATTTTATATGACATTACAACACTAGCCCATCACTATGGGATTTGATATTACCCTGATAACTTTGCTTTACAAAGAAATTCCAGCAAAGCATGGGCAATTTGATAAAAGGGTGAGTTTTAACCCCCACCCCAAAAAAAAAAAAAAAAAAAAAAACCACCCACCCACACACACACACACACAAAATCCCACCAACCCAAAAAAAACACACACTTTGTTATGTTGTATAAGATATACCATTGTGGCCTTGTGGGGATTGATGTACATCTTGGGTGCCCTTAAATTCAATTGGGATAATTCCAAGAGGATGAGTAACCCAAGCTAAATGATCTATTCTTTCACCCAAATACATCAGAAACGAGTGAACAAGAGAAAGCCTTAGATTAGTTTATGACTCTCTTTATCAAATTCCCTGAAATAGACAATCAAACACAAGAACTAGAATAGTACAATTCTTCCTTTGACTCGTTTTTACTCTGCTTGACCACGACCTCGACCTCCATTGACTAGAATTTCATCAAGGTAGCTTGACCAAGAGGCATTACTACGTATGGTTAACCATCCTTATAGCTCATAGTGTCTTGGGTATGTCAACTCTATAGTAGGTGATCATATATCCACCATCCTCCCCATGTTGTAGAGAATTCATCCTAAAAACTCACATGTTGGTCATCAACCCAACAAGTGTCAAAGCCATTTCTTGAAAACTTGGAAATACTCAGCAACAACAACAAAAAACTCCCATGAAAAACACGTTTAAGCGTGGTCTGGGGAAATACTTGATAATCACACTTGATCTCAATCTTCTTAAGGCATGGAGTTGATGCATCTATAAAGCCCTAGATAACACAAGCATGAGTTTTTCATTTACAACTTCCCCAGTGGATTTAGGAAGTGTTCAATCCCGTAGAGAGCTGAAAGCTTTGTCTTTTTGTTACTAGCACCCCATTTCATCACGTGTTGAACCGTAATCTAAAAGTATGGATGGCTGGAAATCCACCATTAGCTCTTACATTCAACAACTCATTAGAACCACTCCATGATTCATATAACAAGTATCCCAATTCCCATGCAAATAAGATAGCTTCCCATGTAATCACCAATGAGTTAAATATTCACTTTATTCTTCCCGGTCCATGGATGGACAAGCATCATACTCACTCTCACTCACACTATATACCATCATATCACCCTTGACGCAAGTCTTTGAATAGAGGATTGAAAAACTTGGATCAAAACCCTCAAATAAGCATGTGGTGTACTAATGCAATCAAGAGAGTATCACCATACAATCGTACTACCCATCTAGGAGCTCCTTACATTACATAATCGAATATGCATAATCCAAATCAAAAAGGGCATGAACAGTGCATTTTGCTTTTTGGAGGGGGTTCTCTTGTGGTGGTGGACTATTTTGTGGGGCAATTTCCTATGGAAGGGTAAGGAGAGGATTCTCCTTTTGTCTGCTTAAAAGCAAGATGATTGAGAGGCTTAAATGAGGGGCTATGATAATGGGGCATTAGAAGTAGTGTTGGCTTTCTTTTGTGGAATTTGGTAATGGGGGTTTCCAAGATTCTCGTCAACCTTGGTTAGGTAATCCAGGTTTAAGGTAGCATTAAGCTAAAAAACAAACCACCAAAACACATGAATCACCACACCAATATGATGAAAATACATATTACTACATTTAGGAATAATAGCATTTAGTACATTTTATAATTTATTTATAGTTTCCTCTGATAATTAGGATATTATAGTTTCTTAGTTCGATTAGGAATATTATGCTGTTTTCCTATTTCTATTAGGTTTAGCATTAGGAAGATTGTTTACCTATAAATAAGGGCTTTGCTAGCTTTTGAGAGATACATTACGTTACTTGTTGAATATTAAATATTATGAATTCTTATTAAGCACAGAGATGCCAATCTTTGCATGTATCCATCACGGGGAGGCTAAATTCTTTTCTTAAATGCAATACAAGGATGTTGAATTCTCATCTTTAGCTTTTATTTATTTTCCCGTTCTTTGTCAATTTCGTATCAGAGCAAATTCTCTATCAACTTGGTATCAGAGCAAATTCTTGATCCTGAAACTCACCCAAACCCTAATTTCTGCTGCCATCCAATCTTTGCCAAAACAAAACAAAACAAAAATGTTCTAATCTTCAACCCCAGTTGTTACCTTGCTGGCTGTTTGTCTTCAGCCGTCAACCACCACACAGCCAGCCACTCGAAGTTTTGGCCTACTGTTGTTGCGCCCGTACATGTTCATGCATGTTGTGTTTCGGTGACAAGGAGTCTTCGTGGTCTAGTTGTGCTGTTGCGTAAATGATCAAATTTTATTTGGTAATATTTTAAATCTTGGTTTGCTTATAGGACACTTCATAATAAGTTGGTTGTTAATTTAGCTGCTTTGAGCTTCGAACTTACTTTTCGATTAATTTTTTTTTATTTACATGTTCACTAGAGCAAAGATATGGAAAGAAAGAGTCGAACCATGTTAGGCAAGAGTTGGAGATTGGGATAAAGCAACGTATGAAAAGATTGAAAATTTAAAAGGGATTGAGGAAGATCTACTAGACTTGTCAAAAGAATTACCTCTGGATAGATTATCACTTTGAGAGTCACTTGCGGAAGACATTCGTGGGATCGTGAGTCGGTTCAAGAGTCATAAAAGTTCCGGTAAGAATGAAGCAAAAAGTGAGTCAATCTTCAAGTGATACTGAGGATGAATAGATTTGCTCCAATGTGCACTTAATAATTTACCTCCTGATTTATCTATTAGTTCAATCTTCCATGTTGAGGATTTGACGGTTTACCAAGGCACTTTTGATTCTCCCATGTTTTCTACGAGTCTCACAAGTGGTTGTACAACTTCATCCGTTGTTGTGCCTACATTGACGTCTGTTATACCCTCTATTGTTGGTAGTGGAAATGTTGATGTCAATCTAGAAGATAAAGTGTCTCCGAAAGCAACACATGATTACAAGGCCTTGCCTACTTATGGCCGTTTTCTATTTAGTCCTCTAGTTAAACATGAGGAGGCATTATGACCAACAATGGAGTATATCAACTTATTTCCCCCAATGAAAGTTTTGTTGGCAAGAAGCTTCATCCACTTCTTGAACTACTACTTTTTAGAGAAGTTGAATGTTGTGCAGATTTTTCATATTTATGGCGAAGTGAATATGTTCTTTTGTTGGATTGTCATCTTTCCAACTTCTACAAAATTCGAGGCCGTGCTTTTTGCTACTTGGAGATTCGTTGTGTTGATTTGCTGAATGAGTACCTTCATGCAAACTCTCCGCAGGTGAGTTCTTTCAAGTCGCGGAGAATGATGGGAATACATATTAATATATTTAGCAATAATAATACTTAGTGTATTCTATAATTTCTTTATAGTTTCCTATTATAATTAGGATATTATAGTTTCTTAGTTTAATTAGAAATATTATGCTAGTTTCCTATTTCTATTATGTTTAGTATCAGGAAGGTTGCTTGCCTGCAAGGTTTTGCTAGCCTTTGTGAGATACACTGCATTCATTATTAAATATTGAAAAATAATGAATTCCTATTGACTAAGCATAGGGATGCTAATCTTTTCTTAAATCTAGCATGGGGATGTTGAATTCTTTTCTTGAATCTAACATGGAGATGTTGAATTCTAATCTTTAGCGTTTATATATTTTCCGTTTCTCAATCAGCTTGGAATTAAAGCAAGTTCTCTATCAAAATACTCATAAACATCTCATCACACCATATTACTACAAAATAAAGTCATCAAACAACCAATGCACGAAAATCCAAGACTAAACGGAACTCCATATAACAAGAGACAAAAAACAACTCCAATAGTATGAATCCATGCCAACCCCCTATTAAAGCTACATTTATCAAGGAAAACCTTGCCTTAGTCAATAGAGTATTGGAGAACCCAAAAGAACAAGATTGCCAAAGATACATTTTGACACCTTGTTCATTTAGTCTACATATCTTGAGAATACAGGATCATGAAGTCGTATCTTTGGATCATGATTTAGAAGACAGGTTAAGCTTCCCGGCAAACCATCACATGAGTCAATTGAACGTCATACTCTCATATGACCGTACCAAATTAACCTTGTTCAGGTGAACTTAATGCATCCAGCTAATGCTTCTTTTGTTAGATTTTGACAAAGTGAAGCTATGTTTTCCTCCAGCACCAAGTTGCGTGATGATCTGATAATGAATAAGCTACTTGACGTCATCAACTTACTCATGAAGATTTGCATGGAGGTTAGTTTTGATATGGATGCCTAGAAGATTGACACACATCTAGTTATGTGTGTTTTAGCTAACAACTTTTGAGTTAGCATTTACCTTAATGAAAGGGTTTTGTTTAGTCTCTTTATTAAGCTAAGTAGGTGAATTAAGTTATAAATTGTTTAGATAAACCAAACTAGAGGTTTCCTTTCTGTTAAGAAGCCTAAGTAACAAGAGTTAGCTAGTTGTATGCTTGCCCTTAGAATGTCTAACCTGTGTATTTAGTTTTCATAATCTGAGTTTATGAACTTAAGCATTCTGCTTGATCTCTGAGTTAGCTAAGACTCTCGTCCACAAACTTTTGTCTCTTCAATTGGCTATTCAAGTAGCGATAAGATATGCGTGTTGATTCTATCTAGTATTGTTTTTGTATCTTGATTTAGCTGAGTAGAAGATGTTTCTATATCTTAGTTTAGACAACAAGTTCATCATATGTGATTCGTTGATTATGGTGATTTTGTATCTTGTCTGTCTTTAACCATTTGTTTTTCTATCCTTAAACTCAGTTCCAGTCTCAATTAGGGTGAATCGGTGAGAGTAACTCATATGCTTGGTTAGCCTCGCATTCTAATCAATTTTTGTAGCCACACATACGTCATTGCTATTAGAGCTTAGTTACCATCTTGGTTGAGCTTCCAACCTAAGCCAAACACATTTTCTAGTCATAAAAGAACCCAACCATGTATAGCAGTCTGAACTCCACTCAAATGGTAGAACAGGCTTTGAAATACAAAGCTTAGTCAGAGGGAAGAGTGAGAGTGAAATACGTGTACAATCAGTTGAAGCACTTCAATGCACAAAAAACAATGCAACCTCAAACTTTGGAAGTAGAAGTGGAGGTACATCAAAAAAGTCTACATTCTCTACAATTATTCTTAGTGCTTAGTTTGGTCTCTACCAGACACTTATCTATATCGTTGGCAAAAATGCTTATAATCAAGGCCTGTTGGTGGTCTTCATAATAGTTTAGTGCTGTCAATCTATTTGCCCTAGAGTTTCTAGACATGTCGCAATGCATGGTGTTTCATTATCCTCAACTCTCAAGTGTTGCAAAGGTGGCAAGGTAGCTTCCTAATTACTCTTGAAGATCAAGGTGCTTGAGTATATTCAAATAGTCCTTCCCCCTTACTTAGAAAATGCAAAATGTTGGCCTCCTCCACCAAGAATGCAACCCATGGGGTAGTTTGTTTTTTACTATTATAACTTTTGTCCCTTTTGTACCAACATATATGGCGGTTGATTTAGGTTAGGTTTCTTAAGTTCTTAACCCTTCTCTAAGGCTTGTAAACTCTATTTAAAGGCTTATAAGGGCCTCATCTTGAGTAGATGATCATTAAATGAAAATTTGTACAATGGTTAAATGCCTCTTTCGAAATCTTGTGGCTCTTTATGGGATTGTGTTGGTGGTGAGTCCAAGTAGTTCCTTTATACATTTGAATGGTGGCCTAGCCTTTAATTCACGTGTTGGTGGTTCTTTTAGATAAATGTCGTAGCTTGTTTTAGGGTTTGATCATATCATGTTACTGTTTTATTGTTTTTCTACAGACTGCTAATAATCTCCGTGATGGAAAGCAAAATTAGAATATTTAGGTATAATAATATTCAGTATATTTAACGATTTCATATAGTTTCCTATTCTTGTTAACAATATTATAGTTTCCTAGTTTGATTAGGAATATTATGTTAGCTTCCTATTTCTGTTAGGTTTAGGAGGTTGTTACCTATAAATAAGGGCTTTTCTAGCCTTTATGAAGCCACTACATTGATATTGAATATTGAATATTATGAATCCTTCCTAATTATGCACAGGGATACCAAACTTTTCCTGAATCCTGCACAAGGATGCTGAATTCTTTTCTTGAATTCAACACGGGGATGTTGAGTTTACATCTTTAGCTTTCATCTATTTTCTAGTTCTTGTCAAATTGGTATGAGAGCAAGTTCTCGATTCGGAGCCTCACCCAAAACCCAAAATTCCGCTGCCATCCAATTCTTAGAAAAAAAATCTGCTCAAATTTTCAACCCGAGCCACTGACCTGCTGCCCCAGTTCATCTCCCCACCAACCACAAAACTGCCAGTTCTGGGTGACTTTGCTGCGGTGTCATGTGTATTAGTCGCTGCTGTGTCTTGCTGCTCAAGGAAGCTGGCAAGAAAGTCTGTTCTGGTGCTGGTTGTCATCGCACTGCTACTGGTTGTCATCGGACTGCTGCTGCTGTGTTTTATGTACTGCTGAGTTTCAGTTTCCTTTTTGTTGCCATGTTATCTTCAGTCCAACATGGCTGCTACACAAAAAGCTTCCAAGCCAACTGTTAAAGTTGGAACTCAATTAAGAATTCCCCCATCATCTTTTAAATGATCTTATCGAATTGTTGGATAGAATTGGAAGCCTTTCTTTTGTCCAAGGTATTTCAGTCCCCTCCAAGATCCATTCAGGATGCACTTGAACCACCACGGGGACTCTTGATTTCAGAAGTGCTTTTTAATCAAGCCAACATTGATGTTAGGATTGCTCTGTCCTCATCCCTATCCAAGCTTATTCGAATCACTGCTCCAGATCCTCCATTTGATGATGAGTCTATGAAGAAAGTTTTTGCGTTGATCGATACATTTTTTCATAACATAGAGGATACAACTATCTATCATACCATAAAAGGCTCCATGTGCTTAAAACTGTGGCTGAAGTAAGATCTTATCTTGTGATGTTAGATCTTAAATGTGACGCTCTTGTCTTGGATATTTTTCATTATTTTCTTGCATCCATTAGGGACTACCATCCACTTATAATTCTCTCACACATCATGTCCATTCTTTGTGGTCTTCTGCAAGAAGCTGAGGATTTTCTAGTACAGTTCCTTGTTTCGATGCTATATGATGCACAGAATGCTAGAGAATCACATATTGCACAAAGTTTATGCAACGGTGTGACAATTGTGTGCATCACAGATTCCACCATTTATGAGTGTTCAAATTGAAAATCAAAAGCCTCTTGAAGTTCTGGCTGTTCAGATTATAGGCTCTGAATGTCCTCCTATTGCTGAAATTGAAAGTGATACCCCAGAGGAGCATCCAGAAGTTATTGAGGTGCCTACAATGTGAATTTTCTATTCAGTCATCAAGTTAAAGATGTGGAGAATTCAACAACAATGATAGAGTATATTGATTTCTTTCTCCCTGGAGAATGTTTTGCTCGTAAGAAGCTACATCCCATCATTCAATTGCGACTTTTTCTAGAGAAGCTCAAAGTTGTGCGCTATTTTGTTATCTGTGACGAAGTGAATCTGCTCTTCCTTTGTTGGATTTTCTTGTTTCTACACTTGTACAAAACCAGAGGCATGTTTTTCGCAATTGGGAGATCTATTGCGTTGATTTTCTGGTTGCGTATCTTCATGCAAACACTCCAGAGGCGGGTTTTTTCAAGCCGGGGAGAATGATGGAAAGCAAAATTAGAACATTTAGGAATAATAATATTTAGTATATTCAATGACTTTATATAATTTCCTATTCTTATTAGGAATATTATAACTTCCTAGTTTGATTAGGAATATTATGTTAGTTTCCTATTTTTGTTAGGTATAGTAGTATTAGGCAGGTTGTTTACCTATAAATAAGGGTTTTCCTAGCCTTTACGAAGACACTACATTGATATTGAATATAATTATGAACGCGGATGCTAATCTTTTTCTGAATCCAGCACAGGGATGCAGAATTTTTCTCTTGAATGTAATTCGTTATCTTTAGCTTTTGTTTATTGTCCAATTCTCTATCACTCTTTTGGTGAATGCTTATTTTCATGTCTGTCATTTGCTTATTTTCTGAGCTTACCTGTTTTCCTCCCAACACAGTCCAGAAATAGATGATAAATGCATAGATAAACCTTAAATAGTTTACTCGTGTGTCATATTACTATGCTCAACATTTGAGAGATGAAACTTAGGCATTCATGAGAGAAAAAAAAACCATGGGTTACTATGACTAGGTTTACAAAGGAAGAAAGATTGGGTTAGCTCCTACTCATCCTACAAATCATAATAAGCTTAAAGTACATAAAAGCAGAGCACCTCAGCTAAGAAGCAATGTAATTGACCACATTTTCTAACTACATACAATGTTTCCAATAGAAAGAATCCATTTGAAGTTGTGGATGGTGCTGTTCCTAGACTTCCTATTGATTTACTGCCATTTCCCATTGATTCACAACTTCTAGTGTTTGCTGAAACATTTGTTAAGCATATTCATGACGTGCGTGTCAAATTGCACAGACTAATGAAAACTAAGAGCTTGCTATTGATGTGTATCGTATAAAGTTGAGTTTGGTGAAGGTGATTATGTGATGATCTGCTCGATTTCCAAAATATTCTTTTCATGACTTCTTTATTCGACCATTTGGTCTTATCATATTTTTAAATGGCTTAGCTCCAAGGTTTAATTAAGTTACCTCCTGATTGTGTATTAGTTCTATCTTCAATGCTTAGGATTTAACATTTTATCGAGAAACATTGGAGCCTCCCAAATTTCATGTGAGTGTCACTGGTGTCATGCCCGTATTGCCTCCTATTGAGCCCTTTTCTACTGATGAAGTTGAAGGCATTCTTGATCATGACATTGTTAGCACTTGGTTACTACCGGTGGCTTTCAATGTGTCTTGGTTCTGAAGTAGACATTGAAAAGGTCTTCCACGTGATAATTCTTGGGTTCATGTTGACAATTTGTTTTTCTTGAATACCACAGGAGAATGTTAAATTCCTTCAATTGTTTGCTTACTCTCCCGTTCTCTAACAAGAAGTCCGTTCAGAAAAACACTTGGGTTCTTAGTAGCACGAGGAACACATGAAAGGTTTATATTTCAACCATTTTCTAACAGTCTTAAAACTTTGAACCTCAGAGCCCTGGATAAGCCATATTCATCGTGTTGAGGATTTGCTTGACAATCACATGATATCTCAGTAGAATATCTGAATACAGTTATGAATACACTTGAACTGGATATGGAAATATTACGCACCTGCAATCTCAAATAAGCAAAGGTTGGAGTCTCTAGCAAACGGATCAATTTGTCAAGTTGTACCAAGAATTTTACGTTGATATCCTCTTCCACTAGTGATTGAATCACGATGCTGGCAAGCTGGTATGTCTATTTAGACAGAGAGAGAGTGAGTGAGTGAGTGAGTGAGAGAGAGAGAGAGAGAGAGAGAGAGAGAGAGAGAGAGACATGAATCATCAAAGATGGGATATCAACAATTACCTGGGCTAAAAAGCACAAACTAATGACCGGCATAGGAGAGTGGCACCATGAAGCGTACAAAGCATCAAAAAGAGCCTTCCCAGCATTGTTGACTAGGGATTGTTTCAATAATGCCCGAAGCTCCGATAACTCAGACGACGTAAGTAGAATTAAATTTAGAGCCTATAAGTGAGTAAATCTCAGTTAAAGGTGTAGATATGTCGTACTTTTAGATTCATGTCACCGTTGTTGGCATTGATTGCTATAAAAGAGGCATGTGCTACCCATGCTCTTCCATCATCTAAATAAACTACGTCAAATTGCATCGTTTTTCTTTCTGCTTAAAGGGGTGCTGCAACAGGAAGGACATTGTATTCAGTCTTGGCCCATCTAATCAAGCCTTTTGCCCCAAGCCCCTCCCCTATCAAATTTCTAAGTTTCACCCCAAAATTTGGTAATTACATTCAAGCAAAATGTACAGCTATTAGTTAACACTAACACATACGTATATGCATCTAATCAAACAGATAGGAGTTGAAACACCACATATGTATGAGCCTGTGTTTGCGCATATAATATGCTATGAACATGTGGGCATGCTTGTATATGTATCAGGATTTCTTATCTAACCTACCAGCTATGAGTCATGATTCCCTGCATGCAAATCAGTAATCATCTGATGGATTTTTTCACCTGAACCACAATGTGCCCTGTACGTGTGTGCATGTGTTACTCTAATCGTAGGATTGCAAACCTAACCTACCAGCTACGAGTTGTGAGTGTGATTACATACAAGCATATTAGGTGTCATCAGACAGATTTCCTGACCTGAACCATGATGGATGCAAAATCAAGATCAGTTTCTCGTTCAAGAATAGTAGAGAGTTCACGGTATACTCTTTCAGCACCCAAAAGTACACAGAGCCACCGGATTATCAAGGCACCTCGCCTGAAACAAGAGAGAAACTAATTCTAGACATTGAGGAAACATATGTGCTCCGGTCAAAGACGATAAAAGGAATATGGGACGCTAATATACTTGACCTTTGGGGTATTGGGCTATAATATGCTAACCTTTAACATTAGACTAGTATACCAACCTTTTGGGCCTATTTATCGATCATGTACTAACCTTTGGTGAGGATGAGTAAAATTGGACACTAATATACTGGCAATGGTCGTATACTAGCGTCCAATTTTACTCATCACCGCCAAAAGTTAGTACATTAATGACAAATAGGTCCAAAAGGTTAGTATACTAGTGTTCAATGTTAAAGGTTGGTATATTGCAGTCCAATACCCCTAAATGTGAGTATATTAGCATCCGAAATTCCTAAATAAAACAAATAAATGATTTTACAAAGAAGAATTCAGTGTGGTACTGTAGACGACTTACTTCTCTAGAAGAGAATTGTCATTACGGAAATTGTCAACCAGGTAAATCACAAGATGATGGAAGTGCATCTGCTCATTTGCCACAGAAGCAAGCACCGCAATCACCAATAGCACAACCTATCATATGAATTCAAAGTGGTGTTTGTCATAAAAAAATACAAAGAAACTCACACAAACAAGTGTAACAAGGAAAGATGAAATTAAGTTGACATGCAACTGGAAGTACACAGAGAAGAATTCACATCCAGCAGATTCAGAAACTGAGTATTTTACCAAATACAGTTTAAATTGGCTATTCAATTCAACTAACAGCTATATTATGATCACATATACTGCCTTTAGAGTGTAACATTGACAATTGTGTCTGAAAACCATATGACACCAGACAGCATCTCAGAAATGACTGAAGAGGGAAAAGTGTGTCCTCAGTTGCAGAATTTGGGACTCCAGCTTCATGTTTCCCCTTTTTGCACTATATTTATTTCTTTCTGTTGTTTTACCCAAGGAGGCAGGAGATCCAAGAAGATATGAGGGCCTGAAGCTTAGTGAGACCTCACTTGATGCCCCTTAACATGTCAGTTACTCGAAAAGGATGATTCCAGTATTTGGTCAACAAGTATCCGGCACAAAATGAGTGAGGACATTTCCTTTCTGTATGCAGTGCCCATTCATTTCTGTATGGAGGGTCCTTATACGGTGCCAGCTTGCCATTCCACAGCATAGTAGCAGATAGGCAGGCGCCACGACGAGAATTTTCTTTCTTGAGCTGCTCCTCCATTAAACAGAGTTAGGTTTTTCGTCTCTCAAACAAGAGCAACTAATAAGTTCCACATAGACACTAAATGATAGGGTGCGACAACATAGGCAATGGTAGGTATTAACTACCACGATGCTATTCAAATTTGGAGACTAGTTAAATCTTCTTCCTATCCCATTCAGCTCACTAGCTGAAAGTCTATGCCCAGATATTGCATGATGTGGCAGAATAACCCTTTTGTAACCATCAACACGGGTAAATCAGTCCATACCATGTGGTGCTTGATGAGCATAGAAATTTGAATTCTGTCAATTTTGTTGATAATATTACTGATAAAAGCTGTACTTGCTTTTTTGTAAATGGGCGACATCCCCTTGGTGTTCTTTTAATACATATTTCAATTACTTGTCAAAAAAGGTCTCTCCAACCATACAGTTACCTTTTTTTATTCTTAGTAATCTTACACCCTAATATAGGAGGTAAAGGAGATAACATAAATTTAGTTCAAAGAAAGCAATTGAGCTATCAATAATTTCTAAGATACAAATAATATATTACTTTCAAACAGAACTGAAAATGATAGCATCTAATATACTGACCTTTAGAGGTATTTGTCTGTAATATACCAACCTTTAACTTTGGCAACTAATATATTGACCTTTAGATCCGTACTGCTGTTAGTATACCAAACTTACTCAAATTTGGTCTACTAACAGCAGTACGGATATAATTATCAGTATATTCGTTGCCAAAGTGAAAGGTCGATATATTAAAGACAAATACCCTCAAAGGTCAGCATATTAGAGACCGATATCCCTTTAAAATATCAACTAGCAATTATTTTACCTTTGTACAGTATTTTTTTTCTTAATCCCTCAATATTAACACTTCAAAACATAAAAACATTGGAAGGGTAGCTACCCTCCCTCATCCTATGTTACTTTGACCTACCGTTGAGCCTTCTTATCACATACTAATCACTCCTCTTCCTTACATCCCAGACAGACCTTTAATAGATCCAGTTGTTCGACAATCAGTGACCAAGTTCAAGAAACTACCAGTTAGCAATACCAGAAACCTTTGACACTGGTGATCAGGGTTGAAAAGCAGCATTCATATAACACCAAAATGCATGAACTTTTGCTAGATATTTAACCAAATGTACTGCTTGTATTATGAATTATGAAACATTGCTGAATGAAATTACCTCATCTGATGGATCAGACAGTGCTTTCAGAAGTGTATCAAATATGTCATTAAGAACAAATAAGACCTACCAAAAAGTAAGCAATTTATTAGAACAATTACAAGGAGAAAGAATCGACTATCAATACAAGGGAAATGAACAAAGTGCACCTATCATATGATAATGATCAAATTGTTCCTTTCTAGAAATAGCAGAAAAGGGGATATTCAGAGTTACAGGGACAGAGGCTTGACCATAATACTTCCGGGGGAGGGGGGAGAAGAGAGAATTTTAGAGAGAAGGTTGTTGTCAAAATTCTGACTGCCATTGAAAGGAAGGGTGAATGGATACATTTAAGAGAAGTTTGTTGGCAAAATTCTGATTGCCATTGAACGAAAGCGTGAATGGATACATGTACAACTCCAGTGCCATCCCCTATTTTCCTGCTGATTCCAGCTCATTCCATAACTAATCTTCCCCAAAAGGGACATTAGCCCTTAAGCAGAAAATGCTACTATTAAGAAGATATTATGAATATTGACTAATGATGGAAAAGCAATAAAAACATGCAGCATCATACCACCTAGCCATACACTTATCGAGAGGGTTGTCCAAGATACCATGAAATCATTCACTGTGAGCAATATCACTAGAATTTTATGGACCATAAACAGGAAACATGCAAAAATAAATAAATAATGGCGTAATGAAGAGAGTGCGGTTTCACCATAACAATTAGAAGAGACTGAAGCAGAAAACTTCATAGCTCCATGGTCAATGAATGAAACCTCATTCACAGGAGAAAAACAAAAGCTACTTTAATGACACTGCAACTTTGGATAGGCAAACTAATCAAGGATTTTTTTTTTTTTTTTGGGGTGTAGTTTTAAAATTTAACAGAACAACAAAGTTGATTTCAATCAAGATATTCAGAATGCCAACCAAAAAGATTAGGACCCTTGGTCATAAGCAGAAAATTAAAGAACTGGAGATTCAAGGAGGTTGTGGGTGTAGATAGACAGTGATGCCCACAAGTAAATCTTTTAAAAAAGCAAATAAATAAATAAATAAATAAATAAATAAATAATAAATAAAGCTTGTTGAGAAGAGCAGTAGCACATCTAGTCCCAGGTATGCAAATATAAGAGTAGAAATATTTCTCCCACAAACCTAGTTGAGTTATATAAAATCCACTGTTCATCCTATATAATTGGAACATTAAGCTCAATTATACACTTTTTAAAAAACAGAAGTCAATGCCTCTAATCATAAAAAGCAAGATTTGACAACACAGATGGATGAAAGGACCACTATTATGTCATTATTTACAAGATACTTCAAGATCAAACAATACGCTTATCTAGAAAACAGCCATAAACAGAGGAAAGATGCCATGACAAAAACAATCCACGGCCATAACTACTACTCCAATAAAAGTTCTTTTAACACTATTCCCTCTCTCTTTCCTAAATAGATAGAGATCAATGATTCCAATAATGTTTCCTAAAAAACCACCCCCCCCCCACCCCTAACAAAAAAAAAAAACAGAGAGAAAGAAGGCCAAAAAGAAAGATAAAAAAAGCCTGATGCTACAGATTACTGAACAAAGTGTTGTGGAAGTACCTGTTCACGATGCCTCTCAAGAAGATATGAAATCCAGTGCAGGGCTTCAATTCGAGTGGCTTCCCATTCACTGGATAAATGTCTGGGGGGGAAAAGGTAACGGTGACCAAATACTCGTTGAAATAATAACCAAATGTGTAAGAAGCGATACAACATGCTAGTAAGCAAACATCTAAACAAGACATGTGATGCTTTAAAGAAGGAAAACTTCGTGAGAGGATATTCAAGCATTCATATCATGATGACCCAAGTACTAAGCCTAGAGTTCTTCACATTGTAAAAGGTTCACCTCTTTGCAACAGCAAGGATGGCTTCAACATCAAATCCTTCACCTGGAGTGGCTTGGACAGAGCGAAGTTCTTCGTTGGTTTCTCGAGCAACCTGAAAAATAAGAATAAGAGAGGGAAGCTTCTAACATGAGTTTTGTATCAAATAAATAAGATAGGAAAAAGAGTCAGAGTCAAGATATATAACTCACAACTCTAATTTTCTCCTCCTCATCAGAAATACAGGGAAGAATGGCTCCCAAAATATCAGCATAATACGGAACAAGTTGATCACCACCTAATTTTACAAATTCATTGATCTGCAGATTAAGAACCACCATCAACTGACAAATCAAACAATAAATGAACCGAAGATCAAAAAATGCATACAACACCAAGCAGAACAAGCAAATCCATAATAAGTATCATAATCATAAATCTGCAGAATCTGATAAAAATACTTACCCAAGTGATGGCAGTCTGCCTGGTAAATTCATCAGGAGAACCTGCTCTTTGTACCAAAATTTCAGCCATCCGGCCATAATCTACAGACTTTGACAGTATCAACAGTCTTATCAGCTTTTTTGGCCTTTTTAATAGAAAACAGTGCCCTCAGCTATTGAAAAATAAAACAATGTGGAAGGATAAAGAAATCTATAACAAGTAAAAATTATCAGCTATTGGTACAATATTAGAGCCTAACACAAAGATAATCAGCAAGACGAACAAATACAGCTTCATCTTCAGAAGTGGAATACTTACAGGAGAGTTCTTAATCTCTTGAAGAAACTCGGATAGTGCTGAATCAGCTTGTTGTCGTATTTCATGGCTAGAATCACTTAACATGTTAAACAAACCTGAAATCAACCATATCCTGTGAATTCACAAAAGTCGAAAGGAAAGAAGAACAAATATTTATAATCTTATGAAAATTTACCGTCAAGGAAATCAGGGAGAAAACCAAGCATATCGATGTCTGGAACACTATCCAAGACAGTAATCCAGCCAACCAAAAATTGGCGGACATATGGATTTAAGACATTCATACGATCCTTCAGCAATGGTATAAATTCTTCAATGCTTCACAACAGACAGAGAAGACACTATCAGAATTACATGATCCTACAGTAGCTTTGTGCAGAAGTACTATATGTGAATGCTTCACAACACACAGAGAAGACACAGTAGCGTGGCTCACCTGAATTGATCACTTTCTGTAACAATATCCTGGTTCCCAAAAAACAAGGTCAAGATTATTGAATATATAAGAAATTTTGACAATTATCTTCAAAAAAAATATATATAAACTGAAAAGCATCACCTTTACAAGCGCATCTAAAAGATGAGCCGCACTCTGAACATTAGCATCTGAATCTGCAGATAGCTTGCATAAAGCATCAAATATCTGATTAAAGAACGATATAAAATCCCCTCGCACCACCTGAAAAGGAGCAAACGTGAGAGATTTTACTAATATAGAATGACTGAAACACAGAAGTACTCCAATCTTACCTTGGCAATATTGTAAAAAGCTTCACAGGCATAATACCGCACTCTACTATCTTGGTCAGAAAAAGAATGGAGCACAGGTGGTACAATTTGCTGAAAAATGCAAGCAAAAGCAGAATATCAAGGGACGGTTGTCATTAAAAATGATAGCTAAAGAAGTGTGTGAGGATGCAAGCAACAACTCTCAACATCTACATCAGCTCCTAGGAGCTACAAAACAAGCACCCGTTGAGTATTTTTTTCTCCCGCCACCCCAAATTATTTGTGGGTTTGTCCAAATTGATTGGTCATGCATTTTTTAAGAAAATTAATTAACGAAGCTCTTTTAATGATAAATACCATTAATAGCCTTGATTTTTTATTTAAAAATATCATTTCAAATTCGATGTTTGGACTCTGTAATATACCAACCTTTAAAATTGGACACTAGTATATTTGACCTTTGGACCTATTTATCGTTATTGTACTGAAATTTGGTGATGATTAGTAAAATTGAACACTAGTATACCCCCACTTAACATGACTAAGTACATTAACGATAAGTAGGTCCAAAGGTCAGGTATACCAGTGTTCAATTTAAAGGTTGTTATATTGCAATCCAATACCCCCAAAGGTTAGTATATTAGTGTCCAAAAATCCTTTCAAATTCACTCCAAATCTGTTTTTAAATTCAAAATAAGGGTTTAATAATTTTGGTAAACTTGATATTTACAACTCACCTTTTCTAGGAAAGACAATATCATTGGGGCATCGAAACAAGGAATAGTCAAAATCTTGGGGAAGGGCCAAAATAGGCTTAGCCTTCGGAGTGGCCTTGGCAAAGCTTTTTAACACTAACATACAACATACACTTGCATGCATATAATGTGCACTTGCAGTCTTGCCTGCATGTAATGTAAATTTGAATGGCAAAACCAACCCTCGGTTTCATTTTCACAAGGAACATAAACAATGACCCAAAAATAAGCACTTCTTGATAGTATAATGTAAGTTTGAATGGTAAAGCCAACCCTCGGTTTCAGTTTGACAATGAACATAAACAATGACCCAAAAAATAAGCACTTCTTGATAATGATATTGATCTTTTCCTCAATATTCCCTTTTTTTGGACAATAAATAAAAATTTCTAAGTAAACATTATATCTATGTTGCTCTGACTTGGATACGAATGCCGAGGCACGTATATTATTATGATGGAAAAAAGATCATGGATAAGGAATTGTGGCTAAAACTTGGACACGGGTATAGGGACAAGAATAGTTATAGAAAGATAAAGGAATATACCAAAGAAGAGTAACTGAATAAAATTAAACTTATCTAATAATAGGAAATTTTTGAAAATTCATGATGAAGCTACGCAGATCCCAGTTCCCACTGTTTAGCAATTCCCTAAGGCCATGTTTGGTTGGAAAGATGGGAATAGAACTTGATACCTTTGGGTATCAAGTTTCCATACTTTACGTTTGTATGGACTTTTAGGGTACGGGACTTGATACCCAAAGGTATCAAGTTTCAGTTATTTGAGGGGTATCATATACTTCCCACTTTGTGTAGTATGGAATTCCATTCCACTTGGGCATCAAAAAGTTAACATTTTAGAAAAAGAAAAAACATTTTTGTTCTAAATGTTCCAAAGGTTTCATGTAACCCCATTCGTATCCTCCAACTCTAACCCTAGTTTCCTGGAACTAAGAACAAAGATGACAGAGAAAGGCCACCGCTACCGTCATTCATTGTCGGAGTCGGAGATAAAGAAGATGTCAAAGCCCATTTCACATGAAGAAGACACCAGAAACCACCACAATTATCTTTGGATCAGTGATGACTTACAAGTTGTCATGTTTTCTCTCTTCTTTGTCTTTCTCTTCTCCACTATTTTCAATTCGGGTCCAATCTGTGATGTTGAACTCACTCTTCTTCTCGCCATGTTTTCACCCTTCTTCTTCCCCTTCTCTATTTTTGATTTGAACTTTCTATATTCCCCCCCCCCCCCCTATTTTTGATATGTCATGTTAAACTACAATTTACTCCTCTATTTTTGCACCTTTTTTCCCCGTTTTCGGTCTGATTTTGTGATATAACCCTTTTTTCGATTTGAGCAAAGTTGTTGAAGTAATCATCAATGATTCCAATTTCTTCGAATGATGGTTTTGGCAATGAAAGTGATTTCGATCTTTGCAAAGTTGTTGATTTCCAATGTTCATTTCTTTTGATGTGAGCGAATTTAAGAACCGATGGTTTTGGCAATGAAAAGAGATGGAGTCTAGCAATAAAAAGTCTAACTCTCTTAATTTTGATAATGGAGTTCCTTGATTTTGATCTTTGCCAATTTACTTTAGATGTGATCTTGATTGGAGAATTAAGGGGGATTTGATGCTTTAATGGAGTTAATGAAGCAATTTCATTTTAAGTTTCAATCCAACCCCGCAAACCCACTTTATTAAAAATGAATTTTGGATTCATCCCATTACTGAACGAAACAACAAGAATTGGTCATTATTCCATTCTTAATTTGAACCAAACATTTAATTTCATGTATCAAGTTTCATTCCCATTTCTTTAGGTACCATTTTTGATTCCATCCCATGCCACTTCTATGAACCAAACAAGCCCTAAGTTAACGGGAAGTTTCATTTAATTCCTAGTCGTTCTTTCCTATGGTCTTGTTTAGCTTTTTTTACTTTTGTTTCACGCTAAAGAATTGGCATCCATGGTTACTATCTTAATTTATTCTTTTGAGTAAAAATAAATTTAAAATGTGAAAGTAAAAAAATGGAAGAAGCTTTTGTATCAAGAAAAGAAAAAAAAAATTGATGGTAGTCAGAGTGCCCATGACATAAGGGTTGCACAGAATAGACATTCGGTTGAGATGAAGTAATTCAACGCCACTCAATGAAGAAGAATACTTTTTTGAATTGTTGTTATCTATTCCTAATAGTTAAGAGATCTCATTACCTAATGCAAAACCTATCACTTACTCCGACTCTTCATTCTCCAAGTCGTACCCGTGTTGGACCCTTGATACCCGAGCAAGGGTACGACACTCGACACTTCAAATTACAATGAAAATGTATAAAACTTCTTAAAATAGATGAGGGCGAGACCTTTATCCATGTCCGATAAGGTCACGCGTACCCGAGTCCGAGTAACATAGAGCAAAACTACCTTCAAAGCAAGCAAGCCAGCAAACTACAAATGTCATCCTATAAAGGGCCAAGAATTGATCCTTGACAGAATGACCACCACATCAAACATAAGAGGATGACCACCACATCAAACATCACGCCAAAACAAAGCCCTAGCGCCATTCTTTACCTAAGATACACTTATGATTAAAACGATCTAGACTAGAAAAGATAGGCTTCAAAAAACCAACCCCGTGAGGTTGGGAAGTCTTCTTACTCCACCACCCCAGGTCATAAACACCACATTTCGCCTTAATCACCTTCCACAAAGCATCTTCCTCATTTGCAAATCATCAATGCCACTTCAACTTCAAAGCTTCATTCATCATATGGAGAGGTCTAAAACCAAGATCTCCCTCAATCTTAGGACGACCTATGTCATCCCACTTGACTCAATGAAACCATTGCTAGAATTATTGTTCAAAGGAAGTCTCTCATGATCTTCTCTAAGCGAGTAGCAACAGTAGCAAGAACAGTGAAACGAGACATGCATAGATGGGCAAGCACCACGAAGTGTTTTTTTTTTTTTTTATAATGTGAGACAACTCCCTTTAAATAAAAGCTTAAATTTCCATGTGACAAATCTCTAGTTAAACCACTCCATTATAGGGTCCCAAACAGATAAACTCCGACAAGACGCACCAAGAGAGAGACCCACATAAAATGAAGGGATATGCTAATTTCCACACTCCAAGAAACTACCTAACTAGGGAAGCTAAGGAACTTCATTGATAGAAACCAGAGCACTTTTGGCAAAGTTGACTCTAAGACCAAACAAAGCTCCAAAAAGAGGCAGGATGCATCTCAAGTAACCTAAATTGTTGTAATGGGGTTTACAAATTCAACATTATCATCAGCAAAAAACAAATGGGAAACCAAGAAATTAAGGAAGCTAGAATTTTAAAAATAACAACCATTCGAGAAACCATTAATCTTTTTTCTTCATTTTGTAACACCTCCCTAGATACTCTATCAACCGCTTTCTCTAGATTGACAAACACGATGTGCATATCCTTTTCCTTCTCCAAAATCCATAATAAAGTTAAGTAAACCACAGTTACCTACTTCAGTGATCCCCGCCAAACAAAAAAAAAAAAAAAAGAATTGTGATCCCAAATCGTCGTTCCAATTTGAAGTTTCAAAGCAATCCAATTCAATGAGGAGCGCGCTCCAGTCAGGACATTTACAAACCCCAATTTAATTGATGAAAGCCATGAAAGAAAGTTGCAAATCATAGTTTTCTAGAATTATATTGATGTAAGCCATGGGTGAAACTTGGAATGGTAGGAGGAACTTTCATAACAATGATGGGAGATAGGGAGAGGTAAGGCAGAGAGAGAAGATAGGGGATAGGGGGAGAGAGATTGTTGAGTTTGATAGTTTGTGTAGGAGGAGCTTTCAAAACTAATGGAGTTGTGTGGGGAAGAGCTTTTAATCACTTTACAACTCCATTTTTTCCTTTAGTGGGTCCTCAGACAATTGGTACCTCCATATTTTTCTAATTTTTTTATTCCTGCCCAGAAAGATTATGAAGGGTAGTTACTAAAATAATTTTGATTTTTTTTTTTTTGAGAATTCGAGCAATTATTATGATTTTTTTAGGAATAAAAGGGGTAAAATCATAAAAATTAGAAATAAATCGAAAAATTTGGAACTAACATTGTAAATTACTCAAAATCGTGGGGAAGTGTTGTGCTAAGTTTTGGAGCAAACCGCAAATCAAAATTCACGATATTTAGGATATAAACTCGTAAGTGGTCCAAAAAAAAAATTACAATTTTATTTTTTGGGACCACTAGCGTACAAAAAGAGTAGGGATCATTATTGTCCAATTGCCAAAAGTAAGGATTATTAGAATCCAATTTTCCTTTTAAAAATAATAATAATAATAATAATAATAATAATAATAATAATAATAATGAATAAAGAAGAGTAAAATAGAATAGTAATTTTCACCTTTTTTAGACTTTAGATGGCCATTTGTTACTTTATCTAATATTAAACATTAGCTTTCTATTTAATGTTCCAAAAAGTATTTATTGTTTCAAAAATATTTAATAGCAAATTGCGATCCTAAACAAGTGAACAACGTACTGATTGAACCTGCCTCTTCCACCCGAGATCTTGGCAAATTTACAATTTCAATTCCAAATTCAATACCCAATCGAAATGGATCCCCAACTACGAGGTAAATCATACAAAATGCTCCAAATGAAAAAGTTTAAGCCCTTACTAAGACATAGGTTTGCCCCAAAAAAAGAGGCTAGAGAACCCCCCCCCCTCCTCCTCCTCCTCCTCCTCCTCCACTGAGTAATTCAAGAACATCAAAAAGATATCACCAATGCATAGGAGAGGTAGGTACAAAAATCAAGATGCCCTTAACCTCTAATGGCTAATGAGTGGTATCATCATCAAAATATGAATCATTCTAGTGTTATTACAAGAAAACACAGAAAACCAAACTATACAAATTGTCCTTCCACAGTTCCATGTACTCCGCCGAATTGCAGAGGAAATGATACTCCAAATGCCAGAAATTTGACTATTGCCCGTCCAGCTTTCTAAAACGACCAACATATTTGTGACATTCCTTGGTCCAGTATCTGCAAACCCATTTGGTATGGAAATAGATGCCAAAGATAAAACCTGACAACAATAAGCATAAGGAGGATGAACGATTCCTTCACTTCCAGCCACATGGGAAATGTCCACACAAATCACTTCCTTGCAGTAGGCAGCTTCGCTCGTCCTAGACATTTAAACCATACAAGAAACGGTTTTTCCGTTCAAAATCGATCCCACACTACCTTAAGTCATCTCTAAAAAAGGCAAGGAAACTGAGCCTTGACAGATTGATACTCATACTGTACATCATGTAAAAATAACAGTTACACTATAGAGGCATAGACCATTTTTCATAATAAATCAGACTACCAACTTTAGGGGTATTGGACAATAATAATAAAAACTATTTTTTTGGACACTTGCAGTACCAACTTTCGACCTATTTTGCCCCAATAGTACACCACCAATTTTAGATGTAATGGTCCATGGATGTGCTCAGTGCAAAACCATGGTTAAGCTCAGTGTAAACCCACACAAACTTAATGTTATACTGTTTGGGGAAATAGGTCGAAAGTTGGTACTGTCAGTGTCCAAGAAAATAGTTTGTATTATGATTGTCCATTACCCCCAAAGTTAATATTATTGGCCTCCAATAATCCAAAAAATTTTGCCTCATTTTTTGCCTTGATCATATTTTCTCATAGAGCACCTTCCTCTTTAGCATATTTTGCAGCACTTAACCTAAAGATCCTGATTCATCAAGAAAAATATTCCTATGAACAGTCTTCCCTTTTCAAACCATAATGGTCTTCCCACTTAACCAACGGAATTCATAACCAGTTTTACTATTACGCCAAAGGAATCCCTTCTGACTAGTGATGATCAATGAAATCTTAACCAGCCAAATTGGATGGACACAAAAAGTAATTTGCAATAAAGTCTCGCCAACACCCCCACCCACCCTCCCCCCACCCCCTCCGCGGCGGGGAAAAAATATAATAATATCCATACAACCAATATCTATAATAGGATCCACAAAACCAACATCTAACAGATCCTCCCAACTATCCTCGAACTGTTGTCATCAGGTTTGATTGGAGAATAGGAAGAGCATGGAAAATAAACAACCCCTGAACCAAGAGTCACTAGAATACCAAACATGACCTCATTTGCACTGTTCACTGATTCGCTGCAATACCATGGAGTAAAGGATTGCCTAAATGTAAATTTCCCAAACAAGAAAGAAAACCCATTGCTTCACCATTGACCCAGTTGGAAAAGTGAAATGCAAGGATACAATTGAACATCCTTTTCCCCCACTTGATTGGAAAGCCCAAGTAATCAAAAGAACATCGCAGACAACATGATCACAAGGCTTCACAACGGTGTTCCGTCAGGTATGATATACTAATGACACACTCATCAACTATCAATCAGTATTGTATGCAATACTTCATAGCTAGAGATGAAAGCACTTTGAATATTGTGGCCTACAATTTTGCTAATGAGTTTTCCTAGCCTTAAGACAGGCTGACAAGTCTTCAACCAAAATTTTGCACACATCCAACAATTAGTTGGCAGGCTCAAACTAATTATACCTATCAAGAATCATTCGCACTTACCAGACAATTTCTAGGAAACCCAATCATTCTACTTACTCCATCTGAGAAGTAATTCAATTCGTCTAGTTTTGATAAGAGTCCTACTCCCTTCCCCTGTCAGTCCAATCAACATTCTGTACAAGGCATGACTTTGGCAGCTGTATGCTCACATTCTCTACAAACATAGCAATCTTTGGGTCTGTATAAAATGTTTTTTTTTAAGAAAAGGGGGGCACTAACCTTTGCGATTAACCACTTATCACTTACACTTGCAGCAAACTATACCGCACCACAATCATCTACATACTACAGGCAAATCAGTTAGTTGTTAACTTCTACGACTTCAAATTGTGCCATATGAAACCTAGAACTCTGATAAGCCGTAATTAAGTCCCCAGGCCCCAAAAGGCAGAGGAATGTATGAGTGGATAGTATCAGTGCAAAGAAGTGAACCAATGCAGCAAGAATAGCTCTCAAAAGCCATAATCAAGTCACACCCTTAGTAGTAACATCTGGATGGAACATGACCATATAACTTGCCATTGATATTATACAACAGCTTCAAACGCACAAACCGGCTAAGTGATATTCCAAGTTTCCAACTATCAAAATGATCATCTTAATAAGAATGTCTATGACTAAGAGGACCCATACTCAGCTTCTTCGTTGCATCAAAATGAACACATTTTCTCATACACAGGAAATCGAAGCCTGACCTCAAGATGCTGAGCTGCATCGGAGCCCAAACCCACAGTCGCAGCAGCTAATCCGATCAATCCACCCTACAAAAGCAAAGAAACCACAGAATTCAACCCACAATCCTCAAAAAAGAGTTCCAAAACACAACACAAACTATCCCATCAAACCTTCCGAAGATTAGCAACCGGTGAATAAGCATACTCCTGAGTCAGCAACTTGATTAGAGCGGTAACCTTTTCATGGTCTCCTGCCCCTGCCAATTGCTTCACTATTCCTTCAACCTACACTAGACGGAATCACCCTCTAAACATGGCCGCTCCAAAGAAAGAACAATTACAAAAAATAACACCAAAACTCGTTTCGAAACCGAACCTCAAGAGCAGCATTCTTGCGTTTCTCGTAGAGTTTATCGGAGAGGTTCCGAAGCACGGAAGCGGGGAGTAGGGAAAGCACGTCCACCATTGCAGGAGCTTGGATGAATGAGTTGGCAGTGTTTAGATTAGAAAGGAATCACCGAGAGCAGCATGGTTAAAATTGAGGCTGATGATGAGGAAATGAATTAGGTTGGAGTTGATGAATTCATTAATGGCGTCAACACTTTTGTGTGAAGTCTTCCTTTTTTTTTCCTGGTATTTGAAAAATCCACTGCTGTGCTCTGCTCCAGTCTACTGTGCTCTGGTGTTCACACAGACTTCGTGAGACTCTTCGCTTTGTGTGTGTGGATATTAGTATGCGTCTTTGCTTTCTTTTTCAGTTTCTCTGTCTCTTTTTTTCTTTTTGGGACCATCACTCCTGATTCCTGAATGCGACTCATCGCCATCATTCATCACTATTCACTCATGATCCATCCTGGTGAAGCGAGCGTCATCCGTAGAACCATTCGGGTTTTGGAGTATACCCAATCTTTTGGCTATCAAAACTTCGGTTCCGAGTAAATTCAGGGCAGACAAATTCGAATAATGTCAACATTCGACGAGAAAATAATATCCACACTCGTTTTTTATTTAAGTCAGACCGGGCTAGGCAATCCGAACGGAGCTAAATTCGGTCAGAATCGAGTTTGGACAATGGAAAAAAGAAAAATATTATGTTCGAATATATGGTTAATATTAAATTTTCGACAAAAAAAAATCTATGTTCGTACCTGGGCTTTTCCCGGGTTGGACAATTCGTGTTTTTTGAGTCGAACATAATTTTGCGAGCTCTATGGTACTAGCCACTTCCACTAAATTATGAAAATGTCAACGTTTGCGCGTTACTTTCTTATTTTTCTTCATATGCCTCTGAATTTTTCTCATTATTATTAAAGGCAACAGAACCCCGCAACAAAGTTGTAAAAAAAACAAGCAAAAAAAGGTAACGTCTTAACAGCATAATGATCAATTAAAAACAACAAAAACTACTAGTTAACAAGTTTCTTCTTTTTTTTCTAGCAAATCATCCTTAAAAGTGTGAGCCACATTCTCTTGATAATCCCAAATCATGTTTAAAACAACCGCAACCTTCGTTGCTCTACGCATCTCCTCATCCAATTTATAAAGGAAGATATGCACAATTTCTTTCAAATGGGTCAAATAGGCGGAGTTTGGATAACGTGGTATAATGGACCCAAGGTGTTTTCGGGTCATAAATAAACATAGTCAAGGTCATGTCATTTACCTATTGTTAAGTTATCGACTTTTTGAATCTTATCTAAATTTATCCAATCTAATCATATCAATATCTATATCTATACTCATTTATACTGCTTATAAAAGTGAGCAAGCCAAAACCTGTCCCAAAAATTGATTTCCATTTTTGCCCTTTCTGACGTCATTTATAGGTTTTCTAATATTTTCTCTTTTCTCTTTTAAACAAAAACCAGGCTGTCTGCTTTCTTCTTCCCAAATGTCTGTTCGTTTTCTTGCTCCGTTCCAAGGAAGTTGTTGTCCACATTGATTTACGAAAATAACTATGTGGTTTATTTTTATTTACCAAATTGCCATTGTTGGTTTTTTAGCATCATAATTCATTTGTGTTGTTGTTGCACACATGCTCTTACTCAAAAGAAACTCTAGCCTTCTGGACTCTCACGCTCTCTTTCATTCTTTTGTTTTCATGGTTTCTCTGTCTAAAGCATCCCGGGTTCCTTTCTCGGCCCTTGTTACTTGGGCCAAGCGGGTTACTTCTTGGCCGGTGGAATCGCTCTAATTCTACATCGACCAGGGGTCGAGCCAAGTGATCACAGCCATCCAATGAATGGGTCGTACGTAATAGCCTCTAAAAGGGGCCTTTTCTTCATATCGCTAAGAATAAGGAGAATGGAACCGGAGAAGAGGTGAGGAGGTGAAGGCGAAAGAAGGAAGGAGGGGCATCAAGCCAGTCATAGCCGTGACTTGTCTTATCACGCCCGTGACAGGCCAATGAGGACGTCAAGGGTAGAGGAGCAGGATGTCACGGGCGCAACTCCTCTGGTCGCGACCGCGACCCCTGCTTCCCCCACCCCCATTTTTTGTGGAGTTTTCACTCTCTTGGGAACAGGAGTTCGTCACGCGCGCAACGGTCATGATGCGACTGCGACACGCATCCAACCAACTTTGGCCTGCCGCGCTCGCGAGAGCCCTGTCGAGACCGCGACGACCATCACGGCCTTGTCATGCCTTTTGAAGAAGTTAGAGGCTAATTAAGGACCGTCACGGCCATGACAGAGGGTTCGCACCTGCGACACCTCGGAGTATGCTTGACCAGCACGACCACGATAGCTGAGTCACGACCGGGACATCAGCATCTTCACAACACCGCGGTCGTGACTGACGGAGACAATTTTTGGGAAGTTTTCTCCCATCGCACCGTCACAGTGGCGAAGGCGCTCGTCATGCCTGCGACAGCTAAACCCAAGAGATTGCCCCCTCGTGCAAGATAACCCATTGCGGCAGCGGCGACCCGTGTCGCGCCCGCGACGACCCTGCTGATCCAGATTTTAACCTTTCTTCATTCAGGGTAGTTTTGTCTTTTCTTTTCTAATCAATATAATTATGTGTTAAGCCTTTTCTTCCCAATGTATTGTTGGGTTAGATTAGGCTTTGGAATGTAATTAATCCTTGCGTTAATGGCCCTTTTATTACTAATCTCCCTTGGGGTTCTATCCCTATCCGTACTAGTTACCTATATATCGATAATTAGAAAAGAGAGAGACTCTGCTTTTGATTGCTTATTATTACCGTATCCTTCAATTAGGTCTTTGGTTATTAATTCCCCAAGAAGAACATTAACATTATTATCATCAAGCATGGATTTCTTCTACTGCCATCACGCGTACGGCAAGGTTGTTAAAACCGGGATCCTAACTTGAATTTATCGGGTAGTTAGGATCGGAATTAACCCATGTAGGATCGTGGATCGTGTGTAGATAGTAGAATCATACCGATGATTTTTTATCATAAAATCGTAGGATCGTAGATCAAGATCGAGATTTTAATAACTATGGCGTATGTTCCACTATCGCTCTCATTTTCCCTTATTAGTGCAATTACCATCGAAGATTCATCCTGCCATTGCAATTCAAGCAGATTTTGTCAATTTATCAAGTTAAGAGGAAAGAAAGATTTCAATTTAGTAAAATGTGAAATTAAGGCTTTTGCATATTGAAATTAGTGTTTTTATTGATATCAAATTGGTGTTACTAGGCTGAATTTAGGATTTAGTATGTGAATTTTGTGCTTAATTTCATTCTGATTTGTTGCATGTATGAGCTGTTAGGTCTAAGAAATATTTTTTTATCTCGCATATCGGTTGAATATTCTTGAGTTATAGTTGTTGTGTTTGAATGCTATAAGAAGAATTAGGCTATGTTTTTAGTAATTGGGGGAGATTGTACATTCCTAACTTAAAAAAAAAAACAAAACTAATTGTTATTGATGGAGGTGCTTGTTGTTTCTTTCCGTATTTATTGAATGAGTATTGTAATTCTTTTAGTAGAATATTGGCAACTCTAATTGAGTGTGGATATTTCTTTTACATGTTTTCTAATATTGGAGCAACACTTCTCTCTACTCCTCGTTTTGCTACTGTAAGTCTTTTGATTGTCATCTATAAAGGGCACTAGTCTTTTACCCGTGCATTGCACGAGACACAACTTAATTACATGTTTCATGAAAATTATTTGATTTATTAACATTGTTGATTAATGTTGACTTATAAATAAATAAATAAATAAATAAATAAATAAATAAAATGTTGATTTTTTTCTTATATATATAAAAAAAATCGCTTACTTTTTGAAGTTTTACGACAAATAATTAATTAACTACTTTGATATTCTAAATTTTCTTTACTTTACTGTTAAGAACTATATATTTTCCTTCTTTTAATATTAAATTATAATTTTAGTGAATACTAATCTTATTATAATAAATTATTTTATATGAAATATAAATGATTACTATAACCACCTTGCACATTTAAGAAAAAAAATGCCCTTAGTGTCCGACCTGTTTATTGCTAATCTTATTACAGTCAATTAAAAATATAAATTATTATATAAACTATTTTGTTGTTTGTGAATACTAATTTTATTATAATCATTTTTTATTTATATTTTATAATTAGTTTTATCAGGTTAAGAGGGAAGAAAGATTTCAATTTTGTTAAATGTGAAATTAAGGCTTTTGCATATTGAAATTAGGGTTTTTATTGATATCAAATTGGTGTTATTATGGTGAATTTAGGATTTAGTATGTGAATTTTGTGCTTAATTTCATTATGATTTGTTGCATGTATGAGTTGCTAGGTCTAAGAAATTTTTTTTTATCTCGCATATCGATTGAATATTCTTGAGTTATAGTTGTTGTGTTTGAATGTTATAAGAAGAATTAGGCTATGTTTTTAGTAATTATTCTTTATATTTAGTTAATTGGGGGAAATTGTACATTCCTAACTAAAAAAAAAATTATTTATTATTGATGGAGGTGCTTGTTGTTTCTTTCCGTATTTATTGAATGAGTATTGTAATTCTTTTAGTAGAATATTGACAACTCTAATTGAGTGTGGATATTTCTTTTACATGTTTTCTAATATTAGAGCAACACTTCTCTCTACTCCTCGTTTTGCTACTGTAAGTCTTTTGATTGTCATCTATAAAGGACACTAGTCTTTTACCTGTGCGTTGCACGAGACACAACTTAATTACATGTTTCATAAAAATTATTTGATTTATTAACATTGTTGAATGTTGACTTATAAATAAATAAATAAATAAATAAAATGTTGATTTTTTCTTATATATGTAAAAAAAACATCGCTTACTTTTTGAAGCTTTACGACAAATAATTAATTAACCACTTTGATATTCTGGATTTTCTGTACTTTAACTGTTAAGAACTATATATTTCCTTTTTTTTAATATTAAATTATAAGTTTAGTGAATACTAATATTATTATAATAAATTATTTTATATGAAATATAAATGATTATTATAAACACCTTGCACATTTAAGAAAAAAATTCCCTTAGTGCGCGACTTGCTTATTGCTAATCTTATTACAGTCAATTAAAATATAAATTATTATATAAACTATTTTGTTGTTTGTGAATACTAATTTTATTATAATCATTTTGTATTATTATATTTTATAATTAGTTATTTTTATTTAATTATTGCTAGTAGTAACTCATGTTCAATTAATAATGTTCAAAGAGTTTCTTTTATTCTTTCTTGCCAAACACATGTTCAAAATACTCAATAAATAAAAAGTATCGTATACTAAAGATTTTCATAATATATGTCATAAGAAATAACAAAAATTTGCAATTGAATATTTCTCTTGTAATTGTCATTCCAATTTTTGTTGCATAATTGCATTATTCTTGTTGTCCGTTGTTGTTGCTCCCCTCATGAGTATTGTCACCCTTCCTGCAGTTGTATAAAATATTAATATTCATTTATTTAATGTCAATGAGTATCATTTTTTTTATTATGGTATAATAAAGTGCCTATTATTCTTTACAATTTTTTTTAATATTTATATATGATTTATTTTTCAAAGTAATTTTATAAGGCCGGTCCTGGTGGTGGTGAGGCTCGATCAAACATGGCCTGTATAAGGCCGGTGACGTTAGCGATGGACTCGTCAAGACGGTGAAATCGCAAGTCAGACTGACCCCTATACTCGGCAAAACTCTCCCGCAACTCGTTTAAACGGTGCTCAGTCCGGTCAATGGAGGTCTGGAGGTCGCGAAAGCGCGCCTTATAGTCCAACTGAGGTTGCTCGGGTTGAGGGTCAGGATGGATTTTAGGCTCAGGCTCGGGATCAAACTCAGGAAAGGGTGGCATCCAAAGCAAGTTCTCAACAACTTGGGTGAGGTGTAGGGGTGAGGCACGGGAAACCTAGCATTGTTGGGATAGACCCAAAGACAACGCGAGTCTTTTTCAAACTTGCACAAACCAAAGGAATTACACTAGTCCCTATCCAAAAATATGCTACCGGGGACAAGGTCAATGGGGTTTCTAGGCGGTCTAAAGCCGAATTGGCGTGCAAGGTGTGTGATGTAACCCCCTATGGCAATGCCCTTGTTGGTTGAGGTAGCGACACTAGAAAGATGGTGAGCTAGCATAGTTGCAAGGTCGGCACGCGTGTCGGCATCTAGCATGGAGTGCAACATGTAACAATCAGCCCGTGTAGCTTTGTTTGCGCTACCGGGTCTCCCGAAGATACTGCAAGAGAGTATGTGGTGAACATACCTCATCACGGGATTCCTAATTAAGGTCGCAGGGGTGTTGCTAGGGTCCCAATTGTCAAAACCAGAAATTCTATAAAAGAAACCTTTTCTATCCCATTCTACAGGCATAAGGGACGAGTCCCTAGATGTATGTTCGGGCAAGCCAAAGGCACAGGCAAACTCGGACACAGTCATAGTCCTTTCTACCCCCAGCAGCTGAAATCGAATGCACCCATCCCTTCCTTGGAGGTTAACTACTAGGGTGGACAAGAATTCAAGGGTGATCCCCCTAAAGGTTGGCTCGCCTAATCTAGCTATGTTGGACATATGGCAACGTCCTAACATCCAATTCACATCATCCAACATCCCACAGTTACGCAAGAAAGGTTCATGTAAGTATTTAGTGGGGATGAGGGCTCTTTGGGCAAGGGAATCGTACCTCTTCTTGGTCTCCCCTTAGAAGTTGAAGGGGTTCGAGCTCCTAGAGTCTCTTGGAGGCGCAACCTTTTGTTTTCCTTTCTCCGCCGCCGTAGCCTTTCGCTTCTGGCTTCCTCCGGCTTCATTGTCATCGCCTGGATGTCCGGAGAAGCTTGGATTTTTAGTTCTCACCATCTAAAAACATTCACCAAATCAGTACAATTACCAAGAATGACACTAGGTATCAAATCAGCATGATCACAATGCATAAACTCAATACTAATAATCCCCCATGCTTATTTGATACTAGGAATTGAAATTAAGATAAATCTAACCTAAAACCACACTAAAAGCAGAGTATAATGCCACAACACATTCACCATCAAAATCTAGACCTAAATTTCTCAATTTCAACATCACATTGCTCTCTCACTATACCCAACATCACAATTATCTCAATTCTAGAACAGGAAGGATAAAAAATTAACAACTAAATTCATGCCCTAATCAAGAATTCAATCCAAGAATCAAACATAAATAAATAAATTCGAATCTAGGACATGGTATATGGTATAAATTCAACAAACTACTCAATAAACTCCAGTATTCAATCAAAATCATACCACAATCAAAGTATAATCAAAGAACAAGAGAAAGAGTTGAGAATTTCATGCCTTGCGTTTGAAGAGGGAAGAGGAATGGAACTTGAAAGTTCAAAGTGTTAGAGTGCAAGTGAGAAGAGAAAAGAGAGGTGGTGGTGGTGGTGTTCGTCAGCGCTGGGAGCGTTTTTGGGAGTAGGGGTCGGGGTTTAGGGCAAAAGAGAGGAGAAAAATTTTCAATTGAAAGAAAAGAGGAAGGGCCCCGATTAAAAATCAAAAGGCGGGCAAAATAACATGGGCAAACAATAAAACGCGGGCAGCGTTTTGCAAAAATTGCGTACCTGAACCTTCTGGACGAGGCGCTACCAGCGTTTTGAAAACGCAGGCAGCGTTTTGTCACCTGATTCTTTTTATTCGTTTCTTGGCCAATTTTTGCTTGTTTTCTTCCTTTTCTTTATTTGCTCCTTATTTTCCCTATAATTTGACATACCAAAATTCCCCTACAAACATCTACCAACTTAAAATTTATTAGGTTAGAAATAATAATTTCAATAAAAGCCATAAATTTCTTGAATTTCTTCTTTTTCCTCTACACACTAAAAGAAAAATATTAGTAAACTTCAAAATAAAAATTACTAAGGAATGAAAACTGAAAGAAGAAAAAACAAAGTGTGGAGGAATAGATAGTAGATATTGATGTACCTCCCCGGCGTTGCTTTGTTTAACGTTGCTAGCTCGACGTTATGGATCCTCTACTCATCGGGGTCCTTGATCAATCTTTGCGCTAATTAAAGGTCCGGGTCTTCGTTCCGGATGACGTCAATGCCCTTAATAGCTTGTCAAACTCTCCTTCATGCGGTCTGCAAGCTAGTAAACAAGAGAGCCACTGGAATCTTATAAGATAAAACGTTAGTAATGCTCTCAGTAATAAATCAAATTTACTAGAAAAATCAAAGGAATTAAAATATGTAGTCCACAAGAATTTTCTAGGAATGTCCTCTAGGTGCATCCAATAAGGATCAAGAGAGGGATCATAACTGCTAAATTTTCCTAAGGGCAACTCGTCATTGACATTGTTAGTTTCACAGGAATTAACCTTGTCAAAGATATTAACTTGAACATCAAGGGTCCTTTCATCAGGTATGAGTTTCTCATTGATTTCTGGTGAAACTGAAGGTAGTGAAAAGGGAATTGAAGCATGAAATAAATCACTGGAATCAAAGATTATAATATTATCAGGATCCTTGTTCAAAGAATTTAATTCACTATTAACCTTCTTGCTGGGTTCCTCATTAATAATTTCAACTGACTCATGATGAGAATTATCTTCATTCCTAGTATCTAACTCAGAAGTCTCACTCACCTCAGGCCCCGTCGACCGAGAAATAGGTAAGGGAATATCACTACAAATCAGAAACACAGTCAATAGTGTTTTAGGTAAACTAGGACAAGAAGAATCATCTAAACTGACTTCTAAAGGGACAACGGACTTACTATCATCACATATTCCATCATTAAAATTGGAAGAATTAAAACTAGGGTTATTGTCCTGCAACAAGTCCATCAAGTCAGCAAATTGAGTAGCCCTAGGGCAAGCAGAATCATCATGCTTAGAAGAATGACATAAAGTGCATGTAACTGTATTACGAGATTGCATATAGGAAATAACATGAAAGACACAAGGATCAAGGTACTCAGATAGACAGTTAGAAGTTTCACATTTATAGGTGTCATCTGCAAGCAATCTAAGTAATTTCAAAGCTTCATTAAAAGGTTTATCACGAAAACCCAAACAATTCATAAGATTACGTGTTTCCGCATTCACACCTTCAAAAATAATAGCAAGAATTTCAGGTTCTCCTAACGTGATATGGTCTGGAACAGGAGCAGCAATTAGTCGCTCATAAAATCGCCAAAATAATTCACGTTTATCTTGAGGAAAACAAAGCATTGTCATATATATATTTTTTTAAAAATTTTAAATTTTTATTTGGTTTTTTTAGGGGTTAAAGAAAAGCAATAAAAACCTAGTCACCCAGAGCGCGTTCATTCAATGGCGGTTGGGGGAACAAATCCCCGGCAACGACGCCAAAAACTTGACAGACCTAAAATGTATAGGTGTCTGTGTACCGCAAGTGTACGGGTCTGTGTAGTAATAAAATATCGTTCTCTCTCAGGGATTAGCGTTCAACCACGCACTGAACTAGTTCGCTACAAAGAATGCAAGGTCGATCCAAGGGTTGTGGTAAGGTTTTCTAAAACTAAACTAAGAAAGCAAGAATTTTTAGGGTTTAACCAATTAATTAAAAGCGTTCAGGGGAGTCCACTCTAGTCAACCAATCAAGTTATCAACAATCCCGGTGCAGGTAACAAGATAATTTGGGGTCTATAATCCTTCTAGGCCTTATCACATCGATCTTTTGATCCGAGGTGAGTTACAGCGATTAAACTAAACATTATTTCTAACTATTTAATCCAATCAAAGATAAAGAACTGATTATAAATTGACCCTAGGCAAGAATCATTATGTCTAACTATTTTCTAAACCTATTCAATCTACGCCTTCCAATTCAAGACTCAAACTGTCGTTCTGTTATCGAGAATCTAATACCAAGTAAAAGCTCAAACTGTCGTTCTGTTACCAAATTACCATGACATACAATACACGCATATTAAACGAATAAAAGGATAACCTAACACCTGTAACAATCCGCCCTAAAACCATATTAATTAGAGTCCTAATTATCGTAATTAGCCAAAGTACGTTATTAAATTTTTCTTTCTATTTTACTTTATTGTTGTTATTTATTTATGTGTGACAGGTCTCGAGCAAGGCGATGGTTAGATGAGTCGGTTATATGTATATATATATACTATCTCAGAATTGAAGTATTATTATTATTATGAGTTTATGAATATTTTTAAGATAAGTTATACAATTTATTTCATTACTCCCAATTTTACGTTTTTAACCGAGGAAGGTTATATTAATTTTAATTCCCGTCTGCATTCTGATTTATATTATCCGACCTTCTTAATTACTTGTGATCGTTCAATTTACCCTACTATTGTTAACCTACCAATTTATTTTTATGAGGTTCAATACTAATTAATTTTACCCACTTTAATTCCAAGTAATTTTATTTCGGTTTATGCTAAACCATTTTATCAAGTTTTATATCAATCAAATTTTATCTAGTTACTACCAATTATTTTACCTAGCTAATTTTAATTACTATTTATTTAGTCTAATTACTAATTAGATGAGTAAATTAATTAAAGGAGTCTTTTATATGAGGATGAGGGGTCTAAGTTTCATTTTATTTCATTTCAATTTAAACAAACCCCAAACCCACTCTCTTCCTCACTTTCTCTCTCATTGGCGGACCAGAACCAGCCCCACCAGCCCCTCTGCTCCGTTTTCCGGCCAAAGTGGTGGCGGCCGGCGAGTTTTCCGGCGACCCCACACAACTCTCTCACCTCTTCTCTTGTTTTCTCCCTCAATTTCTCTCCCAAGTGGTATATTCTCAAACCCTAACTCAACTCTTTTATGTTCTTAATCTGAATTTCGTTTTTAATCTGAGGATTCATGTTGTTTTTCATTTCTTTTAAAGTTCTAAAGTATGAATTTATATTGTTGTTAAATTAGGGTTTGAATTTGAGTTTGATACTTGTGAATTTGGGTTGATTTTAAGTGTTTAAGGGTTGTATTGTTGTTGAATGGTTAAATTAGTTCTTGCATGTGAAGTTTTAAGGTCTTGATTGAGCAAGATTAAGTGTTTAACTTCTGGAAAATTGATGGATGATAGCTAATTTGAAGTTTAATTGAGTTTTATTGCAAATTAGGGGCAAGAGGACACATGCATGTTGTTTTGGAGGCCATTATAAGTTTCTGGGTACGAATCTGGTTTTTACAGAGAACTAAAAGTGGGAGTTTAGCCCAGATTTTTACTTAAAAAGATAGCTTAAGTCATTATATAACTATGGGCTTTGGAATTTCGAGAATCCGATATGTGTAGCCCGAAATATGGCCAAAACTGTATAGGTGTGCAATTATATACGTTTTCTGAGTCAGTAGCTAAATGTCAATTTTTCGTCCATTTGGAGACTTTATTGGTTTTAATGATAAACATAAAAATTTTAGGTGACGTTTTAAGCTTTCCGGAAATGTATAGTATGCGTCCATACGATGTCGGGAATAGAAGATACAAGGTTTTCATTGAGGAGCTGAAATCGGGGTTCTTTCCAGAATTTTAAGTATGAATTCTGACTTTATGGCTATAATTCGACCTTTTAGGATACTCTAACCAATTTGTGGTCAACATAAGACTTGAAGAACATTCTGTAGGCTTTCCGAATTGGGGTTTTGGGCCATCACTGGATATCGGGTGAGAGAGATATAAGCCTTAGACTAAAGGGTTGTAATCTAAAAGTTTGCCCAGAAGCTAATTACAAAAATCTGACTTTGTGGTTATAATTCGGTCACTTAAGGAGTTCTAATCATACGGGGGCCTTCGTGTCAATATTAGGATGATTTGGATATGTATTCTAAGTTGAAGTATGTCCATTTGATGACTGAGATTACCTCCTAAAGGTTTAGTACTAATAGCAAATCCTGGATTAGAATTCGTGAAGTGTATGTTCTATTAGTATTCAATGTTGATTGAATTATAGAACATGAGTGCTTTTCAAGTTTAGGGTCTTTTTGATATTCAATTAGTCCTAAGAAGTAATCATCGTCTGAGTACTCAATTATGGTATTTCTTTTCGAAATCTTGAGAGTCGATATTCATTCCTATAGTTTTCCTCGTCGAACGACGACATTTTCATTACAAAATTTACCAAGTTTATTAAATCTTTTATTAGCCTACAAAGGTTCGGATCCCATACTTCATTAATCTGATTGTCTAAGTTACTTTACTCTTTATAAACTCTCCATCGATGATTTGCAAAAACCCTATCCAAGTTTCACTCTAAAAGTCCAAACCGCTTAGCTTTACTTTCAAAAATCAGCTTCTGTCCGGGCTACTTTTCGAGCCCTTCCTTTCATTTTTAGACTTCAGTCCAGTTGACAAAGTTGTAGAATTTAATTTTCCCTATTCCGGAAAGTACTCGTTTGTTTAATTCCGAGTTTTCTAACCCGAGTTATGCTAAAAACTCTATTTCATAAAAACCTGAAATTTTCTTTCTAATCTTTCTTCATTCATAATTTCTTAAGTTACTAAACATTTGAAGCTAATTAAGAACCTTATTCGGTTCTCCACTTTATACTTCTTTTATCTTAGTTTCCAAGCCTAAGCCATCCCGAGGCCGAGACAAGCCACTGCTTCTATGCGTTTCAAGGTACGCAAATTGTCCAACTTTTAACTCTTTATTTATCCTTCAACACAATTATCATTGTGATATTATGTCTACATCATGAACTAATATCTCATATTTACTTATTATCCAATGGTTATTATTATCTTATCAAGTCATGAACTAATATCTTATATTGAATTATTTTCAAGCGGTCCCGCCCCATCATATTCTAGCTAGTTACGTGAAGTGCTAGCCTATACTTTTAGATGCTCCTGATCAGAGTGTCCTAATGACCTGGCCAGTGTCGACTGCCTAGCAGTCACCCAATCCAAATCTAGATCGGTTTGGGCATGCGCGTGTGTGAGGTGCTTCGGCATCGATCGTAAGGGATACCGCTCATTGCTATTTATCACAAGTTCATTTCAGTTATTTATATTCATATCTTATACATATGCCAGTTATTTATATTTATATATATATGCAGCAATTCAATTTATTTATGTTTATCCCCTTTCCCGTTTTCAAAATGAATTTAAATGCCGGCACCGAAAACCGTTTTCGAACGGTTTGACGTGTTGGAGGTTTGTGTACTGAGTGTTTCCCCACTCATTTTGTGACTGTTTTCAATGTTTTGTTTTTAGGGGTCCGAGCTCCCAAGGCAAAGGCAAGGGTAAGCAGAGTAAATCTGTCAGTGCAAGGTAGTCTTTTAAGGCGTTTGATGGCCGGTTATCAAGGATCCTCATAGGTTTGAAGACCGTTTATGTGGGGAAATCTCCATATATATATATATGTGTGTGTGTGTGTATCTAAGGGTTGTATAATGCATTTTATTTCAAGTTTGGTGTTGTGTATGGAGTTAAGTATATGTCTAATTGTGGGTTTTGTTATGTTTGGTGACGTGTGTATGTCTTGTCCCGAGTGGGGACGGCGGTAATACTCCAATCTAAAGTGTTCCGCTGCGCTAATCACAGGTTTGGGTCATAATTAGTGATTTAATCTTGTGGTTAAAGGTTGGGGTGTTACAACACCGAGACTGTATTCAAATTCAATCAATAGACATCGAGTTTATCCCCCAAACAAAGGAAATTAGTTACTCATATCACTAAAAGTAAACATCGCAAAATCTAAACAAGAACAAGAAAGCATGAAAGTAAAATAGTAATAACCGTGTTCGAATTGGCGGAATCGATCTCTTCGTGTCACCCGAATCGATCTCTTTCGTGTTCTCGATTACAAGCAACAATCTAATCTAATAACAATGTTTGTGAATTAACTGTAAAGAAAGTATCTAAAATCTACCCTAAAAAGCTCTCTAAAAACTTGTTTAAAACTACGCTAAAACTCTCCCTAAAAAACAGCGGATATGAACCCCTTTTATAGGGCCGGATTAGGGCATAAAACATTGGCTGCGTTTTAGAAACACTGGCTGCGTCTAGTTCAAAAGTGGGGATCTTCCGCGTCTGGGCGTTGGCTGCACCGGGTTTGCGTTTTGGTTTTCTTGACCTCACTGAGTTTCGGACAAGCGCCGATCGTTTAAAAACGCTGGTTGCGCCTTGTTTCTCCGCCTCAGCTGGGTTGGGCCGTGGCACGTTTTGGGTCGCTTCCACTTCTTTCCTTTCTTTTTCTTCAACTCCTTTTTTATTTTCTTTGATTCTTCCCACTTTTCCTTCAATTTTTCATGCTTTTTGATATAATTCCACTAATTCCTGCAAAACACACCAATCTCGCGAACAAGTGTATATATCACAGAAATTAACATAAAAATACGGGATTTCGGATATAAAAAGCATGAAACTGACATGTTTTGAGCCCTAAAAACTCTATATAAAAACGACTTATCAGGTACCTCGAGCACCTTCCATAGGGAAGGGCCATAATGGAAGCGAGTCTGAGCCGAATGAACAAAGACGGGCTCATCATTTTTGGAGACTTTTACACTGTGACGAAGCCCATGAATAAAGTTAGCATATGCCGCCTTGCCCCAATTCAGATTTCGAATGTTGTAAAAATTCAAAAGGTTTTGCAACCATGAAAGGACAATGTTGTCCCCATGATTGGCGAACAGGGTTGCAGAAAGGATGTACGCCAAGAACACGAAGCGGCATTGCTCGTCAGGTAAATTTTGGAAGCTCGCATCGTGGAGAGTCGCTTCAAAATGTGCATATGAAAGGTTGGCTAGGCCCTGTCCGTGACGAAGGCGTGCTATCACTGGACCCAGCATATTTAAGACAGCGGGAGGAATTTCATCGTGAAGGATTACATTCTGCCCTCCCCAAGGGAGACCGGTGATTATGACAAAATCCTTGGGGGTTATAGTCATTTCACCCACAGGCAGGTGGAAGATATTGGTCATGTCCCAAAACCTCTTGGCGATTGCTCGACCTATGATACGAAAGGTCCTACAACTCCAAGCAACCAAACACTTTCAAAAGGGCATGAAACCAGTTGTAGTCAATGTTTCATTTAAAAAATTTACAGGGATAAATGCCGCAACTTTCAAGGGATCTTTTAAGTTACTACAAGTTTTTAGAACATCTTCCTAAAAAAGCAGCAAATAGAATTTCAGAACGTCGCTTAAAATGGGGGCTCGCACAACATTACGGATTTGAATACAGTCTGCTGGACCCTAACAGGACCCCAACACAAGTTTGAGTAGGCCGCATAGCCTACATCAATAATGGTTTCACTGCCACGGCCCACAAACGGCGCCCACAACCCAACAGGAATGCATGAAGGCCGCTTAGCCTTTGTTTGACAAATGCCCTAAGGGTCCAGCCCACACGCCAAAAGCCCACCATAATAGACGTAGGCCGCTTGACTTACGTCCGTTCAAGTGGGCCGCTAATCATCATTTGGGCCGGAGCCTGGGACGGGTTACATATATTAAAGTAGGTCGCTTGACCTACGCCTACCAAATGGGTCGAGCTTCCTAGATGGTTCAAAACATTTTGGTCGTTTTGAAGTACAAGTCGGGTTTTCGGTCAAAATGCGTGAATAAAAGAATTATTTGCCATTCTAAGCCACAAATGCACATCAAAATAAGCATGCTTAAAATAGTCAAAAATCGACAAGACATGAAGAACAACAATTCGTGCTTGCTCATTTTTACACTAAACTAAGCATAAAGAGAAGGATTAGAAGTCACCTTTCCATGAGAACGATAGTACCAAGCATGATTCCAGCTTCGAATAGTGAGATCAGAGGGAGCGGCTTCAGCACCAGGTACGAAGTTACACCAAGAAGCCCTTTCATGAGGCCATGCCGCTGCATGGGGAAGAGGAGGATTTCTTTGGCTTCAAGGTTGCATCTTTTAAGAAAACCCGAACTCTTTCTTTAAAGGAGAAAAAATTCTTAAGAGGGGAGAAGAAGCTATGGAGGAGATGTGTGAATGAAATGAATGAAGAATGCATTGAATTTATAGAAAAGCTGGGTGAATGTGAACCGTTCGTTTCAAAGACCCGCCTCGAGATTCCAAATGCATTCAGTGGTCGAAAATCCAAAGATCATCACCTTTCCGCCCAAGTAGGGGACAAGACGGCGTGGCTTAATTGCACCCACATGTGGGTCGGGCCCACTCAGATTCTCTTCACAAAACATTTTTTTTAAAAAAAGAAAAAAAATCGATGTAGGCCGCTTGACCTTTGCATCGGCCATGGCCCAAACAGGCGGCCCAAGTTCCGCCACAGCCCATGGAATCATAATGTAGGCCGCTTAGCCTACAATTTGATTACGACCCAAGCTGACGACCCATGATTTTTACAGTCCATCAAACTAAAGTGCAATCGGCCCGAAAAATGTTGGCCCACATTAATAAGCGGCCCAAGGATTTCCGAAGTTTGAAGCCAATCCAGGTACAAAATTAAACCAATACTCCTTTCGCATTTTAGGAAAACTAACACTTTGTTTTGTTATGATTTTCAGGTCGCCGCTAAAAGGGACCATCATCATCCAGCTGCCGGTAAAAGGTTGTTGCTCGGACCCGCTAAAAGGGACCACCATCATCCAACTGCCGCTAAAAGGTTGCTGCTTGGTCGTCGCTAAAAGGAACCACCATCATCCAGCTGCCGCTAAAAGGTTGTTACCGCCAGGTCGCCGTTAAAAGGCGCCACCATCATCCAGTTGCCGCTAAAAGGTTGTTGTCGCCTGGTCGCCGCTAAAAGGGACCACCATCACCCAGCTGCCGCTAAAAGGTTGCTGTCGCCCGGTCGCCGCTAAAAGGGACCACCGTCATCCAGCTGCCGCTAAAAGGTTGTTGTCGCCCGGTCCCGCTAAAAAGGACAATCATTACCCAGCTGCCGTTAAAAGGTTGTTGTCGCTTGGTCGCCGCTAAAAGGGACCACCTTCACTCAAGACGTTGCTAAAAGGCGCCACCCTCTCAGAAACAGCTAGCATTCATCGGCAAGTATCAAATCATCTGCACATTAGGCTACTTTGACCTTCGTCCTATTCGAACTCGATCAAAGTGGGGGCTCTCTGTAGACACCAGGATTCGCACCGACAAAATTCCAACTCGTCAAAACTCAGCAAGTCAATGGGTCGAACACCAAATTGGGTCATTGGGCCCACGGTACTGTTAAAACTTGCCCAACAAATCAGATCAACCCGCATGAAAATCATGTAGGCCGCATAGCCTAAATTAATTCGCAAGCTGGCCTAGTTCGAACTCTGGCCAGTACTAAATGGAAAGTCCGCTTAGCCTTTGATATTTAATCACCAAAATCATAAGTCGCTTAGCCTCTGACATTTATTTAAGATTGGTGCCAGAATCATCATTATTCACCCCCCCTTTATCATAGCACACGTGTTTGACTCAGATTGACCTTGATATAATCATAGGTCGCTTAGCCTTTGATCATGCATATAAAAATTCTCAACCAATAAATACCTCATCATTTCTCATGCACTTTCATTAACTATCATCATCATACTACCAACTCTCTCTTAAAATTCTCTCCATGTTCATCTTTCTAAGCCATCCTACGCTTACCCTTTCATCTGAGCTCTAAACCGAGGCTAATCAAGGGATCGATCTTTATTTCCATCTCATCCACTATCTAGCAAGGTTGGCTTTTCTTTGCTAGTATTTAATCATGTAATTCGTGCTTTAATTTTCTTACTCGTGCATATTTAGTAAAGAAAACCTCTTTGTTTAATATTGCATGTTCAAGAATATGACATTGTGAAATCTATTAAATTTCTCCCTGCTCTTTTCATTTCAAGTTCGATTTTAGTAGAGGCTGTTTTCTAACAGGCGCATTCAAGAATTCTTTTAATTCTCGAATTCGTAACCTTACCCCCGAACATAGAATTCGGGTTCGTAGACCAGAGTCATCTTTTATTTCTTTTGGTTTGTCGATTTCCTTAAATCGACTGGCGAATCTTTATTCTTAACATGTTTTATTATTAAAAATACACGTCTTTGCATTAAAATACTTAGAAATGATTTAATACCTCCATATTCACCAATCCAAGGCCAACCCACGTGAAAAAGGGCATAGAAATCAGCAAAGGCTATGCGACCTTTGTTAATTTCCACCCACTTTTCTTTAGGCCGAGGAAGCGCAGGCCAGGCCATGGAATCATCATAGGCTAAGCGACCTATGATAGTTTCTAGGGGCCTATTTGTTTTGTTTTTGGCCCGAATTCGGGAATGGGTTGGTAATAAGTCATTAATAAAATATTTTTGTGCAATTTCGAGTATTTCAATAATATAAATAGGTTTGTAAATAAATAAAGTCTCACTACCTCGAAAACGAATTCCAAAAATTAAAAAAATCCTTACTTAAAGATTAAGCAACCTTAGTCGGCTCCCGATCACCTAAGTAGTGCATCACTGGGAAAAATGGGTCACCCCACTCGGGGGTACCTACACCCTTAAATGAAATAAAAAGAAAAAAGACATTCTTCCAATCGTCATTCTATTTGCAAATTTTGTATTTATGAGCACTTATTTTAATATAATCCAAGTGTTTGAAAGTTGGTTCTTCAGTTGCTTGGTTATATGTAAGCATAGTATCGCTTGAGCTGATTCAAATTTGTTGGTTGGATAACATCTTTACCGTCCATGGTAGTAAGACGGGCTGCTCCTCCAGGTAGAATCTCCTTGATCACATAAGGACCCTTCCAATTAGGTGAAAACTTCCCTCTGGGGACTTGTATGGGTGCCTTCATTTCCTTAAGCACCAAATCACCTTCTTCAAGCGCATGATCCTTAACTCTTTTGTTAAAAGCACGGGTGATCCTGCTCTGGTATACTTGCACATTATGTAATGCCCTTAATTACCTTTCATCTATCAACATGAACTCCTCGAACCTTGCTCTCGCCCATTCTGCTCTTGGAAACCGACTTTCTGCCACTATTCGTAGTGAAGGGATGGCTAACTCAACTGGAAGGACTGTATCCATCCCATAAACAAAAGATTATGGGGTTACCCCAGTAGCAGTTCCTACAGATGTGTGTAGGACCCGGGAAAATCCGCCCCTGTTTAGGGGTGTCGGTTTTGAGATGCGCTACTTAAGTGATCGGGAGCTGACTAAGGTTGCTTAATCCTTAAATAAGGATATTTTTATTTTATGAAATTCATTTTCGGGATGATGAAACTTTATTTATTTACAAATCCTTTTATATTATTAAAATACCCGAAATTGCATCAAAATACTTTATTAATAATTCAACACCGGCCCATTATCATATCTCGGCCCAAAAGGAAGCAAAAGGGCCGCCATGGGACTCTAAAACCCGCATGGGTTTTGCGGTGCCATGGACTGGGCCTTGTGCATCCTCGGCCCAAAGAAAAAGGGGTGAAAATTAATAAAACTCGCGGGGGTTTATTAATCTTCTGGCCCATTTTCCCTCGAGTGGCCTTAGACTAGTAAAAAAGAGATGGTATTAAATCATTTTTAATTATTTCGATGCAAATTCGTATATTTAGAATAATTAAAGGAGTTTGTAAAATGGTAAAGAGTCGCCAGCCGATTTAAGGAAATCGACAAACCGTAAAAATAATAAAAGAATGACTCCGGTCTACGAACCCGATTTCTAGATTCGGGGGTAAGGTTAAGAATTTGAGAATTATAAGAACTCTCAAATTCGCCTGTTAAAAAACAGACTTTACTAGAATCGACATTGAAATGAAAGAAAGCAGGGAGAAGTTTAATTAATTTCGCGGAATTATATTCTCATCATGCAATATAAAATGAAGTTTTCTCTTACAAAATATGTACAAGTAAAGGAATTAATGTACAAATTACATGATTAAACAATGATAATGAAAGCGAACCTCTTTTGATTTTGGAAGCCTGAATGCACCGGTCGAATTCCTTGACTTTGCCTTGACTTGGAGGTTGGAATAATGAGTGTAAGGATGGTGGGAGGATAGTATAAGAGTGGTGATTTTATGAGAGTTTTGGTATGAAATGAGTGATGTTAATTGATGATAATTTGGGTAGAGTAATAATATTGGTTGATGGAGATTTGGTAGAGTAAGGGTGGTAGAGGATGATTGTTGATGAAATGAGAGTGATTATGAGGGGGTTATTTATAGGTGAAGGAGGTAGTGATTTGGAGGGAAAAAATGGGAAACATACCCCAAAGATTATGCCATGCAATCACAAAACCTATGCGGGTTTTGTAAGTCAAGGCAGAAGTCAAAGCACATGGGGCTAAGATCAAGGGAGTGATCAAGATTTGATCAAACTACGCGTTCTGGGTGGAAGAAAACCCCTACGGGTTTTAAACGACCACACACGGATCGCTGACGTAGCTTTGATCAAACGACGCGTTCTGGGTGGAAGAAAACCCCTGCGGATTTTTTCTTCTGGGCTGGGGCGCGCCTTGGGCCCGTCTTGGTTCTGGGCAGCTTTTATTTGTTAAAACCCCTGCGGGTTTTATTCCAGGTAGTCGGCTATTTTGCGCTGCTGTGCTTGCTTCGCCAATCACATGGGCCCAACGACCCATTTTGGTCTCCAGCCAAGATCGAGTACGAATCCCGGTGTCTACATAGAGCCCCCACTTTGATTGAGTACGAATAGGACGAAGGTCAAAGTAGCCTGAGATAATGTCTTCTTGATGTCTGACTTGAAGCTGGATATTGTCGGTGCTCTTTTATGTGGTGACCGGATGATGTTGATGATGTCGTCGGAGACCTTTAGGTGGCAACCATTGGACAACTGCTGATGATGATGATGATGTCGTCAGAAACCTTTAGGTGGCAACCGTTGGACGACTGCTAATGATGATGTCGTCGGAGACCTTTAAGTGGCAACCGTTGGACGGCTACTGCTGATGATGTCATCAGAGACCTTTAGGTGGTAACCGTTGGACGACTGATGCTGACGATGTCGTCGGAGACCTTTAGGTGGTAACCATTGGACGACTGCTGCTGACGATGTCGTCGGAGACCTTTAAGTGGTGACCGTTGGACGACTTATGCTTATGCTGACGATGTCGTCGGAGGCCTTTAGGTGGCAACCGTTGGACGACTGATGTTGACGATGTCGTCGGAGACCTTTAGGTGGTAACGTTGGACAACTGTTGCTGATGATGTTGCACTTTTATGTGGAAACTGGATGATGTATGGTCCCTTTTTAGCAGTGACCTGAAAATCACAAAAAACAAAGTGTTAAATTTTAAGGAAACGCAAACAGGTTCAGATTTTTACCTGAATTTTGGAAACCTTTGGGCCGTAGTCTTTGGGTCGTCAGTTTTGGGTTGCATGATTCACTTCGAATGGGCCGAAGGGATCTTGGACCGCGGAATTGGGCCTTAGACAAAGAAAACCCCCGCGTGTTTTATGACCTTTCTTTAACTGACGAGGGGCACTTGGCCGCAAAACTGGGCCAGGTACACCACAAAACCCCCACGAGTTTTCTTCTTTTTTCTTTTTTTTTCTTTTTTTCTTTCTTCGTGAAGGGAATCAAAGTGGGGCCCAACCTTTGTGTGGATGAGAGCATGCCACGTCGCCATGTCCTTCTTTTGGGTGACAAAGATGATGAAGCAATGCTAGAAAAGAAACTGAGCAATCTGCAGTTAGTATTAGTAAGGTTTCATCGTAGCAGATTCGGCAGTAGAGGTCGTCGTCCTCCGAGTATGGAAGAGGACATGGCTCAGATGTCCTTGGAGGAGCCACTTGGTTAGGGAGGGTCGTATCATAGTGCTGGGTATGGTGGTGATACTCAACCTCATTCTTATTGGGTGGAGGATGCTTTAGAGTCAAGCGCCACCTACCGACCTTCTCATTCTCGTCGTACTCCAGCTTCAGTGCACTCTGCTCGCCGTGGTCGGGAGATAGTGGTGAGGGACCGCGACTCAGGTGCGTCCGTAGGGTATCCTGGCAGTCAGGCCCTAGTGGATGACGCTACTTCACATCCTGCACCCTACGATGCTTCCTCTTTTGGTTCTGGTTCTCATTCTGCTGGATGGCTTGTTCCGGCTCCTGGGATGGGTCCGTCGTGGCCCACGGAATTCACAAGAGTGGTTTGCGCCTCGGCACTCTTAGTTAGGAGGATATGCCTCTTCTGGTTGGCCAGCCCCCGGTTATGGAATCGGTCCTCTATGGCCTACTCCATCTGTTGAGTGACAGGTTCCCGATCATTCATTGTTAGCCGCTTCACAGGAGCATTCCATGTCTTCACCGTCAAGTATACATCTTTCGAGAGTGCCCCTGTCTGAACCATCGCCTCCTGTGCAAACTGCTCCTGGTCCCGATTACTATTCTTGGGACACTTATTTTGGCACAGCTGGCACTTCCAATGCTGGAACTTCACATGCCGATAACAATCGGGTTGAGGATAGCGGTGATTCGGGCTCCCTGTGGTGACCGCACTGATGCCAAGCAAGACTCCATGCATTTTAATGTATGCAAGACTATTTTGCACTTTTTATTTTTACTTTAATGCAAGACTCTTTATGCATTTTATTTATATATTTTTTTATGCAAGACTTGGTGAATGCACAACTTCATGTTTTATTGATGCATGTTTGAATGATTTTCTACATGACGGGATTAATCCCAAATTAATCCCGCTTCCCCAAAAAGAAAATAAAATAAAAGATAACATAAAACTTAAGTGTCGGAGTAAATTCGAGCAAAAATTTCAGAACCGAGCGTCATTGGGCCAACAACAAAACCCGAAACATAGAAGATACATGAACGGGCCGTTTTAATTCACAAGAAGCAAGGCCCAAATCAGAAGACGACAGGCTGATCGTTGAAGGTAGGCCCTACTCCTCTTAAAACCCCCGCAAGTTTTCTCTTCAGCTGGCATTGGGCCTAGGCTTGGCCAGGCGCGCGCGTGGATCTGGGAGAATCAAAACCCCCGCGGGTTTTGATTTTTTTTTTTTTTGCTAGTAGTTGCTAATAGCATAAATTATGGGATTTAAGGGCAACGACTATATAATCATTTGCTGACTGTTTTGCTACACTTTGATCATGGATGAAGGTGTATAATACCCCACCCTATGCATATGATCAACATCCATCATCTCTCCTCAAAAGTCTCCATCAAACTCACTAAAAGTCACAACAATCTTCTAAGTTCTCATGGCATTTGAGAAGAAGCTTGCTACTTGGATGCGCACCTTATCCAAGGAAGAGAAGAAATCGTAGTTGAATATTTTCAATCTCTTGACAATTTGGAATCTGGCCCGGTGATACGAGTGCGAGTGCTCGTATTATGTCTTCTTGGTGAATTTTGCTTCTATCGCGGTGGCAAAAGAACCGGGTAGGCAAACTTGATTCAAATTGTTGAAGATATATCTCGAGGTTACAACCTGGTGCCATTGATGTTAGCGGAGACCATGATGGGCCTGGACGACCCGAATCCAGAGCATGAGCTTCCTGGGAGCCCCCTACTTCTTCAAGTACTTCTTCCTCTCTTCTCCTTTCTTCATTTTTTTTACTTTTTGTAAAACCCGCGGGGGTTTTACATTTTTTTTCTTTTTTTATTAGTTTGGGATAATTGGCATGCAATTTTAACCCTTGCTAACTTTTATGGACAGATATGGTTGATGGAACATTTAGGTCTCATCGAGGAGCCTCGAACATCTTAACCCTTGCTAACTTTTTTTTATTAGTATTGATAATTTCTTCTCGAATCTTGATCTTCGTTTTTCTTCGAATCGATCTCAATCTTGAATCTTGATGGAGGTTTGATGAGTGGAGGGATTATTAGGGGTTTTTCTCTCTTGAAAAGGGTGGATGAGTGATACAATGATGGATGGATGGTCTATGACTGAATAGTGATGGCGTGAATATAACTGTCCCCCTTTTCCTCTTTTGCTTGCAAGCCACTGCCAAGATCGATGCACGCAGCATTACGCCACGGACCTTACTTGCGCCGCCACCACCAACCGTCATTGATGGTTTACCAACAACCGTCCTCCTCCTCCCTCTTTCTCTCTCTCTCGATCTTTGTCATTGAAGGTCGCACCGCTGCGTCGCCACCACCAAGGCTGCCGTCGTCCGCCGCCACCGAGAGTCCTGTCGACATCCCCGCGGCGCCCCGCGACCACCCCACGACCGTTGCTACCGTCACAGCCATCGTCCGCTGTCCAGTTCGAGAGGGCGCTGCTATTGCCGTTGTTGTTACCGTGATTCGTTGTCGCCCTAGCCAACACCGACCCTCGTGAACGCTCCACCATCCGCCGCCGCTGCTGTCAACCCCGCTCCGGCTGCCGCTCGTTCTGCCCAGTAAACCTCTGTGTAAAATACTAACCTTGATACCCTATGTTGGCTAATTCATTACTCTTCTTTATTACGAGTATTACTCCTTTATGATTAGCATTATTTTTGCTTGCAAGCTGATTTGATGATGTTCTGCATGGCTATAAGTCATGTTTTATATGATGTTCTGAATCTTACTTGCGTCATACTTATTGTATTGTTAATCTGATTTTTTTATTTATTTATTTCATGCTTATAAAGTTGTGTCTATAATCTAGAGTGGTAGATAGTCATTTTCTTGATTTTTACTTCTCTGCTTCTTTGTTCTTATTGTGATTATAATATGATTATTAGTTTCCTATAATATGAGTATTATGTTTACGTATATGTGATTTTTATTACAAGTAATATGTAAATTAGCTTCATATAATTTGATTATTATTATTATTATTATTATATAATAGCTTTTAAAAAAGTCTTGTTAAAATCTTCTTATGGTTTTTACAAGTAAATTATACTATGTTTAGTAAAGTTTTGATCTTTGATGAGGAAATCGTATTGTTATTGATTATTATAATATATTACATTTTATTATGAGTTTTATCGTTTTCCTCCTACTTAGAAACGATTTAAATTTTTGTTATGAGTGAAGGTTTGGTACCCTTGCTGTGCGTGGTTTATTTCCATAAGGTTCAATGCCGAAAATTTGAGTTTTATTGTGACCTTTATGGTTGGTTTTTAAAGTAAATGTTTATTTTGAAAATTTAATTGTTTATGTGAGAATTTGGTGTTAGTTTGAGTATAGTTTGACCTTGGTTGTGTTAGGGGGTGAATGGGAAGGTATTTGACCTTAAGTGAACTGTTTAGAGACCCAAGTTAGAGTCCCGGGACAACAGGGTTAAAATAGGACCGAAAAACCCCGAGCTAAAGATAGGTCAGTTTGGACAGAATTTATGAGTCGTACGGTATCAGTCACCATTTATTGTGTAGTTGATTTTTAGCCCTACCGTTTGGCTAAGAACTACTTTAGTGTGTTAGCTTTCATAGGAATTTTGCGGTTTGGGATTTCGAGGTGTATATTCTGAGATAGGACCCAAATAACGCACCTAGGTCAGAACTGAACAGGTTATATAGTTAACTATTTTTGAGGACCTTAGGGTATGTTTTAGGTCTCGGAGTCAACGTAAGAGGTTTAGTAAACATCCCAAGGTTTCCAGAATGTCCAAAACCGTACCCATAGGATGACGGGAAGTGAAGTTATGGTTCGTTTTATGCGAGTGTTGCAATCTGTCCAGTTTATTTTTTTGAATAAATGTGTTGTTATGTGTGAAGTATTTATTATTGTAATATGTGATTGTTTGTGATATGTGATGGTTTAAGAATATATTAGATATGTTCAAAATGTTAATTTATGAATGATGGGAACCCATGTTAGCAAAGTCCATAGTTTATTTATTTGTAAATCCATATAACTCTTTAACTTATAAAGAGCTAGAAGTTACCTTAATTGGACCATTTGGGACATTAATTAGGAAAACTTATTTATACTCTCTAGGAGCTAGAGATAACATTATTCTATCCATGTTGGACATTGATAGAACCAATACATTTATTCTCTTATTCACTTTTACAAATTATTCAACAGTATATCAGCACATAAGTAACATATTGATTAGCAGCTGACAGAAACTTGGCAGGAGGAAGCAATGCGCTGAGCGCCGGTAGAGTTTACGTATTGGGCAAAGGCTGGGTCGTTGTAATACTGGCAAAAGCAGGGTTGCTGCTCTCTCAACTTGGCACAGCACGACGCCGAGGGTGGCAGGTTAAAGATGAAAGCTCCAAAACAAGGGCTCAACTCCATTGTGTCGCATGTTACTGCCTCCACCATCAACGATGGCTCAACCATCAGCAACAGCCACTGCAACCACCGCCATCATCGCCACCACGCCCACCTTGTTAACCATCGCTGAAGATACCTGGAAATCACCGATCAAAATTAGTCGATGTTTTCGGAGTGGATGTTGGAGAGGGAATGTATGCATATGTGAAGTTAAGTTTTAGTTAGTGCTCAATTTATACATGGATATCGCATATCCATCCAACTTCGAGATTTAATTTGCTAGGCCTGACCCTACACAATGGTTGTTTTAATTTATATGAAATTAATTGAATTCACAACTGGATCGTACTCACAATGATTGTGTGTGTCTAATATACATATTTTCTTAATAAATAACTATTTTCTTTTCGTTTTAACAAATCGGTGATAAGTTAGGTATAAAAAAGTATATAAACATAAATAGTAAAAGAAAATAAATGAAAAGAATGTCAAAAAATATAATTGGGAGGGAAGTTGGGTAGCGAATGTAGGTGTGAGGTTAAGTTTTAGCTAGTGTTTCAATTTAAATACATAAAAATAATATGTAAAATTGTAAAAAATAAGAATGTAATATCTTGCAATATTATTAGGGACATTTTACTATAGTTAAAAAAATTCAACTATCAGAGTTAAAAAGTGTAATTATCATTGATTTTACCTTTGAAACACTGGACTGATGATAGGTTAATTGAAGTGATTGTTGTAATAAGTAATTTTATTTGTGGAGATATAATTTTATACAGAATTTTCTAGGGAGATTCTAACAAATGTCTTTGAATTTTTTTAACTATCTTAGTTACATAGTAAATTACCGGTTATTCTACCTGAAAAAAACTGTAAAATCCGGGAGTTTTATTAAGGGTAATTACCCCAATTAAGGACCTTATTTGGGTTAGTTAGGTATTTATAGGATTATTGACTAAATTTTTATTTTATGTGATTATATTTAAATTTATTTATTTATTAGGGTTAGAATTTTATTGGAGGAGTCGACTTATTAATTGGTGGACTTGTTATATTATTTGGTAATTGAGTTATAGATTTGGAAAGGAGGAAAATAAAAGGAAGTAGGAGATTTTTTTATCATTTTTGGTGAAGGATTTTTACAATCAAAGGAATTATGGAAGAAAAAGAGGATTGGAAATTAACAATTGTTTGGAGTGGAGAAAATTTGATAAGGACCAAAGGGTTTACTAACTCCCTCTTTCCCCTTGTGTTTCACGGGAAAAAACAAAGAAAAGGGGTAAGCCCTTGTTTATTTTGGGAAAAACGCACGCACAGTAGACAGAAAGAGAGAGAGAGAAAGAGAAAGAGAGAGAGAGAGAGAAGAAGCGGTGGTGCGCGGTGGCGGTGACAGCAGCAGCGGCGACGCCGCCTGGGTGTCGTCCTCGACTGCCGACGCGCAAGGACTGAGGTGGGGTGTCGGGAAACCTCTTCTTCACCCCTTCGACCGACCAAAACCGAGAGAGGAAGCGGCGGAGACTGTAGCGGCACCGCTTAGTCATCGACAGTCGACGCGGTGGCAGGTCCGTGGTGGTTCGGCGCACGAGAGAGAGGGAAGCAGCGGCAGCGGCAGTGGGCCGTGGTGGCCCGACGTGAAACAGAGGAGGAGCAAGGGGTTGCTAGAATTAGGTCTCGGGGCGGTGTTTCGGACCGAGTTGAAACGTTTAGGTTTTGCGGATGCCCTCTCAGCCAACGCTAGTCCCTATCAGAAACCCTAAGTGGCAAAGTTGGGAATCGATGTGGGTAATCTCTGTCCCCTCTTAATAACCAATCTCTGTCCCCTCTTAATAACCGTTAAGTTTCAGGTTTAGTTAATAGATTTTGAATACTCAATATATGCTTGGAATTATTAATGGTATTGGAGTGGTTGGATTGAATTATATAACTGAGTTGGAAGTTTGTTGGTATTTGGGTTGAACATCGAGTGTCGAGGTTTGTTGGGGATGGTGTATGTGAGGAGGGAGTTCTTAATTGCAAATTGGAATATTGGGTCAAATGTCGAAATTCATGGGCTATCGATTGATTATGGTGGATATTGTCTTAGTTGTGTTATACATATAGAGATTGGGTTGTTTTATGATTTAAAGGAGCCTTATATACGTGAATATGTGTTTAGTAGTCACAAAAGGTTTGAATAGGTTTAGCATTGATATTGATTTGGCCTATTATAAATACAGTGTGCGTAAATGAGTGTCCTACGGGTTATATGTGCTTAGTTTCGTTATTTATAAGTATAGTATGCATATGTGAATCATGGATGAGTATATATACGTAAAGAATGACATTGTGAGCTTATGATTCAATGGTTTGGTATCTAGTATAGTGTAATTATGCTCTAGTCTAGTGTGAATGGAAACTAGATTGCTTGTTAGTCGTTATATGTGAATTGAGATCTCTTTATACATACTTATATCCCTTTTATTATGGGTTTGTGTGATTGAAAGGTGTTTGTGTAGTTTTTGATTCAAAAGAAAGGATTTTAAGTGAATGTTTTAGGGCGTGTTGAAAAGTATTTGCATTTCCAAGTCATTAATATTTATTAAATGGATTTAGCGTAATTGGAGAAAACTCGTTTGAGTTATTCGAGCTTTTGGATTTCTTAAATGAAAAAGGTTGGAAAATTGGTCAGTTGAGCTATTTTAATTTGAATGGAAGGTATACTTCTACTCTATATACATTTATATACGATTTGGAAAGCTATTTGGATGAGAAGTATATGGTATGGAATTGTTATGCGATTTATGAGTTTGAAATGGTTTTCGGGCTAGGTGTATTGCACTAGGTACTGTGGACTAATTGGAAAGCCGGAGTTACACCCGTAAAGGGGAACTGAATCGGCTATTGGAAAGCCGGAGTTACACCTGTAAAGCGGAACTGAATCGGCTAAGTATATAAAGGCCATCGACGTTAGAACTCCCGGGAAGTTAAACTAACTGTCTTAAGGGGAAACCGGCTCCGACTGGAGAGTGCTGAAAGTACCCTACGCCCATGGTATCGGTATTTTCATACAATGGAAAGAAGAAATGACTATATGAAATCGTTGATTTATTGGAAATGAGTATATTATGGTTATGAATGGATGGAAAATGGAATTTGAATGAATTATTACGCGTTTTGAATGTGTGAGTTACTTTTTAAACATTGAAGGTGTTATGTTTCTTATTTAGAATGATTTTGAAAGGTTTTGAAGTTTGATTGGAATGCTACTTGAGAAGTGCTAAATTATGAAGCGTATTTAAACTTGTTCTAGTTAAGTTTCGAAAAGGGTCTTGTAATTCGATTAAAGAACTTGTTGTGTTATTAATGATTTATATATATGTATATGATACTTGAGCCTTTGAGTGCGTCTTTTAATTAGATTGATGCATTACATGTGAATCCCGTCGTAATTATTCATTTTGGAAGCTAAAGGGAATATAGGAGTCACTTGAGGAATCATTATGTTAGGAAGATGATGTGCATTGAGTTGGTTGCGGCCTAGTAGCACACTAAGAGTACTTGCAATGCCCCTTTGATGGTTTCCTGACTATTTTCATGACCAAAAAGGTTACCTTTTTCCCCTGTAGTTGATTTGGAAGATATGAGATCGCTTAGTTACCTCACACGAGACATGTGGATGCTTGAATGGAAACCTTATACCTAGTTCCCTACCTGATGAATTATGAAACGACTGAGAGATGCATTTATATTTTTACTGCACTTGGGTGAATACTGAATTAAGCTGACTCCTATATTAGGTGGCTTGATTCTTAATGGTTGTTCTAGGGTACAGGTTATCCACTGGGCTATGGTTTGCTCATACCCCTCTCTCCCTCCCCCTTACAGGTCGATATGAAGACCAGGAGCTGACCAGTTATTTGGAGATTGAAGTATTTCTAGTTGTTCATGTATTTAGAGAGTAATTGTTTTGTAATTCAAATTTTATTGTAAATGTATTTGGTATGCCTGGGTTGTTGATGCATTTAGATTGTAATCCGAGCGTGTGGCTCCTGATATGCTCCGGCGTGTGGCCGTTGAGTTATATTTTGGTTTAGTCTGTTTATTTTAGGGTTGTAAGGCTTTAAGCATGGGAAACGTCCATTTTATAAAGGGAACTCTACCGGATTTTCCTTAGAAAATCTTGAAAATTAGTTTCTAAGTTCTTCCTTTTTACCTTTCTCAACCTTAATTAGGTTGAGATTGACCTTAACAGCCCCTATTAGGGAGCGGGCTGTTACAGATGGTATCAGAGCAAGGATTCTGCGACCTTAGGTGGTGCATTCATTCATTGCATGCTTGGTTGCTTGGAAACATGTGACTTACGTGAACTTTATGTGCCTTAAGTTCTCAATGTTGTAAAGATAGATAGAGTTGCAAGTCTGCAAGAGTATTTGTGTTGGAAGTGCCTAAGTTTCGCTTCTTTTCTCTCATTAGATCTTCTGTTAGTTGTTCGGTTAAGCAAGTTAGAGTTTAGAAACTATACCTTGGTTTTCACTTAGGTGATGTAAGTTTACTTTATCCCATAAGCATGATGCGTAAATTATAGTATGACGTTGCTCTTGAGGTTGTTGGGCTAGCCTTTGAATTAGAAAGGTGAAATAAGAGTTTGTTTTGCTTAATGTCCAATATTGGTGGAAAATAGTTACATTGCCCTTGTTTTTCCCTTGGTTGATGTGTTTAGGAAGGGGATAAACGCCTCTAATTATGTATTGAAGAGATGGGAGACAAGGACATTTTAAAGTGAAGTGCTATGAGAATCTGTAACATTTGGGGATGTTTGAGTTAAAGGAGCACTATTTCATACAATATATATTGCTTGCAGCAGTAGCCTAGAATTCTTATGGTTCAATGCATATCTTGAGTGGTTAATTTGGGGCCTAAGTTGAACGGACATGTGTGATATGATATGGTCCATACCACTTGAGTAAATTTCAGAAATATTTGAGGAACTAGAACCAGAGGTGTGTATTACGTGAGTTATAGGTTCTCACAACCTTTAATTTAGGTGTAGCTTCGTAATGTTGTGACTAGGAAGTACCTGAGCTTGCCTACTTTCCCCTAACTAAATCTCTGGTCAATTACTTGATCTTGCAAATCAGACTTTAGGAGGTATAGGCCCTTCCACTTGGTTTTGGTGAATTAATCTTAGTTCTTAAGCTATAAGCGCAAGCTACCTCATTATATTATTATTGAGACTTTGGGTTATTTCCTCAATATAGAATTCGATACCAATCCATGTTGCTTAAAGTCTGAATTAGGAGATTTGCAGTTGCATCCCCATGTTGCTCTTGGGTTTATATGGCCAAAAAGGAGATAAACCCCTCTACTCATGAGTTGGAAAGATAAAGGGGGACAGACACTTTAATATAGTGTATTGTTGCGTTGAGTTGGAATATTTAAGGTTCTTATCTTGGGCAACTAAGTTGAAGGTTGAAATAAGTTGTAGTGTGAGGCATGCTATGGATCATATCACATGAATAAGTTAAGAGGTATTTTAAAGACCTAAGATCATGAGTATGATAGTGGGAAGAGCAATAAGATGTAATGATCATAATGATTTTGGTGTTGTAGTTCGCTTAAGTATCCCATTGCAAAAGAGAATACCACAGTCATCTGTTCTATTGGAAATACCCACGCTTCAATGATGGATCATACAAGATAGATGGCGTTTTGAAGTAATCATTAGACACCCTCAAGCCAAAACAATGAATAAGGATCATAGCTTGGGTAGTAGCTAGGATAGCTAGTGATTGGGATATTAGTTTGAGTCCTTCCCATATTGGCGTATTTATGGATGCTGAAATACCTTTTAGTTGGACATGCATGTCGGTAAACATCCTCTAGTTGCCAAGTCTAGAAGCCAGAACATTCGGGGTTTTCTCATTCCAACAGTTGAGGTACGAGGAAGTGACAGAGAAGATGAGCACTGAAGTTTCTCTTGGATTCCATATTTTCAAGAGTCGGGTCCGAAATTGTTAGGTCATGCAATAATCGTGTTCAAAACCCAGAAATTTAGGACGAGTTCGGCCCAGGTTATAGGGTCGGGTCCGAAATTGTTAGGTCATGCAATAGCATACATATGAAAGCGTGTTGTAGCTAGCTAGCATACATAAAACAAAACATTCATAACACAATCAGTGTACATAAAAACAAAACATATATATACATATATGAGAAACTATGAGATGAATTGATGCTTTGAAGCATGAATGAAATCACTTTCTTTAAGTCAAAATTTGCTCATTATGCAAATCCGTGTCTACAAAATACAACAAAGCTTCCTAGATTGACGAATATATATAATCATCAATCCCATCTAATGGCTGTCTAATGATATCTATACAAATGATAAGATATGGATAAGAGACAGCTATGGAAAACTGTTCATGGCAGTTATTAACATTCAACAAACAACCACCCTCATTCAATTGTAATAATAAAATGAGTGCCAAGTGCCAATTGCGCCTAATAAGTGCCAAAAGCACCTCTAGCACCCTATAGCCCACGTCGTGCGCGAGTGTGACGTTCATTACGAAGCTTTGAAACTTAACTTAAGCACAAGTTAGCAAAGTCCATAGTTTATTTATTTGTAAATCCATATAACTCTTTAACTTATAAAGAATTAGAAGATACATTAGTTTGACCATTTGGGACAATAATTAGGAAAACTTATTTATACTCACTAGGAGCTAGAGACAACATTATTCCAACCATGTTGGACATTGATAGAACCAATACATTTATTCTCTTATTAACTTTTACTAATTATTCAACAGTATATCAGCACATAAGTAACATATTGATTAGCAGTTGACAGAAACTTGGCAGGAGGAAGTAATGCGCTGAGCGTCGATAGAGTTTACGTACTGGGCAAACGCTGGGTCGTTGTAATACTGACAAAAGCAGGGTTGCTGCTCTATCAACTTGGCACAGCACGACGCCGAGGGTGGCAGGTTAAAGATGAAAGCTCCAAAACAAGGGCTTAGCTCCATTGTGTCGCATGTTACTGCCTCCGCCATCAACAGTGGCTCAGCTATCAACTCATCGACTGCAATCACCGCCATCATCGCCACCACGCCAACCTTGTTAACCATCGCTGAAGATACCTGGCAATCACCGTTCAAAATTAGTCGATGTTTTGGGCGTTGATGTTGGAGAGGGAATGTATGCATATGTGAAGTTAAGTTTTAGTTAGAGCTCAATTTACACACGGATACCGCATATCCATCCAACTGCGAGATTTTATTTGTTAGGCTCGACCCTACACAATGGTTATTTTAATTTATAAGAAATTAATTGAATTCACAACTAGATCGTACTTACAATGATTGTGTGTGTCTAATATACATATTTTCTTAATAAATAACTGTTTTCTTTTCGTTTTAACAAATCGGTGATAAGTTAGGTATACAAAAGTATATAAACATAAATAATAAAAGAAAATAAATGAAAAGAATGTCAAAAAATATAATTAATGCAAGCGTGGGAGAGAAGTTGGGTAGGGAATGTAGGTGTGAGGTTAAGTTTTAGCTAGTGTTTCAATTTAAATACATATAAATAATATGTAAAATTGTAAAAAATAAGAACATAATATCTTGTAATATTATTAGGGAGATTTTACAATAGTTAAAAAAATTCAACTATCAGAGTTAAAAAGTGTAATTATCATTGATTTTACCTTTGAAACACTGGACTGATGATATGTTGATTGAAGTGATTGTTGTAATAAGTAATTTTATTTGTAGAGATTTTTTACAAAATTTTCTAGGGAGATTCTAACAAATGTATTTGAATTTTTTTTAATTATCTTAGTTACATGGTAAATTATTGATTATTCTACCTGAAAAAACTCAAATCAATATATATTGATCAAAGAAGCATGTTGCAACAATTAATTATATTTATTGTGATATAAGTATTTTTCTCAGATGACATTAATTTTACACAACTTAAAGATATGGAAGCTGCTACTATCATATTTGGAAAAAAAATTCAACTATAATAAAATATCCAATGTACTAATTAATTCAAGAAAACAAATTCAACTATAACAAAATATGCGATGAATTGTAACCAACACTAAAAATATTTGTATTACCAATAATTTTTTCCGATCAAATTAAAACGGTTGGAAAAAACAACCATTTTAACAATTATTTCATATGTTTTTTCATTTTTTTTAACTTATTTTAAAATTTTAGGTGGGAAAAAGGTTGAAAATTCCAACCACTATTGCCAAAAAGGTGGGAAATTTTTCCTACCATCATTTTTCCTCCTTTTTTTACAATGGTTAGAAAAACAGTCGGACTACCAACTATTTTCCCGATCATTTTCGAGCAGTAGGAAAATGATTGGTAGGAAAAATTTCCCACCATTTTAGGATAAGTCGTTGAAATTTCCAACCATTTTTCCCACTTAATTAGAAATGGTTGCTACAATGGTTTTTAGTATTTCCAACCATTCAAATTGTTTGGAAAAAATAGTCCACATGTTTTTAGAAGTGAATGGAAATTGCATGTGATAGAAATTCATATTGTTATAGATGTCAATAATGAAATTAGTTTGTAAAAGAGTCTAATAATAAATGATTTGATGGTGTTCAAATAATATTATTTGAATTTCTCTTTAATTTAAAAAGTTATTTTTGGTTTTAATATTTTTTAGGGAGTTGGGTTATGTTAGATTAGGTAAGGATATATTAAGTTAAGTCAGTTTAAGTTATTTATATTTAATTTCTTAGGTCTATTTTGAAAATCTTGAAAAATATGATATCTTCAAGTTGGCTTAATAGTTATTTTTGTACTTATCGTTGAGATTTCTCTAGTTATAGTACCTAACTAGTCATTTTGATATGGTATTCTCGTCTAAAATATAAATGTAGATTATATTAAGGAATATTTCTTACTATAGTATTATGTGTTGAAAGTTCATTATTTTTCTTTTTGATGATATGTTGGAAGTGAATTATAATAAAAGTTAAAATGAATATTATTATTCCCAGATTGAATAATAATTGGTGGGTGGTACATCAAGGGGAAAGAATAGTTGGACTTTCACCATAAAGGTTGCTAATTCATCGAAAATGTTGCTAAATGAAATAGGTTTGAAATGTCGGAGGAGGTAAATATTAAGTCAATAAAATCAGGGTTAAAGCTATAAAGTGTCATTTACATGAAGGGTGATATGTGCTAATTTTAGTATATATATCAAAGCCTAGTCTTCTCAATGCCATTCTGGTGGGGAGGGCTTGATCGAAAACATTCAATACAAAGACTCTAAGCTCGAGCATAATGTTGAGGTCACAAATTCGCCGGTAGTGCTAAAGCTTTTTGTCCAGCGAACTCCCATATGCCAACTAAGTTACCGATTTGGTTGAGAAATCTCCACAATTTGATTAACCCCAACACCAATCATTCTCATTATCAAATGAGGGCAACAAAGTGGTGCTAATTCTTGTAATGTACTCTTAGTTTACTAGGGATCGGAGCTTTGAGATATCCCAACACTATTTTCATAGTCCCCGTAGATTTCAAATCCGAATTACTAGAATTTGTTGTTAATTGTGATCTTGGGATCATATTCCAATTGCTGATTCGATCTTTTCAATTTCATCAAGCAAATTTTTATTCTATTGTGAGGATTCACAAAAGAAGTTTAAGAAGCGATTCAAAGATAGAAATTTTAATAATCTTTTCTTAAATTCTCGAGTTTTAGTTAGATATGTATTTAAGTTGATGTATGCTCCTAAAAGTAGAGATCTGTAACTTACATATATGTGTTGCTAATATGAATGTTTGGATTGAGTTCGCATCAAAAGTGGAAAAGTGAGAATCGATTGGGAGTAACTTAAGAAAAAAAGAGTGTGTCATGGTTAGTAAACCCCATTTTCATTGAAATAATAACATCGTTAAAACTGTGCTTAAACTCTAGCATCAAGTTACAAGTTTTACATTGATAATATTATGGCCCTGTTCTTTTGTCAGGTTAGGTTAAGATTAGTTTAGTAAATTAGGATAAGTTAGGATAACATAGGATAACATAGGAAAGGATATGATATGTTTGAGCTAAGTTAGATTTTGGGCGAAAATATTTTATTAATAAAATTGAATATTTTGAATAATATACATGAAAAAGTTGTTAGTGTTGGAAAAAATGAATTGATTGGAGAATAAAATAATATTATTTGAAATCCTTTTTCATTTAAAAATTTATTTTTGATTTGGGTGTTTTTAGGGAGTTGGGTTAGGTAAGGTAAGCTAAAGATAAGATCAGTTATGTTAATTAGATTAGGTTTGTTAGGCTTAACCCAATTAAAGAACAAGGCCTAATTAAGTTAAAGTTTAGGTGATACGACGACTCCAAATCTCTAACTTTGGGTTCCCATCATCAGAAATTCTACAATCATGAGTATACCTAAAGCATATTACATTGATAGTTATAATTAAGTTTATAGATATACGTCCAGTTTGGTAAATAATTGTGAAATATGCTTTTTGAGTGTTGCTAAAGTGTGTATTTTGTTGGCTGTTTGGTCCCAATCAGCCAATTTTGAATAGGGTGGTTAGAGTATCCTATTGAAAATTACTTATTGTGGAAAAGACCTGTTAATCAAAAACTTATCTAAATTTGCACATTTGCCATCCTAAAATATTATTTATATAGGGGTATAGATGGAATTTAAACAAATACAAGTTTTTCAAATAGCCAACGCAAACAGTTAAACACAACTTTTCCAAACAGCCAATACAAACAGTCAATAGTAAACAAACAATGCAAACAACCAACAATTGTTATTACCAAACAGAGCCATAGTATACATTAAAATTAAGACATAGGACATGCATCTACTGATCTACATACAAGTAGTCCACAAGGTTCATATATACGTATATCAGCAATAGCCAAACTTGACATTTTGGTCGGGCGGGCTGGTTTCGGGTAGGCCGTATATTGGGTTCGTGTAAATACAGGTCGGGTGTATTTCGAGTTCGGGTAAATATGTACAGGTTATGTACTTTGGTTTCGATTCAACCCAACGGAATATGATTGTGACCTTTTTCCATTATTTCTTTTTAAAAAATGGTCTCTAAATACTAGTTTTTGTACAGTATACATAATAAAATATGATTGTCGTCTAATAACGATAGATTATTGTAACTTTTTTCACTTAAATTAGAGAAATAAGAAATAAATAAGTTGCGCTTATAGTTTAATAGTTAAAAATTTCAATGAAAAGTCACAAATTTTAATAAAGTTGGACTTAAAAAGTTACTTTTTTTGGGTCAAATGGGCGGGTCGGGTTTGACCCGCTACTTTTCGAATTCGATGTATTTTGGGTTTAGTTGAAACAATTGTATTCAAAACCAAGAAATTTAGGGAGAGTTCGGCCCAGGTTATTAGGTCGGGTCAGAAATTGTCAGGTCTTGCAATAGCATATATATGAAAGTGTGTTGTAGCTAGCTAGCATACATAAAACAAAACATTCATAACACAATCAGTGTACATAAAAACAAAACATATATATATACATATATGAGAAACTCTGAGATGGATTGATGCTTTGAAGCGTGAATGAAATCACTTTCTTTAAGACAAAATTTGCTCATTATGCAAATTCGTGTCTCCAAAATACAACAAAGTTTCCTAGATTGACGAATATATATAATCATCAATCCCATCTAATGGCCGTCTAATAATTTCTATCCAAATGACAAGATATGGATAAGAGACAACTATGGAAAACTGTTAATGACAGTTATGGACATTCAACAAACAACCACCCTCAGTCAATTGTAATAATAAAATGAGTGCCAAGTGTCAAGTGCCAATTGCGCCTAATAAGTGCCAAAAACGCCTCTAGCACCCTACAACCCACGTCGCGTGCGAGTGTGAGGTTCATTGCGAAGTTTTGAAACTTAACTTAAGCACAGGTTAGGAAAGTCCATAGTTTATTTATTTGTAAATCCATATAACCCTTTAACTTGTAAAGAGTTAGAAGATACATTACTTTGACCATTTGGGACAATAATTAGGAAAACTTATTTATACTCTCTAGGAGCTAGAGACAACATTATTCCATCCATGTTGGACATTGATAGAACCAATACATTTATTCTCTTATTAACTTTTACTAATTTTTCAACAGTATATCAGCACTTAAGTAACATATTGATTAACAGTTGACAGGAACTTGGCAGGAGGAAGCAATGCGCTGAGCGCCGGTAGAGTTTACGTACTGGGCAAAGGCTGGGTTGTTGTAATACTGGCAAAAGCAGGGTTGCTGCTCTCTCAACTTGGCACAACACAACGCTGAGGGTGGCAGGTTAAAGATGAAAGCTCCAAAACAAGGGCTCAGCTCCATTGTGTCGCATGTTACTGCCTCCGCCATCAACGGTTGCTCAGCCATCAGCACAGCGACTGCAATCACCGCCATCATCGCAACCACACCCACCTTGTCAACCATCGCTGAAGATACCTGGCAGTCGCCGATCAAAATTAGTCGATGTTTTGGGAGTGGATGTTGGGGAAGGAATGTATGCATATGTGAAGTTAAGTTTTAGTTAGTGCTCAATTTATACACGGATACCGCATATCCATCCAACTGCGAGATTTAATTTTCTAGGCTCGACCCTACACAATGGTTGTTTTAATTTATAAGAAATTAATTGAATTCACAACTAGATCGTACTTACAATGATTGTGTGTGTCTAATATACATATTTTCTTAATAAATAACTATTTCTTTTCGTTTTAACAAATTCAGTGATAAGTTAGGTATACAAATGTATATAAACGTAAATAATAAAAGAAAATAAATGAATAGAATGTCAAAAAATATAATTAATGCAAGCGTGGGAGGGAAGTTGGGCAGGGAATGTAGGTGTGAGGTTAAGTTTTAGCTAGTGTTTCAATTTAAATATATATAAATAATATGTTAGAGTGTAAAAAATAAGAATATAATATCTTGTAATATTATTAGGGATATTTGACTATAGTTAAAACAATTCAACTATCAGAGTTACAATGTGTAATTATCATTGATTTTACCTTGGGAACATTGGACTGATGATATGTTGATTGAAGTGATTGTTGTAATAAGTAATTTTATTTGTGGAGATATAATTTTTTACAAAATTTTATAGGGAGATTCTAAAAAATGTATTTGAATTTTTTTTAACTATCTTAGTTATATAGTAAATTACTGGTTATTCTACCCGAATAAAACTCAAATCAATATATATTGATCAAAGAAGCATGTTGCAACAATTAATTATATTTATTGTGATATAAGTATTTTTCTCAGATGACATTAATTTTACACAACTTAAAGATATGGAAGCTGCTACTATCATATTTGGAAAAAAAATTCAACTATAATAAAATATCCAATGTACTAATTAATTCGTGAAAAAAAATCAACTATAACAAAATATGCGATAAATTGTAACCAACACTAAAAATATTTGTATTACCAACAACTTTTTCCGATCAAATTAAAATGGTTCGAAAAATCAATCGTTTTAGCAATCATTTCATATGTTTTTTCATTTTTTTAACTATTTTTAAAATTTTAGGTGGGAAAAAGGTTGAAAATTCCAACCACTTTTGCTAAAATGGTGGGAACTTTTTCCTACCATCCTTTTTCCTCCTTTTTTACAATGGTTAGAAAAACGGTCGGACTACCAACTGTTTTCCCGATCATTTTCGAGCAGTAGAAAAATGATTGGTAGGAAAAATTTCCGACCATTTTAGGATAAGTCGTTGAAATTTCCAACCATTTTTCCTACTTAAAAGTTGAAAAACAATTGGAAAATCGAAAAAAATAGAAATGGTTGCTACAATGGTTTTTAGTTTTTTCCAACCATTCAAATTGTTTGGAAAAAAATAGTCGGTAATACATATGTTTTTAGCAGTGAATGTAAATTGCATGTGGTAGAAATTCATATTGTTATAGATGTCAATAATGAAATTAGTTTTTAAAAGAGTCTAATAATAAATGATTTGATGGTGTTCAAATAATATTATTTGTATTTCTCTTTAATTTAAAAAATTATTTTTGGTTTTGGTATTTTTTAGGGAGTTGGGTTAGGTTAGATTTGGTAAGGATATATTAAGTTAAGTTAAGTTAAGTTAAGTCAGTTTAAGTTATTTATGTTTAATTTCTTAGATCTATTGAAAAGTAGCAGTGTAGCAATATTGAAAAGCTTGAAAAATATGATATCTTCAAGTTGGCCTAATAGTTACAAGTTTTGATTTGCGTTGGCTTAATAGTTACAAGTTTTGATTTGCACGCATTGCGTGCATCACTTGTTAAATTTATTTTTTTTGATGTGTGTATATATACACAAAAAAAATTAAATTTAAAAATCGGTGCACATAATGTGTGCGAACCAAAACTTGTCTTTAAATAAAAAGATATATACACACACAAAAAATAAATTTAATTAACAATCGATGTACGCAATACGTGCGAATCAAAACTTGTCTTTAAATAAAAATATATAAATTGTATCATGTACTTACTTTTCAAAAATTTTTGATTTATACTAAATAAATTTCTGACATCTTTGTTTTCTCTCAATCTCTCTATGATACACAGACACACATAGATGCATGATTTAATTTAACACCCATCAACATATTAGGTAGATTTTGATTTTTCTCATTTTTGTAAATGCTAGAAAAATTTATATATACATGATTTAATTAATTTTGCATTAACCAACCTATTAGGTAGATTTTATGATTTTTCTCATTTTCATAAAATAATAGAAAATTTATATATGTATGATTTAACTTAACCTTAAGTGAATATATTAGATAGATTTTATAATTTTGATTCTTTTAGTAAATAATAGGAAAATAATTAGTTAATAAATGAGAATGAGAATAAACATGAAAAATGGAGGAGGAGAGATGTGAGGGAGGTTAATTGAGAAATAAGGTGATTGGCTAATTTCTTTGTTTACAATTAATTTATAAAGAAAGATAATAGGCAAATAAGAAACTATACAACAATTTGTGTGTTGACTTATGGAATCAATTACATTTACCCTACCTGAGATTTGCTGTAATAATTTTTACACACCCCACATTTGTTAAATAATTTTTACTTTACCTCACATAAGCTCTGAGTGTTTTTTATCCTACTCGAGGTTTGTCATAATAATTGTTATACAAACCACCTTTGTGAAATAATTTTTACCCTACCTCACAATAGTTGTAAGTGATATTTACTTAACTTGTTATGGCAGTAAGTGTTAGTAAAAATCTAGATCTTTGATTTCCACCTTTACTACTGAAGATCTAAAATCTAAAACAACATTTGAATGTCATGAAATGTCATCCTAGGAACCAAACAGGAAGTAATCTACAATGAAATCTCAGTCTCCATCATCTATGCTCCATTAAACTTTCCCTAACCTTTCATTCCTCCCTTACTACACCCTTTGCACTGTTGATCATGTAGATCAATCCTAAACCCTTTCACAGTTGTCGATTTCCACCAAAATGTGAATCTACCCATACGTAGCTAGTTATTGATTCATACATCATGATTTAAGTTATTCACAGTAAAAAAAAAAGATAAATAAACAATACCCCTACACCTAGCTAAACGCTTCATTATATAAGTTATCGCTCGCGCGAAAAAATTATGCGTCTAATACGATATAGATCACTTCGTTAAGTCGTGACATCCTTGTTATGTTTTAGTGTTGCAATAATACTTACAACAAATCTCAAGTAGGGTAAAAATCACTTACAATTTATGTGAGGTAAGGTAAAAATTATTTAACAAAAATAGGGTGTGTAATAATTATTACGTCAAACTTTAGGTAGGATATAAAACACTTAGAGCTATTGTGAGGTAAGGTAAAAATTATTTCAAAAATGTGGGGTGTGTAAAAATTATTACCGCAAATCTCAGGTAGGGTAAATGTAATTTACTCTTGACTTATGACATAAAAAATATAATAAGTCACGGAATTGGAGAGAAAATAGGTATAGGTTGATTCTAAGTACTCGTATAATGTAATAATGATTTTTTTAACAAAATTGAATATTTTCTAAAGAAATAAAGGTGATTAAAGTTAATAATATACTGTGCATAAAACATATATCAAAAAATAAAATATTGTAACATAACAACATATGAATCTAAAAGAAATTTAAAAAATAATAATATAATGTAAATAAGGGAAAATAGAAACCCAAAAAATAATAATAATGTAAATGACGGTTTCAATGTAAAAGAGTTAAATAGAGAATATATAAGAAAATATTAATTAAAAATATGGTGGTCTAGTGGTATAGAAATTGGAAAGTTTCCTTTGGATTAGAGGTTCAAATCATGTTGGTAATGATTTATTTGAAAACTAATTTTGGTGCAAATAAAAAATATCGTAATTACTAATCTATCCTTATAATTTATTTATAGCAAGGGGTAAAATGGGCAAAGTGAAATTTGCGTACCATAAACCCCTTTGGCTTTATATATTACATAGATTTTTGTACTTATCGTTGAGATTTCTCTAGTTATAGTACCTAACTATTCATTTTGATATGGTATTCTCGTCTAAAATATAAATATAGATTAGGGAATATTTCTTACTATAGTATTATGTGTTGAAAGTTCATTATTTTTCTTTTTGTTGATATGTTGCAAGTGAATTATAATAAAAGTTAAAATGAATATTATTATTCCCAGATTGAATAATAATTGGATGGGTGGTACATCAAGGGGAAGGAATAGTTGGACTTCACCATAAAGGTTGCTAATTCACCGAAAATGTTGCTAAATGAAATCGGTTTGAAATGTCGGAGGAGGTAAATATTAAATCAATAAAATCAGGGTTAAAGCTATAAAGTATCATAAATGTGAAGGGTGACATGTGCGAATTTTAATATATATATCAAAGGCTAGTCTTCTCAATGCCATGCCGGTGGGGAGGGCTTGATCGAAAACATTCCATACAAATACTCTAAGCTCGAGCATAATGTTGAGGTCTCAAATTTGCCGGTAGTGCTAAAGCTTTTTGTCCAGCGAACTCCCATATGCCAACTAAGTTACCGATTTGGTGGAGAAATTTCCACAATTTGATTAACCCCAACACCAATAATTCTCATTATCAAGTGAGGGCAACAAAGTGGTGCTAATTCTTGTAATGTACTCTTAGTTGACTAGGGATCAAAGCTTTGAGATATCCCAACACTATTTTCATAGTCTCCGTAGATTTCAAATCCGAATTACTAGAATTTGTTGTAAATTGTGATCTTGGGATCATATTCCAATTGCTGATTCGATCTTTTCAATTTCATCAAGCAAATTTTGATTCTATTATGAGGATTCACAAAGGAAGTTTAAGAAGAGATTCAAAGATAGAAATTTTAATAAACTTTTCTTAAATCCTCGAGTTTTAGTTAGATATGTATTTAAGTTGATGTATGCTCCTAAAAGTTGGAAGAGATATGTAACTTACATATATGTGTGGCTAATATGAATGTTCGGATTGAGTTCGCAACAAATGTGGAAAAGTGAGAATTGATTGGGAGTAACATAAGAAAAAAAGAGTGTGTCATGGTTAGTAAAGCCCATTTACATTGAAATAATAAAATTCTACGCTTAAACTCTAGCATCAAATGACAAGTTTTACATTGATGATATTATGGACCTGTTCTTTTGTCAGGTTAGGTTCAGTTAGTTTAGTAAATTAGGATAAGTTAGGATAATATAGCATAGGATAGGAAAAGATAGGATATGTTTGAGCTAAGTTAGATTTTGGGCGAAAATATTTTATTAATAAAATTGAATATTTTGGGTAATATACATGAAAAAGTTGTAAGTGTTGGAAAAAATGAATTGATTGGAGAATAAAATATTATTATTTGAAATCCTTTTTCATTTAAACAGTTATTTTTGATTTGGATGTTTTTAAGGAGTTGGGTTAGATTAGGTAAGTTAAAGATAAGTTAAGTTAAGTTAATTAGGTTAGGTTTGTTAGGCTTAACCCAATTAAAGAACATGTCCTAATTAAGTTAAAGTTTAGGTGATACGACAATTCGAAATCTCTAACTTTGGGTTCCCATCATCAGAAATTCTACAATCATGAGTATACCTAAAGCATAATACATTGATAGTTATAATTAAGTTTATAGATATACGTCCAGTTTGGTAAATAATTGTGAAATATGCTTTTTGAGTGTTGCTAAAGTGTGTATTTTGTTGGCTGTTTGGTCCTAATGAGCCAATTTTCAATAGGGTGGTTAGAGTATCCTATTGAAAATTACTTATTGTGGAAAAGACATGTTAATCCAAAACTTATCTAGATTTGCACATTTGCCATCCTAAAATATTATTTATATAGGGGTATAGATGGAATTTAAACAAATACAAGTTTTTCAAATAGCCAATGCAAACAGTTAAACACAATTTTTCAAAACAACCAATACAAACAGTCAATAGTAAACAAACAATGCAAACAACCAACAATTGTTTTTACCAAACAGAGTCATAGTATACATTGAAATTAAGACATATGACATGCATCTACTGATCTACATACAAGTAGTCCACAAGGTTCATATATACGTATATCAGCAATAGCCAAACTTGACATTTCGGGCGGGCGTGCTGGTTTCGGGTAGGCCGTATATTGGGTTCGTGTAAATACGGGTCGGGTGTATTTCGAGTTCTGGTAAAAATGTACAGGTTGTGTATTTTGGTTTCGATTCAACCCAACGGGTTATGATTGTGACCTTTTTCCATTCTTTCTTTTTAAAAAATGGTCTCTGTACAGTATACATGATAAAATATGATTATCTTCTAATAACGATAGATTATTGTAGTTTTTTTCACATAAATTAGAGAAATAAGAAATAAATTAGTTGCGCTTATAGTTCAATAGTTAAAAAGTTCAATGAAAAGTCACAAATTTTAATAAAGTTGGACTTAAAAAGTTACTTTTTTGGGTCAAACGGGCGGGTCGGGTTTGACCCGCTACTTTTCGGATTCGATGTATTTCGGGTTTAGTTGAAACAATCGTGTTCAAAACCTAGAAATTTAGGGCGAGTCCGGCCCAGGTTATCGGGTCGGGTCAGAAATTGTCAGGTCTTGCAATAGCATATATATGAAAGCGTGTTGTAGCTAGCTAGTACAAATAAAACAAAACATTCACAACACAATCAGTGTACATGAAAACAAACACATATATATACATATATGAGAAACTCTGAGATGGATTGATGTTTTGAAGCGTGAATGAAATCACTTTCTTTAAGAAAAAATTTTCTCATTATGCAAATTCATTTCTCCAAAATACAACAAAGCTTCCTAGATTGACGAATATATATAATCATCAATCCCATCTAATGGTTGTCTAATGATTTCTGTCCAAATGACAAGATATGGATAAGAGACAGCTATGAAAAACTGTTAATGGCAGTTATTAACATTCAACAAACAACCACCCTCAGTAAATTGTAATAAATAAAATGAGTGCCTAGTGCCAAGTACCAATTGCGCCTAATAAGTTCCAAAAGCGCCTCTAGCACCCTACAGCCCACGCTGCACGCGAGTGTGAGGTTCATTGCGAAGCTTTGAAACGTAACTTAAGCACAAGTTAGCAAAGTCCATAGTTTATTTATTTGTTAATCCATATAACTCTTTAACTTATAAAGAGCTAGAAGATACATTACTTTGACCATTTGGGACATTAATTAGGAAAACTTATTTATACTCTCTAGGACCTAGAGACAACATTATTCTATCCATGTTGGACATTGATAGAATCAATACATTTATTCTCTTATTAATATTTACTAATTATTCAACAGTATATCAGCACATAAGTAACATATTGATTAGCAGTTGACAGAAACTTGGCAGGAGGAAGCAATGCGCTGAGCGCCGGTAGAGTTTACGTACTGTGCAAAGGCTGGGTTGTTGTAATACTGGCAAAAGCAGGATTGCTGCTCTCTCAATTTGGGACAGCACGACGCCGAGGGTGGCAGGTTAAAGATGAAAGCTCCAAAACAAGGGCTCAACTCCTTTGATTTATTTATTTCATGCTTATAAAGTCGTGTCTATAATCTAGAGTGGTAGATAGTCATTTTCTTGATTTTTACTTCTCTGCTTCTTTGTTCTTATTGTGATTATAATATGATTATTAGTTTCCTATAATATGATTATTATGTTTACGTATATGTGATTTTTATTACAAGTAATATGTAAATTAGCTTCATATAATTTGATTATTATTATTATATAATAGCTTTTCAAAAAGTCTTGTTAAAATCTTCTTATGGTTTTTACAAGTAAATTATACTATATTTAGTAAAGTTTTGATCTTTGATGAGGAAATCGTATTGTTATTGATTATTATAATATATTACATTTTATTATGAGTTTTATCGTTTTCCTCCTACTTAGAAACGATTTAAATTTTTGTTATGAGTGAAGGTTTGGTACCCTTGCTGTGCGTGGTTTATTTCCATAAGGTTTAATGCCGAAAATTTGAGTTTTATCGTGACCTTTATGGTTGGTTTTTAAAGTAAATGTTTATTTTGAAAATTTAATTGTTTATGTGAGAATTTGGTGTTAGTTTGAGTATAATTTGACCTTGGTTGTGTTAGGGGGTGAATGGGAAGGTATTTGACCTTAAGTGGACTGTTTAGAGACCCAAGTTAGAGTCCCGGGACAGCAGGGTTAAAATAGGACCGAAAAACCCCGAGCTAAAGATAGGTCAGTTTGGACAGAATTTATGAGTCGTACGGTATCAGTCACCATTTATTGTGTAGTTGATTTTTAGCCCTACCGTTTGGCTAAGAACTACTTTAGTGTGTTAGCTTTCATAGAAATTTTGCGGTTTGGGATTTCGAGGTGTATATTCTGAGATAGGACCCAAATAACGCACCTAGGTCAGAACTGAACAAGTTATATAGTTAACTATTTTTGAGGACCTTAGGGTGTGTTTTAGGTCTCGGAGTCAACGTAAAAGGTTTAGTAAACATCCCAAAGTTTCCAGAATGTCCAAAACCGTACCCATAGGATGTCGGGAAGTGAAGTTATGGTTCGTTTTATGCGAGTGTTGCAATCTGTCCAGTTTATTTTTTTCAATAAATGTGTTGTTATGTGTGAAGTATTTATTATTGTAATATGTGATTGTTTGTGATATGTGATGGTTTAAGAATATATTAGATATGTTCAAAATGTTAATTTATGAATGATGGGAACCCATGTTAGCAAAGTCCATAGTTTATTTATTTGTAAATTCATATAACTCTTTAACTTATAAAGAGCTAGAAGTTACCTTAATTGGACCATTTGGGACATTAATTAGGAAAACTTATTTATACTCTCTAGGAGCTAGAGATAACATTATTCTATCCATGTTGGACATTGATAGAACCAATACATTTATTCTCTTATTCACTTTTACAAATTATTCAACAAGATATCGACATAAGTAACATATTGATTAGCGGTTGTGAAACTTGGCGGGAGGAAGCAATGCTGTGTGAGAGTTTACGTATTGGGCAAAGGCTGGGTCGTTGTAATACTGGCAAAAGCAGGGTTGCTGCTCTCTCAACTTGGCACAGCACAACGCCGAGGATTGCAAGTTAAAGATGAAAGCTCCAAAACAAGGGCTCAACTCCATTGTGTCGCATGTTACTGCCTCCACCATCAACGGTGGCTCAGCCATCAGCAACAGCCACTGCAACCACCGCCATCATCGCCACCACGCCCACCTTGTTAACCATCGCTGAAGATACCTGGAAATCACCGATCAAAATTAGTCGATGTTTTCAGAGTGGATGTTGGAGAGGGAATGTATGCATATGTGAAGTTAAGTTTTAGTTAGTGCTCAATTTATACATGGATATCGCATATCCATCCAACTTCGAGATTTAATTTGCTAGGCCTGACCCTACACAATGGTTGTTTTAATTTATATGAATTAATTGAATTCACAACTGGATCGTACTCACAATGATTATGTGTGTCTAATAAACATATTTTCTTAATAAATAACTATTTTCTTTTCGTTTTAACAAATCGGTGATAAGTTAGGTATAAAAAAGTATATAAACATAAATAATAAAAGAAAATAAATGAAAAGAATGTCAAAAAATATAATTAATGCAAGCGTGGGAGGGATGTTGGGTAGGGAACGTAGGTGTGAGGTTATGTTTTAGGTAGTGTTTCAATTTAAATACATATAAATAATATGTAAAATTGTAAACAATAAGAATATAATATCTTGTAATATTATGAGGGAGATTTTACTATAGTTAAAAAAATTCAACTATCAGAGTTAAAAAGTGTAATTATCATTGATTTTACCTTTGAAACACTGGACTGATGATATGTTGATTGAAGTGATTGTTGTAATAAGTAATTTTATTTGTGGGGATATAATTTTTTCATAATTTTCTAGGGAGATTGATAAGTGATTTTCATGACTATGTTTTTAGGGGTTTTCAATAGTGAATTAGGGATAGTTTTGAGCGTGAACCTTGATTTTTATTCCAATTTCTCTACTACACTTGGTGTTGTTGTTTGTGATGTAAATTTGTAGGTTTTAAGTCCAAAACATCAATTTTCTCTCAATTTTTGGCGAGATTGAGTACACCGCGGACCTTACCTATTAAATACCGAACCGTGGGATGAATTTGAGATCGAACTGACGGCGAAACCCAAGGCCAGGAGACACCACGGTCAGCCCGTGGTGGAGCCCACGGACCGTGGATGGGCTGTTCCATGCGGCTGTCTAAGTTGGCGAGTAAAAAGAGCAGCAGCAACGTTTTGATTTTGGGCCATGAATTCCATTGGGTCATCATCCTTTTCGGCCCAATGACAAGAGGGGAAAGTGGGGAGCAATTGGATTCAACTCATTCAGCCTTCATTCGGTCCACTTACAAGGGAGAAAAGTGGAGGCAATTAATGGCATCATTCATCCAGCCTTCAATTCTGCTCAATCATCAAAGAAAAGAGAGGTAGAGGAAAATGGGAATTCATTTCACTCACTTACACCCAGTCTTGATTCGGTCCAATGAAAGAAAGGAGAAAGGTGGGGAAATTGATTGCATTGGGCCATCCTCAATCGGTCCAATCAAAGGAGGGAATTGGAAGGCAATTCCAATTATTCTTTCAAGCCTCCATTCGGCCCATTTAATTCACTTGATTCATGCATTCACGCGGCCCAATCCAAAGAGAGAGTGGATGCCATTGATTTGATATCCATTCGTTGATCCATTTCATACGCCCAGCGCACAAGACCGAAGACAGGAGAAAGTGAATTTGAGGCAGGAGCTGCCACGTCCTGACCGTGGTGAACGCCACGGTCCATGGCTGGGCGACTGGGCGTTGTTCGGGCGTGTTGCGCAAGGAAAAGAAGGAGTGACGGTTATTATCATCAATTGACTCAATTCATCGGGGACCATCTATTAGTCATTCATTCTATTATTCAACCATCCATCCATCAAGAGCGCAAGAGCCCCATCTACTCCTTCCCATTAATCAAGACCAAGATCAAGATTTATTCATTCGAAAATTAAGATCAAGACTCGGGAAGAATTTATCTACGCTCGCGAGGAAGATTTCACCCCGAGATAGAAAGACTCGACGGTTGTACTTTTCTCAATTATATTTCTTTTCGATTCTTTCTTTGTTTTGAGAATTAATTATGATGTTTGAAACTTGTGTCGTACTTTTCTTGAACATGAGTGAGTAGTTTCTCTGAATTCTAGGGTTTTGCAACCCGAAACAATGTAGTTCGATTTAATATTATTAGTTTGTGCATGAATTCTTGATTAGAATCAATAGAAGGTTTTGTTTTTCCATGTTTATGAGTATTTTTAAGTTTTGGATACTCATGAGTTAGAGATTAACCTGAGAAATACAGAAAGGTGAATAAGGGTAATCTGACTACCAACCTGTCTACATAGGTTTACGAAAGTTGAGGAAGGAGTAGTGAACTAGAGAATTATTAGATAACCTGACTTTTTGAGACCTTCAGTTCTGTTTAACCTAAAAGACACACGAAAGTTGTTGATTAGGTTGTTTAGAATAATTCTATTTAGCATCGAAAGGGCGATAGGATTCAGAGGTTGTCGATTCTTGATTCGTTCTTGAATGTATGATTGTGCAGGCTAGGTTTTAGTAATCGAACTCCTTGTTAGGTTAGCATCTCCCTAGAAATCTTTCTCTCTTGATAGAACCTTTGATTTATTTTCCCTTGCTTTATTAGTTTAATTAGTTTTCTAAAATCTTCCAAAACCAAAAACCTGATTAGCTTAGTAATCGAGATTAGTTTATTGTGCTGCTAAGTGAGTCCCTGTGGGATTGACCTTGACGTGCTACTACGTACACCGTGCGTTTGCGGCCCTGTCAGAGATTCTAACAAATGTATTTGAATTTTTTTTTACATAGTTACAAAGTAAATTACCGATTATTCTACCTGAAAAAAACTCAAATCATTAATATATATTGATCAAAGAAGCATGTTGCAACAATTAATTATATTTATTGTGATATAAGTATTTTTCTTAGATGACATTAATTTTACACAACTTAAAGATATGAAGGTGCTACTATCATATTTGGAAAAAAAATTCAACTATAATAAAATATCCAATGTACTAATTAATTCATGAAAAAAAAATTCAACTATAACAAAATATGCGATGAATTGTAATTAACACTAAAAATATTTGTATTACCAACAACGTCTTTTTCCGATCTAATTAAAATGGTTGGAAAAACCAACCGTTTTAGCAATCATTTCATATGTTTTTTCATTTTTTTAACTATTTTTAAAATTTTAGGTGGAAAAAATGTTGTCAATTCCAACCAATTTTGCTAAAATGGTGGGAACTTTTTCCTACCATCCTTTTTCCTCCTGTTTTACAATGGTTAAAAAAACGGTCGGACTACCAACTGTTTTCCCGACCATTTTCAAGCAGTAGGATAATGATTGCTAGGAAAAATTTCCCACCATTTTAGGATAAGTCGTTGAAATTTCCAACCATTTTTCCCACATAAAAGTAGAAAAACAATTGGAAAATCGAAAAAATTAGAAATGATTGCTACAATGGTTAGTTTTTTTCCAACCATTCAAATTGTTTGGAAAAAATAGTCAGTAATACACATGTTTTTAGCAGTGAATGTAATTTGCATGTGGTAGAATTTCATATTGTTATAGATGTCAATAATGGAATTAGTTTGTAAAAGAGTCTAATAATAAATGATTTGATGGTGTTCAAATAATATTATTTGAATTTCTCTTTAATTTAAAAAGTTATTTTTAGTTTCGGTATTTTTTAGGGAGTTGAGTTAGGTTAGATTAGGTAAGGATATATTAAGTTAGTTTGAGTTATTTATGTTTAATTTCTTAGATCTATTGAAAAGTAGCAGTGTAGCACTATTGAAAATCTTGAAAAATATGATATCTTCAAGTTGGCCTAATAGTTATTTTTGTACTTATCATTGAGATTTCTCTAGTTATAGTACCTAACTATTCATTTTGATATGGTATTCTCGTCTAAAATATAAATATAGATTAGGGAATATTTCTTACTTATAGTATTATGTGTTGAAAGTTCATTATTTTTCTTTTTGATGATATGTTGCAAGTAAATTATAATAAAAGTTAAAATGAAAATTATTATTGCCAAATTGAATAATAATTGGATGGGTGGTACATCAAGGGGAAGGAATAGTTGGACTTTCACCATAAAGGTTGCTAATTCACCGAAAATGTTGCTAAATGAAATCGGTTTGAAAGGTCGGAAGAGGTAAATACTAAATCAATAAAATCAGGGTTAAAGCTATAAAGTGTCATAAACGTGAAGGGTGATATGTGCGAATTTTAGTATTTATATCAAAGCCTAGTCTTCTCAATGCCATGCCAGTGGGGAGGGCTTGATCGAAAACATTCGATACAAAGACTCTAAGCTTAAACTCTAGCATCAAGTGACAAGTTTTACATTGATGATATTATGACCCTATTCTTTTGTCAGGTTAGGTTCAGATTAGTTTAGTAAATTAGGATAAGTTAGGATAAGATAGGATAGGATATGAAAGGATAGGATATGTTTGAGCTATGTTAGATTTTGGGCGAAAATATTTTATTAATAAAATTGAATATTTTGGGTAATATACATGAAAAAGTTGTAAGTGTTGGAAAAATGAACCGATTGGAGAATAAAATAATATTATTTGAAATCCTTTTTCATTTAAAAAGTTATTTTTGCTTTGGGTGTTTTTTAGGGAGTTGGGTTAGGTTAGGTCAGGTAATTATAAGTTGACTTAAGTTAATTAGGTTAGATTCGTTAGGCTTAATCCAATTAAAGAACATGGCCTAAGTTAATGTTTAGGTGATACGAGGATTCCAAATCTCTAACTTTGGGTTCCCATCATTAGAAATTCTACAATCATGGGTATACCTAAATCATAATACATTGATAGTTATAATTAAGTTTATAGATATACGTCCAGTTTGGTAAATAATTGTGAAAAAGGCGTTTTGAGTACTGTTGCTAAAGTGTGTATTTTGTTGGCTGTTTGGTCCCAATCAGCCAATTTTCAATAGGGTGGTTAGAGTATCCTATTGAAAATTACTTATTGTGGAAAAGACATGTTAATCCAAAACTTATCTAGATTTGCACATTTGCCATCCTAAAATATTATTTATATAGGGGTATAGATGGAATTTAAACAAATACAAGTTTTTCAAATAGCCAATGCAAACAGTTAAACATAATTTTTCAAAACAACCAATACAATTAGTCAATAGTAAACAAACAATGCAAACAACCAACAATTGTTTTTACCAAACAGAGTCATTGAAATTAAGACATAGGACATGCATCTACTGATCTACATACAAGTAGTCCACAAGGTTCATATATACGTATATCAGCAATAGCCAAACTTGACATTTCGGTCATGGCTGGTTTGGGTTGGTCACGTATATTGGGTAAATACGTAAATGGTGTGTATTTCGAGTTCTGGTAAAAATGTACAGGTTGTGTATTTTGGTTTCGATTCAACCCAACAGGTTATGATTGTGACCTTTTTCCATTCTTTCTTTTTAAAAAATGGTCTCTAAGTACTAGTTTTTGTACAGTATACATGATAAAATATGATTATCTTCTAATAACGATAGATTATTATAGCTTTTTTCACTTAAATTAGAGAAATAAGAAATAAATTAGTTGCGCTTATAGTTTAATAGTTAAAAATTTCAATGAAAAGTCACAAATTTTAATAAAATTGGACTTAAAAAGTTACTTTTTTGGGTCAAACGGGCGGGTCGAGTTTGACCCGCTACTTTTCGGATTCGATGTATTTCGGGTTTAGTTGAAACAATCGTGTTCAAAACCCATAAATTTAGGGCGAGTCCGGCCCAGGTTATCCGGCCGGGTCAGAAATTGTTAGGTCTTGCAATAGCATATATATGAAAGCGTGTTGTAGCTAGCTAGTATAAATAAAACAAAACATTCACAACACAATCAGTGTACATGAAAAAAAACACATATATATACATATATGAGAAACTCTGAGATGGATTGATGCTTTGAAGCGTGAATGAAATCACTTTCTTTAAGAAAAAATTTTCTCATTATACAAATTCATGTCTCCAAAATATAACAAAGCTTCCTAGATTGACGAATATATATAATCATCAATCCCATCTAATGGTTGTTTGATGATTTCTATCCAAATGACAGGATATGGATAAGAGACAGCTATGGAAAACTGTTAATGTCAGTTATTAACATTCAACCACCCTTAGTCAATTCTAATAATAAAATGAGTGCCAAGTGCCAAGTGTCAATTGCGCCTAATAAGTGCCAAAAGCGCCGCTAGCACCCTACAGGCCACATTGTGCATGAGAGTGAGGTTCAATGCGAAGCCTTGAAACTTAACCTAAGCACAAGTTAGCAAAGTCCATAGTTTATTTATTTGTAAATCCATATAACTCTTTAATTTATAAAGAGCTTGAAGTTACCTTACTTTGACCTTGTGGGACATTAATTAGGAAAACTTATTTATACTCTCTAGGAGCAAGAGACAACATTATTCTATCCATGTTGGACATTGATAGAACCATTACATTTATTCTCTTATTGACTTTTACTAATTATTCAACAGTATATCAGCACATACGTAACATATTGATTAGCAGCTGACAGAAACTTGGCAGGAGGAAGCAATGCATTGAGCGCCGGTAGAGTTGACGTACTGGGCAAAGGCTGGGTCGTTGTAATACTGGCAAAAGCAGGGTTGCTGCTCTCTCAACTTGGCACAACACGACGCCGAGGGTGGCAGGTTAAAGATGAATGCTCCAAAACAAGGGCTCATCTCCATTTTGTCACATGTTACTGCCTCCACCATCAACGGTGGCTCAGCCACTAACACAGCGATTGCAACCACCGCCATTATCGCCACCATGCCCACCTTGTCAACCATCGCTGAAGATGCTTGGCAATCACCGATCAAAATTAGTCGATGTTTTGGGAGTAGATGTTGGAGAGGGAATGTATGCATGTGTGAAGTTAAGTTTTAGCTAGTGTTCAATTTATACACGGATACCACATGTCCATCCAATTGCGAGATTTAGTTTGCTAGGCCCGACCCTACACAATGGTTGTTTTAATTTATAAGAAATTATTTGAATTCACAACTAGATCGCCGGTTAATGTTGAGGTCACAAATTCGCCGGTAGTGCTAACATTCCATACAAAGACTCTAAGCTCGAGCATAATGTTGAGGTCACAAATTCGCCAGCTTTGTCTTTGAGTCAAGATCGTATTGTCTTTTTGGGTTTGTTAATGAGGAATTGGGGGAATAGGATCTGTAATGAGTTCCAGGTACTGAATCGAGTTAGTTTTCATTACAATCATTATTTTAATAGATAAACTTATTTGGCAGCTCTAGTAAATTTAAAAAAAAACAATTTTGATATTCAAACCAGAGTTAGAACAAAAGCAAAATATAGTAGACCAGACATCAACTCTTTTATTAAAGATCATATCTTATTAATGTTTTGGGAATGCATGATACTGTTTCCCTGTGATTTACATGGAGTTGTAAGCTATTGGGTTGGGTTATACTCTTTCATCTATGATAAGTCAATAGGGTAAAGTCCTTATGTGGTTTTGGGAACCATAGAAGACAGTATGACACTCATAATATCATGATAATACCTCCTGACTCAGACTTACTCCTTGGTGATTTTGATGCTTAGGCCTTATACTATCATAAAGATCAATATTTAGTAGCAAATATGGTTCAAACTGATATTATAAGCTAGCATTAGAACTCATTAAAATGGCACTTTTTGCTGATATAATATTGTCTGTCTGCTGGGCATATAATCTGACCTCTTTTTCAACATTGGTTTTGTTTGTTATCCTTGTTGGCTTTTGATGTCCACATGTTTGCTTTCCCTAAATCTGGTTGGAATGATATGAAAAGTTCATTGATGGATAGATGGAAGTAGTGACTGGTATTCTTACTCTTTTTTCGACCATTTGCACCTTATTGTTAATCCCATTTATTTGCTGAGATTCTGCTCCAGTTTTGGCTACATAGGTGTGGCTTTTATTATGTTTATTACTTGAAATGAACATAAAGAAACATGTTGGAGGGTGTGAAGATATGTGTAGTGGTTTGTTTTGAAATTTGATGAGGATTTATGAGGTTTTCAGGACGATTTTTTTGATGCTGCCTATTTCTAAGTTTCTGCTCAACTTTTAGCCCTTTGTGTGGCATATATTAGAAATGCATTTGAAGTACCATGGCAGATTAATGATGTCCTAGATTGTTTAAAAGTATTTTTGGGTGCGTATCTTGAGTTGGGATTTGATTGGAGTCAAATTAATAGAGTTTGAAGCCTTGGTTTCTCTTCGCTCCAAATTCTGCCTAGTCATGGTTTAAAGTGCACTTTTTTTAACAACAGAGTCAGTATATATATGATATGAACAAAAAAATATCACAAGTACATCTTACCATATTGTTTCAAAAGTTTGCTAGCTATGCTATAAGCAGCTTGTACTAAATCTCTACTAACTTTCTCATTCTACAACGCTTAAACTTTCTAGTAATAGTTTGTGTGCTATAGCTTGAGTGTAACATGCTTTCTCCGATTCTCCTGCTCTAGAATACTATAGACTAATTGCAATGAGTCTGTATAAATCAGGACTTCTCCCCATTCCATCCCATTTGCTCTTATTAATGCTAAGTGAATTGCCTTAAGTTCTTCTTCAGTTTCGTTTGAGTGCATTTTTTTTGCTGGAGTTCGCTGCATTTTTCAGATCCTTGATTCCATGAGAATGTTACTGGGCTATCAGGGAATCTTTTTGTTGAGTATTTGCAAATAAAGGTCGTTGTTACTGCCTAATTTATAACTGAAATACCAACTTGTGTTCTCGTGTACTGTTCTGCTATATATTCTTGCCATTTTTTTGCAATTATGCCGCTGAATTCTTCCTAGTTTAAGTATCTTAAACCATGAAGCTATCAAAGATCATTTTGCATCAGAATACCAAGTTGTGTCTGTACAATTACTTTTAAATCACCCTCATAACTTTGAGTGGCATCTCATTCATTTCCTACAACAATAAGCTTACCATGTAACATGTACTTAGGTGGTTTGGCTGATCAAAATGAATAAATGGTCACAATGCCACCCCCACTTTGCTGATAAACATAATTTTTGAGTGTCGTTACTTATTACTATTATTTCAATTAGACCCTAAAGTCAACAAGCTCTTGACAAAAATTCCACAATGAAGAAAGCATGTTAAGATCAAAATTTTGAAGCTGAAAATTTGCCAAATAATTTGGTGCCAACTTTTGGTTTCTGGGTAAACAGAGAATTCATTCTGCAAAGAATAGGCAACAATTGACTTTTTGGCTTAATTCATATTTTGATGACATTTGTTTCTCTTCATTTAGGAAATATTTTGAGGATGATGATGACACTATTGTCCTGAAGGTTGGTATTTCTCAATCTTAAACTTGCTAAATATTATACAATGCCTGCTAACTCCCTATTTCAGGCTAATTGCTAAACCCACTGACACAGGCAACCAAGTACCCAATCCAATTTATGGCTTGTAACTGATTTGTGTATTGTGCCACTTCAAGGTTTTGACTACTTTTTGCATTAAGGACTTACAATTTTTGTCTCATTTTTTGGGGTTTCTTTCGTATATGATCTAAATTTTGTTATTATGCAGGTTCATTTGCATTTCAGAAATTGAATTAGCACAAGAAGGAAAGACCATGCAATCTATTATGGATATTGAAGTGTTAGGAAAGAGCAGGTGTGTTGATTCTTTATACTCTGTTTATCTGCTTATTTGTACCAACATCAAATGAAATAGTATAGTGCAGGGTAGTTGTTGTTGCCCTTTTCTTTCCCAAGTTTATTGCTATGTCCATAATTTCTTTTTTGGAAGTTGCACTGTGAATCAGAATATACCCATTTCTTAAAATGGTCTTGCTTCTTTTTGCAATCAACCTTAGCTAGGGACCAGTGTACTGGAGTTCAGCTGCTGAAATTCCACCTCCTATATGAACTTCTTAACTGTATTGTCTTTACTAAATTTCACCCCCTGAAAAGTCACATGGTATCAGCTACTGAAATGTTCCTGCTGGATCATATTCTGATTCCACATAGTGGTCCTAAGCCATTTGTGAAATTGGTGCATCTTCTGGGTATTTATCTCTGTACCACACAAGTGACATTATGCATCAACTTGTGGAAAGAGTTTGCCCCATCTTTACTGGTAGAGCTCCATCTGTGATTTATAGCTAGCAACATCCACGCTAGAAAATGTAACACCATAATCCACCCATTCATCATTCAATTTTTTGCAATAACTTTATATATGTCTTTTAGTTACAAATGAAGATAATTAAGTAGTATAATCAAGAAGTTGGCTAGAAATCAAATGATGTAATTGTAACTTTTAGTAGGGAAACAGAAGCTAATCAATGAGGAGAAGAGAAAGGATAAAGCCAACTAGGTAGCTTCTATTGGTGGGAGGTCTTGGTATATATAATGATGAGCCTTAATTTACTTGTTATGCCAAATTAAGTGAAAGAGGTGGTTATTAGTAACAGCTAGTAGCCAGAAAGTATTTTAATTTTCTTTGTTATTTTCCGTTTTGTTTTGTTATCTTGCAAATGATCATTTCTTTGTGTATCTATGCTCACAAAGTATTTTAATTTTCTTTGTTATTTCATGATGCTGCTGTGTAGTAAATTAATTGACTGGATGGTTAGCTGGGTGTTGCTAATTAAAAGTATCAGTAAATGAGGATGATTTGACAATGAGTATTTCATATGTATGTCACTGTTCATGGGAACTACATTTCAAATATGTAGCCAGACTGACTAGAAACTGTACATATATCAAGGATGTCTTAGCTCTATGGTTTGGATAAGATATCATCATTTATTCATGCTTTGGCATTTCGGCCTACTCATAGTCTGGACATTTAGGAATTAGTGATGGTTCCCCTCCCTCATAGTTTGTGTTTGATAGAAAGAAATCACATGATTTGGTTTCCAATTTTCACTTTGAAGTCGATTTATCTGTTTTTGATGTCTAGTTCTTACATAGAAAGAAATCACATGATATGTGAGCTACTTTGTCTCAGATATTATCAATTTTTAGTGGAAATGTTGCTGGATTTTTTGTAGTATATTTTTAAGAATACTTCTAATGAAATTGTTTTCTCTTTGCAGTTACACATTCAATTAGGGATTTCTTGCACGATATGTAATGGAAACAAAGTTGATGTTGCAGATGCAAAGTTCGTTGAGGTTGCCAAGCATGAAGATGTTAGTTTAGGCTATTCATGATATTATTTTTAGTTTTCTTAATTAGCTTAGAACAATAGAGGTGCTTACACCTATTGCTCCAAGAAACGAAATTGAAACGATTTTTATGTTTATTCTAGGAATTCGATAGGTAGAAATATGATTTATTAAGAAAGTCTTCTTTCTATATTTAGTATACATTTTCTAATATATATATATATATATATATATATATATATATATATATCATTGAAATCTAATACTTTTACCTTAATATGAGTTCACTGTTATATATATATATATATATATCAAGATTATCTCCTACATGCATCATTACAAGCAATGTTATAAATTATCACAATTATTCAGTAATTAAAGATACATATTGTGGCAAATGTAAGTTGCCACAAATGCTCTTTTATAATTAAAATATGATTTGTAGCAAATCATATATGCCACAGATAATGTACATTTGTGGCAAAGTGAAATTGCTACAAATTGTATGATATTGTAGCATTTTAACATTTGTAGCAATTCAAAATATGCCACAAAAACCTTATAATTTGTTGCAATTTTAAAATTGCCACAAAAGCCTTTTGTAACAAGGCATTTGTGACATCTTTGTGGCATTTTCATAAAATGCTACAAAAGCCTATTGTAGCAATATTTTTATATTTTATGGCAAAACTTGATGCTACAAATAACCATATTTCTTGTAGTGAAACTCCATCTGTCCTCTCTTCTTCATCTCATCTCCTTCTCTCTTCCCTTCATCTCTTCTCTTTCTTCTTCTCTTCCCTTCTTCTTAGATTATCACGATAAATTCAATCTCTCACTCATTTTCTCTTCTCTTAACAGATTCTATTGGAGATAAGTGCAGCAGCAGCATATCGAAGCATCCACCATCATCTTCACCTCCAAAACCGTCAAATTTCATCTCATCCGTCTAGCTAGAAGGAGATTGAAGGGCCAAGATTGGAAGATGAGGCTCTGGTTCGACTATAATAGGAGAAGGAAGAGTTGATTTGCATTTTCATGGTTGGTTGAAGGGAATGTGACGCCCCAAAATCCTCCATCCCAGGGTTAGGATTAGGTTAGAGTTACTATTGTTCATGCTTTTATTCACTATTTCGAATCTCTGTTTTGACTTGTTAATCGAAATCTGGGTTTATGGTTCTTGCATGTTTGAGATATTGAGTTTTGATATTGATGTAATGTTCAATTGATATAATTTTCTGGGTTGAATCTTTAATGGTTGATATTTAATGCGTTTGAGTTTTGGTATCTGTTTCGGTATTACTCGTCTCACTTTCCCTCTTTTTTCTCTTTCCTCACCTGCTTCGATCAAGACTAGCTGGTATTCTTCTTCTCATTTCTTCTCTTCTCTGTCTCATTTTCATGCTTTGTTCTGTCTCATGTGTGATTGATGGTGTTTGTTTTGGTTTGATCTTGATGATAGTGTGTAATATGGTGTTGGTTTGATTTGCCTCGGCACTCTGTTTGATTCTGGTCTTGGATGGGTTTGTGATTATATTCGGTTCTTGGCTAGGGTTTAGAGTTGGGTTTCTGGTTAGTTTATTAGGGTCTTTCATTAGGGTTCTTTTTTGGTTATTGTTTGAGGTCAGTAGGCTGTCTTAGGGTTTAGAGTCTTGTCTTGTTTAGAGTTGATTAGGGTTATTAGGGCTAGGTTTGTTGGTATGTGTTTAGGGTTTCATTAAGGGTAGAATCTGTCCTGTCTTACGGCCAATAGGTTTTGTTAGGGTTCTATCTTAGGGTTTTGGTTAGGTTATGTATTAGGGTTTGTTTAGGTTTCATTAGGTTTGTTAAGTTTTATTGGGGTTAATTAGTGTTAGGGTTTTTAGATGTCTTTAGGGGTTTTTATTAAGTTGTTTTTTGCTACCTAATATGATTAGTGGCTAGGGTTCTTCGGGGTTAAGGGAGTGATTAAGGTTCTAAATGGATGATTAGTTATAAGGGATAGTGAATTAGGGGGTAATTAGTGGGAAAAATCTAATTTCCACCTTAGTCCTTCCTTCCAGTGGGGCGCATTAGGGATCAAAGCTCTCTAATTCACTAGTCACTTGTCAATGGAAGGCTAAGGAGGGATAGTTAGTACTCGCTTACGATAGTGAGAAAGAGGCTAACTACGGAGTCGTATTCAATTAACCCCCGGGATCCATGGTGGATTTCGGGAAGTTAATTTGGATTACCTTCGAAAGAGGGAGTCCCGTGGCCATTTTTCTAACAGGATTCTCATATGATTTATCCTATCTTTTTGCTTCTTAACCACAAAACTCAAATAACCATAAATCTTTTGGTTGCCTAAAGCTCCCGAAACCCTTTTCTTCCTTTGTGTGATTTTGCTTGTGTTTCCTTATTTGTTTCCCAATCTCTCTTAAATGAATGAACCTCAAACATAGTAGGTGAGAATTCGGAAAATGCTATTAGGATTAGAAGCCCCAACTCCTTGAGAAAAAAATGACAAAACCGGGTATACAAACCCATTGCACTACACTTAACCGCGGTGAATCTCGGGGTACAATTCCCGGTGAAATCCGGAAGCACAAGGGTAGTCTCGGCCATCCATTGGATGGGCTCCGAGGCCTTTTAAGGAGGCTCGCTTGTTCCACCGACCCAGGAGGCCTCGGGACAGTACTGGGTCATCCCGAGATGTTGAACTATATGGTGTCGGGGTTCGGGTGTGGACCCGGTTCAGGTAGGTGCAAGGTAGAAGATGAAAAATTGCCACCCAGCAGAAGGTAGCGCCCACTACGCCTGGGAAAAACAAGGTAGCACCCGCTACCTTCAGCGTAGCGCTTGTACGTCTGAATGCCAACCCTCAGTTCTGGCCTCCGCTGCTGGACGCTGCCACCGCCTGACCATCCGCTACCAACGTTCGTTCTAGAGCGCTCGAGTTTTCAAGCCCAGACGACACGCTACCAGCGGCCTAGAAAGCGTTGCCAGCACATAGTTCCAGCGTCCAGGTAACACCCGTGACACACCCAGAAGCGCGCGTGACAATGCCCTGATCGGTTGCTGCTGCTGCTGCGTTACTTCCTTGTCGCGCCTGCAACCAAGGCGTAGTGCCCGCGAGGGTGCCTTTTTGCTGCCGAAGTTTTGTAGTGAAACGACTGTGTTTTGGGTGCTTTTTATACCTTGTATAAGTATTCGTTTGGGACTGTTTTCAAGGAAGTTTTGTTGAGTATGAAAAGAAATGGTAGAGTGCTCTCCAAGCCTCTTCCAAAAAAAATTGTTTACTTTATCCAATCTATCTTTGGTGGTGTTCAAATCATTTCTTTATTGATTAATGGTGGTTTTATCCTATTTAATCATGGTGGAATGTTAGGCCAAGGTTGTGGACTCTCCTTGCCAAGGTCAAATGCAAACCCTATGGTGTTCAAGTTCTTTTTCTTTTGATTTTCTTTCAAAAACTCAGGCATCCATCATCCTATCACGACGGTAACGCTCCATTTGGTATCAGAGCTCAAGGTTTATTGTAGCTTGAGTTTTGTTCATTGTTCTTGCAAGTAGAGTTCTCTAGTGTTGGATTTTGTGGATTGTATGCAACTATTGGTGTTCCCCATCCCTTGTGTTATCCAAGAGTATTGGAATATATTGTATTGTGTTTGTATTTGGTGTTTTTGAAGCATTTTGGAGCTTTGAGGTGAAGTTAGAAAATAATGCCCCGAAGGTGTTGGATGAAATGTCTATGTGAGAAATACATAAAGAACCCTTAGCCAAACACTAGCCAACTACAAGAAAACCCCCAAACTCAACAAAAACATCCCAAACACATACCGTCCTTCACCCTTCCCTCGATATGGACAAAGAAGTTAGCTCCAATCGAAGGGAACCAAGCCACCAGGGTAGTCCTCAAATTCGAGCTATCCAGAACCGACTCACCGCCTGCTTCGACAATCAGTTCTCCACCATTGAGCGGACTCTTCAGGACCTTGCCGCTCAAGTGAACAACATTGCCTTGAACCTTCAAGGTCCACCACGAATTGTACGTTGGAGGCGCGCCCAAAGCCCTATCCGTCCTCGTCCTACCTTTGATAGAGGCTCCCCTCAACGCCGTCCTCATCGGGAGGTGCATGATATGCCCCCTCGTGATGACTTCCAAGACGTCAAAATCGACATCCCCAAGTTTCAACGGTTCCAATGATCCTGACGAGTACCTTGAATGGATACAAATGATGGATAGGATCTTTGAAACCAAGGAATACAACGATGAGAAGATATATAAGATTGTGTAGACACCGGGATTTGTATCAACAAAAAACTGACCCGTCAAAACTCGACAAGTCATTTGGGCCGAACACCAAAATGGGCCATTGGGCCTATGGAGTCAACAAAGCGGGACCAACAGATCAAAACAGCTCGCATGAAAATAATAAAAGCCGCATGACCTTTAAAAATTCACAAGCTGGCCCAAAACGCGAATCCGACCCAGTAAAAATTGATAAAAGCCGCCTGTCCTTTACGTTGAAGAAGCGGCCCGCCTTCGTCGGCTACGTCATCAATCCGTGCACTTTAATCCTATAGGTCGCCTGACCTTAACTGATTTCTTTTGATTTTGGCGCAAGAATTCTCCCATGCAATCCTATAATATTAGCCACAGTGATCGACCTCGGTTGACCATGAAATTGCCATAAGCCACGTGACCTTTGACTTTTTGCATGGAGGAGGCTTGATTGATGGGATCTCTCTCTCCTTTTCCCCTCCCAATCCCTCACCTCTCCACCTATAAATACCTCACCATTTTCACTCATTCACAATCAACTATCATCATCATCCCACCAAAATTCTCTCAAAACTCTATCCATTCAACCTCTCTAATTCTCTTATAATCACTCTCATCATCCCCACATCAGCATTCTTATACCGTCCTCCTAACCATTTTCATATACATTCTTCCATCCAAGCTCCAAATCAAGGTCAAGTAAGGCATCATTTTTCAAACATCCACCATTAAGCAAGGTTTGCTTTTCATTATTATTGTATTTAATTATGTACAAGAAAAAACCTCATGTTCAAGAAAAAAACCTTTGCCAAAGAAAAAGTAAGATTTAATTTCTTTACTTGCACTTGTTTTGTAATAGAAAAAACCTCATTATTTTAACGTTGCATGTTCAAAAATATAATATTGTGAAATTTATCTAACTTCTCCCTGCTCTTTTCATTTCAAATTCGATTGTAGTAGAGTCTGTTTTCTAATAGGCGGATTCGAGAGTTCTTTTAATTCTCGAATTCGTAACCTTACCCCCGAACTTAGAATTCGGGTTCGTGGACCGGAGTCATTTTTTTATTGTTTTACGGTTTGTCGATTTCCTTAAATCAGTTGGCAACTCTTTCTTTTTTACAACCTTTTTAATTATTAAAAATACACATCTTTGCATTAAAATATTTAAAAATGGTTTAATACGCCCATATTAACCAATCAAAGGCTAACCCAAGAGAAAATGAGCTCAGAAATTAGCAAAGTCTATGCGGCCTTTACAAATTTCAACCCATTTTCTTTGGGCCGAGGGAATGGAAGGATTAGCCCAGAAAACATCAAAGGTCAGGCGGCCTTTGATATTTTCTGGCGGCCCATTGGTTCCTTCTTTTAGCCCAAATCCGAGGATGGGTCGGTATTAAGTCATTGATAAAATATTTTTGTGCGATTTCGAGTATTTTTGTAATATAAATAGGTTTGTAAATAAATAAGGTTTCATCACCCCGAAAACAAATTTCATAAAGTAAAAATATTCTTATTTAAGGATTAAGCAACCTTAGTCGGCTCCCGATCATTTAAGTAGTGAACTCGGGAAAAATAGATATTTTCCGGGGTCCTACAGATTGACGACTCCACTGGGGACTAAAACTTAAAAAAGAGGGTAAAAGTTGAGCAACTCGATTTGATTTGAAATTGTAAAAGGGAGAAGTTTATTTATTTCGCAATTTTATTATTGTTTTTAGACATCTTTGCATACCGGGCCACTCATCGGGTCTTTCGACACATGAGCACAAAGGCGACGGTTAGGTAAACTAGGATGATACCTGAGAGCGGGTGGCCACTACTATTAGAGATGCATATCACAATTGCTAGGCATTTGGTCTCTTCTCTCCTCATGTTGCACTCCAAGGCTTCCTTGAAGTCCGACGAGCAACACCTCACACACTTTGCCCAAAATTCATGAGCGTGAAGAGTGCACCGAGGCAAGAACATGCGGTAGGCCATGTACCCCGACCATAATAATCCATGAATGTAGAGCCTTGGTTTAGGGTACCCCTCACGTTGTATGCTATGTGTATATGTGTTTCCCTTCCACTTTTCCTTTTTGTAAAGAGTCAACTCTAGTTTAGAGGTTTCGTTCTAGTCCATATAAAATTCACTGGGTTGAGAAGAGAATTATTTATTAATTAGTATAATTAACCCAAAGGCATTATGGTTAGCCTAGTGGAAGGGCCCATTTATGTACAATGGTTGATTATTTTAATTAATAAATAAAAATTGACTCACCTTGGATGATATTGTATGACCCTTTACGATGTTCTCTTAACAAAGGTCCAAAAAAATATAATTAAAAGTCCAACAACGTTAATGGATAATGTTTTAGACTGCATAATAGTCAATAAGCTTGAGTAAATTAATTTATCGATTTAATCAATAAATCCATCACATTTATAGTCGGCCCGTTGTTAGACCCAACCATATTGGATTTATCAATTAAGCCTATGAACTAATTATAACTCGCTTATTGTTGGTTTTATTCAGTCATTTACAATATCTGTTTTCCTTGAGTAAAAAAAAAAACAAATAAAAAAACGGGTCGTCAGTCTTGTCGAGCATTATTCTAGCCCGCATAATAGTCAATATAGCTTGAGTTATTTGAGTTGTTGGGCCAAGTTACGGATTCTCCTTAAAACACTCGGCATGTGGATTGGGCCCATCCGAATTGAGAAACACTGACTTGTGCCTTTCAATTTATAATCCACTCGCTATGTGTGACTTTATTCGGCCCTTTATAATGTCCTGTCGTTAGGTCCATGTAGAGTTAGGTCATGCACTCCTAAAAAAGTGGGTGAGTCTCTCGTGTCAGCATATAGATGTCGAGTCTGTTAGGGTCATATAGCTCTTTTAGAGCATGTATACATTGGGTATTATGTATCGGAGTATGTCATCGAGTTCCTAACTTTGAATTTCCATGCAGGCATCATTGGTGATCGACTCCGAGCCCACATTAGAGATCCGCGCACCGGCCGTTTGGTCCCAAACCCTCACTACGATCCATTTGCAACTCGTGTCTGCATCATGTCTGGAGAACAGTTTCAAGAGGTCCCGGTTCAAAGTACTGAGGCCAACATCACGAAGCATTTAGAGGAGCTTTACACCAAGATGCAGGGTCTGGTCTTTGCTAATACTTTAGAGCAAGAACAGAAGATTGGGAAGAGGATGAATGAACAACAACAAGTGATGGATGGTGTGCTACAGGAAATCACCAAAATCAATGCTAAGTTAGGGTTGAATACTGAGGAAGACAATGAAGAGATTTATCGATACAAATCTGAGCATGAGCTCATCAAGACGCCAGTAGATTCTGAAAAGGTGGAATAATCTAAAACAAAGGTTAATGCTTTAGAAGTACCCAAACCTACAAGGGACCCCGCTGTCAAGGCCCTTGAACAAAGGCTGGAAAGCATCACCAAAGCAATGAGCACTGTGATAGCCTTCGCTGATAAATACATGGAGGTACCCTTGCCTGTTCAGCCAATTCTGAAGATCACTAACAAGGTTGAGGTACGAAATATCAAGTTCAAACCCTCTGAGAATCCCACTCATCATATTGAAGAATTCATGAGATTAGCACCGTTGAACCGGATTGACGTCAGTATATACTCCGCGGTCTTCCCATCCACTCTAGATGGTGAAGCCAAAGTGTCGTATCATGCTCTATAACTTCAAGTTAAAGCCGACTGGAATGAGTTATTCAAAGCTTTCATTAACCATTACAGTCATATTCAAAAGAAGCAAGCCACGGTGGATGACCTAACCACCATGAAGCAGAGGAACGCCGAATCCTTTTTAAATTACTTTGAAATGTGGCATACTAAGTTGTCTCGCATCAATGAGACCATTCCTCTCCGCCTGCAGTTATCTACCTTCAAGCAAGGGCTCAAGAGCAGTTTGTCAAAGCACTTGGGATATCATGTCATCAAGGATTTTGATTACTTGAAGGACATTTGTGTTTAACTGGAAGCAATGCACATTGACAAGACCACTTCGCTTGGTTAGAAAGGATCTAGCTCCAACAGGAGGGCTACTAGTGCAGCTAGCCACCCTCCTAAAATTGTTGAGACTAACTCCATCTAGCGCAAGGGGCCTTTTGTGCCGAAGCATGAGACCTATACACCCCTGGACGTTCCTTATTCTCCTTGATCGATTGGTTAAGTAGGGTGTTTTGGTTTTGCCTTTACCAAAAGAGGAGCCAGAAATTAAGGGTAGGAATTAGGATGCCAACCAATTCTGCCGCTACCATCGTTGCCGAGAACATGATACCGAGAAATGCTGGTCTCTCAAAAACCAAGATAGAGTATATGATAAGGGCAGTGAAACTCCCGATGCCAAAAGCTGCTAAGAAGCCTAACAACCAAGATAACCCAATAACGGAGCATACAAATGCCATCTTTAGTGAAGATTTAAGTTTTGACCCTTCCTCTTTGATTGTCGACGTGGGTCAACCAATTCTAGAGGTATTTGGATTTCATGAAGGTTTATCCATCCATGACACTTGGGATAGCAATGACGATGATGAATATGAATACTCTGAAAGGATTGGGTTGAAGTTGATGAGCAAACATCAGATGGTGTGAGATTTCTTACTCGATTTGGCCGCCACAACAATAGGAACACTACCACTCCAGTGGTTGTCCCTAATCCTACACCAGTGGTTGGCAACGACAATCAGACTCCTCCAGAAGATCCACTCTTCACTTAACTCAATAGGACAACAACTGAAGTCACCATTTGACAGTTATTATGAACCTCGCAAGCTCATAGGCAGAAGATGTTAGATGCCCTTACTGCACTGACAGTATCTCCTACAATGACCCCTGAATCTTTGGTCCCTCATGTGACCACCAACCAGGGAATAATTGACTTTAGAGATGAAGATCTACCTCAAGGAGGGGCTTCCTATAACAAAGCCCTGTACTTCACAGTGCAATGTTCCAACAAGACTATTCCATTGGTTTTGGTTGACAATGGTTCAACTGTGAATGTGTGCCCTTGGAGAACGACATAGAAGTTAGGAGTTCAACAACAACATCTATTTCAAAATGGTGTGCAACTCCGAGCTTATGATAATTCCCCTCAGAAATCAGTTGGATCTATAATATTGCCTATCACTACTGGCAATATTACTCGGAATGTAGAGTTCATGGTACTAGATATCCTGGCTTCCTTCAATTTGCTTCTAGGAAGGCTCTGGCTTCACGAATGCAACGCTATAACATCCACCTTGCACCAGAAGCTGAAAATGATGGTTCGAGGCCAAGTAATCACCATCTCGGGAGAACCTATCAATGTTGTCCTTACTCTCAAGCAATCAACCTTAAAAGTGGAGCATAGTTCAATGGATGAAGAGCTTCACAATTTTGAAATTGTGACAGTTCTGAGCAAGGATGAAGCTCCTTTCGACTTCGATCCCTACTCAAACCCCAAAGTGCATTCTATTCTCAAGAAACAAGGTTACTTTCCTGAAATGTCATTAGGAAAGAACCCGAAGAACAAGATTCCTCTAGTGTTCAAGACATTTAAGCAAAAGGGAAGATTCGGCTTAGGGTACAAGCCAACTGAGAAGGAGGTCAGACTTGCAAAAATGGCCATAGCTGAACAGAAAAGGATTCACAATCCTCCAACCTTGTTCCAAACAAAGCCTTATCCACTCACTTTGAATGCACAGTTTGTTAGGGAAGGTGATGACTTTCCTTACTATGGGTTCCCTGAACCATTTTACCTTAAGAATATAGGAGTTCAAGTCGCTGGATTAGAGATCTTTAAGGACTACTCCACTAACATGGCTACTGTCTTTGTTCCCGCCCGAGACAAGCAGCCACCATTAGAGTGGACTCACCTTGCTGGGAGCAACATATTTGGCATGATATTTGGACAAGAAGTCGTCCAAGAGAAGTATGAGGCTGAAGCTGTTATTTCTGCACTATCCAACCCAGGCTTTGACCCAAGCCTTATGATCACTGAAAATGGAGGAGCTAATGCGGTTTCATGGGTCGATGTTGAGGAAAATAGCTTTGTTTTGTCTGTAGGAGAGTCTGTTCCTAAAGTCACAGAGTCAGGTGGTAAGGGTCTAAAGTCAAATGAGGTTGGTCTTAAGTCCGCTTGCGATGTATTCCTTTCTGCATTTAATAAAATGAACATTTCTGCTTACTCTGATTCTTCTTTCCCCTCTTCCCTGAACTGTTGCGCCAACAATGATCTTTAACTTAATGAACCCTTAAAAGAATTTTCTAATGAACATGAGCACAAAATGGTGGTGTTGGAAGACACCATCTCTATAAACATGGGTACAGAAGAACAACTCCGAGAGTTGAAGTTAGGTAGTTCACTGATAGAGGAGGAACGATTAGCATTCACATAGCTTCTCAAAGAATTTGTGGATGTATTCGCTTGGTCTTACGAGGATATGCCGAGAATTGACAGAGAATTTGCAGAACATACCATACCTTTGCTTCCTAATGCAAAACCAGTTCGTCAAAAGGCTAGGAGGATCAAACCTGAATGGGCTAAGAAGATCGAAGAGGAAGTAATCGGGCAACTCAATGCTAAGTTTATCAAAGCAGTTCAATACCCCGAATGGATTGCTAACATCGTCCCAGTGCCTAAGAAAGATGGGAAAGTATGAATGTGTGTGGACTTCCGAGACCTCAATAAAGCCAATCCCAAGGATAGTTTCCCATTACCTCACATCGATGTGTTAGTGGATAACAGTTGCGGACACGAGCCCTTGTCCTTCATGGACGGGTATGCTGGTTACAATCAAATCCAGATGGTCTAAGAAGATATGGAGAAAACCTCGTTTACCACGCCGAGGGGAACATACTGTTATGTGGTCATGCCTTTTGGTCTCAAAAATGTCGGAGCAACATATCAAAGGCCTGCTAACACTCTACTTCATGACATGATTCCCAAGGAAGTGGAGGTATATGTAGATGACATGATTGTCAAGTCTAAAACAAGGGAAGAGCATATACCCAATCTCCGCAAGTCCTTGCGACTTCGTAAGTACAAGATGCGGCTTAACCCAGCAAAGTGCACCTTTGGTGTTACCTCTGGGAAGCTGATAGGCTATGTGGTTAGCCAACGAGGCATAGAAGTGGACAATTCAAAGATAAAGTTCATCCAAGATTTACAACCGCCCAGGAAAGAAAAGGAGATAAGGGGTTTTCTTCGGCGAGTTCAGTACATCAGTAGGTTCATCTCAAAACTCACCATGACTTGTGAACCTTTGTTCAAGAAGTTGAAGAAGGCAAGTAGAATAGAATGCGATGAGTAACGTCAAGCTGCCTTCGATAAAATCAAGGAGTATTTGCAGCATCCATAGGTCCTCATGCCTCCAGTACCAGATGAGCCTCTACTCCTTTATCTTATAGTGACTAGCTCTGCAATGGGGGTTATGCTAGCTCAAAAGCTAAAAGGTCAGCAGAGCGCAATCTACTACTTGATCAAGAAATTTCTGGACTACGAAAGTCGATATGTTGATATAGAGAAGATGGCTCTTGCATTGGTATGGGCCACCAAGAATCTGAGACATTACATGCTTTCACATATTGTATATGTCATAGCTGAGAATAATCCCATCAAATTCATTATGGAGCAACCTACTATCAATAATCGCATCGCTCAATGGGTGGTCATGCTTTCCGAATTCAATCTTCAGTACTTACCTCAGAAATCCATCAAAGGGCGGGTTGTTTCAGATTTCTAGGCCGCTTCACCATCACGGGAACCTCCAAGCACTCACTTGGAATTCCCAGACGAAGATATCTTTTTCACTAATGAGACTACATGGGAAATATAGTTCGACGGGGCTTCCAATCAGATGGGTTGTAGAGTAGGTGTTCTATTGATTTCTCCAAAAGGGGCACATGTCCTTGTATCTGTAAAGTTAGATTTTGATGCTACTAACAATCCTGTAGAATACGAAGCATGCATAAGGGGTTTGCTAGCTGCTTTGACTTTAGGTATACGCCATATAAAGGTCTTTGGAGATTCTAGCCTCATCATCAATCAGGCTACGAATGCATGGAAGGTTCAAAATGAATACATCATGGCATACCAGCAGAAACTCTTGGGACTTGCTAACCACTTTGAGACAATTAGTTTCCAATACCTTTCCAAGGATCATAATGAGTTGGCTGATGCACTAGCCAAACTATCCTCAATGATATCAATCCCGACAGGCACACTCCAGCTACCTGTGGTAGTAGAGCGGTAGTCTGAACCAGCATATGTTTGCACTATGGAGTCACAAGAAGTTGATACTGAAGCATGGTTCCATGACATATACAACTTTCTCCGGAAAGGAGAATATCCGGCTGAGCTAGATGCTCGAGGATAGCGAGCGATTAGGTCCTCTGCAGCGCAATACTACTTGATCTAAGATCGTTTGTACAAGAAATCGGTTACAAGCATCAATTTGTTGTGTATAGATGTTGAAAGTGCAAAAGAGGTCATGGCCACTGTGCATGGAAGAGAGTGTAGACCTTATATGAATGGACACATGCAAGTAAAGAAGATTCAAAGGGTCGGTTACTATTGGTCAATCATGGAAGCAGATTGCTTGGATTTCGTTCGAAGGTGTCACAAATGTCAAGAATACGCCAATCTACAACATCAACCTCCATCATATCTAACCACTTTGACATCTTCATGGCCATTCTCAGTATGGGGAATCGACATCATCGGCAAGATACACCCAACAGGGACGAGAGGTCACGGATACATTTTGGTCTCCATTGATTGCTTTACTAAGTGGGTAGAGGCAACCTCTTATGCTAAACTCACATCAAAGCAAGTAACTAAATTCATCCTTCGGAACATCATATGCCGATATGGAGTACCCCATGAAATCATTAGTGACAATGGAAGCCATTTTCGGAAGGAGGTGGAGACATTGCTCGCCACTTATCATATTCAGCATCACCGATCTTCACCCTACAGACCTCAAGCTAATGGAGCTGTAGAAGCAGCCAATAAAACAGTGGCGGGAATTATTAAGAAAATGGTAGTTACTTACAAAGATTGGCCTGACAAATTGCCATTTGCCTTATGGGGATATCGTACCTCTATACGAACTGCTACAAGTGTAACACCATATTCATTAGTGTATGGGATGTAACCAGTCTTACCAGTTGAATTAGCAATCCCTTCACTACGAATAGTGGAAGAGAGTCAATTGCCAGAAGCAGAAAAGTCGCTCACTTCAAGCAGGTGATTTAATGCTTAAGGAAATGAGGGCACCCATATAAGATCCAAGAGGAAAATTTGCGCCTAATTGGAAGGGTCCTTATATGATTAAGGACATTTTGCCTGGACGAGCAGCTCGCTTAGCCACTATGGATGGAGATGATGTGATCCAGCCAACAAATTTGGATCAACTCAAGCGATATTACGCTTAATATAAACAAGTAACTGGAAAAGTAACTTTCAAACACTTGGTTTATATTTAATAAGTGCTCATAAAAGAGGAAGAAATAAAAATTTGCAAAGCGACTGTGGATAATGTTTCTTCATTTTATTGATAATGCCAGTACACTACTTGTAAAAAAAAAAATCAAAAGATAAAATTAAATAAAAGATTGTTTTGGCAAAACAGCTTCATTTCTTTCCTTCTTCTCATCCATCTTCTAATCTTTCTTCACTTTTTCTACCTCGCCAGTAGCCTCGTAGTCAATCTCCATGTCTTTAAGCTCCTTTGGGCAACCCTCTCCGTCTTTGGGTTTATAGACACACCTGCTTGATTTTTGTGTCTCGATCTTAGGGCCAAGCCGGTCTTTTGCCGATACCTTAGTGCCATGTGTGTTAGACCTTAGGGCGATTCAAACATACGCGTTGCATGAATCACAGGTCATGAATTCAGGGATATGCCACCACTCGATAAACCATTTGATGTTACGAGGTTCCTATAGGATTGCGATCCATTCCGTCCCTGAATGAAGATCAATATATGTCCTCTTTCTTTAATAGTAGCTCCTAGTGCAGAAGGTGTTCGAGGTTCCTCGACGAGATTCAAATGCTCCATCAACCATATCTGCTCAACAAAGTTAGCAAGGGTTACTATTGCATGACAATTATCCCCACACTAACGAAAAAAAATAAAAAAAAATTGCATAGGACAGGCGACTTTTACAGTCAGTAGAAGGGATTTTCTTCACCAAAAAAAAAATAAATAAAGGGAACAAGAAAGGAAGAATGGTGTACCTGAAGCAATAAAGGGCTTCCGCAAAACTCATGTTCGGGATTAGGATAATCCAAGCCTAACATGGTTTCAACCAACATCAACAACACCGGGTTGTAACCTCGAGCCATGTCTTCCACAATTTGTATTAAATTCGCCGGACCGGTTCTTTTTCCACCATGGTAAAAGCAGAATTCTCCAAGGAGGCATAATACGAGAGCTCACACTCGTATTACCGGACCACATTCCAAAGTTTCAAGAGATTGGAAATATTCAACAACAGTTTGGAAGTGTACCTTTTCGCCAATTAGTGTGCTTCCTATGACACGGGAAGGAAGGAACATAAGTTCCTTATAACGCTTGACGACATCTAGGGAAGTTGGAGGTGACGTTGGCGGTGCATAGCGATTAGTCCCGAGAATAGAGGACGATTCCTCTAGAAGTGGGAATAGCTCCTTCATGCTAAAGCGAAAGACATGCATCTTCGAGTCCCAGAAGGTCTCTACCGCTCAAAGAAAATCCGGATTCAGCCTAACTTGTCGAAGGCTTAGTAAGCTGGTTATCTGATATCTTCCAAGTTTTTTCTTCTCTTCCTTGAATAATGTGCTCATCCAAGTGGCAAGCTTCTTCTCGAACGCCATGGAAATTGTAGAGATTTCGGTGACTTTTGTGAAGGTTTTCAAAGTTAAGATGATAAGTGAGGTGTACCTACATAAAGAGGGGTAATTATACACCTTCAACCAAGCCCGAAATGGATCAAAAATCACAAAAAATGGTCATATGGCCGTTGATCATCAATCCTATGATTCTAGCCATTCACTAACGGCTAGCAAAAAAAAAAAGGAAAAAAAATTGTAAAAGCTGTATAGTTTTTACTGCTCAAGATAACACGCGCGCTGGGCCCGGCCCATTCTCCTGCCTTCATCAAATAAAAGCCGTCTAGCTTTTGGCGTGATCCAAGCCCATTTTAAATAACCAAAGGCCGCATAGCCTTTGAAGTCACCTGGCCCATACTCTTCGGTGAATTAAGCAACCCAATTGTGTATCTCTTATGTCTCGGGTTTTGTTGTTGGCCCAATAATGTTTGTGCAGAAATTTTTGCTCGAGTTTATTCCGACACTTAAGTTTTATGTTTTCTTTTCTTTTATTTTATTTTTGGGGAAGTGGGATTAATGCGGGATTAATCCCATCATGTAGAAAATCGCGTTTGGAAATGCATTAATAAAATATAAAGAGTTGTGCATACATTGAGTCTTGCATTAAAATAAATAAAATAAATAAAAAAAATACAAAGAGTCTGCATTGCATAAGCATGATCACCTCATGGAGCTCGAATCGCCGTTATCCTCTACCAGGTCATCACCAGCTCTTGAAGTTCCGGCGTTGGAAGAACCCGTAGTGCCAAAATAGGTATCCCAAGAGTAATAATCAGGACCGGGAGTGGGATTAAAGCTTGAGAATGCCAGAGGAGAAGGCTCTCTCGGAGGCGATGGTTCAGATAAGGGCACTCCTGGAGGGGGAGGATACGTCCTCGAAGGCGAAGATCTAGAAGATTCCTATGAAGCTGCAAACCAAGAATGATCTGGGACATACCAACCAAAGGATGGAGTCGACCAAGCAGATTATGCCACATGACCGGGGGCTGGCCAACCAAAAGAAGTAGACCCTCCCATCTAAGAATGTTGAGGCGCAATCTACTCTTCTGGGCCCGTGGGCTATGAAGAACCCATCTCAGGAGCAGGGACAAGCCATCATGCAGAGTAAGAACTAGAACCAAAGGAGGGAGCAAGATAAGGTGTAGGATGCGAGGCAATGTCATTCGCTAGGGCTTGGGCACTTGGATACCAAACGGATGCACCTGAATCGTGATCCCTTACCACTATCTCTCGACCTTGGTGAGCGGAACGCACTGAAGCAGGAGTACGGCGAGAATGTGAGGGCCCATGGGTGGCGCTACATTCTGAAGTATCTTCCACCCAATATGAAGGAGGCTGGGTGTCACCACCATACCCGGCACCATGGTATGACCCCCCTTGGCCGAAAGGCTCTCCTAAAGACATCTGAGCCATGTCTTCTTCCATACTTGGAGGGCGACAACCTCTGGAACCGGACCTACTGCGATGAGATCCGGATGAACTCTGACCTTCAACCAGAATACCTTTACCACAACCTTCTGGTACAGATGCCAAAGGATGACGAGAGGATCCGCCAATCCCTTCCATAGATCGGCCTCTAGAAGAGTACTCCCCTACTAAATAGCGACGTGGGGGCTCCACGCGAGGAGGAACCACATTGGAGCGTCGCGGTGGTTCCCTAGGAGCGGACTCCGCATCAGCCTCCATATTTGCGCCTCTAACTGGATTGCCTTGATATCTACCAGAACCAGTGAACACCTGATTGATGTGTTTCTTCATAGTGCTCCACTCCTTGACAATGCGTTGAATGGTTGGCCACCTTGGCTAAAATAAGGCAAAACCACGGTTATTTACAAATAAAGTGAAGAATGGCAAGGAAGTAGCACAGAATGAAGGTTACGGTTTCTGTTTGAATTCTTGCAATGCGGAACACTTGCTGCTATGTTCCACCTCTAAGAAACCACCAATTTTCTCCTCTCCCGGTGGAACCTCCATTTCGTCAGCATTGGCATAAGGCCGCAACTGTAATTTTATGGTTACAATTAGCAAAAGCATGATAGAGGAAAAGAAGAAAGGAAAGGATACATACCACTTTGGGGGCTGAGCGACTGAGGTAGAAATCGTATTCCTCGTCAAATTGATCTTGCGGAACCTCCTCGATGAATTGCTCGAATTCCCGACCTCGAACCATGTCCTTCAGAATGCTCGGGTCAATACACCATGGTTCAAACATATTCTCTGGAGGATCTAAGGGGATGAGGCCAGGATGACGTCTCATGATCTGCCCTGAGGCTCTTTCTCCCAGGTACCACACGTAACCTGAGGGCCTCTCAATCAAGAGGTGAAGGCGAGTGTCATGTTCTACCAATTGTAAGGGGGGTGACAACCCACTTACATTGAAACCAACCCACGGACGCTAGTTTACGTGAGCCTGCGAAGAGAAAAAGAGAATTTAAGATTAAAATGCAGGGAAAAGTAAGGGAAAAATTATTTGGTATGAAACAATACCGGAGTAAGGTTGTCCAGCGCGCTCCGGACAAGGTCAAAAGTCCCTGGCTGATATTTCTTCCCGTGAATGCTCTTGGTAGTCCAACGCTCAGCGGCTGGTATTGTGCTGTCCTTTTTTGATTGGACACTCAAGGACAAAATGTATTCATAGGCCCATGACTACATGAACAAAATGTCAGAAAGAAGAAAAGAAGATTGACATCAAGGTGAGAAGAGTCTCAGGAAAGGTACCTCGAGCACCTTCCACAAAGAAGGGTCGTACTAGAAGCGAGTCTGAGTCGCGTGAAGGAAGACGAGTTTGTCATATTGCGAAACCCTCACACCGTAGGAGAGCCCATGAATGAAGTTTGCATACGCCGCCTTACCCCAGTGTAAATTTCGAATGTTGTCGAAATTCAAAAGGTTGGAGAACCAATACAAAACAATGTTGTCCCCACGGTTGGCGAAGAGGGTTGCAGAAAGGATATACGCCAAGAAAATGAAGTTACGTTGCTCTTCAGGAAGGTTTTGAAAGCTTGCATCACGAATGGCCATTTCAAAATGTGTACAAGAAAGATTGGACATGCCTTGTCTCTAGCGCAAGCGTGCTGTCACAGGATCAAGCATGTTCAAGATTGCCGAAGGAATATCCACATCGAAGGTCACATCTTGCCCGCCCCAGGGAAGACCTGTGATCATAACAAAGTCCTTGGGCGTCACAGTCATTTCACCCACATGCAGGTGGAGGATATTGGTAGTGTCCCAAAACCTCTCACCTATCGCCAGACCTATAATACAAAAAGTCCGACTTTTCCGGGCCAAAAACATTTCCAGAATGGCATAAAACCCGTCGCGGTCAATGTATCATGCACAAAATCCCCATGGATCGATTCCGCAACTTTCAGGGGATCTTTTAAGCAAACGCAAGTTTTAAAGGCACCCTCCTAAAAATGGCAAAGAAAATTTCAAAATGCTATCTAAAATGGGGGCTCACTTAGTATTACGGGCTCGAATGCAGATTGCTGGACCCTACCAGAACCCAACATAAATTGGAATACTGGGCTCACTGCCATGGCCCACGAGACGGCACCCACGGCCCTACAGTAATTAGCAAAGGCCGCATGACCTTTTCTAGATGAATGGCCTAACGCTTCAGCCCAAGTTGCATCAAGAAACCCAGCGAAAGTTCACAAAGGCCGCTTGACCTTTGTGAATAAATGGACTATGAGTCCGGCACAAAAAAAAGCACCAGAAGCCCACGGAAATTAATAAAGGCCACTTATCCTTTAGCTTTTTAGGCGGGCCCCTGTTCGCCATCTGGGCCGAAAATATGGGCTGAAAAATTGTCAAAGGCCGCCTAGCCTACATTCGATATACGGGCCGAGTTCCCTAATCAGTTTTATTTTGGGTCCACATTACAGGTCGGGTTTTCAGTCGAGATGCATAAGTAAAAGGATTATTCAATATCCTAGGCCACAGATATGCATCAACATAAACATGCTTAAAATAGTTAAAAATCGACAAGACATGAAGATACAAATTCATGCTTGCTCATTTTTACACTAAACTAAGTATAAGAGAAAGGTCAGAGGTCACCTTGGCATGAGAACGGTAGTACCAAGCATGGTTCCAGGACCGAGTAGTGAGATAATAAGGGCTAGCCTCCGCGCCGGGTACGAAATTACGCCGAGAAGACCTTTCATGAGGCCATGCCGCCGCATGAGGAAGATGAGGATTTCTTTGGCTTTAGGGTTGCATTTTTCTAATAAAACCCGAACTCTTTCTTCAAAAGGAGCAGAATTCCTTGAGAGGGAATAGGAAGCTATAAAGGAATGAAAGATGAGTGAATGAAATGAAAGAACAATGCATTGAATTTATAGAAAAGCTTGGTGAATGTGGACCCTTCGTTTCTAGGACCTGCCTCGAGATTCTAAATGAGTTTCATTGGTCGAAAATTCAAAGGTTATCATCTTGTCACCCAAGGGAGAGACAAGACGACGTGGACCATCCTCGTCCACATATGGTTTGGGCCCCACCTTGATTCCATCTACGAGGACGAGAAGGAAAAAAAAAGAACAAAAGTCGCATAACTTTTGCAGCAGTATGGCCTAAGTTCGCGGCCCAAGCTTCCTCATAGCTTTTGTGGCATCTAGGGTCTGAATATACGGTCAGAGCTTGTTACGGTCCATTAGAATAAAAATGAAAAAAGCCAAATAGCTTTTGTGGCATTTAGGGCCCGAATGTACGGTCAGAGCTTGTTATGGTCCATTAGAATAAAATCACTCAACCCACACAGTCCAAAACTGTCGGCCCAAAAGCTCACGGCCCAAGAATTTTCGAGGCTCATAATCCTCTCAGGTAAAAATCTGAACCGATAATCTAAGAAAAAACTAACACTTCATTTTCTTGTGATTTTTAGGTCGTCGCGAAAAGGGACAACCATCATCCAACTGCCGCTAAAAGGTTCTTGACATCATGTCGCTGCTAAAAGGGACCACCATCATCTAGCTACCGCTAAAAGGTTGCTGACGTCCGGTCGCTGCTAAAAGGGACCACCATCATCCGGTTCCCGCTAAAAGGGACCACCATCATCCAGCTGCCGCTAAAAGGTTGCTGATGTCCGGTCACCGCTAAAAGGGACCACCATCATCCAGTTCCCGCTAAAAGGGACCATCATCATCCAGCTGCCGCTAAAAGGTTGCTAACGTCCGGTCGCCGCTAAAAGGGACCACCATCATCCAGCTGCCGCTAAAAGGTTGCTGACGTCCGGTCACCGTTAAATGGGACCACCATCATCCAACTGTTTCTAAAAGGTTGTTGTCTTCTAGACCCGCTAAAAGGGATCATCTTCAACTAGCTGCCGCTAAAAGGTTGTTGACGCCCGGTCGCCGCTAAAAGGGACCACCATCATCCAGCTGCCGCTAAAAGGTTGCTGACGTCCGGTCGCCGCTAAAAGGTTGTTGTCTTCCAGACCCGCTAAAAGGGATCATCTTCATCTAGCTGCTGCTAAAAGATTGTTGTCTTCTAGACCCGCAAAATGGGATCATCTTCATCCAGCTGCTGCTAAAAGGTTAATACCCGGACCTGCTAAAAGGGACAACCTTCACTTAGGACGCTATTAAAAGACGTTACCTTCTCAAAGATCGCCAGCATTCATCCCCAAGCATATCAGGCTACTTTGACCTTCGTCATATTCGGACTTGATGAAAGTGGGGGCTTTCTGTAGACACCGGGATTTGTACCGACAAAATTCCGACCCGTCAAAACTCGGCAAGTCATTTGGGCTGAACACCATAATGGGTCATTGGGCCCATGGAGTCAACAAAGCGGGCCCAACAGATCAAAACAACCCGCATGAAAATAATAAAAGTTGCATGACCTTTATCAATTCACAAGCTGGCCCAAAATGCGAATCCGGCCTAGTAAAAATTGATAAAAGTCGCCTGTCCTTTACGTTGAAGAAGCGGCCCGCCTTAGTCAGCCACGTCATCAATCCGTGCACTTTAACCGTATAGGCCGCCTGACCTTTACTAATTTCTTTTGATTTTGGCGCCAGAATTCTCCCATGCAATCTCATGATATTAGCCACACGTGATTGACCTAGGTTGACCATGAAGATGCTATAAGCCGCATGACCTTTGATTTTTTGCAAGGAGGAGGCTTGATTGATGGGATATGTCTCTCATTTTCCCCTCCAAATCCCTCACCTCACCACCTATAAATACCTCACCATTTTCACTCATTCATCATCAACTATCATCATCATCCCACCAAAACTCTCTCAAAATTCGATCCATTCTCCCTCTTTAATTCTCTTATAATCACTGTCATCATCCCCATATCATCATTCTTATACCACCCTCCTAACCATTCTCATATACATCCTTCCATCCAAGCTCCAAATCAAGGTCAAGTAAGGGATCATTTTTCAGACATCCACCATTAAGCAAGGTTTGCTTTTCATTATTATTGTATTTAATTATGTAATTTGTGATTTAATTTCTTTACTTGTACTTGTTTTGTAAAAGAAAAAACCTCATTATTTTAGCGTTGCATGTTCAAGAATATGATATCGTGAAATTTATCTAACTTCTCCCTTTTCTTTTCATTTCAAGTTCGATTTTAGTAGAGTCTGTTTTCTAACAAGCGGATTCGAGAGTTCTTTTAATTGTCGAATTCGTAACCTTACCCCCGAACTTAGAATTCGGGTTCGTGGACCGGAGTCATTTTTTTATTGTTTTATGGTTTGTCGATTCCCTTAAATTGACTGGCAGCTCTTTCTTCTTTTTACAACCTTTTTAATTATTAAAAATACATGTCTTTGCATTAAAATATTTAAAAATGGTTTAATACCCCCATATTAACCAATCAAAGGCTAACCAAAGAGAAAATGGACTCAGAAATTAGCAAAGGCTATGCGACCTTTACTAATTTCGACCCATATTGTCTGGGCCGAGGGAATGGAAGGACCAGCCCAGAAAACATCAAAGGTCAGGCGGCCTTCGATATTTTATGGCGGCCCATTTGTTCCTTCTTTTAGCCCGAATCCGGGGATTGGTCGGTATTAAGTCATTGATAAAATATTTTTGTGCGATTTCGAGTATTTTTGTAATATAAATAGGTTTGTAAATAAATAAAGTTTCATCATCCCGAAAACGAATTTCATAAAGTAAAAATATCCTTATTTAAGGATTAAGCAACCTTAGTGGGCTCCTGATCATTTAAGTAGCGCACTCGGGAAAAATGGATTTTTTCCGGGATCCTATAGATCGCTAGCTTGAAACTCACCAAAGCCGCCTTACATTGATTTGAGAATGTGAAAGCGGAAAGGGCTCGGGAAGGTCGGGCTAGAATTACTACTTGGACACGGCTCAAGCAATTGATGAACCACTGTTTCTTGCCCAACACATACAAGCAAGATGTCTTGAGGAAGCTATATGCTCTCACCCAGGTCAAGCGGTCTGTGAGCGATTACATTTAGGAGTTCGAGGAACTCCTCATCAAAAGCTACCTTCAAGAACCCGATGAGCAAACAATGATACGATTCTTGAACGGGTTAGATTCCTCTATTGCCAAGAAGATCGAGAAACAACCCTAGCATTCCTTAGATGATTTGTGCAGTTTGGCTCTCCTGGTTGAGCGACGGAGGAAGGAAAAGGCTACTTCCAAACCGGCACCAAGAGCCTACTTCTCACCGCCTAGCCGGCCCCCTCCTTATTCAGGTACCCCGAAATCTAGTGAGACACCCAAGTTTCCTTCGACATTGTTCGGTTGCGGTATTTTTGTGATTTTCTAAAGTAAGGATGTCGGTCCACAAGGATGGGTGTTAGGCTTGATAAGGAGATTGGTTTGCGTTAGGGGTTTTCTCAAGTGCGGAAAGCAGTAAATTATATAAAGAAAGCAATTAAACTAATCTAGACATGGATAATAATCAAGAAAGCATAAAAGATGAACTAAACCTAATTTCAACTAAGAAAGCAATTAAGAACAAGAAATAAGAAAGCAATAACACTACAACTAATAATGAGATTGGAAACAAGAGATTATACCTACAAAGCACTAAATCTTCACTTGAATCTTCAACTTCCAATTGGATTTTCCCTCGAACAAACAAGAAAATTGTGAATTAGATTACTAAGAATCCCCGAATCCTCACTTGAGAGTAGAATTTTTGACCCTTAGCCCTCCTCCTCAATAAAAGTTGGATTTGTGGTAGCTAGCACTAGAAAGCTTGTATTCAAAGCATTAATGGAAACCAAGAGAGAGTGAGAGAGAGAGAGAGAGAGAGAGAGAGAGAGAAAGAGAAAGGTTTGTAAATTGCTTCAATGGAAATTGTTTGGAAAAAAAGTTGAATACAAATTTGCCAGAAAACTAGAGAAAGCTTGAAGAACAATTAAAGGCTTAAAGAGATTAAAACAAGATAAAAGAAAACAATTAAACCTAATCCTACTCTTATCCTACTCCTAACTAATGAAAAACTAGATAAAAACTAGATGTTTATAGTGCTGAATTACATGGGGTATTTATAGAAGGAAGAAAATACAACCAAAACCCTAAAACTAATCCCAGCAGCCACGCGCTATTTTTTCGCAAAATTCCTAGGTCGCGGGCGCGACGCTCCACTGCCCATTCCCCTCCATCACTCATTCAAATTTGTCGCGGGTGCGACACTTTTGTCGCGGGCGCTACCCCACCCTGTCGCGGGCGCGATAGTGTCTGTAGCGGGTGCGACTAGCTCCTGTCCGCGAGTGCTTCCTTCTCTCAGCAGCGTGTCACGGGCGCGACCTACCTTGGCTTGGGTGCGACGCCCGACTGCCTTCTTCCCCTAGTTTGCGCAAATAATGGAGATAGAGTTCCTGGGTTGGTCTCGCCTTGATTCTCGACTCGGGTTATGTCGGGTTGACTCGGGTCGGCTCGGGAAAACACTCGGGATTCCTTAAAAAGCCTCAATTAAGCCCAATTTCCTTCTAACTCTTTATTTTCCTACAAAACATGAAATCATCATATCTAATATATAATTACGGGGATAGAACAAGCCAAAATACCCTAAAAATGATAGAAATTCAGCTCGGAACGAGACCGAACAACACTCCCACACAAGGGTTTGCTCGCCCCGAGCAAACTAAAAACAAAGATAAAGAAAGGGAAAAAGAAATAACTACCCTAACTCACTTTCGCAGGAATCGCGGATGCATTTAACACATGAATCAAGCCCTTTAACCCCTTGGCAGCCCCAGTGGACGAGGAAGGTCTCGTGAGGGTTTATTGAAGCTATACCCACAAAAGCCAAAGAAAAGGAGAGAGGGAAAGTGAAAAACAAAAGAAGTTTGAAAAGAAAGAAAAGAAAAACTGCTTATTTTAGGAATCATGCATTCGCCGCAAGGAAAACAATATTAATCAACCAAAAGGAACAATTATGAGCACCTCAAATCACCTAAACTCAAGATATTGCCAATCTTTAAGGTTTTCGATTCCCAACATCTCCTACAAAACAAGATCCTATGTGCTCGACTGCAAGTGTTATTCTAATCGAATCTGATTGATCTAGAGCAAACCACAATCCAAGCTTGTTTCAAAGCAAAAGTTATTTAAGTGTCGTCCTCCCTCGCTTGTGTCGCCCTTGGCTTGGTGAGGGCCGCAGGAGATGCAAGGAAAGACTTCACATTTATTACAATTCTTTTTGGTGTTGGGTTTTAGAATTTATGGCCCAACATTTTCAACTTAACTCAACGGTAATTGGTGTTAGTTTTTTTTCGGGAATTGCACGACCGATAAACGAGATCTACCCTCCCAACACGAGCTACTCCATCCGCAAGGGAAGTGCTTAAGGGGTAAGAGCGTCGTACCGCTCATACCAACTCGTATAGGTATACTAACTTAACATTACACTTTCAAGGTGAATGTCGGGTTTTTCGGGATATTGAACGACCCATAACGGGGTCTACCCTCTCAACACGAGCTACTCCATTCGCAAACAAAGTGCTTAAGGGGCATGAGTGCCGCCCACTCACACCGGCCCGTGTAGGTTTAGCCGACAAATAACCAAGTAATCCAATTTAATCAATTTTCACTTTTCAACAAGCTCGGAAGTGATCTACTAAAGTCTCACAGTTTCAAGAAGAACGTGAAAAGAATCAAGGATCTTATTAAGCATTTAACGAAGCGAATCTACATAAATGAGTCATGACAATATTTTAACTAAGGACGATAATGCTCATACGGGTTGCTTTCAAGGAGATTAAGAAAGTTTTCTAAGCATTGACTACACTTATCCTAAAATCAAAGCAAAAACAAAAGCAAAACGAAGACTTTTAAAGGTTTTTCACTGCCTTTTTTCTCCTTTTGCACACAAAAATTTTCAAATTTTAGACAAGATCTAAGAAAACAAAAAAAAAAAAACTAGGTGATCTACCCATGAACATGGAAATATTTCCCCCACTCCCACAAAAAACATCACAATGTGCCCATTGTGAGGAGGGTGTCACAATTAAGGTAGAGAACCAAAGAAAAGCATATATACAAAACACTTAACAAATAAAAAGTGATGGCGACCCGAGCCCACACGGCTTCAACAACAAGATAATCCCAACATTCACACTCAAGGGGTTCGCCACCCAAAAGGAAAATCAAGCATGCATCATGGATCAAGAATATATACACTCAAAGAGAGGGTGGAAGGAGGTTAGGTCAAGATCTTCAATTAAATACAACTCGATCCACGATCCAAAAGCACCAAGCATAAGGTTAGGATATACAATTTAAACTATCTAAATGCTTAAAACTTGGCATGCAAAAATAAAAATATATACAAGACATTACTAACTAAAGAACTAAAGATAAACCAAAATATTTACAATATTAGTCTCACTCTTTTTTTCTTTTCTTGGACTCAAAAGCTAGAATGCATACTACCCTCCCACTCCCACACAAAGACGTTGCAATGTCTTCAATGGAAACAGAAGTAAGGTAAGCAAGCACTTTAAAAGGAAAGAAAATGAAACACACAAAAAGAAAACAAAAGAAGAAAAGAAAGAACACTCACTAGCTGTACAAGAAGGGTGAGGAAGGATATTACATGGAAGGCTTCTTATCAAAAGACTCACTCCTTCTCACCTCAAGATATCGGGGACCATGTCAGAACCATTCAACGCCCGGACTAACAAGTCATGCATTCTCTCATGCATCTCAGAATGGTGTAGGTAAGTGCTCTCAACAGTTTATCAAAAGCCTTAGAAAAGTCATAGAAAGGACGGACTACAGGAATGTACAAGACTTTCTTAGGAACTTCAAAATGAGACATGACAAATGATTCCTCCCATTGTCTTGTAAATGGAGATTAGGTATGCAAATCAATGGGAGGGGGCAATACAACACATTCCTGAACATGCTCATACAAAAACTTGGATGCCAACAATGATTCAAACTCAATATCCATGCAACTTTCATCAAACACTAATTCCAAATCACAACTTTCATCCAATTCATCATAATCATCAATAGGTGATAAGGAAAATGTAGGGTTAGACCACATCATAACACTCCCAACATTATAAGAAGGTACATCTTCATCTTCATCAATATCAGATTCATTAGAAGAACTATCATATTAGGAGATAAAGGTGCATCATTCAAAACAACATCAAAAGTGAAAGTGTAAGGTTCAGAATCATAACCCATCGTGAATGACTCATAAAGCATCATTGTCACAAACCAAGTTCAAACAATTAGGATCATTCCCCAAAGAATTAAGCTCATCGTCACAAGATTTCACATCAATGGATTCACATGAAAGGGTAGCTAATGCCTCACTAATACAATGATCCTCAATGAAAGTGAACAATTCAGTATCAAGCACACATTTAATCACAAAGGATTCTATTTTACTCTCAACAAGATCATGCTCAATTGCATCACAAGTATCATGGCATTCAATAAACTCAACCTTTTCTTCACACAAAAGCATGGACAATGGTGTGGACAATGGTTCATCATCTAACATCTTTTCATCAAGTTCTACATCATCACACACAAAATCATCATGTTCCTCATGCTCACTAGGTGCAGCTAGAGCTAAGGAATTGCTAAGCCCAAAGTATGGTCTGTTATAGTAGTCATCATCCTTACATAATCATACACAGAAGAATCAACACGCATTTCAGGACTCAAAGATGAATGATCCACTTCAACTAACGAATCGACCATTTGTGAAGAAAAAACTTCTACCCAAGTTTTAAACATGTGTTCAAATTCATGCGTGTACTCATTCATTTTCACACGCATCTCAACTTGAAAATCATCCATTTCAGCACGAATATTATCTAATTCAACATAGACACAAGATTCGGAAGCATGATATGGAGACTCACAATGCACATACAAAGGATGAGACTCAACAACATCACATGGGGAAGGATCATAAGAGTTCTCTACATAATCCCTACCATATGATTGATCATCAAAATACATGGGATAATCACGTGACCGTTCAGCTTCAGTCCTGGACAATTCCCAAATGATCTAATGTACCATAAAAGATACCATACAATTCACATTGATCGAGCACGGTAATCATGTAATCTAGCAAAATATCTCAAAAATATTTCATGCTCAAATTGGGGAAATTGGGGATTAGCCATAAACTCTATCTCTTTTTTTCTGTTTTTTTTCATTTCGGTATTCAATTTTTTTGACTACATTTTTCTGGAAAAATCAAGAAAGTAATAAACTATATACACACAAACAAATCACCTAATCTACCAAATAACGACATCCCCGACAACGGCGCCATTGTTCGGTTGCGGTATTTTTGTGGTTTTCTAAAACTAAGGATGTCGGTCCACAGGGAAGGGTGTTAGGCTTGATAAGGAGATTGGTTTGCGTTAGGGGTTTTCTCAAGTGCAGAAAGCAGTAAATTATGTATAGAAAGCAATTAAACTAATCTAGACATGGATAATAATCAAGAAAACATAAAAGATGAATTAAACCTAATTTCAACTAAGAAAGCAATTAAGAACAAGAAATCAGAAAGCAATAACACTACAACTAATAATGAAATTGGGAACAAGAGATTATACCTCCAAAGCACTAAATCTTCACTTGAATCTTTAACTTCCAATTGGATTTTCCCCCACAAACAAGAAAATTGTGAATTGGATTACAAAGAATCCCCAAATCCTGACTTGAGAGTAGAATTTTTGACCCTTAGCCCTCCTCCTCACTAAAAGTTCGATTTGTGGTAGCTAGCACTAGAAAGCTTGAATTCAAAGCATTAATGGAAACCGAGAGAGAGAGAGAGAGAGAGAGAGAGAGAGAGAGAGAGAGAGAGAGAGAGAGAGAGCTTTGTAAATTGCTTCAATGGAAATTGCGTGGAAAGAAAGTAGAATACAAATTTGCAAGAAAACTATAGAAATCTTGAAGAACAATTAAAGGCTTAAAGAGATTAAAGCAAGATAAAAGAAAGCAATTAAATCTAATTCTACTCTAATCCTACTCCTAACTAATGAAAAACTAGATAAAAACTAGATGATTATAGTGTTGAATTACATGGGGTATTTATAGAAGGAAGAAAATACAACCAAAACCCTAAAACTAATCCCAGCAACCACGCGCGATTTTTCCGCAAATTAAATTCCCAGGTCGCGGGTGCGAGGCTCCACTGCCCATTCCCATCCGTGCTCGTTAAAGTCTGTCGCGGGTGCGACACTTTTGTCGTGGGCGCTACCCCACTCTATCGCGGGCGCGACACTGTCCGTAGCGGGTGCGACTAGCTCCTGTCTGCGAGCGCTTCCTTCTCTCAGCAGCGTGTCACGGACGCGACCCACCTCGGCTTGGGTGCGACACTCGGCTGCCTCCTTCCCCTGTCTTGCACCAATAATGGAGATGGAGTTCCCGGGTTGGTCTCGCCTCGGTTCTCGGCTCGGATTGACTCGGGTCGATTCGGGTTGACTCGGCTCGGCTCGGGAAAACACTCGGGATTCCCTAAAAAGCCTCAATTAAGCCAAATTTCCTTCTAACTATTTATTTTCCTACAAAACATGAAATCATTATGTCTAACATATAATTACAGGGCTAGAACAAGCAAAAATACCCTAAAAATGATATAAATTTGGCTCGGAACGAGACCGAACAACCTTGTACTAACAATGGAGAGGGACTTGGTGTGGCGTTTCCAACGGATCCTTCTCGCCGGATGGAGGGTAGGAAATACTTTAAATGCCGCCGGTATGGCCAGTATCAAGCGTATTGCCCGAACATACGGACCTTGACCCTCAAGGAGGTCCAGGATATTGATGAGGAATTACAAACGACACAGAATGAGTCGGAGTTGGTTGCCAATGAGGAGATTGAGAGTGACAAGGAGGATGCTGCCCCCACACCACACGGTGACACTCTTATCTTGAGATGGGTTTTACATACTCATGAAGCGCCTCTCGACAAGGCCCAACGGCAGACGATCTTTCAATCTCGGTGTTTCGTAGGAGGCAAGGTTTGCAATCTTATCATTGACGAAGGAAGTTGCACCAATGCCGCATCTACATATATGGTCGAGAAGCTTAATTTGCCATTATATTCGCATCCTCGGCCATAGTCCCTCAAATGGCTCAACGACTAAGATGGCATTAAGGTAACCAAAAAAGTCCTAGTGAAGTTGTCTCTTAGTGCTAACTACGATGATTTTATTGTTTGTGATGTTGTTCCTATGAGTGCTTGCCATATATTGTTGGGACGTCCTTGGAAATTCGACAAGCAAACTGTGCACAACGGGTTGAGAAACAGTTATACATTTACCCATAGGGGCAAAAGGGTTAAGCTACTTCTGTTAGCTCCACACGAAATCATATTTCCAAAACCCGGGGTGGGAAGTGAGGAGCCTAAACACATGAGCGAAACACGGTTTGATCGAGCTCTAAGCAAGGGGAAGGTTGTTTTTGCCTTACTCCTCTTAGAAGCAAACAAAAGTGAGGTAGACAAACCCCTACACCCTCTTGTCGCCCCCTCTTGTTGCTATATTCGAAGACGTCTTTCCCGATGACCTACCACCGGTTCTTCCATCTATTCAGGGCATCGAGTACCATATCGGCCTTATGCTCAGAGCACCACTCCCCAACAAAGTAGCTTACCGATGTAACCCGCAAGAAACCAAGGAGCTACAACGGCAAGTGGACGAACTCGTTTCTAGGGGCTTCATTCGAGAGAGCATGAACCCTTATTCCGTCCCGACTCTCCTGGTTTCCAAGAAGGATGGCACCTACCGGATGTTTGTCGACAGTCGAGCTATCAAAAACATCACTATCAGGTATCTGTATCCCATACTGAGGCTCGATGATATGCTTGATGAGTTACACAGATCTTGTATCTTCTCCAAGATCGACCTCCGAAGCGGCTACCATCAGATTCGCATGTGAGAAGGAGACGAATGGAAGATGGAATTCAAGACCAAGGGAGGCTTGTACAAGTGGCTTGTCATGCCTTTCGGTCTCTGTAACGCTCCTAGCACGTTCATGCGACTCATGAACGTACGAGGTCTTGAGGCCGTTCGTCTGCAAATTCGTGGTGGTTTATTTCGACGACATCCTTATTTATTCCAAGAGTGAAGAGGAGCATCTTTCACATTTGGAGTCTGTTTTCCGGGTTCTACGACAATAAAAGCTTTTCGGCAAACTTGAGAAGTGCGAGTTTTGCACTCCCCAAGTCACATTTCTTGGGTACATCGTTTCCGACCGAGGTATTTCCATGGACCCCTCGAAAGTGGAATCCATTCGTTCTTGGCCTTCTCCCTGTACTATCACAGAGGTGAGAAGCTTCTACGGCCTAGCTTTGTTCTACCGCCGGTTCATCAAAGGGTTTAGCACCCTCACCGCCCCTATCACCGAGTGTATGAAGAAGAGCACCTTTGAGTGGACCTGAGCGGCCCAAGGGGCCTTTGAGAAGCTTAAGGCTTGACTTTGTGAAGCTCCGGTGCTTGCCCTCTCGGACTTCTCACAAGTGTTGGAGGTGGATTGCGACGCTAGTGGAATGGGCATTGGGGCCATCCTCATGCAAAATCGACACCCCATCGCTTACTTTAGCGAGAAGCTCAATGGGTCAAGGAAGAATTACTCTACCTACGACAAGGAGTTCTATGCCCTTGTTCGTGCCCTTGATCATTGGTCCCACTACTTGAGGCCTAACCAGTTCGTGCTTCATTCCGACTACGAGGCCCTCAAATATTTGAACGGTTAACACAAGCTTAACACGCGTCATGCAAAGTGGGTTGAGTATCTTTAAAGCTTCAACTTCGTGGCTAAATACAAGGGGAGCGTTAATGTAGTAGCCGATGCATTATCCTGGAGGCATGCTCTTCTATCGGTGATTGAAGCGCGGGTTCTTGGGTTTCAACACATGCAGGAATTCTACAAGAATGAGGATTTCAAGCTTCATCTTAACGGTGGTGATGGTTCCTATGTGCTCCAAGATGGGTTCCTATTCAAGGGGAACAAGTTGTGTGTGCCCAAGTGTCCGTTGAGGAAGTTGGTGCGAGAGGTTCATGAAGGTGGCCTTGGCGGTCATTTCGACATCAACAAGACCCTTGACATGCTGAAGGAGAATTTTTATTGGCTAAGGATGGGAGGTGACGTGCACGATGTGATCTCCAAGTGTATTACGTGCCATCTTGCCAAAAGCCAGTTCCACCAAGGGCTTTATACTCTTCTCCCCGTCCTGAATGGCCTGTGGGAAGATTTGAGCATGGACTTTATCGTGGCTCTTCCCCGAACTGTGCGTGGCAAGGATGCAATCCTCGTTGTATTTGACCATTTCTCCAAGATGGCACACTTCGTCGCTTGTGAGAAAACCGACGACGCAACCCACATTGCTTATCTTTTCTTTCAGAAGATACTGAGGTTGCACGGTATTCCAAGGACTACTGTCTCAGATCGTGATACGAAGTTCATGAGTCATTTTTGGAGGTCCCTATGGAAGCTCCTTGGAACGAAGCTTCTTTTCAGCACGTAAATTGAGGTGACCAACAAGACCCTCACTACCTGTCTTCGGGGTATTGTGACCAAGAGTTTACGGGATTGGGATGCCAAGTCGTGTCATGCCGAGTTCGCTTACAACCGTGCTCCTTCCTTCCCCACGGGACGCTCGCCTTTCGAAACTTGCTACGGGGTGAATCCTATCACACCCATCGATCTCTTTCCTCTTCCTTTGGAGGCAAGGGCAAGTTTTGAGGCAAGTGAGAAGGTCGTCGAGATTCAAAAGCTACATCGACATATCCGGGAGAAGATCGAGAGGGCTAATGGGCTTTACAAGTCCCGAGTCAACAAGTATCGCCGGAACATCACATTCAAACCCGAGGACTTGGTTTGGCTCTATCGACACCGGGATTTGCACCGCCCGACTCGCCAAAACTTAGTAGTCAATGGACTGAACACCAAAATGGGTCATTGGGCCCACAAAATGGTCAAAACAGGCCCAATAGATCAGATCAACCAGCATGGAAGACATGAAGGCCGCGTAGCCTACATCAATTCACAAGCTGGCCCAGCTTAAACTCCGGCTCATTTTAAAATGCAAAGGCCGCTTAGCCTTTGATATTTAATCATCGGCCCATTGTTGACTATCAAGTGAGCAATCTGTGTGATTAAATGTCATAGGCCGCTTAGCCTTTGACATTTCTTTAAAATTGGCGCCAGTTTTCCCAAGTAATCCCATGATCATAACACACGTGTGCTGACCTCGGATGGACCATAATATTGTCAAAGGCCACTTGACCTTTGAGCTTGCTTGGGGAGGCATGATTTTCGGGATGTGTCTCTCACCGTTCCCTCCAAAACACTCACCTCTCCACCTATAAATACCTCATCATTTTCACTCATTTAATCATCAACTATCATCATCATACTGCCAAAAATCTCTCCATATTATTCTACCACCCTAATTCTCTCATATAATCACCCTCCTTATCACCACATCATCATCCATACCCCACCTTTCTCATCATTCTTACACTCATCTTTCATTCAAGCTCCAAACCAAAGTCAAGTCAAGGGATTGATCTTCATTTCCATCTTATCCACAATCTTGCAAGGTTCGCTTTTCTTTTCTATTGTATTTAATCATGTAATTTACGCTTTAATTTCTTTACTTGTGCATATTTTGTAAAGAAAACCTCTTTGTTTTAACGTTGCATGTTCAAGAATATAATGTTATGAAATCTATTAAACTTCTCCCCATTCTTTTCATTGCAAGTTCGAATTTAGTAGAGTCTATTTTCTAACAGGCGGATTCGAGAGTTCTTTTAATTCTCGAATTCGTAACCTTACCCCTGAACTTAGAATTCGGGTTCGTAGACCGGAGTCATCTTTTATTTCTTTAGGTTTGTCGATTTCCTTAAATCAGTTGGCGACTCTTTATTCTTTTATAACCTTTTTTTATTATTAAAAATACACGTCTTTGCATTAAAATACTTAGAAATGATGTAATACATCCATATTCACCAATCCGAGGCCTACCCAAGAGAAAACGGGCATAGAAATCAGCAAAGGCTATGCGACCTTTGCTAATTTCCACCCACTTTTCTCTGGGCCGAGGAAGCGCAGGCCTGGCCATGGAATCATCATAGGCTAAGCGGTCTATGATAATTTCTGGCGGCCCGTGTGTTTTCTTTTTCGCCCGGATTCGGGAATGGGTCGGTAATAAGTCATTAATAAATTATTTTTGTGCCATTTCGTGTATTTCAATAATATAAATAGGTTTGTAAATAAATAAAGCCTCACTACGTCGAAAACGAATTTCATAAAATAAAAATATCCTTATTTATAGATTAGGAAACCTTAGTCAGCTCCCGATCATGAAGTAGCGCATCCGAAACAATTCCTCGAACGGGAATTTTTCGGGTCCTACAGGCTCCATTTGAGGAAGGAACGATTTTCTTCACGGAGGAAAAGCAAACTCAGGTCGAGGAGTGAAGGACCGTTCAAGGTGTTGGAGAAAATAAATGATAATGCATGTATAAGCTCGATCTTCCGAGAGATATGGGGGTCTCCTCCACGTTCAACATTGGCGATCTATCACCCTACATTGAGGAAGACGAACCCGATGTGGATTTGAGGGCAAATCCTCTGCAAGAAGGGGAGGATGAAGAGTCTCGGATTCCGTTCTCGTCTCTCGTGACCTTTGCCAAACGAGCCGCCTCAACCACGGTTAATCTCGAGGTACAATTCCCGGTGGAATCCGGAAGCACAAGGGTAGTCTCGATCATCCATTGGATGAGCTCCAAGGCCTTCTAAGGAGGCTCGCTTGTTCCACCGACCCCGGAGGCCTCGGCACCTTACCGGGCCATCCCGAGATGTTGAACTATATGGTATCGGGGTTCGGGTGTGGACCCGATTCAAGAAGGTGCAAGGTAGAAGATGAACAAGTGCCACCCAGCAGAAGGTAGCCCCCGCTACCTACCCGTACGCCTCGGCAAAACAAGGTAGCGCCCGCTACATCTGAATGCCAACCCTCAGTTCTGGTCTCCGCTGTTGGACGTTCCTAGCGCCTGACCATCCGCTGCCAGCGTACGTTCTAGAGCGCTCGAGTTTTCAAGCCCAGACGACACGCTACCGGCACGAAAACGCTGCCGCTAGTTCCAGCGTCAGTAACGCCGCGACACACCCGAGTGCGCGCGTGGCGATGCCCGATCGCTTGTTGCCGCGTTCTTTGCCTTGTCGCGCCCGCGACCAAGGCGTAGCGCCCACGACGGTGCCTTTTTGCTGCCGATGTTTTGTAGTTAAACGACTGTGTTTTGGGCGCTTTTGATACCTTGTATAAATACTCTTTTGGGACTGTTTTGAAGGAAGTTTTGTTGAGTATGAAATGAAATACTAGAGTGCTATCCAAGCCTCTTTCAAAAAATCTTGTTTACTTTATCCAATCTATCTTTGGTAGTGTTCAAGTCATTTCTTTAGTGATTAATGGTGATTTTATCATATTTAATCATGGTGGAATGTTAGGCCAAAGTTGTGGACTCTCCTTGCCAATGTCATAAGCAGACCCTATGGTATCCAAGTTCTTCTTCCTTTGATTTTCTTTCAAAAATTCAAGCATCCATCATCCCATCACGACGGTAACGCTCCAGTATCTTTTCTTGAAATGGTCATTTTCATTTGTTCTGTTATACGGGTTGTTCGTTGTTGGTTCTGTTGCCCTTCTGACCCTTCTTCTTTTCCTGTAGTAGTCCAAAATATTGCCATCATTTTTTTGTGTTGACAATGAGAATCATTTCGGTAATTGTATAATAAGAGAGTTCTACTATAATATTCGATAATATTCACAATGTAAAATTTAAAATCATATGCAACTGAACATATTTTTTTGGAAATTACATGCATTTGCAATTTATTGGGTTTTATTTTGTATTGTTTAAATTTGTTTCGCGATATTAAGTAAATATAAATGTATTATATTTATTTTACAAAATAAAAGCAATAATAATTGTTATAATATTGTACACCATGCATGTATGTCTAACTAAATTTGCTTAATACTTCACCGATCTTTTTATATTTGTATTATATTATTATATTTCAATTTAATTGCAAGTATGATTAACACATAAAATTCTTGGGTTATTAAATCATACTTATTTTGTGAGTTTCAAATATTTGTGTATAAAAATATGTTCTTATATAGCTAAGACATATAATGTTGTAATCATGTGATTCAATCACAACTTTTGTTCAGATCTAATATACAATGGTAGGGTATTATTTACCATTAAATTTAAATGACACTTGTAATTTGTATTTTGTATAACAAAACTTAAATGTAATATATGTTATATAATTTGTTTATGTATTTTTTTTCCCTTAAAATTAACTTCTTTTGGTTTTTTCTGTTTCTTTTTCTTTCTTTACCATTGTTCTCGTTTATTTATATATTTTTTCACTCAATTGAATGCATCGAATCAGACTAATCTTAATACTTGGGCAAAGCTAATCTAAAGATTTCACATGCCACTTACTATTTCCCAAAGTACTAAACACTGGGAAAGGTAAAAAGTTTTACCGAAATTGACTTTGGTTAATTTTCATATATACGCTATTTTTTTTGTACTTTCCAGTTTTCATATTATTTGAAAGGTACGATATACATGACGAATTTCTTTTTTAAAAAAAACTTCTCACTCTTTTCTCCTCTCAAGTTCTTTTTCTGTAAATAAATAGTCCCCAACGATTTTTTTTAATGTATATATGCAATAATTGTGATTTATTTATAAAAATTAAATTCTCAAATCTACTTAGGGGGATTTTTATTGGGAAGAAGCTAGCAGAATTAGGGCTTCAAACTAAATCAATGTACTCGACAATGCAGGATCGATGAGGTTCCAATCTAAATGACTTCGTCATTTACTGCATGTCCTAGCGCTTGGTTACTTTTGATGATAAGCTTTAAAGTTTCGTTCTTTGGTTTCTGCAAATTTGATGCTTTATTATTATTATAACTAGTTTTAAACCCGTGCAATGCACGATCTAGGAAAAAATAGTTATTTTCATATAAAAAATAAAAAAATAAACTATATACAAATGGGAATGGGAATATAAATTAGAAAGAGTGAAACATTAATGATAGTATCAAATGAAAACGTATCGCAACATAATTGTTCAAATAAAATATACGCAAAATCAAGATTATTATTATTAATTTCCTTTCTCCATTCCTTATTCGGTGAGACCCATAAATTTATTATTATTATTTTTATTATTATTATTATTATATAGATTATTATTATTATTATTATTATTGTTATTATTCTTATTATTATTATTATTATTGTTATTATTATTATTATTCCAAAATAATTACTGATATTTGGACCAAAATAATTTAATTTAGTATGTATCTATCTTTTGATTTGTCGAAATCCTTACAATTAATCTCCTTTCTCCATTACTACAATTAATCTCATTTCTCCATTAAGCGGGACTCACAAACTTTACTATTAATATTATATAGATAATTATTGTATCGATTATTATTATTTTTTTTTGCCAAAATAATTACTGATATTTGTACCAAAATAATTTAATTCAGTATTTATCTATCTTCTGATTGGTCGAAATTCCTACAATTAATCTCCTTTCTCCATTTAGCGGGACCCAGAAACTTTACTATTAATATTATAAAGATTATTATTATTGTTATTATTATTATTATTATTATTATTATTATTATTATTACTAGTCTTAAACCCGTGTAATGCACGGGATATAACAAAATAAATATTTTATTAAAAATAGAAACTAAATTGTAAATGTATATATATGTACATATTTGAGAAAAATATAAATGAATTATCAAACAAAAAGATTTTATAATAAGTTGTTGATAATGTTGGACAATAAACAAAAAGATTGTTTTAAGTTTATCACCACCATAGTATAATATTGTGTAGATTAGTTTTATATAGAGTCACTAATAATTTATATATTTGGAACCAGATACTTTTAATAAAAAAAATTTATTGTTCATTTCGGCTTAATTGTGATAATTATCATTTATAATTAAATCAAACTTTAAAATTTTTCACCACTAAATTCTTAACATGTACTTTCCTTCTTTGTTTTGTATCTAAAATGTTCTAAGTTAGAAAAGGATATTAGAGACCTTAAAGTATATAACATTTATGAAGTGATAATTAATATAAAATAGAGGGAGTATATAAAAATATATAATGTACAGATACAATGATAGATTGCTAATACACGCTTATGAAATTAAAGGGAGTTTGATCTCACAATTAAAAAAAAGAAGAAATTAAAGAGAGTGGGGGTGTATATATATTATGTTAACATAATATTGGACTTGAATTCTTGAGTGCAAACCCCATCCAGATTACATCACCACAAATAGGCAATATATATTCTAATTTTTTTTGACAGGAAATATATATTCTAGTTAAGTTGTTAGCAACTTCATTTCTCTTGTTGAATACAGCCTATAGGTCATATAAATAATATAAAAAAAAAAGTGTTTTGAAACCAATGCTTAAAAGGAATTACTATACATAAAAATGTCTTTTAAAATGAGATCAAAATGCTCAAGAAAACCTCCTCCTCGCATCTTAGGATCATTCTCCAAAATCTGAATTTTTTGGCCGAATAAGCGCGTTTGCCACATGCCATAACCGTGGTCTTTGCTTCCTCTGTCTCTCACGTTGCTCGATTGTTTTCTCTTTGCTTGACATGATTTTATGTGATGTTCTCTACGATGTGTTGTCCTTCCTCTAAGTCCTTCACATGGTGCTATATTAATATGCTACATAAACCCATTTCGATGAGTTCTTTCAATAGTATGCATTTTCATACAGGTACCAAAAGTGTTGGCTTGGAGTATAACATAATATTTGCCAGACTCTTAATGGTTACATTAGAGATAATTGGCTAATTGCTCACATGGAAGTAAATTTAAGTGGAGTATAAAATTATATTAAAACTAACAGATCTCCAACAATACATACAAAACTTTAAATATAGTCGAAGTCATACCTTAATTATTAGTCTTGGTTTGTCATACTCACTCATCCCAATTGACCCAGTCATCCTGCGCTACCCATACCTGATTCCTATTAAATATTCTTAACCAAGGCGACGTGAGATTTCCATTGATAGATAGCAAATTCGAAGCTTAGTTTGGAGGCAGCAATTGATAAAACAAAAATATAACCCACTTAAAACATGCATACAATGAACTTAATGGGGAAAAAAATAGAAACACAATCTTACTTGTCTTCCTTCTGCATTATCATACACCTTCCTACCACCAATCATAACCAGAAAGAAATTAGGTAGGTTTCCTGCCAATTTAAACCAAAAAAAGTTATAAATAAATCAACTTTAGAGCTTCGGTAATTAGAGAGTTGGCATAGGAGATTATAGAGTTCTATATGAGATCAAAAGCAAAAACAGAATGCATGAGTGGTTAGAACTGCACATATACCGAAGAGTGAGTGGGGGGATGACGGTGAGTGGGTGTGGCACCAGTAATTGATTGTATACTCATTGTATACCAACTTGAAATTTGATTACTGCAACACAATCTTCAATTCTCTGCAAATTGAAAAGAAAATATTATCATCATTAGTATAAATATAATTGTTTGAATTTAATTAAGCGGGAGGGCTTACCATTTAACAAAAACAATGAATCCTGGTGGCAATCTAAATATATATAAGCCTTTGTTGGGAGTTTAGGTCGGTTACAATTATAGCGGTGTTGGGATACGTTACTTTGGTGGAGATTAATCTAATCAGATAGAGTGGGAATTCTAATTAAGTTGTGAAGTAGATTTCTAATTAGATAAGTATACTCCTAATCTGATTAGAATTCTTGTTTATTATTTTTTAAATGGATTTTTTTTTTATTATTTCATGGGTGGGAATTTTTTATTGTATTTTTAAATCCATTTTTTTCTTTAATCTAATTGGCCGATAACCCCTAAAATCACTCTGAGTTGAGTATTTCAAATTTCGAATATATTACTTTTATATTATTATATTATAGATTATTATTATTATTATTATTACTATTGTTATTTATTATTATTATTATTATTAGTTATTATTATTATTATAAGCAACACCAAAATAATTACTGTTATTTGCACAAAAATAATTTAATTCGGAGTCCAAAGCAGTCGAAGATTTCTATTATATAGAAAAATTGAATAAAATAACTAAAAATAGAAAAAAATATAATAAAAAATTGAATATAGAAAAATTGAACCGGCTACATTATTATTAATATAGAAAAATTGAATAAAATTCGAATTAAAATTAATAAAAAAATTGAATATAGAAAAAAATATAATTTTCAACCTTAAGATTCTCGTTGCTGCATTAAAATAAAATCCAAAACAGTTATGGAACAATTGTAAATGTGGTCAGAGGCCAAAGCAGTCAAAGATACATTCTGCGTTTTTTAATTTAAAAAAAAATCAGATGAAAATAAAGAAAAAACTAAAAATAGAAAAAAATATAATTATCTACGTTGTGATTGGTCAATTTCCCTACATTCACTCCTGTCACTCTATTTCGTGGGACCCACAATGATTTCTATTTTAATATATAGATATGGATTATTATTATTATTATTGTTATTATTATTATTATAGTTATTATTATTATATTAATATTATTATTATTAATATAGAAAAATTGAATTAAATTCAAATTAAAATAAACAAATAAATTCAATATAGAAAAAAACATATAATTTTCTACCTTAAGATTCTCATTGCTGCATTAAAATAAAATCCAAAACAGTTATCGAGCAGTTGTAAATGTGGTCAGAGTCCAAAGCAGTTCATGATACATTCTGATTTTTTAATTTTAAAAAAAAATTCGGATAAAATAAAAAAAAACTAAAAATAGAAAAAATATAATTATCTACGTTATGATTGGTCAATTTTCCTACATTCACTCCCGTCGCTCTATTTCGTGGGACCCACAATGATTTCTATTATAATATATAGATTATTATTATTATTATTATTATTATTATTATTATTATTATTATTATAGGCAACACCAAAATAATTACTATTATTTGCACCAAAATAATTTAATTCAGAGTCCAAAGCAATAAGAGATTAGTGATACTTTCTGATTTTTTTATTTTAAAATAAAATCCAGATTGAAAATAAAAAAAATAGAAAATAGAAAAAAAAAATTTCTACGTTGTGATTGGCCAATTGCCCTATAGTCACTCCCGTGGCTCTATTTCGTGGGACCCACAATGATTTCTATTATAATATATAGATTACAACGATTGTTAATGAATGAATTATCTATGTGAGAAGAAGCAAAGAAGTTATAAACTTATGAACTATTCAGTAATTAAAGAAAAGAATATATATTCCCTAAGAATGTAGCGGGTGAATATGAAATTTGTGTGCAGCTACTAGTGGTCGGTAGGCCTTACAAATGTAGTATATATTTACTTTGAATTGGAGAATTGCATAGTCGTACGCATTTTACATTTGGTAATTGGTAGGGGAAGATCATAATTGCGTGTTATTTCCTTATCTGCATCCAATTGACAAGCATTTGAATGGAGAACACCCTTTCGGTAGATCCTACCTCAAATTATCTGATCTACATCGCTAATCTGCCTAATTCAATTGATAAACATGGACTCAAAGGTGTGTTCTGTCCATTTGGTGACATCACTCACTCTTACATCCCGAGAAGAAATGGCAAGTTTGGGAGATTTGGCTTTGTGCGGTTCGCAAAGGAAGAAGATGCAAGGAGAGCTATCCAGGTCATGCACCATAAATTGGTAAGAGGATCCAGAATCATAGATAATTGGGCAAAATCAGCAGGGTCAAGAAAAGGAAGAGTCAAGCAAATCTGGGTAAAAAAGAGAATCAAGCATAACATAGGAAGGAAGGTCAAGCAAATATGGGTAAGGAAGGACACTCAATTGAATGGGAATTTGGGGAATTCACTAACTCAGAATGTATCAAACAGACGTAGAGTCGTTCATGGTGAGCTATGCATTGAGAATTTGGAGTGGCTTGAAAGAAGCTTGGTCTACACAAGTGACACACTCATAGACGTTTGCACTGTGGCCAATTTCCTTCACAATGTGTAACGCCCCGGAAATTCAATTATAGAAAAGTCAAAGTCAACTAACGTTAACAGACGAAACTTAGCGGAAGACTTCAAATTTAGTTTGGCGTCACGATCCTCAAGGAATACAAGGCGAGAAAGGAAAACACAACTGTCTGCTAACGGTAACTACTAACAACTCAAAACAAAACTTTAAGATTTCATAACGAAAACAATATAAAAAGATTCGAGGACTTCTAGACTCGTCGTCCTCACTTCTAATTCCCGTCCCCAGCATTTAGATCTTCACCTGAAAACGAAACATTTCAAAAATGAGGGGGAAATCTCAATAATGTCTACCCCTAACGTTTAAAACAGTTTAAGTTCATTTCAATTCATTTTGGGGAGAGGGATCGAATCAAACGTTTTACAAACCTTTAATCCCATACTGTTTCCTCAACCCATCCAATCCATATTTTAATTTGCGGGCGGGATACCAAATCCCTTAAAGTAACATCGCCTACCAAAGGCATCAAGAACGTCGCCTACCAAAGGCATAAATAATATCGCCCACCAAAGGCATCAAAACATCGCCTACCAAAGGCATCAAAAATATCGCCCACCAAAAGCATAAATAATATCGCCTACCAAAGGCATCAAAATTCTATCCTATATCAGGGAAGGAAGCCCTAATCTCCTGGTCCATAACCCTGCAGGTTGTTACACCTGCACAACAGGTTATCCCCCGAAACCCGCTTAACGTTTCCACTTGAATTATTTATACAATTTTCAAACTCAACTCACGACTCTCAAGTCAAACCATCCCAAGTTATCAAAACCATTAACAAAACTTTGAATAAAAGACCATCCAATTTCTCAACTCAAATAAACCAAGATCACAATCGAATCAAAAAGATTATCAAAACAGATGGTCGTATTTCCACAAAAGTCCCATTTCGGGATGCAATTCTCAAAATAGATTATGAAACATCAAAACACATTTAAAGAGCATCCCGATGGGGATTAGAGCATAGACAATTACCTGAATAACGTCACAGTACAGCAATAAGGAGAACACACTTGAGCTCACTATCGTCACGCACTAACTCGGGCTTAGAATAAGAATAATTATCTAATCAAAACGCGTTCTAACGAAGTTAGTATTAACTATCAACTACCTAACCCATCCCCTAAGAACACTTAGGTTCCTATCATTTATGATTTACACTTAACACCCTCAAGGAATTATATAACAAGTTCACACATAAAATTTACTCAACAATTTTCATAAATAAAAGCAAGCAGAGGACAAATTGCAACGTTCACATAAAACGGGTCACAACTCAACTTCCCGACATCCTATGGGTCTGGTTCTGGACTTTTCGGAAGCCTCGGGATGTCTACTAAAACTTCTATGTTGATGACCAAGCCCATATCAGTCACGAAGGACTCTAAAAACACTCATCTTCCCAATTAGTCCAGATCTGACAGGTTCTGGTAAAAAGATTATAACTCGGGTTATACAAATCAAACGTTCGATCCGTAAAATTCCTATGGTTTCTAACATCTAAGGAAACCTCCAGATAAAAGGGTTCTGTCAAAGACTAACTATACTAATCTTGGCAACCCGATCTTTAGACACTAACAAAACTGTCCCGTTACCGGTTCTTAATAAATTTGTAATTTCGGTTCTAACTTTTACCAATTGATCTCCGGGTTCTAATTTGGGCTCAAAACAGTAACTAGGGTCTAAGGTATAAAGTCCAACTTAACTTAGGGTTCAAACATCAAACTTCCTTTCATCAAAACCAAATCGCAAAACATGAAATCAACTTTAATAATTTAATTTAATCTTAAAACATGCATAAAATATCATACACTAACATGGCATACCTTATGTGCATATATTCTAATACTAACCTTATAATAGTCATGGATGAATAACCTAATTCGCTAACTAAATTACTACTAAACCTATTAGAAAAGTCCTCATAAAAATTTAGCATACACTATTCATACTATACAACATTCACTCCTAGTAATAAACTGCATGAATCTCCCCCAAGTAAAACACATCAAAACCATCACGATCATCCCAACTCACGTAATTACCTAACCAATAATCAAGGACCTATCTTGCTAACTAACACTATACTTCATACAAGACTTCATTAAAAAAAATACCAAATTTAATTGGTACAAGTTTAGGGAACCCAAAAGATAATCGAGCAAAAATTCAAGAACAAAGCAACAGAGGGAAACTAAAACAGAGGTGTACGTGAGGGTTTCTGGCGGTCAGGGGCGGTGATGGGTGGTCGTCGGTGTCGTTGAAGGGCGTCCGGATCGATTGTGATTAGCGGCAGCACTTGCGGCAGCGACGAGAGCAGACGGTGGTCGTCGAAGTGTGGGTGCGGTGTCAGTGATGACCGCAACAGCAGCAACAACGGCAAACTCCTGCGGTTTCGCGTTTCGATGGTGCGGGATGGTGCCAGCGGTCGGCGAAGGTGGTCCAGCGGTGCTCCGGCGACATTCTCGGTGTTCCGGCGACGGCAACAGAGGCACGCAGAGAGGAAGAAAGAGAAACACGGGAGAGAGAAGAGGGAGGAGTAGGGGTGCGTGCGTTTTGTGACCTGGTTTAATAGATAATAACTCCTAATCTTCCCTTAAACCACTTTTAATCCTAATCTAACTCTAAGAATTCGATTAACTGACTGAAACCTAAACCCTAACAAACTCTCATAAAGATATAACCTACTTCTACTACTACTAGTACTAATAGGTAATAGTAATATTAATAATATCACTAATATAATACTACTACTACTACATTAACTAGAATCATAATAATAGTAATAATCATCTTAACAGAACACAGCACATGATTCTTTACGTACACAACATATTAATAATAATAATAATAATAATAATAATAATAATAATAAGACGCGAATAATAACAATAATAATAATAATAATAATAATAATAATAAAACGCGAATAATAATAATCACACAATCCATCTAATTATAATAACACATGAAATTACGAATATACCCTTACTCCCAAGAAATTCCCATGTAGGTAAGAAATTACTAAAATACTCATAGTCCTCAACTGGCCCACGTACCAAACGAATGTTAGCAACAATAAACACAAACGAACAGATAAACAATTAACGAAGACAAACTTAATTTACTGACGGCGTCACGGTCAACACCTTTAAATTTTCCGGGGTTTTACACAATGTATCAAACCTAGATATAAAGATAACATCATTGGGTGGTTACAAGGTAATTCTTACTATGCCTACAAAGGAGGATGTATGTCGTTTCCCTATAGATGAATTATCAAAACTATTCAAAGAAACGAGAGCTTGGTCAAAGTATAAGGCAAGCGAAGACAGGCAGACATGGGTGGAAATTGTTGGTATTCCCCCTCATGGGTGGTCAATGGAGAATGTCAAAAAACGCATTGCCCCATGGGGTCAGATAATCGATGAGGTACACTGGTTCGAGGAGAAGATTAAATCTGGATCACTATGCTTTCCCATTCTAACAAAGGATTTTCATCAAATCGAAGAAGAAGTTGTCTTCTCAGTCCAAGACTGTGCCTAAAAAATCTATATCCACGAAACTCGGACCTGTTGTTTCAGCATCTCGGAGTTAAAGAGAAGGCCTCAGCTATATTAGTTTTAGATGAGGATAAGGAGGCAATGAATCAACTTTCTAACCAAGCAAATATGGATGCTCATAATACAAGTAGAGTTCTTGAAACTCCTATATATTGAGCAGGTTGAAGATGCAAGTACAATCCTTGAAACTCCTATGGAGCATATTGTTGCCGAGACTAAGGATGACGAGCGGACCCAACCCAGTGCCTTTGTTCCACATTTGGGACATGATGTGCCTCATACAGGCGGCTTGAAATATGTGTCATCCTTGGGGTATGTTGAAAGCACGGTTCCCCAAGGAGAAAATCAAGAGACCTCAAATTGCTTGGAAATTGAAACGAACAATCATAAGGAGGTGGTTGGAAGTCCAAGAATTGATGCAAACCTGGAGAACCCCATTAATGTTGGTTTTCATTCCCTGCAAGAATGTGAAAAGTCGGATTTTCCTGAAAATACTTCCTCTGGCCTAGTAGACGTTCATGTTCAGTTAATAGAAGCCTTGAATACAGGAAAAAGCCACTCCTCCAAATAACCATCAAGTGGATTTTAAAGACTCTTCGAGACTCGTAGAAATTCAAATCCAATCTGCTGAGCATCTAAATGCACCAAACAGCAATCAAAGGAGTCACAATCATGAGGAACAAGTTGCCTTAACACCCAAGAGACAAAAGGACATTAGAAAGAAGCTATCCAAGAAGTCGGTTACAATTGGGAGTGGATGTGGTTTAGCAGTTATAACCTCATGAGAATCGCTTGCTGGAATATTAGGGGCTTTGGGTCAGTGGATAAAAGGAGTCAAGCTAAGAAAATCATTCAGAAGGAGAATTTAGATATATTTGGCTTGGTTGAAAAGAAACACCAAGTCTTCGATCATCGTGGTATTGTATCCTACTTGGGTAGAGTAGATGCTGACTCCATGGACATCAAAGCCGATGGTAGGTCTGGCGACCTCATCCTAATATGGTCCAAAGAAGAGTTTCATTGTGAGGGAGGCTATAAAGATTAAAAAAAAATGGATCTGCATTAAAGGGGAATTTGTGCATGATCATCTCAAATGTGCCATATGTTTAATTTATGCGCCCAACACATCATAGGTGCGGAAAACCATGTGGGATCAACTGAGAGCACTCAGCGATCAGCTTCATTATCCATTAGTACTTATGGGCGACTTCAACGAGATCATTTCTCCAGCGGAAAGAAGAGGCGGCAACACACTAACACAGGGAATGAGTGATCTGGCCGATTTTATGGCGGACCTAAATCTGCAAGATCTTCCCATTGATCAACCTTACACTTACATGAGGGTGAATTTCGCTAGTAGAATCGATCGCATCATGATTGAAGGCAACCTTTTAACAAGCTTTCAGAATATCGAGGTTCATTGTATTGAAAGGGCAACTTCGGATCACTTCCCACTCATATTGAAAACCTCAGAAACAAAATGGGGGCCTTCCCCCTTTAGAATCTACAACCCTTGGTTAGATTGCCAATCATTCATGCAACTTTTTGAAAAAGAATGGGTTCTGCTGGCTGATAAACCCCTTCATCAAAAGCTCAAAGCTCTTAAAGAACCTCTCAAAAAATGGAACCTCGAGGTGTTCGGCAATCTAAATCAGCATATAGAGAATATTGAGGTTGAACTAAAGAAAATAGATGAAAAAGGCTTGGTGGTTGGATTGAGCCAGTGCGAGGCATCCAGAAGAGAAGCTTTAAGTGCTCATCTCAAGCTGTGGTATTCTAGAAAGGAGAGGTGGTGGAAGCAACAATCTAGATGCCAAATCCTAAAGGAGGGTGATAAAAACACAAGGTATTTCCACACCTTGGCAACCATTCAGAGGAGGAAGAAAATAATAGAGGAGATTTGTGTTGATGGCCTTAAATATACAAAGTACCATGAAATTGAGAAGGCAATCATTAGCTTCTTTCGAAAACTTTATAAGGAAAAGGAGAGGAGGTTGCATTTTGACATTTCAGGTCTTAGACTCAACTGTCTAACGCAAGAGGAAGTAATAGACCTTGAGAGAGAAGTAACCCAAGATGAGATCTGAAAAGCCCTGGATTTATGAAATCCTAATAAAGCTACTAGCTGTGATGGATTCAACATGAAGAGTATCAAACATCTACGGCCGATCATTGGACAGGAGTTCACTGATATCATTCTCAAGTTCTTTGACGATGGAAAACTACCTTCCATGATCAATACCACATGGGTCACCCTATTTCACAAGAAAAAGGACGTAATTGACATTAAAAATTACAGGCCCATCAGTCTCATTGGTTGTATTTACAAGATTATTTCCAAAATCTTGTCCGTCAGACTAAAAAAAGTCCTACCAAAACTCATTGGAGAAGCACAGCCGGGCTTTGTTGAAGGAAGACAAATCCTAGACGGAGCTCTAATAGCAAATGAAGTGGTTAGCTGGACAAGGCGGAAAAAAGGGATATTATTCTTTTCAAGCTCGACTTCCATAAAGCCTTTGACTCCGTAAATTGGGACGCACTTTTCAAATCCTGGAGCAAATGGGTTTTGGTGCAAAATGGTTGTCTTGGATTCAAGCATGCCTACGTACTACTTCTATCTCGATTCTAATTAATGGGAAGCCAACGAAGCCTTTCAGAATGGAATATGGACTCAGACAAGGTGACCCACTCTCCCCCTTTTTATTTGCTATATTATCTGAAGGCTTAAACAAGTTTCTACTAAATGGTATCGAGAAAGGATATTGCAGTGGTGTAGAGATTGGAAGACAGAAAAGGAGGCTATCCTATCTTCAGTTTGCCGAAGACACGTTAATCTTCTCGACAGCTGATAAGAATCAATTGATGAACATTAAAGCCGCACTGCACGCCTTCGAAACCTTCTCTGGGTTTGCAATAAACTATGACAAATCAGGTCTAGTAGTGATCGGCAAAAACAAAAGCTGGAGCAAAAACCGAGTGCTCGAGTTGCAATGCAAATTAGTGGAGTTGCCCATAACCTATATGGGGTTTCCTCTCGGCATGAATATGAGAAAGATAGTAGCTTGGGAGCCTGTTATTAAAAAGCTACAAGGAAGATTACAGAGCTGGAAGTCGAATACACTCTCTAAAGCTGGTAGACTTGTGATTCTCAAAGTCGTGCTCAATAGTCTGCCCTTATACTACCTCCCTCTATTTAAAATTCCGAAAACAGTTGCCAAGGAAATAATTAAAATTCAAAGGAGATTCTTGTGGGGAGGCAAATCAGAAAATAAAGTGAACGCCTTGGTCAGATGGGAAATTGTGTAAAGACCCAAGGATAAAGGAGGTTTGGGCATTGGAGACATCTTAATGAAAAATGCCAGTCCATTAACGAAATGGTGGTGGAGATACATTTCAGAGGAAGGAGCGCTTTGAAAGGAGATAATTAAATCCATTCACAACGAGGATGGCACATTACTTCCATCCTCCTATAAACAGAAAGTGTCCAGTCCTTGGGGAGACATTCGATCTCTATTGAGAAGTAAAGGTGCGGTGCAAGAAGTGTTCAAGAACGGGCTCACCATAACTCTTGGAAATGGGATGAAAACAAGATTTTGGGAAGATCCTTGGTTGAATCAACATATCTTAAGAGAAGAATTCCCTGCTCTATACAACATTTCCAGCCAGAGGAGAAGAATGGTTGGTGAGATGGGTTGGTTTGACGGAAACTCTTGGAGATGGACGCTATTTTGGACACGAGAATTGGATTTATAAGAAATTGGGAAAGAGTTCAAGCTCAAGAATATGTTACAAAGCATCCAACACCTAAGTAACACAGAAGACAGCATGAAATGGGACCAAAACAGCGCTTTCTCTGTACGCAGTCTATATAAGAGAGCTGAAAAAGCCATGCTCTCAAATGTCCAGGTTGATTTTCTAGTTGGTTCAGTTTGGCAGAATGTTTCTCTCGTGTGGAGATGGTGCTTTGGGTGGCTATATTGGGGAAGCTTAATACAAGACATTTGCTGAAAAGAAAAAATATGTTGGAGGATCAAGATGAATCATGCCCTTTCTGTGGAACAGAAGCTGAAACTTGCGGCCATGTGCTCTTACAGTGCCGATGTATTTCACCTGTGTGGGAGGAAATCATGCTTGCTTGGGCCAAATGTTGCAGCAATCAGGAGATTTGAGATCAATGTTCGAAAGCTGGATGAGTTCTTCCTTCAGAAACAAGGTCAGGTCTCGGATTTGGATCACTTCTTTTTTTGCTATCCCTTGAGTGAATTGGTTACATCGGAACAAAAAGGTTCACGATAATCTTCCACTTAACACGGCTGATGTGATCTGACAAATCAAATTGAGGGTGGCCACTTGGTGTACCACTAAGAAGAACTCAATACCATATACACCGGATTTGATTGCAACAAACTTCCATGGTATTCCTACAATTTTCCAATAGTTTGGCTAGATGGTGGAACTCTTCCATTTGCTTTTTGTAATCTATGGCTTTGATTGTTGTGTTCTGGCTTGTTTTGCCTCTGCTCTTTCAGGGCAGCGTTGTATCTGTGTGTTTGTGCAACTTTGGTTGGTTTTTTGAATAAATGAGCTATTGCCCGACAATTATCTAAAAAGAATTTACTTTGAATTGAAGATTATCAAAATCAAAACTAAATCTGAAGGGAATGATCAGTTGAATGTCATTATTATGATTTTTAACTTGTGAATTGTGCGGAAATTAGTTTGAGAGATGGTATATTAGCGGTATTTGTGTCTAAATGATATCTATGTCTGTAGGAAGTAGTCAATTGTTAGTGACATATAATAATAATAATAATAATAATAATAATAATAATAATAATAAAATAATAATTATTGACATTTAATTTGGTGGTGATTAATTTTTGAAATTAATTTTGTGGTCAGTGAGTTCTTGTAACTGATTGTCTTTTTAACGAAGGGTTTTAGTGGAGTAGGGTTTTAACGGGGCTTTAATGGCTAAATGAACTGAGGGAAGTTGGAGGGTTTTATTTATTTCTTTTTTTTTTTTGCAAACGAGACCAACTAACAAACGAGCACACAAACACTAGAAACAACATAGAAAGAAAAAACGACGAGAACAACAAAGTTAGATAACAGCTCCAAGATTGCGAATCGCTTGCCGAGCCATTCTGTGTGCTGGGTGCACAACCTGTCTTGGAACCTTTTGGATCTTCCCTGCCTGGAAATTCATCATTGCATACCTGCAACCGATAGCTAGAGCACGACATTCAACCAAAACTTTGTTAAAGTTTAAGAAACTTTCCACTGCCACACTGGAGTCCGTCCAGATAATCACCTGTGTAAGCTCCTTCTGTCTTGCCTCGTTTAAAGCAAGTCGGATTGCCAGCAGCTCACAATAAACAACCGATTCCCCTTTTCCCACTCACCCCCCATGACCCCACGGTTTCCCCTGCTCCATGAATACCTAGGATGCTGCCATGTCCTTGGTCCTTGCACTCCATGCTCCATCAACAACAAAAACCCCCATCCCTGTCCACTCTCCGTCCTCCCCCCAAACCAATTCCAAAGGCTTTTTCTCCTGATTTGTTCCGTTCTGTCCCCGCCCATCCATCCTCCCTTCCCACCACTTGCTAACTTCTTCCTGCACTTGTCTTATAAATCTTTCCAACATTCCTTGTGAGGCCTCTCATTCCCAATACACACAGCATTCCTAGCCTTCCAAATAGCCCACATAGTGGCAACAAACTCCCTAAGCTGGAATCCCTCATCCTCCTTCTCCTTAGCCAGCTACAGGACCCACCCCCGTAACCACTCTTTCCACCCAATGTGTGAATTTGTTTCAGGATATATCCCCAACTTTCCACCCTTCCACATGTGCTGCGTGATAATACATCTTCTAAACAAGTGGTCCACAGATTCATTTTCCTCCCCACACCAACATTCCTTGTTCTCAGTCAGATGTCTTTTGGCCCTGTTCTCACCAGTTGGAAGCGCATCTACCCCACATCTCCATAAGAAAGACTTCCACTTAGGAGGTAACTTTGAATGCCAGATTATTTTCCATAACTTAGAATCCACCTTGGAAGGTTTAACCACCCCAGTATCTTTTTGAAGAAAAGTGAAGTACCCCTCCTTCACTGTGTACCTGGAACTTTTGGACCCTGGCCAGACAAGAACATCTTCAATTCCCTGCTGCGGCGGAAACACATGTGCTATACTGTCAAGGGACTCCCTAGTAAAAACCTGCTGAAGAAAATCCCAGCGCCACCCCATCTGGGAACCCTCATTTCTAAACGCCAAGGATTCCACTTTTAAGTGTCTGACACGCTCTTCTTGCCCCTCCACCACTTGAAGGCGCCCTCCCGGAACCCACCTTCCATCCACTGCTGAAATCCTGTTACCCCTGCCCACACTCCACCGAAGCTTTTCTCTCACTCCCCCCACCACACGAGAAATCCCTCTCCAAGTACTAGAGCACCCTGTCGTCGCCTTGTAATTCGTGTCCTTCTCTATAGGAGATGCTCCTCCATATTTTGCTCGCCAAATCTTGGAAATGAGCAATTCTTGTTGAGAATACACCCTCCAAGCCTGCTTAAGCAACAAGGCCTTATTGTAACTCCCCACATGCCAAATTCCCAATCCCCCTGCCCCCTTAGGAGTAAAAACCGTTTCCTTGTCCTTTCAATGAACTGATTTTGACCCATCGTTCTTGCCCCACAGAAATCTCACAATGCAGGCATTAATCTTATCAATAACTGTATTAGGAACTAGATACACGCTGAGGACATGTTGATGAAGAGCAACCAACACTACATTGATGAGAACCATCTTACCCGCCATTGATAGCATTCTGAATTTCCAGGCTTGTAACCGCTTTTGGACCTCCTCCACCATAAAACCAAACTAGTCCGTCCGGTTCCAATGCACCCTGGTAGGAACTCCAAGATACGTTTGGAAATAACCCCCCTCCGGAAAAACCAAACACCACCTTCGACCCCTCCCTATCCTCTTGAGAAGCTCCTTTAGAGAAGCAAATAGATGATTTTGCTAAATTAATAATTTACTCTGATGCAGTGTTGTACTTATCTATGGAGTTCTTTAGAGCGAAGCATGAGGAGGCCTCTAGCTCAGTGAAAAACAAAGCATCATCAGCAAAAAACAAATGAGAGACCTGTGGAGCCCCTCTAGCCACCGAGACTCCTTGCATCCTCCCATGTAGGACCTCATTAGTAATTACCGCGGACAAAGCTTCCATACACAGTATAAAGAAATACGGTGATAAAGGGTCCCCTTGCCTTAAGCCTACCAATGGAATGATGGGATCAGACTGCACACCATTCACTAAAACCGAATAACGAACGGTAGTGACACACCTCATCAACAAATGAACCCATTTATCAAGGAATTCCATCTTCCTAAGAACGGCCTCCAAAAAATCCCATTGGATCCGTTCATAAGCCTTACTCATATCAACTTTCAGGGCGGCACACTGCTTACCCCTTCTCTTGTTTGCTAGGAAATGCAGAACCTCATGCACGACGAGGATGTTATCCTCCTTTAACCGCCCAGGGACGAAAGCCGACTGAGATTCGGAGACTAATGAGTGTATCACCAATCTCAGCCTTTCCACCAAACACTTCGCAATAATTCGATAAATCACAATACACAAACTAATTGGGCGGAGATCACTAACCTGATGTGCCTCCAGCTTCTTCTTAAGCAGAAAGATGTCCGTGTTATTAATTTCTCCCACAAACTTGCTGTCATTAACCGCATCCAGAACCGTAGCAACCGCCTGGTCGCCAACAATATCCCAACACTGCTTAAAGAATTCGGGCGGGATACCATCAGGACCCGGACTCTTCCCATGCTTCAACTGTCTAATAACCCTCTCCACATCCTCACGAGAAAAAGGTTTCAGCAACACTCGCTTCTGTGCATCTGATAGCGACTTGTTAATAACTCCAACAACTTGGTCCATAGCCCGACTCCATAGGGATGGCATAGAATCTTTGGGCCTAAACATACCAGAGAATTCCTCATAGAATTCCTGCATGATTTGGGCCTCATTGAAAGTTACTTGCCCATTCTTTAACTGAAGACAATTTACCCTATTATAAGCCTGTCTCCGTTTGAATTGACCAAAAAAGAAGGTTGTATACTGGTCTCCTAGCCCAGCCCACTGCATTTTGCTTTTATGAACCCAAAAATCATGGACTCCTTGAACCAACGCCATCATATTCTTCTCCCTTGCCATGGCCTGAGCAAAAGCAGAATCACTCATGCCAAATTTTGCCAAGTAATCCTGGCTCTCCTGAAGGCTTTGCAGAGTCATATGAGCAAGTTTTTGTTTCTCATATTTAAGATCCAGCACCAATTTCTTCCCCAGCTTCAGACTGAGCTCAACCATCTCACACATTTAAAAGAGGCACTCCCATGAGTTGGCAGCAACGCCACCAGGTTTTTTAGTTGATCCAAAAAGGCTTTTAGTTTTAGCACCCAAGGGTCAAGCTTGAAAGAGTTCCGTTTAACCGCTACATGTCCTTTAACATGCAAAGTAATGAGAGAGTGGTCAGAGAACACAATTGGGAAATTATGCAGAAAGGAAGCCGGGAAAACATCCAACCATTCCATTGTAGCATAAGCCCTGTCAAGTCTCTCCCAAATGCATCCGCCCCCATCCATTTTATTCGTCCATGTATAAGATGCCCCAGTAAAAGGCACATCCAAAAGACCCATTTGCTCCTTCCACGCCCCAAACTGTGCTTCCCCTCTTATGACCAAGGATCCCCCAGCTTTCTGGGTAGCGTCCTCAACTTGGTTAAAGTCTCCAACAATCACATATCACCCCTGTAACAGATTAAGGGCGGCATCAAGTTTGTCCCACACCACTTGCCTGTCTTGCACATATGGACAACCATACACAAACACAACATACCACACAACAATATTCATTCCACTAACTTTAACGATTACAAAGTTTTCATCATAATCAACCACAGAAAATAGAGAGTCATCCCTCCAACCCAAAACAATACCCCCCGATAAGCCCACAGAATTAACCCCCGTTATAAAATGAAAACCCATCTTCTTGACAGAGACTCTAGCGAGATCAACTGACTGCTTAGTTTCAAAAAGACAAATTAAATCCAGTTTAAGGAAGCTCGAGACTCAGCAAACATACGGAATCGCAGAGAGGTCTGTCTGCCCTAAGCCTCTGCAATTCCAAGCTGCAACGATCATGGCGAACGAGGAGCCATTTCCCGGGCTGCCTCCGCCACCCTGTCAGCAAGAAAAACAAACCAATCATCCCCCCTTTTCTTCTCGTCCACCTTCAAAAAAGTCTCGAACTCCTTCTGCAAAATATTCACCATTTGATCTCGTCGCTGCCTCTTGAGGCCAGTTTTCCTGAGTGTTTCCTCCATAAAAGAAGAGGCTTCATCGCCTTGATCCTCTCCACCCACTTCTACACTCCGAGTCTGTCTTTGTCTTTTCTTTGGAAGAACATCCATCTTGCCCACAATTGAATCCACAGAGACAGATTTGGATGAAACAAATTTTTTAAAATGTACCACCCTTTCTACCCCCACATAAGTTTCTTCCGTGTACACCGTTTCTCTACCCTCCTCTTTTTCCAAGTTAGCATACGCAGGTGGCCATGTAAAATTGTCCTCAACAACAGCTTGTTCCCCTCCCATGGTCAGAGTATCTTCTGACACAGACCCGTTAGGTGTATACTCAAGCCAGAAATCCCCTTCCGGTGCAAGACTCCCCAACTGCTCCCCACCCTCTTCCTGAGAAACACCCATCAGATTACTATACTCCCCCCTTTCAAATAAATATGGCTCCCATCCCCCCATCCTATTGAAAGGCACATGCGGATTCGCATAAATTTGTCCCGATAAATGCGGCGATCCAACTCCGCCCAAAAAAGAGGAGGGTAAATAAATTTATTTATTTCTTATTACTGTTCTAAATCTATATATTATAAATGGCAATGGGACCCCTTCAAATCTCTCTCCCCCCCCCCCCTCCATCTCTTATATCTATATTATTATACATGGCAATGGGACCGCTTCAAATCTCCCCCTCCCCCCCCCCCCTCTCTTAAATCTCATTAATCAGACAATATCGGTCATTGATTTTATCTAATATAAAATCTACTCCATTCATTCAAAAAAAAATATAACTACCAAATTATTATTTTTTATCTTTTTAATAATCCTAATAAAAAGCAAACAACAAAAAGAATAAAACGAAAAAATAAATAATTAAGTAAATGAACAATAGAATTTATTTTCTATGCAAATTCCTATTTCAATTAAAATTGTTGATAGTTATATAGACTCCTATTTCAATTAAAATTGATGTCACTTTATCTCCAGACAAACTATTTAAATAACTATAGTTCCATTAACATTATTGCCTGTTCTATGCAGACTCCTATTTCAATTAAAATTGTTATCAGTTTATCTCCGGATAAATTATTTAAATAACCATAGTTCCATTAACATTATTTAAATAATTTGTACTATTAACATTATTGCATGTTCTATGGAGACTCCTATTACAATCAAATTTAAATAACCATAGTTCCATTAACATTATTTAAATAACCATTGAATGCAAAGTAAACTATGACAATAATGTCAATTAATGATACAAATTATTTAAATCTCAACCGTTAATCTTAAAAATATTTTATTTAACATACCTAATATTTCACTTTATTTTGCATTCTATTACTATTTAGGTTATTTTTTAATTATAAGGTATTACATAGTTGAAATCAGTGGCGGATCTACACTTTGAAATTAGGGGCGTCCAATTAACAATATTTTGGATGGTGTAGTAAAATTGGACACCTTTATTAATATTTTACGCATTTTTAGGGTGTCCACTTAACATAAACATATAATAATTTCCTAAAATATAATAGACTGTTTAAATTTTTCTCGGGGTTAAGGGTGTCCATGGACACCCTTGAGTAAATGGGGCTCCGCCCCTGGTTGAAATTCACATTTGATCGTCATGCTTTAGTTATATTCTTTGATATTTTTATCATTTATTTTCTATATTATTTGTATTTGTATTCATCTACCTAAATGACTCCCATTCGGAAGAATGGGTAAAAAATTAGTTACTTGATAAATGAAATGAGGCTTTAATACTTGATTTTAACTTTAGGGGTATTTATTAATTATTTTAACTAAAATTTGTTTAAATCACCAAACTTATCTTCTAATGTTTTACTTTGTGACACGTGGCAATCAAAGAGTATTGAGGGTTGTGTTTTAATATACTACCTATGTCCCTAAATGAGTGTCGAATTTTCTAACTACCTCGTCCCTTTTTATTTGTCAATTTTACAATTTTAATGATTAAAATACCCATGTTACCCTTATTAATGATGCGTTGGAATTCTAAAGAGAACTTGAGAAGTGAAAATGAAATAACCGGATTCCTCCGGAAGAAAAAAAAATTAATTATTATTATTATTATTATTATTATTATTATTATTATAGTTTTATTATTCTACAATTATTTTCAACCGCCTTCCTAATTTATTTAGTCCAACCCTACACTCTATTTCTCCTAATTATATATATATATATATATATATATATGTATATATGTATATGTATATATGTATATATATATATATATGTATATATATATATATGTATATATATATATATATATATATATATATATATATATATATATATATATATATATATATATATATATATATATCTCCAAATCCGTCAACGAGAAATAGAGAGTTGAGGAAGGAAGAGATAATTCATCCGCGAAAAAGAAAAAAAGGGGGCCGAAGGTTAGTATTATATTCCTTTCAATTTATGTATCTTGTTGGGATGTAGAGGGTTAATTGTCATGTTTATACCCCTGAATTATCGTAGGAACTCTCTCTAAACTCATAGTCTCCGCCATTCATAGAAAGTATTGATTTTCTGCTGCAAATTCTTGAGTCCAATTTCACCGTCTGGCAAATATTCAATCCTTAAATTGTGTAGCTTCTAATTTTGTCGTGCAGCTTGTGATTAATTACAGTGGCCGACAAAACCCCTTATTAGATATTGATGAATTGGTGAATGGAAGTGAGAAACGACATCAATAAAATTTGGGGTCTTATACTCTGATTCGCCGCAATATATTGTAGTAGTCTTAGATGATGCAAGTGGAAGGTAATTAAGATAGGAAAAAGGAACAATTAATGGTATATATATTGATTTACCTTTGCGTCATCAAAATCCTAATGGTGGTTTGAAGAAGGATTGATTAATTACATCAGTAGGGAGAATCATAGCAAGTTCCTTTTAATATGATAATTAATCAGTGAGTGGGTTAATTAGGAATACCAACAAGATAAATGGACAAGTGTGGTGCAATCTGGTAAATAAGGTTGGGATTATTCTCACAATCTTCTTCTTCTTCCGACCTAGAATATTCGCTACCTTATATTTTTCTCCCATGTTAGTTACATCAGACGTTTATAATTTTGCGGTTAGTTTGCGATTAATTGTACACCGGTACCTTCGGAAAATTCAGTGTATTATATGTTGATACCGAGGCTTCCTATGAATTATAGGTATCATCTACGTGGTGGAGTTGACTTATTTGGGTAAGCGTTTCAGCTTTCAGGTAAGTGGTGTGATACTTCTTTAGTTCTTTTCGTGCCAAAAATATTATTTTGTAACCGACCTTTTTCGTAAGTTTATTTTTTTAAATCGGGTTGGCATACTATTATTTAATTATATTATTTTTAGTATTGTTTATGTCCTATGGTTTGTTTGACCTACATTGATTTATATGTGTTTTTACAAAGTACCTCTTTCACGTCAATTTCATAAGATATAGTTACTCTTTGTCTTTTATACACTAAGTGAAGTTTTATGATAATTTGACTAGTGTATTTGTAAAGTAGCCGTTTACGTAATAGTTTTATATTTTAAATTATTTGAACCTTCCGCTGTACTAGTGACTTTGTGGTGCTGATTTATTTGTTATACTAAATTTCTTGACTGGGTACTTTTGTATGTTTTGATGTTCAAGTTGTAACTGGTTTTGTTTTGGGGCTATGTCTTCTGCCTTAGCCAGTTAAGGTATGCACTAGACCTGTCGATCGACTTGTATGCGCGCTATTGTGTGTTCTGGTATGTGTATGTGTTCCGTTGGACCCAATTTCCTTTGTTGCCCTGCCACTGGGTCAATAGTGGTACATTGTTGCCCCGCCACTGGGTCAACAGTGGCTTATCGTTGCCCCGCCACTGGGTCAATAGTGGCTTATCGTTGCCCTTGTCACTGGGTCAATAGTGACCTTAGCCCTAACCATTGTGATTTTGATTGCTATGTTTGATATATATATATATATATATATATATATATATATATATATATATATATATATATATATATATATATATATATATATATATATATATATATATATATATATATATATATATATATATAATATATTAAGTTACTTTGACGAAAATCGTTTGATCAATATCATGTTTTATCTTGGGAGTTTTGAGCTGAGTAAAATGTTTTTTAAAACCCAGTCATATATTTGTTATTTATTTATTAACTCTGACCCAGCCTATGTTTTACCCGCATGTCCAACCCAGCTAAAGGAGTATTACGCTACTTATTGGGCTTCCGAGCTCATCCTTTCATCTTCCTATTTTTTTTCAGGTTCCACTCTCAACAGTATCTAAGTTTCTTGAGAGGAGTCATGAGTCCCAGCCTTTATTTTTGGAGCTATGGAGTTTATTTCTCAGTCTAGTAGAATTTATATTTTTGATTTCAAGTCGAATCCTTGGGCTATGAACTTGTAGCTAGTATTTGAGATTTTTGGATGTTTCTTCTATACTCTAGTTGAGTTGAACCAATTATTATTTTGGGTTTGTGAGTTATTGAAGACCTTTGTTTTTCCTTATTATAGTTTAGCCTTGCATGCTTGTAGAACCCCTAGTGTTGCAGGTGTGCGGCGTCTGTCACTCCTTGGTTCGGGGCGTGACAGATTTAGTGGTATCAGAGCCAGGTTAGCCAATCTCTTGTTGTCTTGGGTTTAGTGTTAGCAAAGTTTCCCTGAGATTAGGATCTTAGAGTGAGTTAATTTTGGATTTTGGGGTTTTAGCCTTTGTAGCCTAAGTTTCTAATGTTTTATGTGATTTTGCGGCCGTGCCCAAGTTCTTCATATTAACTGATTTTGTTCAATTTTGGGAAACCTGTAAGTAACCTTTTCGTTTTTCAGTATGTCTTCGGGTAGGAGGAGAAGTCGTAAGCGGAGAGCTCCTGAGAGGGAAGAAGAAGAGCCCCAGATTGAGACCCCCTCTCTTGATCCCCAAGAGGTTATGTTGAAGTTCATGCAAGACTTTTCATCCTTTATTAGCCAGCAACAACAAGGTACTCTGCACAGTAATGGCTCATCTTCAACTTCTGTCAAGGGGCTAGTGGATTTCCTAAAGATAGCTCCTAAACCATTTTCCGGCACTACTGACCCTATTGAGGCCGAGAACTGGATCGATGAAATGGAGAAGGCTTTCCGAGGCTTCCATTGCTCAGAGGAGGAGAGATTGATTATGCTGTCTACTTGTTGCAAGACAGTGCTCGCCATTGGTGGAAGTCTGTGGAGCGTAGACATGAGAACGATGGGATTCCTTTCACCTGGGATATGTTTCGTGAAGAATTCTATGCAAAGTACTTCCCAAGTTCTCGAAGAAGGGAGTTAGAGAGACAGTTTATCGACTTAAAGCAAGGTCGCAGGAGTGTGGACGAGTATGAGGCGGAGTTTGATCGACTATCAAGGTTTGCTCCGACACTAGTAGCTGTTGAACAAAGCAAGATGAGGAGGTTCAGCGAAGGCTTGAATGACAATATTAGGCTACAACTCGCGGTCAGCGACGGATAACTTCAGCACCTTGTGTGAGCAAAGAATATGTACCTCATCACGAAGGAGATAGAGGATCGTAAGCATCGCGATGATAAGAAGGGGGAGAAAAACTACAACACTTCTGAAGGCGAGGCAAGGGTGGATTGTCGAAGCCTTATACTTCTAGCAGGTTTTCTCGCGGTGAGCCTTCACAATAGGGGAGTAGCCTAGCTGGTTCTCGGGGAAGAGGAGCGCAACCATCTGGTTCTCATAGTGGAAACTGTAGCTATGGATCACAACGATGGGGCAACCAACAAAATAAGCCCACATGTGATCATTGTAAAGGAGCTCATCCGACTAGCGATTGTAGGTGGCTGAGTGGAGGCTGCTTTAAGTGTGGCAATACTGATCACAAAGTTGTTGAATGCCCTCCCAATAATGAGCCTCGCACGGTACAAAAGTCTCAAGCCTCTCGCTCAGTGCCCTCACAAGCCACTTCGGCTCACACTCAGACAGTCCAGTCACCGAGCAACAATCAGAAGGGTGGACGACCTCGCACCACTGGAAGAGTGTCCGCGCTGACCCAGCAAGATGTTGACGCCTTTAACAATGTTGTGTCAGGTATACTTATTGTTAATTCAGCTTATGCACATGTGCTTTTTGATCCTGGTGCTTCGCATTCTTTTATATCAGCAAATCTTGTCAAAAAGTACAACCTTCCCCATGCCTTATTAGAAGAAGTTTTGTATGTCAGTACACCTACGGGTAGTGAAATAATTGTGGACAAGAAGTGCACGAACGGTCATGTAATAATTGAGGGCAAGGAACTTTTAGCCGATCTCATTATATGGAGCTACATGACTTTGATGTGATGTTGGGGATGGACTGGTTGTCTGCACATTATGCCACTTTGGATTGTAGAAGGAAGCTAGTAAACTTTCAAATACCTGGGATGCCTGAGTTTAACTTTGCCGGGAATGGAGCTTATGTGTCGCCTAGTGTCATTTCCACTCTAAAGGCCTCTAAATTAATTAAGAAGGGGTGCCAAGCCTTCTTGGCATTGGTCACTGCTACCCAAGAGAAGGACCCTAAGATAGAAGAGATACCGATTGTAAGAGAGTATCCAGATGTCTTCTCGGAAGATCTCCCAGGAGTACCTCCAGACAGAGAGGTGGAATTTTCTATTGACTTGATTCCCGGCACTGCACCGATCTCAAAGACCCCTTATAGAATGGCACCGGCGGAGTTGAAGGAGCTCAAGGAACAGCTCCAGGAATTACTTGATAAGGGCTTTATTAGACCAAGTGTCTCACCTTGGGGTGCACCAGTGCTTTTTGTGAAAAAGAAGGATGGGTCGTTGCGACTCTGCATTGACTATCGTGAGTTGAACAAGGTGACTGTGAAGAACAAGTATCCACTACCTCGAATTCACGATCTATTTGATCAACTTCAAGGTGCTCAGGTGTTTTCAAAAATTGATCTACGGTCTGGATACCACCAAATGAAGGTTAAGGCCGAGGATATACCTAAAAAGGCCTTTCGCACCAGGTATGGTCATTATGAATTCATAGTAATGCCGTTTGGGTTAACTAATGCCCCTGCTGCATTTGTGGACCTCATGAACAGAGTTTTTCGAGCCTTCTTAGACAAGTTTGTGGTGGTTTTTATTGACGATATTCTAGTGTACTCTAAAAGTTGTGAGGAGCATGAGAATCATATGAGACTTGTGTTAGAAACCTTAAGACAGGAGAAACTTTTTGGTAAATTGAAGAAATGTGAGTTTTGGTTGGATAGTGTTACCTTCCTGGGGCATGTAGTGAACAAGGATGGGATCTCTATTGACCCAATGAAAGTTGAGGCCATTGTGAATTGGGCGGACAAGCGATGTCACCAAATTCGAAGCTTCTTGGGCCTTGCTGGCTACTATAGACGATTTGTTGAGGGGTTTTCCCTATTAGCTGCACCTTTGACTCGTTTGACAAGGAAAGGTGTTCGATATGAGTGGACGGATGAGTGTGAAAGAAGTTTTCAAGAATTGAAGAAGCGATTGGTCTCCGCCCCTGTACTTACATTACCAACGAGCGGTCAAGGATTTACAATTTACAGTGATGCTTCAAAAGAAGGGTTTGGGATGCGTGCTTATGCAAGGAGGGAAGGTTATTGCTTACGCATCTCAACAATTGAAGCCATATGAGGTGAATTACCCTACTCATGACTTAGAGCTTGCGGCTGTAGTTTTTGCATTAAAGATATGGAGGCATTATTTGTATGGGGAAGCATGTGAAGTGTATACAGACCATAAGAGCCTAAAGTACCTGTTTACACAGAAGGATTTGAACATGAGACAATGTAGATGGCTTGAGTTGTTGAAGGACTATGATTTGACCATCAATTACCATCCAGGGAAGGCTAATGTTGTTGCAGATGCTCTGAGTAGGAAATCAAGTCATGTGGCTGCCTTAATCACCTCTCAACGACATTTGTCGGCAGACTTAGAGAGGAAAAATATTTTGGCGAATCTCCGAGTCCATCCTATGTTAATTGACATGATCAAAGATGCACAAGAAAAAGATCCTTATCTCCAGAAGCATAGGGATGCCATTAGAGCGGGGTCCGAGTCCAAGTTTAGCATTCATGAGGATGGTTCTTTGAGGTTCGAGAATAGAATTTGTGTTCCGAACGATGATGAGATAAAGGAGATGATCCTGAAAGAAGCTCACAACACGAGTTACACAGTTCATCCAGGAAGTACCAAGATGTACAGAGACTTGAAGGGGACATTTTGGTGGAATAACATGAAGAGAGAGATAGCACAATATGTAGCACAATGCTTAACATGTCAACAAGTCAAGATTGAACATCAGAGATACGGGGGATTATTGCAACCACTCCCTATTCCAGAGTGGAAATGGGAACATATAACCATGGACTTCGTATCTGCCCTACCCCGTACTCCTAGAGGTAACACGGTGGTTTGGGTAATAGTGGATAGACTGACTAAGTCTGCTCACTTTTTGCCAATTAAGACTGGTATGACCTTGGAACAATTGGCAGAATTATATAACCGGGAGATTGTGAGGATACATGGGGTTCCAGTTTCTATTGTGTCCCATCGAGATGTACATTTTGTTGCTATGTTTTGGAAGAGCCTGCATAAAGCCTTAGGTACAACATTAAATTTTAGTACTGCGCATCATCCACAAACGGATGGTCAATCTAAGAGGACCATTCAAACTTTGGAGGACATGTTGAGAACTTACACGCTGGATATGAAGGGTTCTTGGGATAAGGACCTACCATTAATAGAATTTGCTTATAACAACAGTTATCAAGCCAGCATCCAAATGGCTCCATATGAGGCATTATATGGGCGGAAGTGTAGGTCGCCAATTTGTTGGGATGACGTTGGAGAGAGAAGACTGATAGGGCCAGAGATAATACAATTAATGACTGATAAAGTTCGCCTTATTCGAGAGCGACTTCGAGTGGCTCAAAGCCGCCAGAAAAGTTATGCAGACAATAGAAGGAGAGACTTGGAATTCAATGTTGGTGATCATGTATTTTTGAAGGTATCACCAGTCAAAGGAGTTATGTGGTTTGGCATACGTGGGAAACTTAGCCCTCGATATATTGGACCCTTTGAGATTTTGGATAAAATTGGCCCTGTAGCATACCGTCTAGCACTCCCACCATCACTTTCAGGAGTGCATGATGTATTCCATGTCTCCATGTTGAGAAAATATGTTCATGATCCAAGTCATGTACTAGAAGCTACTCCTATAACACTACAGAAGGATGTGACGTACGAAGAAAGACCAATACGGATTGTGGACAAGAAACTACAAGTGTTGAGGAGGCGTACAATCCCTTATGTCAAGGTGCAATGGACTAATCATACAGAAAGGGATGCAACTTGGGAGTTGGAAGAGACTATGCGGAATTAATACCCTTTCCTGTTCAATGACCCGGGTAAGTTTTGAGGACAAAACTTTTCTAAGGGGGGAAGGATGAAATAACCGGATTCCTCCGGAAGAAAAGAAAAAAAAATTTATTATTATTATTATTATTATTATTATTATTATAGTTTTATTATTCTACAATTATTTTCAGCCGACTTCCTAATTTATTTAGTCCAACCCTAAAACCTAGTTCTCCTAATTATTTATATATATATATATATATATATATATATATATATATATATATATATATATATATATATATATATATATATATATATCTGCCTCTTAAGAAAATAATACAGTATCTCCGGCCGTCCGTCAAGGAGAAATAGAGAGTTGAGGAAGGAAGAGAGAATTCATCCGCGAAAAAGAAAAAAAGGGGGCCGAAGGTTAGTATTATATTCCTTTCAATTTATATATCTTGTTGGGATGTAGAGGGTTAATTGTCATGTTTATACCCCTGAATTATCGTAGGAACTCTCTCTGAACTCATAGTCTCCGCCATTCATAGAAAGTATTGATTTTCTGCTGCAAATTCTTGAGTCCAATTTCACCGTCTGGCAAATATTCAATCCTTAAATTGTGTAGCTTCTAATTTTGTCGTGCAGCTTGTGATTAATTACAGTGGCCGACAAAACCCCTTATTAGATATTGATGAATTGGTGAATGGAAGTGAGAAACGACATCAATAAAATTTGGGGTCTTATACTCTGATTCGCCACAATATATTGTAGTAGTCTTAGATGATGCAAGTGGAAGGTAATTAAGATAGGAAAAAGGAACAATTAATGGTATACATATTGATTTACCTTTGCGTCATCAAAATCCTAATGGTGGTTTGTAGAAGGATTGATTAATTACATCAGTAGGGAGAATCATAGCAAGTTCCTTTTAATATGATAATTAATCAGTGAGTGGGTTAATTAGGAATACCAACAAGATAAATGGACAAGTGTGGTGCAATCTGGTAAATAAGGTTGGGATTATTCTCACAATCTTCTTCTTCTTCCGACCTAGAATATTCGCTACCTTATATTTTTCTCCCATGTTAGTTACATCAGACGTTTATAATTTTGCGGTTAGTTTGCGATTAATTGTATACCGGTACCTTCGGAAAATTCAGTGTATTATATGTTGATACCGAGGCTTCCTATGAATTATAGGTATCATCTACGTGGTGGAGTTGACTTATTTGGGTAAGCGTTTCAGCTTTCAGGTAAGTGGTGTGATACTTCTTTAGTTCTTTTCGTGCCAAAAATATTATTTTGTAACCGACCTTTTTCGTAAGTTTATTTTTTTAAATCGGGTTGGCATACTATTATTTAATTATATTATTTTTAGTATTGTTTATGTCCTATGGTTTGTTTGACCTACATTGATTTATATGTGTTTTTACAAAGTACCTCTTTCACGTTAATTTCATAAGATATAGTTACTCTTTGTCTTTTATACACTAAGTGAAGTTTTATGATAATTTGACTAGTGTATTTGTAAAGTAGCCGTTTACGTAATAGTTTTATATTTTAAATTATTTGAACCTTCCGCTGTACTAGTGACTTTGTGGTGCTGATTTATTTGTTATACTAAATTTCTTGACTGGGTACTTTTGTATGTTTTGATGTTCAAGTTGTAACTGGTTTTGTTTTGGGGCTATGGCTTCTGCCTTAGCCAGTTAAGGTATGCACTGGACCTGTCGATCGACTTGTATGCGCGCTATTGTGTGTTCTGGTATGTGTATGTGTTCCGTTGGACCCAATTTCCTTTGTTGCCCTGCCACTGGGTCAATAGTGGTACATTGTTGCCCCGCCACTGGGTCAACAGTGGCTTATCGTTGCCCTTGTCACTGGGTCAATAGTGACCTTAGCCCTAACCATTATGATTTTGATTGCTATGTTTGATATATATATATATATATATATATATATATATATATATAATATATTATGTTACTTTGACGAAAATCGTTTGATCAATATCATGTTTTATCTTGGGAGTTTTGAGCTGAGTAAAATGTTTTGTAAAACCCAGTCATATATTTGTTATTTATTTATTAACTCTGACCCAGCCTATGTTTTACCCGCATGTCCAACCCAGCTAAAGGAGTATTACGCTACTTACTGGGCTTCTGAGCTCATCCTTTCATCTTCCTATTTTTTTTCAGGTTCCACTCTCAACAGTATCTAAGTTTCTTGAGAGGAGTCATGAGTCCCAGCCTTTATTTTTGGAGCTATGGAGCTTATTTCTCAGTCTAGTAGAATTTATATTTTTGATTTCAAGTCGAATCCTTGGGCTATGAACTTGTAGCTAGTATTTGAGATTTTCGGATGTTTTTTCTATACTCTAGTTGAGTTGAACCAATTATTATTTTGGGTTTGTGAGTCATTGAAGACCTTTGTTTTTCCTTATTATAGTTTAGCCTTGCATGCTTGTAGAACCCCTAGTGCTGCAGGTGTGTGGCGTCTGTCACTCCTTGGTTCGGGGCGTGACAGAAAAGTCTATACTAAGTCAAAAGGGTATATTTGTCCAAGTGTAATTTTTTTTGCTCAATTTCCTAGAAACAGTGGACTTATAAAATTAGTTATAGTGACACTCAACAAAGGACGGAGGTAGTATGTAATAATAATAGATAATTAAAGAAAATAAATTAAAAGAATGTCAAAAAATATAATTAATGCAAACGTGGGAAGGAAGTTGGACATAGAATGTAGGTGTGAGGTTAAGTTTTAGCTATTGTTTCAATTTTAAAACTTATATTCTTAATAAATAATATGTAAAATTGTAAAAGTTAAGAATATAATATCTCGTAATATCATTAGGGAGATTTTAATATAGTTAAAAAAAATTCAACTATCATAGTTAAAAAGTGTAATTATCATTGATTTTATCTTTAAAATACTAGAATGATGATATGTTGATTGAAGTGGTTGTTGTAATAAGTAATTTTATTTATGGAGATATATTTTTTTACAAAATTTTCTAGGGAGATTCTAACAAATGTATTAAATTTTTTTTTCAAAAAACGACTAAAGGGGCCTCATATTTTAGTGTAATAATTTTATGGGCCCTATTTTATAATAAATAATTGTTGACTGACATTATTTTTGATGTAAATATTTAGGGGTGACATTCCGGCCAATTTTCGGCCAAAAATGGCACGAAATAGTAAGTTTTTATGTTAAGGCATGTTTATTATGTTAACAGATTTACTTGTATATGTTAGAGTTAAGTATAGACTTCAATTTAATACATGCCTAAACATAAAATCCACCGGTTTGCACCATTTTTGATCGGAAATTGGCCAGAATGTCACCCCCAAATATTTACATCAAAAATAATGTCACCCAACAATTATTTATCATAAAACATAGCTCTAAAAATTATTACACCAAAATATTAGATCCCTTTAGTTGTGTTTTTGGAATTTTTTTAACTATCATAGTTACATAGTAAATTACCAATTATTCTACCCGAAAAAAAACTCAAATCAGTATATATTGATTAAAGAAGCATGTTGCAACAATTAATTATATTTATTAAGATATAAGTATTTTTCACGGATGAGATTAGTTTTATATACCTTAATGAGGAAGGTTCTACTATCATAGTTGGAGAAAATTCAATCATAATAAAATATCCAATATGCTAATTCATGAAAAGAAAATTCAACTATAATAAAATATACGATGAATTGTAATCAATACTAAAAATATTTGTATTACCAACCATTTTTTCTGACCAATTTAAAATGGTTGGAAAGACTAATCGTTTTAGCAACCATTTCATATTTTAAAAAAATTTTGAAATATTTTAAAAAAAATTGTTGGAAAAAATGTTGGAAATTCCAACCACTTTTGCTAAAATGGTGGAAACTTTTTCCTACCTTCCTTTTTCCTGTTGTTTGATAGTTGTTGGAAAAATGGTCGGATTACACACCGTTTCCCCGACCATTTTCGAGCAGTAGGAAAATGACTGGTAAGAAAAAAGTTTCCACCATTTTAGAAAAAATGGTTGGATTTCTAACCATTTTTCCCACTTAAAAGTAGAAAAACAATTGGAAAATTAGAAAAATATGAAACGGTTGCTAAAACGATTGGTTTTTTCCACCATTTTAAATGGAAAAAATGGTTGAAAACACACATGTTTTTAGCAGTGAAGGTAAATAGCATGTGGTGGAAATTCATATTGTTATAAATCTCAATAATGAAACTAGTTTGTAAAAGAGTCTAATAATATATGATTTGACGGTGTTCAAATAATATTATTTGATTTTTTCATTTTCTTATTTAAAAAGTTATTTTTGGTTTTGGTATATTTTAGGGAGTTTTGTTAGGCTAAGTTAGATTAGGTTAGGTAAAGATATGTTACGTTAAGTTAAGTTAGGCTAAGTTAGTTAAGTTTAATTTCTTGGATTTATTGGAAAGTAGCACTATTGAAAATCTCGACAAATATGATATCTTCAAGTTGGCCTAATAGTTAATTTTGTATTTATCGTTGAAAGATCTCTATTTATAGTCCCTGACTATTCCTTTTGAAATGATAGTCTCGTTTGAAATATATAGTTTAGCAAATATTACTTACTATAGTATAGTATTTTGTATTGAAAGTTAATTAATTTTCTTTTTGATGATATGTTGCAAGTAAATTATAATAAAAGTTAAAATGAATAATTATTATTGACAGATTGAATAATAATTGGATGAGTGGTACATCAAGGGGAAGGAATAGTGGGACTTTCACCAGAAAGGTTGCTAGTTCACTGGAAATGTTGCTTAATGAAATCGGTTTGAAACGTCAGAGGAGGTAAATATTAATTGGGAAATTGGAATTTAATAAACCAACCTTTGAGGGTGATTTGATCTAACGAACCAACCTTGAACATTAATATTAGATGAGCTGACCTTGTCATGTTGATTTTTCCAGCAAACCACCACTGAGTCCAACTCATCGGAGATATGACGTGGCGGCGGCGGATGCTTATGTGGTGGTTGTTTAGGCAAAAAAAAAAGAAAAAAATATTGGACATATGTTTTGCTTATGTGGAACTATTTTTCAATTTTTTAAATGTCCACCTCAGCTCCCCCTCTCCATCCCTCCCCCCTGCTCTCTCTATCACATTCTCTCTCTCTACCAATCAACCCTGACGCACCACCACCCTCACCTTCTTCTTTCTACTTCCCCACCTTCGTTGACCACCACTGAGCTCCATCACCTCCGCTGACCTCCGTCGCGCCACCAACTACTTTTTCTTGTTTCTCATTCTTCTTCTACTCTATTTCTCCACCGACCCACACCCAGCCACCTAGCTCCAGCATCCACCATTACCACCACCATCATTGACCACCAACCACCACCACTAACACCATCTCTATCACTGCCGCCACCGGAACCACCACTCCAACCACCTTTTTCACCACCACTCACCACCAAGAAACCCAAATCCATTCACACCCACATCCGTTATCCATCCCAATTTCAAATTAATACCCAACCAAAATCGAACCAAAACCGTCTAAAAACAATTCAAACATTCGCAATTACCTTTACCAGACAAAATATTGCCGGAAAACACCGGTAAAACCGCCGAAAAACACCTCGAAACACGCCTAGAAACCTCCTCTATTCTCCCGTGTTCCACGGCCCAAATCCACCGGCAACCTCTTTTGCGGTGGTATGAAAGAGGAGGTGTGAAAAAGCAGGGGAGGGTGATTAGTCGAGGGCGGTGGTGGTGGCGTTGGTGGAGCCAAGGAGGATGGCGTCAGTGACAGTAGCTCGAACAAGAAGAAGTAGAAGAAGAGGGAGAAACATAGTAGGGCTGGGTGTGGGTCGGTGGAGCTAGGAAGTGGTGCAATGGAGGTCGTGGAGCTCGATGGTGGTCGATGAAGGTGGGGAGGAAGAAAGAAGAAGGTGAGGGTGGTGGTGCATCGGGGTTGATTGGCAGACAGAGAGAGAGAAAGGGGGGGGGGAGAGGGGAGAGGCTGGAAAAATCAACATGATAAGGTCAGTTCTCTAATATTAATGTTCAAGGTTGATTCGTTAGATCAAAGCACCCCCAAAAGGTTGATTAATTTAATTCCGATTTCCCATATTAATTCAATAAATCAGGGTTGAAATTATAAAGTGTCATAAACGTGAAGGGGGATATTTGCAAATTTTTGTACTTATATCCAAGCCTAGTCTTCTCAATGCCATTCCAGTGGGGAGGGCTTGATCGAAAACTTTCCATACAAAGACTCTAAGCTCAAGTATAGTGTTGAGGTCACAAATTCGCTGGTAGTGCAAAAGCTCATTGTCCGGCGAACTCCCATATGCCATCTAAGTTACCGATTTGGTAGAGAAATCTCCAAAATTTGATTAACCCCAACACCAATCATTCTCAATATCATGTGAGGGTAACAGAGTGGTGCTAATTCTTGTAATGTACTCTTAGTTGACTAGGGATCAGAGCTTTAATATATCCCAACACTGTTCTCATAGTTCCCTCATGGTTCGAATCCAAATTACCAGAATTTGTGGTAAATTTTGATCTTGGGATCATATTCCAATTGCTGATTTAAATTTAAATAAAATGATCTTTTCAATTTCATCAAGCAAACTATGATTCTATTATGAGGATTCACAAAGGAAGTTTAAGAAGGGATTCCAAGATATTAATTTTAATACATTTCTCTTAAATCCTCGAGTTTTTGTAAGATACGTATTTAAGTTGATGTATGCTCCTAAAAGTTGGAAGAGATCTATATCTTATATGTGTGGCTAACATGAATGTTCGGATTGAATCCTCAACAAAAGTGGACAAGTGAGAATCAATTGGGAGTAACTTAAGAAAAAAGAGTGTTTCATGGTTAGTAAAACCCATTTTCATTGAAATAATAACCTCGTTGAAACGATGCTTATACTCTAGCATCAAGTGACCAGATTCACAATGATAATGTTTAGGTGATACGAGGACTCCAAACCTCTGACTTTGGATTCCCAGCATCAGAAATTATACAATCATGAGCGTACCTAAAGCATAATACATAGTTATAAATAAGTTTATATATATAGGTCCAATTTGGCAAATAATTTTATATATTGATAGTTATTGGGGAATCAAATAGGTTTTTTGAGTGTTGTTAAAGTGTGTATTTTGTTGGCTGTTTGGTCCCAATCAGTCAATTTTCAATAGGGTGCTTAGAGTAGCCTATTGAAAATTGCTTATTGTGGAAAAAACCTGTTAATCCAAAAGTTGTTTAAATTTACACATATGTCATCCTAAAATATTATTTATAATGGTGTATAAATGGAATTTAAACAATTACAACTTTTCAAACAGCCAATGCAAACAGCTAAACACAACTTTTCTAAACAGCTAATACAAATAATCAATAGTAAACAAACAATGCAAACAAACAAGAATTGTATACATTAAAATTAAGACATTGGACATGCGTCTACTGATCTACATACAAGTAGTCCATTAGCTACATACATACAATATCAACAATAGCATATATATGAAAACGTGTTGTAGCTAGCTAACATATACATAAAACAAAACATTCATGGAGAGATAATTAATTATCGTTGAAAAGTGTAATTATTGTTGATTTTACCTTTAAAACACTTGAATGAAGATGTGTTTATTGAAGTGATTCTTGTAATAAGTAATTTTATTTATGGATATATAATGTTTTACTAAATTTTCTAGGGAGATTCTGACAAATATATTTGAATTTTTTAACTATCAAAGTTAAATAGTAAATTGTCGGTTATTCTACCTAAAAAAACTCAAATTAATAATATTGATCAAAGTAGAATGTTGCAACAATTAATAATATTTATTGAGATATAAGTATTTTTCACGAATGATATTAATTTTACGGATATTGGATGACAATATATTGACCTTTGAAGGTATTGGATTGTAATATACTGACATTTTCTATTGGACAACAATATTTGACCTCTATACTTAGGTGAGATTATTATACCAACAGTGACTAAGGGGATGATGTCTGGTTAACTGGTTTCGATTCTGACATGATATGTGGAGTGAAAATGACCGGCCCTTCCCCAATAACCCCGTTAACCCTCCATTTTTCTCACTAACCCACGTTTAAAAAAACGGCCCTAATATAGTGACTAACGGGGTAGTGAACCGGTCTTCGTACTGACGTGAAATACAACCAACCAATGTCTTGTTGGAGCGGTTCCCGATGCGCGGTGGATTGAATAATAAACATAGCTTGAGTAGTTCTTAAAGAGAATATGAGAGAAGACCTCTTGAGCATCCATAATCAATAGAATAGAGAGAGAATGAACCAACTCTCAAACACTCATGCTTGAATCATAACAATATTAACCAAGAACTTGAATAATAATCAAAATCAACCAAGAACATAAACCTTGAACACCAAAGGGGATTGGAAATGATTTTGGATAAAGGATAATCCACCACCAAAACCTAACACCCCACATGATTATCCAAGGTAATCCACTAAATAATCACAAGGAATGACTTGCTAATACCACCATCCACAAAAGGAATAGGTAAGAACAAGATTTTTGAGGAAACAAGGAGAACCCTACAATGCCAAGCATTACAATTCAATTCAGCTAAAAACACTCCTCAATAATGCCAAGGGAGGGGGTATATATAGTATTGGGAAAAAAAAATAAACAAAACGCAACGTTTTGGGCCGGAAATCACACGCAGGAACGGGACGTCGCGGGTGCGACGCTCTACTGTACGCCACAAACCGTCGCTGGCCGAAAGGAGTCGCGGGCGCGACCAGGTCTATCGCGGGCGCGGCGACCATTTGTCACGGGCGTGACAGAAGCTAACTCGGGCGCGACACCCTTTTGGACGCAGCAGCGTCATCTGGGCAGAAGATGGTCGGGGGGGTGACAATATGTGTCGCGGGCGCGACTGCCTTCTGAGCTAGTTTTTCCAGCGGACTTCAAACGCGCATAACTTCTTTATCTGAACTCCATTTTAGGCCCGTAAGATGTCGACGGAAAGCTCACGGTGTGTACTTTAAGCTCCAAAAATTTGAGACCCATCAAAGTTACACTGAAGGAGTTATAACCCAAAGAGTGAATACGCATTCATTCCGACAACCCACGTTGACCCTTTTCCGCTTATTCTTTCCAAATGACTCCGAACCCTTTTAAAGGCCCGAAGTAGGTCTCGATGAGGACCCGTAGCTCCACTCCTATGGTCCAGGGTCCCATTTGAAGTAGATGCCACACCCGATGCCGATCAGCTCATGACTCCACGGTCCCGGGTCCACTTTGAAACGGACTCCACACCCGTTCTTGGAGTTATTTTCATCGTGTTTCGTGGAGCGGGTGCGGAACGGTTTAGCGATCATGAAATTCAAGGCTCTGGCCCCAGCCCGGTACGCTCCATACTCCCCTTCTTGAAAAAGAGTTGCCCTCAACTCTTGGGAGTTTAAATGAAGGCACGTTCCATTGCTCGGCCACCCATTATACGAACCTCCAACAAACCGATCATGACCACGCTAGGAACTCCACCTTGCTTGAAGAAATAGGAATTCTTGAAGAAACTTGGGGGTGAAGGACAAAGGATGGAAGGAGGAAATTTTTGTGGAGCTAGGGAACAATCAACCTCACTAAGCTTGCTACTCGATAAAGACAAAGCAAGGGATCACTTGCCCTCACCAAGAGCACACTCATCCCGTGTTTCACTCGATAAGAGGTTCCTGAACTCACTTCCCACCCAGGTTTTGTTTTGATATGGGTTTAAGGGATTCATGCAATCAAAGCCAAGTAAAAGATCTTCACCCAACATATCTTCACCCAACATACAATTCCACAAACATTGCATCTCGAACTTCACATTATTCCTAGTCAACAACATATCCTCGAATAACCAATTTCGCTTAAATATCATGTATGGCATATTCAAATAATTCACATCACAACGACCAACATGTAAGCAATATTCATTGATGGACGACACAAACGATAAGCTGATGGGTTGAGCTAGAATCAAGGTTTCATGAAGCTTATACTTCTCTCCTAGAACCAAGAAAACACCAAGATTTCTAGCATGCCACTTCAAGCATAGAGAATCATCAAACTTCGACACCAAATAATCATCATACAACTTATCACGCCAACAAACACTCTTAAACAACCAATATCTTCCAAATAGCATATGCGATTTAATCAAAGACTCCGAAGTACACCCATCATCGAATTTAATCAAAGAGTCTTGGGTTACCTCATCGTTCTCCTTGGGAAGATCATAAATGACCAAGCCATGAGAGGTGTTGGTGGCCATTTTGTTGTTGCTTGGCTCCTCAAAAAGTGATGTTGAGATGATCTTCAGAGCTTCTTGTTGGGGTTCTTTAAAAAGGATGAGAGGAAGGGCAAGGTCGACGTTCGCATCCTCCTCTTGGCTTGGAACTTTATCAATCTTACCATGTGCACCAAAAGTTCAAGATTTTCCCCTTCATTGGTCACAAGGACATTAACCCCGTTCATGGAACTATCTTTTTCCTCAACCTTCTCGTGGCATGGAGCTTCAACAATAGCTTCGAAAGTCTTCCAAGGTTCAATGGAAGCTCCCTCGTTGGCCATAAGATCGTCCTTTGCTTGCTTAACTTTTCCATTCCCACCAAGTGATGACTTGGCCTCATGGTTAACCTCACGCTTGCAAATGTTAGGCAAGAATTGTCGATCCATCAATCGCTTTAGTCTTGTCCATGAGGTGATTTCCGATCGACCTTCCATAGTCCTTTCCAATTTGACGGTTGTAAACCAAAGAGATGCAGAATTAGTGAGCTACGATCTCGCAATTTTGATGACTTGTCCATCACTATACTCCTTAGTTGTAAAAATTCTCTCCAAGGTTTGGACCCATTTACGATAGTCTTCCGGGCCGGTGTAGCCATTGAATTTCGGAATTTTGACTTTGATATCATGGAATTCATCCCGTGGAGGCTTCTCAACCGCTTCCCGTCGATGATGGTGTTGAAACGAGCCTCTATCATTCTCACTCGACTCGTATGAGGGAGGAGGACGGATAGGACTTCGTGCGAGTCTCCGACGTTCATATTAGGGTTGAACTTGACGCTTTGGGGCGAGGTTGTCCAACCACATCACCATGGCATTAAGGGTATGATCAATGGTGGAGAACCGTTCGTCATGGGTGGCGAGTAAGTTCTCGATAGCCCGAAGTTGAGGGCTACTCCGGTGGCTTGATTCCTCTCTATCGGAATTTGCTTGTCCATCCATATCGAGGAAAGGGTAAAGGACGGTATGTGTTTGGGGATATTTTGTGGAGTTTTGGGGTTTTTTTGTGGTTGGCTTGTGTTTGGCTAAGGGTTCTTTGTGTTTTTCTCACTTGGGCATTTTATCAAACACTTTGCGGGCACAATTTTCGAACTCTTCCTCAAAGCTTCAATATGCATCAAAATCAACAAACACAATAGCAGTAACAACTTCTCCAATACACTTGGAGGCACAAGGGATGGGGAACACCAATATTTCAATCAAAATACCAAAATCCAATAATAGAGAACAAACTAGCAAGAACAATGGAAAAAAAAAACTCAAGCTAGATGAAAAACCTTGAGCTCTGATACCAAATGGAGCGGTTCCCGATGCGCGGTGGATCGAATAATAAACTTAGCTTGAGTAGTTCTTGAAGAGAAGATGAGAAAAGACCTCTTGAGCATCCATAATCAATAGAATAGAGAGAGAATGAAGCAACTCTCAAACACTCATGCTTGAATCATAACAATATTAACCAAGAACTTGAATAATAATCAAAATCAACCAAGAACATAAACCTTGAACACCAAAGGGGATTGGATATGATTTTGGATAAAGGATAATCCACCATCAAAATCTAACACCCTACCATGATTATCCAAGGTAATCCACTAAATAATCACAAGGAATAACTTGCTAATACCACCATCCACAAAAGGAATAGGTAAGAACAAGATTTTTTAGGAAACAAGGGAGAACCCTACAATGCCAAGCATTACAATTCAATTCAGCTAAAAAAACTCCCCAACAATGCCAAGGGAGGGGGTATATATAGTATTGGGAAAAAAATAAACAAAACGCAACGTTTTGGGCCGGAAATCACACGCAGGAATGGGACGTCGCGGGCGCGACACGGAAGGTCGCGAGCGCGACGCGCTACTGTCCGCCACAAACCGTCGCTGGCCGAAAGGGGTTGCGGGCATGATAGAAGCTGACTTGGGCACGACACCCTTCTTGACGCAGCATCATCATCTGGGCAGAAGATGGTCGCGGGGCCGATTGTATGTGTCGCGGACGCGGCTGCCTTCTGGGGCAGTTTTTCTGCCGACTTCAAACGCGCATAACTTCTTCATCCGGATTCCATTTTAGGCCCGTAAGATATCGACGAAAAGTTCGCGGTGTGTACTTTATGCTCCCGAAATTTGAGACCAATACTAGTTATATTGTAGGAGTTATGACCCACAGAGTGAAGGCGCGTCCATTCCGACGACCCACGTTGACCCTTTTCCGCTTATTCTTTCCTAATGACTCCGAACCCTTTTGAAGGCCCGAAGTAGGTCCCGATGAGAACTTGTAGCTCCAATCCTATGGTCTGGGATCCCATTTGTTATTTATTATTATTCGTTTTTGTTTTATTTTGCTAACACTTGAGCTCGTAGGATCGTGAGAGACTAACAAGGGTATATCGGTAATTTCATGGGTTTAGTATTATTAGTTTTACTCTTTTTATTATTAGTATTACTATTAATATTATTGAGTTATGTGATTAATTACGTGAATATTATTTGCTATGTGATTATATTATTATTATTATTATTATTATTATTGTTATTAGTATTATTAGTTATTTTTTTTTTAGAAAAATCAGTTTTTAATTGTTTTGATTGTTTTGGGTTGGGTAAGGATTAAGAGTGTTTAGTGGACCTTAATTGTTAGATGATATAAAAACCCATCCCTGTCTCTCAAACCCTAATATCTCTCAAACCCTAACCCTACACCCCTCTCTCCCTCCCTTCTCTCTGCCGTCCGCCCAGCCAGTCGGGCCGTGCCACCAGCAGGCGCCCCCACTAGTCGACCACTGCCGCAGCCACCGCCGTCCACCGCAACCACCGCCCCTCCTCTCTCTCTCTCTCGATCTCCCTTTTTCTCTCTTTTTCTCTCTTTCCCCCTGCCTCTGCTTCGCACTCGGCCCAGGCAACCACCACCAACGTCGACCACCTCCTCGCTGCCGCCTCTGGGACACCGCCGCATCGCCGGAAATCGTCGCTCGATGGCAAGCGGTGGAAACCGAGTTCTTCTTTGTTGTTGTCGTCACGAACCCTCTTGTCGAGATTCGAACCGCGCCACCAACACTCTGGCGCCGCCTGCTGCCGCCACCGACCGACCTCGACCAGCGCGCCAACATCCACGACCTCCGTCACGATCGGAAAACCGCCAAGAAACCCCCCTACAAAACCCTACGTAAACCCTAAAACCCTAACCCTAATTGTTTTCTTTTTCCTTTATTATTCTGTTTTTGAAATATTATTATTATTATTATTAATATTATTATCAGTTTTATTATTGTTATTTCTGTAATTTTGTAATTTAGGGAAAATTATTTGTATGTTTTTCTTGGTTGTAATTATGTGTAAATTGTTAATTGTTATGTGTAATTTGTTTATTTGTTATATGTAATTTTATGTTCTAAATTGTAATTAGATTAAGTTGTAATAGTTGGTTATTAGGTTTAAAGGTGTTTCTTTATAGTTCTTTATATTCCTTATAAATCATATTAGGTTAGATCACTATATTATTATATGCACGAAATTGGAAAGTGTAACATCTAGGTTAAATTCTTGATTGACAAATTAGGTTGTTTAATTTAGATTCAATCTTTGTTAGTAATTCGTTTCTTGTTAAATCTTGATTCTTGAAAATCAATTAGGTTTCTTGTTAAATATTACATGTTCTTTAAGTCTTTCTTGATTCTTGAATTTTTGTTTTAGTTAGTAAAAGAATTGGTTGTTGGGTTTTTCTTGATTAGTAGTTACTTGTCATATTATACCTTATGTTATATTTCCTAAAGACCTCCTTGAATCTTGATTAAAGAAACCACATGTTTAACCACCTTTTATTGTTCTTTGAAATTCTTGCTTCTTATTTATAACCTTGTAAATAATTCATGTTTAAAGTGTTATATTTCTTGTTTGTTTTTAGGATTGATTAAAATTAGTAAAGTGTTTCCATGTTTTCTAAATTGGGTTAATGTTAAAAGTTTAATTGTTGGACCTAAGTTAAGTTGGACTTTATACCTTAGACCCTAGTTACTGTTTTGAGCCCAAATTAGAACCCGGAGATCAATTGGTAAAAGTGAGAACCGAAATTACAAATTTATTAAGCACCGGTAACGGGACAGTTTTGTTAGTGTCTAAAGATCGGGTTGCCACGATTAGTATAGTCACTCTTTGACAGAACCCTTTTAAATGCAGGTTCCCTCAGATGTTAGGAACCATAGGAATTTTACGGATCGAACGTTTGATTTGTATAACCCGAGTTATAACCTTTTTACCAGAACCTGTGAGATCTGGACCAATTGGGAAGATGGGTGTTTTTAGAGTCCTTCCGGACTGATATGGGCTTCGTCATCAACATAGAAGTTTTAGTAGACATCCCGAGGTTTCCGAAAAGTCCAGAACCAGACCCATAGGATGTCGAGAAGTCGAGTTGTGACCCGTTTTATGTGAACGTTGCAATCTGTCCGCTGCTTGCTTTTATTTATGAAAATTGTTGAGTAAATTTTATGTGTGAACTTGTTATATAATTCCTTGAGTGTGTTAAGTGTAAATCATAAATGATAGGAACCTAAGTGTTCCTAGAGGATGGGTTAGGTAGTTAATAGTAATACTAACTTTGTTAGAACGCGTTTTGATTAGATAATTATTCTTATTCTAGGCCCGAGTTAGTGCGTGACGATAGTGAGCTCAAGTGTGTTCTCCTTATTGCTGTACTGTGACGTTATTCAGGTAATTGTCTATGCTCTAATCCCCATCGGGATGCTCTTTAAATGTGTTTTGATGTTTTATAATCTATTTTGAGAATTGCATCCCGAAAGGGGACTTTTGTGGAAATACGACCATCTGTTTTGATAATCTTTTTGATTCGATTGTGATCTTGGTTTATTTGAGTTGAGAAATTTGATGGTCTTTTATTCGAAGTTTTGTTAATGGTTTTGATAACTTGGGATGGTTTGACTTGAGAGTCGTGAGTTGAGTTTGAAAATTGTATAAATAATTCAAGTGGAAACGTTAAGCGGGTTTCGGGGGATAACCTGTTGTGCAGGTGTAACAACCTGCAGGGTTATGGACCAGGAGATCAGGGCTTCCTTCCCTGATATAGGATAGAATTTTGATGCCTTTGGTAGGCGATATTATTTATGCCTTTGGTGGGCGATGTTCTTGATGCCTTTGGTAGGCGATGTTTTGATGCCTTTGGTGGGCGATATTATTTATGCCTTTGGTAGGCGATGTTCTTGATGCCTTTGGTAGGCAATGTTACTTTAAGGGATTTGGTATCCCGCCCGCAAATAAAAATATGGATTGGATGGGTTGAGGAAACAGTTTGGGATTAAAGGTTTGTAAAACGTTTGATTCGATCCCTCTCCCTAAAATGAATTGAAATGAACTTAAATTGTTTTAAACGTTAGGGGTAGACATTATTGAGATTTCCCCCTCATTTTTGAAATGTTTTGTTTTCAGGTGAAGATCTAAATGCTGGGGACGGGAATTAGAAGTGAGGACGACGAGTCTAGAAGTCCTTGAATCTTTTTATATTGTTTTCGTTATGAAATCTTAAAGTTTTGTTTTGAGTTGTTAGTAGTTACCGTTAGCAGAAAGTTGTGTTTTCCTTTCTCGCCTTGTATTCCTTCGGGGATACGGCAGTGACGCCCAAACTAAATTTGAAGTCTTCCGCTAAGTTTTGTCTGTTAACGTTAGTTTGACTGTGACTTTTTATAATTGAATTTCCGGGGCGTTACAGAAGGATGTTAGCGATTTCTTCTTACAAGAAACTGTCCCATCCTATCAGCATACAAAATATCCTTGAACTCCCTATCATCTATATACTTCCCATTTTCAGCCACTGGACAGTTATGACATTTTTTTTTAAAGTCATTCAGCTGCACTATTTGCTTCTCTATAAATATGGGAAATATTACTCCAACTGCACTTTGAGAGTAGTAGACGGATGTCGTTCACCAAACTTCTGATTTGCCACGGAATCGCAAAATTACCTGGAACGGCTTGAGTCACAACCAGGTTGTCACCGTCCACAACAATGTGAGAATAGCCTAACTCAATAGCTTCTTTTAACCCATCATGCATTGCTCTTGCTTCTGCAACGATACTTGGGGAGTCTCCATAACTTGCAGCCCCCACTTGGATCACCACTCCCCTCCAATCTCGAAGAATATAACCGCCTGCTGCCGACGATTGGTTGCGGGAACCGTCGAAGTTTAATTTGATGTTGCGTCTGGGGGGTGTCTGCCAACTCACAATTTTATTAGTAGACAACCTGTGATTTGAATTGTACCTAGCCTCCCTGCCCTTTGCATCTAACAAGTTTCAGATTTTTCATTCCGCCACTTGTTTTTTTAGCTTGGATTAAGTTTCCAAGCGAATTATGTATGATGCCTCTAAAAATTGTATCATTCCTGCTTTTCCAAAGTGTCCAAAGCAGGATAGCACCATGATTAACTTTTTCTTCACCAACACTATTTTTCCAAAAATTGATCAACCTCGGAAATATTGGCCCCGAATAACTCGGGGACCTAGAGTCTAGCCAATTATGTTGATTGGCTAACTCTCAAACTCGATTTGCAAAATAACCATCCCAGAAAATATTGTCATTAGTCTCAATCTCCTCCTTCCATGTAAGGCAAAGTAGTTCCAGGTTAATCCCTCTCTGAAAAAGATTTCCTCTAGCGGGAAACACATTTTTAAGACCTTGCCACAGAAATATTTTCATCTTCGGTGGTATGTCTAATTTCCAGATCCATTTGTACTCCCATTTTTGCAACCAACCATCGCAATGTTGCGTAATCCTTGTCGCAGTTTTTGTCGAAAAATTCCCCGAACCTGTTAGCCCCCAACAGACTTCGTCTCTAGTGTCTCCATATGGAATTGGAGTACCTAAAATTTTTTGTAACACTGTCATGTCATTAGTAACTTCTCTGAGTCTTGCCAGATTCCAAGTCCTTTCCGGACTAATAAAATTATCTACCGTGATGTCCAAATTCTCTATAGTCACACTTTCAGGGTTGCTCATCTTCAAAATAATTTGGTCGTCACACCATCTATCCTTCCAAAATTTACTGCTTTTAGCGTTTCCTAGGATCCATCTCAATCCTTTTGTCAAAATGGCTCTAGTTTGAAGAATGGTCTTCGAGACAGGTGAGCCTTGGGCTCTAGGGCTGATTTCTAAGAACTCCCTATTCCGGAGATACTTTTTCCTCAGAAAACTGGCCCACAATCCTTCCTCATTTAATACCTTCCAAGGCAATTTACACTGAGATGCCATATTAATGTCTTCCGCTTTTCGTAGACCTAACCCCCCATACTCTTTTGGAGTACAGATGGTATTCTACGCCACCATTGGCATCCTTTTTTTATTTTGATATTTTTTCCAGAAGAAGTTCCGATTAATGCTATCCAGAGCATTGCAGGCCTACGTAGATAGTTTAAAACATTGCATTGTATGTGCTGGTAAAGATTCTAGGTTCGCTTGAATTAACACAACCCTTCCTGTTTTGGAAAGAGAATTTGCTTTCCATGCTGACATTCTATCTGTTGCTTTTGAATAACATCAGAGAATCGGTTTCTCTTTAGTCGTCCTGATGTCATGCCACACCCCAAATATTTTCCTATTGATTCTGCCACTAGGATGTTAAAGATACCTTTGATATTTTCTTGAAGGGACCTAGGGGTGTTCTTAGAAAAGACTAAGGTGGATTTATGAAAATTCACCATCTAACCAGACACCTCACAGAACCTCTGGAGGATGTTCTTAAGACGGAACGATGTTTCTGTGGTTGCTTTACAAAATAAGAGGTTGTCATCCACGAAGAAGAGGCAGGAGATTTTATTTGTTTGTGGGGCTAACTGAATTCCAATACTCGATTTTCTGATGGCCATTTCCTACTGCAATCTGCCACTAAGAATGTTCATACATAAGATGAAAAGATATGGTGACAGAGGGTCGCCTTGTGTGAGACCCCTTGAAGGTCTGAAAAACCCATATGGGGTACCATTATTAAGAAGTGAATATGTTACTGTAGAGATACATTGCTCTACTAGACCAATCCATTTGCTACAGATTCCCGATTTCGGTAACACAATTTTAAGGAAATCCCACTCAATGCGGCCATAAGCCTTTTCCATATCCAATTTTACCGCTAACCAGACTATTTTTTTCCTACGATCCTTGAACTTATGCATTCTTTCGTGGGTTAGTAAAATGTTGTTATGAATGGATCTTCCAGAGATGAAAGCACTTTGAAACAGTGAAATTATGTTTCCAAGTAGGGATCGTAGTCGATTGACTAGAATATTTATAATGATTTTGTAGAAAGTGTTGCAAAGACTAATTGGTCTGAAATGACTTGTCAGCGTAGGGTTGTCTATTTTTGGCACCAGGGTAATAAATGAATGATTGAATTCTTTCAGTAATTTTCCAGTGACAAAAAAATCTTGGATTCCTTTAATTATATCTCCCTTGATGACCTCCCAAGCTTTTTGGAAGAAGCCCGCTCCATACCCATCCGGACCTGGCATTTTGGTCGGATTAATTTCAAAAAGGGCATGTTTTATCTCATTCTCTAGGGGTAATGTAGTAAGAAGACTATTTTCATCATCTGAAATTAACTTAGGAACATCATAAGTGAAATCGACAGGTGTTCCACATTGAGATGTGAATCTATTTTTGTAATCCGTAACAAACTTATGACCAATTTCCTCGCTATTCTCCACCCATAATCCTAGGTCATTTTTAATCCTAGTTATTGGTTGCCTTTTCTTTCGTCCTTTCGCCACTCTTTGAAAAAATGTCGAGTTGCGATCACCCTTAGTAAGCCAATCTTTCCTAGCGAGTTTGCCCCATAATTTTTGATTAAACAAAAGTAATTTCTCCCTTTGTTTTATCATTCTTCCCAGCCATTGGTTCAACCTTACGCTCCGGAGCTGATCCAACAATTTAGTTTCTATTTCCTCAATTTTCCTAAGATTTTGTTCCAATTTGTTTTGATGATTTCCAAATTGGGACTTTGACCAACATCTAAATTCTTTTTTTAAACCTTTCAATTTTTGAGCTATTTGGAACATTGCAGTTCCTTAAACGAGTTTTTTCCAATTTTTCCTAGTAATTTCCATCATTTGACTGTAATGCCCTCAAAAATTTTGGTATCTGAAAGGATAGATTCTAGGATTTTGTACCATGTTCTAGGTAGTAAGGATAATCGAGCAATGGTCCGAGAAGATGAAAGTACCGTGTGCTGTAAATTGTAATTATTTCCGGATATAAAGTCGCGAAATCATTTCTCACTATCGCTCGGTCCAACTTTTCTAAGATCCATGTACCATTTATGCGTTTTTTCTGTGTAAATGGATGTTCGTTCACAGCAGCTGATTCACCATTTATGTTCATCAAGAACTCATTCAGTCTACTAAATCTAGAAAGACTAGGAGTTACGCCCCCTTTCTTATCCTCTGTTTTCTCTAGTTCATTCAAATCCCCTATTATACACCAAGGAAGATCAAAAACTGGATTTTTAAGACGTAAGTTGTTCCAGAAATTCTCCTTATAGGTCATATCTAAGCTGACCCGTAAACTCCTGATATTATACAATTTCTTTTAATAGAGGGGTCATGGACAAGTAGGTGAATTGCTCGATCCTCTTTAGACAAGGTAGTTGCATGGATGTTTTTAATATCTCAGAGAGCCCATATTCCCCCCGAGTGATTTTGGTGGGAGATAAAGTCAAATTGTTCAAACCCCAATTGTTTTATAGTTCTGAGAGAATTCACCTCATTTGTCAATTGTTTCGGTTACAAAAAGAATATTTGGTTCGTGATTTCTTATCAAGGTTTTTAATTCACCAAGGATTTTTGCTCCTCCCCCCCCCCCCAACATTCCAAGCTATGATTTTCATAAAAATATGTTATTATTTACTAGATGGTTCCTTTGGTTTAGACCAATTAGCGTGTCTGTAATACCGATCACTTCAACACCAAGTACAGTACGCCATTTGGGTTTGTGATCTCTCCATGTCAAAGCATGGCTTGTCGATAAAAGGCCTTGGTAAGGTACTCGTGAGAGGACCGTTACACTCGCCATTATAAGACTAATAAACACTTGGTGGCTACTTACAAATTCAAGCCCTGTCATGGACATAAAAATTAACCACAAATACAATGTGGATTTTGAATTACAGTCCTGATCAATACAATATTTGATGTCCTTGACCACCATGGGAACACTTGAAGAACTCCTGCTCCTTACACTTTGCCTCCTCTAGATTATGGTTGACCTGATGTTCCTACTGAGATTGAACCAATGAAGCTTGTTATAAGCAAAAACAAGAAACCACTTTATTAAAATTCGATTCTCTGCAAGGTCATGAAAACCCATTGTCTCAGTTTGCCAACTCCCCTGCCAAATCCGACAATCCTCCTTGACATTTCCTTGGGGGTTCCCAGTGGTCATCACCCCCTTAGCACTGTCCAAGGATGTGAACCCCATGATAACTAGAATCAATCGCCTCATTCCATTGTATTTAATTAGCAAATTCCATACCAGGGGATGGCTAGATTGAGAATCTAGTTGCCAGTGATTCATCCCACCCTTGGCATGATTTAAAAAAGAGGGCTGAAAATAAAGCAGCATCATAACATGAATTTCTTTACATACATTCAACCTTATTCTTGTAAGATTTAACAAACAAGTTAGCTTTGTATTGGCACTCAGTAAATAAACCAGACAACTTGCATTAATAACCATTATATTACAACATAGGTGAACTAAAGGCCAACATTCAAGACTGAAGACATGAAAGATAACAACATATGAAAACACACCATAAAAGCACACACCCCAAAAGAACACTTGGCCTTTAGTACTACAGGCGGGGAAACTCCCAAAGCCGCAACCAACATACAAGAGCCTGAGCCATAACCCATGCCGACAAAGGGACTCGATGGTTATTAATTTCAACCGCCGCCGACCCTTAAACCCATATGCAAACTTACAGTCCAGGGGTTGGCAAGGTTGAAAGAAAATTAACCTTAGGTTTCCCCCACAGATACTTTGGACAAGAACATCATTCTTTTTGGTAAAGAAGTTTCGAAAGGGTGTCCTGTAAGAGAAATTCAGCCAGGTCATCATAGATCTTAACCCACATTCGTTCTTAAACACATTCTCAAACTGTGAAATCCAACAACTTACAATATAACAGATACAGATGTTCATAAAGGGTGTTCTTCCAGCGCAATTTAGCCAACTCCTCATATATTTTAACTCAACTTGGAATAGAATCAACATTAGTACCACAAAACAAGAGAGGATACCAATTCCAGATTGTTGTGACGGGAAGATTACAACAACTCCCTCCACCATACAACATACAGTCAAAACTCGATATGGTAAGACAAAGGAAGAGTAGAGTAATGCTCTGAGACCAACCTGATAGCCCTATGTTTACATCTAACTACAAAGCACTCAAATAATCACCCAGAAGCCAAAACACCAAAAACTTATAGTCATTACTGGGAAGGTCAGACCAACCAAACCAACCACTCATCAAAGCTATATCGATCCATGATGGTTCATACAAGCATGACCATCTACGAGATTCAATGTTCCAGAAATCGCCAAACACAAGACTACATACAAAAGGGGAGGGAAAAAGGAAAAGACACACCTGGATTCGCATGAGGCAATTTGGATCCATGATAAGCCGCAAGTGCACGGGTGAAATTGTAGCATGAATCAAGGTCGTTCCCACAGGGAATTTTCCTTTCAACGCACTAAACTAGCCTCCTAGTTGATTGCTAAGCCGATCGGGTTTTTGTTTGGAACAATCTAACTCTATTTCTTTTCACTACTAAAGACTAACAAACAAATATGCACACAATATACTTGGATTTAACAATATGAAAAAGGCGTTCGGGGGATAAAACCTAAGTCACTCTATGAATCAAACAAGCGGATTGAACATGTATGTCACTAATTTGGTACATTTTAGGGTTGATAATCGCATAAATTACTTCGCAATGAGATTTTGCCACTAGAGCGAATTGCCAAGACAAACCAATCACCTACTTTCGTGGTTATTTTGATTTAATCAAGGTTAAATATCTAATCATCCAATGACCCCTAATTATAAAGTCTTCTATGTCTAGTTCACTTCATAACTAGTTTAATCCTAAGGGTTCCGATTATCAAATTTCTCCGTTCGGTACTTCACTCAACAATCTAATTCCATATTCTTGATGGCCAGTCAAAAACAATGACATACATAATCAAAGGTTAAATAAAATGCATTCAAACTAGATTAACAAACTTATTCAATCCAACAAAACTCAATTCATAAGAGAAACTAATAAGGGTTTATCCCCTAAACTTATGAAAACTACTCACTACTCATGTTCGATTCACTAAACATATGAAATTCTATACTAAAATGCATGAAAATCTAAAGAAGGAGGAATAAACCGAGTGTTGAATCAATCCTTTCTTGATTGGTGATCGGTTGGGACTTTTGCTCCTCCACTTCAATGGATTCTTGCAAGATAATCTTCAAACTCCAATGCACTCTCCCTCTTCACAATGGATGAATGTGGATGGAAATAAGGACTAAAGGATGGATGAATATGATGATGAAGAAGATGAGGGATCAGAATGAATGCCAGTCAAAACAGCCGGGTAGCAATTATATAGCATTAAAATGCAGCCGAAACGCCATTTCCGTATTAATCAGGATCAACACGGGTCGATACATGTCAACACGGACCGTGTCGAAGTCAACACGGGTCGTGTTGACATGACACGGACCGTGTTGCTCACTGGAGTTGGATTCTGGACTTTCTGGAGGCTGAAACGACTGGTGTTGAGTCCTTTTACACCCGTGTTGCTGCCAGGCGGCATCCAATGCCTTCTTGGGCCAATATTTGGGCCTTGGGATGGATCTCTCTTTTGATTTGTGATCTACTTGGACTCCTTTGACTTTGTTTTGAGCTTGATTTCTTCACTTTAACATCAATTTCCTACACAACTATACCAAACTCCAACCAAGCGTAAAATAGAGAATTCGAGTATAAAAATAATACATTCATATCAATAATCACTCAAATTAACTCTAAATAACCCTAGATCACATATATATAAAATACATTTATCAAATCCCCCCATGCTTACACCTTGCTTGTCCCTAAGCAAGGCTAAACTCACTAATAAAATAGAAAACAAAGAAAATAACAAATAAACATGACAAAATGACTCAAGTCAAAAAGAAAAAGTTTCAAAGTAAAATTGAAAAAATTTATTTACAAATCTCCTCAGGAAAGCATCGATAAGACTTTTAATTAATTCAACTTAATCAAGCATAGCCCGAGTATCAATGAAATTTTATATACAAGAGAAAATGAAACCATAAAAAGAATTACAAGAACCATACCTATCAAGATCAAACTAATCACCCTCCTAATCACAAATGAAACAAGCAAGCACACAATAACGGATGAAACTAGGTAATTGAGAGCAACCTCACTTTAGGGAATGTGGTAACACTCCTCTCATGTGTTTGAAAAATAATATTCAATGAAGGTGCACTCAATACTCAATCACAAAGCAACATTCTACCATAAGCTTGCAAATAATCTCAATTCTCTACCGCTAAAATGCAATGCACAATGATAATCAAGAGGACTTTCAAAAGGGTTGTAATGGGGCTAAGGTTAAGGGTAAGGAGTGGAAATAAATTTGGGAAAGTGGAGCTAAGAGCCAATACTTGGAGCATAAACCTCACAAAATTATTCAAATAAGAACACTCACACCTTATATACATATCAATGCATCCCATAATCATGTGGAAATTGCCTCAACTCAAAGAAAAATAGACTATCAAACTACTAAACACTTTTTTTTCTTTTATTTTCACTTTTTCTGATTTTTTATTTCTTTCATTTTATTCTCTTTTTGCTTTTTCACTTTTCTTTTTTTTTTCAATTTCAATTCAAACTCAAATATATATACACTAAATAGGCAATTCCAACACAACCCATATCAAGCTACAATGGGGAGCAATCTCAAAATATTTCAACTTCACAACATCCCCAACAAGACCAAACCACAAATACACCAAAATCAACCCAACTTTTACACTCTAACACTCCAAGCAATGGCTTAAGGATAGGAAATTATATATACGGCCGTGGCTAAAAATGTAGGTAATCAAACAGAAAGAGTGATACAAGGCTAAAAGAGGGTTAAAAGCGGACAATTCACATGAAAAGGGTGGCTATTTGGCTTTGTAGCTAAAATATGTACAAGAATGCCTCTATCATATTATCAAAGCACAAGCAAAAATGCAGTTTCAAAGAGACGCATCGCAAGTTCTAGAGAATGCAACTAAGGATGAGCCACTCATGGAAATGGGACTAATAAAAATGATTAGTCATTTTAAGGCTGGTCTCACGGGTAAAAAGCTCTTAAATAAACCTAGCTGAAGTAGATGTATATGTGCTAAACTCATTCCAAAAGGTCTCAAAAGGGCAATCAATCTTCACTATCAAAGTACTATTCTAAACTTTCTATTTTTTCACAACTCTTTTCAAAACTTTAATTCACAAAAGGGCTATGCAAGACTAAATCAAATCAAAAGAAAACTTATCTAGCTTTAATTCATCACCGGAGAATTTTATTCACTAATCCTATCTTAATCTAATTTTTCTGTTTTTTTTTTGTCTTTGTTTTTTAAAAAACTAAAAATCAAAAGTCAAATGAAAAACTAGAAAATAAGAAACTAAAAACTAAGAAAAATAAAGAAAATAAAATCTAATATGATACTAACTAATGCAATTCTATGTGAATGCAAAATATTTACAAATGATAGCTAAAAATTAGAAAGATCAAAAAGAAAAACTAAACTAAACTAAAGAAAAACTAAAGAAACAAAAGAAAAACTAAATTAAACTAAAGAAAAATCATATACACAAATTTCAAATTAATCCCCCCATGCTTGGACAAAGCATTGTCCTCAATGCATAAAACAAGAAGAAACGAGCACAAAAGGGGAAAAACAGGACAATCACTGCGGTGGTGGTGGAGGAGGTGGGTAAGGATATTGGTGAGGGTAGTTCAACTGCAATTCGCGCATCGCTTGCATCATCTCGAGCATGCGTGCTTGTTCGGCAGCTTGGGAGGCGTTAGCTTGGTCAAGAAGGTCTAGCCTCTCAAAAATACGAGTTTGGTTTTGTAAAATTTGGTCCGAAGTGGTCCGAAAATAACCAAACTCATTTTCGCAATAGGTTCTAAGGGAGGCATGGTCCGCACGCAAAGAATTAAAACTATCTTGGAAATCAAAAGCGGCGGCGGGACCTTCTTCATCATCCCCGCCACCCTCGTGATGAGGAGGCGAAGGAACTTGGTCAGGAATAGGGTTAGGTTGTGGAATGGGTGCGTTAGGAAGGAAAAGAATATCCGGGAGCTCTTGAATGGTAAGGTTCGGATGAGGAAGCCTCATCAACTCATTGTTAGGGTACACCCACCAAATTTCTTCCCCTCTTAACTTGCACATTTTCATGTCTCTAATAGCCCTACCATCTAAGGTCATTGGGCCCTCTACCCTATCCCGCTCGTGACGAGCCGGATCCCAACCAAAGTGCCTAGCCAAAACCGTGAGCAACCCACCAATAACGATATCACCTTTTGTGTGAGATGTGATGTGGGCTAAATGTGTGGCAAAAAGAGCGGCGGGGTTCACCTCGGGTCGTGCGTAATACATACCCCATATCGTGTAAAATTCAGCTTAAGCCGCAACATTCATACTATCCCCCCTACCAAATAACCCACAAGCAAGGATGCGTTGCGTGTAACGGAACACGGGGTTCCGTATGTGCGTGTACTTAGACCTACTCAGGTGGTAGTCATTCCTAGTTGTGGTGAACTGCCAAAATTCATTGGCATTCCATTCAGCTAAAGGGGGCACATCTCGTGTGGCGACACCTTGGACAACTGGCAAACGAAAGATTTGAGCAAATTGGGCGAGAGTCAAATGATATTCCTTTTCAGCTATCCTAAAGGTAATCCTACCCTCTTGTGTTCTAAGATTCACATCAAAGGTGTTAAGCACCTCGAGGGTAAGGTTCCAATAGGTCGGCTCTCTCATCCTCGCAAAATCTAACATCCCTTTTTCTATTCAAAAGTCATTCTACATCATCTAGCATGCCAGTGGTTTGTAAAAATGGCTCATTCATGTAACGAGTAGGGAGTATAGTACGCTTAGATAAAGCAAGGTAACACTCAAATTGAACACCTTCTAAATTAAAAGGGTTATTACCTCGCGTTTGCCTAGAAGATGAGCCCGCTTTGCCTTTGCCTTTGTCACCATTGTCCCCCTTCGGCCCTTTGAAGCTTGCTCCTCACCACGCGAAGTCCTGACCATCTTTTATACAAAATTTACAAGCTAAAAAGTTAGTAATATACAAAAGGTAACAAAGAAAAACTAAGCAAAACTATGAAACTTAAGACCTAAACTAATCGTAAACTTATGTACATAAGACTCAAATCAAGTTAAATTCAAAGTTCTCTAAGACCTTTAAACTCTTAAACACTATGAATTAAACTAAAGCGAGACTATATCCAATGAACTAAAGACTCATACTATGCTAAACTAATATTAAAAGAAGCTAACTAAGCTAAATTATTAGCTACTGATGATATACAAAGATACAACAAGTTATACATGCTTGCTAATCCAACATTCATACATAAACAACATTAAACGACACCTAAAATCCCAAAATTAGAGACGAAACCTAGGTAATCTAAACTAAAGTTAAAACTAAACTAAGTTAAAACCCTAATATACACAAAATTAAACTAAACTCAAATAAGAAAATTAAAACAAACTAAGAATAAAAACAGAAAATTCAACAAAGAAAAATTAAACTAACAAAGAACTAAAACAGAAAATCAAAATATACACATGAAAATCCACACTTCAAAAAGCTTGAAACACAACAATGATGAACAACAATGAGATTCAAATATTATACACAAAAATTAACACTAAAAACGAAAATAAACTAAATAAAACAAAGAAATTAGAAAAACCAAACCTTGTACACTTGAAGAGGAGAAAGGAGATTGAATGTGGGTGAAAATGGAGGTTTTTGGTAATGGAGGTGAAAAATGGAGTGAAAGGAATGAGGATGAAATTGGTGGGATCTGAAAGAGGAAAGAAAAATATGAAGAAAGGAAGAAAAATGGAGTGATTTGGGTGAGAATTGAGGGAATTAGAGCAAAAAGAGTGAAGAGGGAGAAAGAATAGATATGAAGTTTAGAGCTCTTGAGAGGGAGATGGAGGAAGAAAGAGAATGAGTGAGTGAGGGTGGAAGGAGGGAGTAGGGTTACACGGTATGAGGGGACCAAAATGGACGAAAATATAAAAAAATGAAAAGAAAGGCCTACAAAACGGGTGAAAATCCGTGTTACCTGAGGACGGGGTCCAATACGGATCGTGCTAAGCTAACACGGTCCGTGTTGACCCATGTTCCACAAAATTTAACTCTCTGGAACGCAACACGGGTCGTGCTAGGGTCAGCACGATCTGTGTTGGCCTTGTTCTTCGCCTATTGAACTCGGGATCGAATCCTCACAACTGCTCCTCCCCCTTTTTTTTATCTTTCCTTTCTTTTTCAGCCACACTCTCATGTTTTTTTCTTTTTTTTTCTTCTTTCTCTTTTATTATCTTTTTTATTTTTTCACACTCTAAATCTCTCTTTTTTCTTTTCAAACTCTATTTTTTTTCCTCTCCTCTTTTTTTTCCTTTTCAAATTTTCAGTTTTTTTTTTATATATATTTCCCTAAAACTAATACCTCAAAAAGAAAAAATAAAAAAAATAAAAAATAAAAAACCTAGAAAAATCAAAATAAATCAAAGAAAAAACCTAAAAATTCTAGAAAAATTAAAATAAATCAAAGAAAAATCAAAATAAAAAGAAGAAAAATGAGGAAAAATTCTAGAAAATCCAAAAAATGAAAACAATACCGAAAAAGCTTGGGTTGCCTCCCAAGAAGCGCTTGTTTAATGTCCTAAGCTAGACAAGGTACATCTTAACCCGGTGAATAATCCATAACTCCATAGCCAAAGGCTTTAAGAGTTCCATCTTGTAAAGTACCTCTAATCATCCTCAAATTGACCCTACAGTTTGGGTCAAACTCATCACCTCCTTCAGAAATGGAGGGATCTCCATCATCAAACCTGAAAATCTCATTGAAAGCACCCTTGTCAAAAGTATAAGGCACGTTCTTGATGATGTTAGATGGGGGCAAAACTTCTTTTATCCCCACCCTTGCATCGCCAAGTTCATGGCCTTTATCAATAAATAAACCACAAGGATTTTTAACAAAATTGTCACGAGATTTCTCAAGGTTTTCACCTTCAACACCACGCACACAATCATCATGTGTCTCACAAACCAAACCATCAACATGCTCATCCTTTTCACATAGCACATCAACACCAAAACAAGGGAAAACTTCCCGTGGCAAGACATCACGGAATAAGTCAAATTCTAGTTCATGTTCCCATATCCTAAACTTCATTTTCCTACATTGTACATCAATGAGACACCCTACGGTAGCAAGAAAAGGTCTCCCCAAAATGATTTGGGTACGGGAATCCTCGGGCATATCAAGGATGACAAAATCAATCGGCACATAACAATCACCAACCTTAAGGGGAAAGTCCTCCAAAATACCCCTAGGGTACTTGATGGAACGATCCGCCATTTGCAATGACATAGTGGTTGGTCTCAACTCTCCTAGGTTCAACCGTTCATACAAAGAATAGGGCATTAAGCTAACACTAGAGCCCACATCACACAAAGCTCGGTCAACGGTTAAACTACCTAGGCCACATGGGATATTAAAGCTTCCAGGGTCCTTAAGCTTAGGAGTAAGCTTGTTAAGAACCACGGAACTACACTCTTCAGTCAATGCAACTTCCTCAATTTCATCAATTTTCCTCTTTTTAGAGAGGATTTCTTTCAAAAACTTTGCATACAAAGGCATTTGAGATAAAGCATCCAAAAATGGCACATTCACATTCAATTGCTTTAACATATTAAAGAACTTGCCGAATTTTGCATCGAATTTAGCCTTAGCGTATCTTTGAGGAAAAGGTAACGGTGGTTTGTAAACTCTAGAGGGAGATGAATGTCGGGTTTCGGTGTTCTCTTTTGAAGGCTCACTCTCAAGGTGTTTCTCTCTCTCACTCTCATCAACTTTCTCACTAGGCTTCTCAACCTTTTTCTCAACCTCAACCCCCCCCCCATGCTTATCATTTGGCAAGCTAGGTCCCTCATATTGTGTCCCACTCCTTAAAATAATGGCATTGCATTGGGCATTAGGGTTGGGAATGGGCAGTCCGGGAAGTGATCCCGGAGAAGGGGTGGAGGTACTAGCTTGAATAGCAATTTGGTTCTCAAGCATTCGATTGTGGCGCTCATAAGGTCAACTTTCGTAGCTAAGGCCTTAATCACCTCATCTTGTCTCTTTTGATGCTCGAGTTGCCGTTGTTGGTGTTGTTGTTGAGACAACATTAAAGCTTGTATCATGGCCTCTAGGTCAGGCTTTTGGGAAGCTTGTGGTGGAGGTGCTTGGGTTTGTCTTTGCCCTTGGGGTGGACCCATTAGGTTATTGTTCCGGTAAGAAAAGTTTGGGTGGAACCTAAGACCGGGATTGTAAGTATTGGAAAAAGGGTCAAAGTTTTGCCTATTAGAAGGGTTACCAACGTAGTTAACCACTTCGGTCGATTCATTGCTAACCAATCCACTAGGACAATTCAAGGTCTCATGCTCATATGATTGACACGACGCACATGGTTGGGGAAGGGGAGCATTCACATTCAGCATATCCATCTTTTTAGTCATGGCATCCAACTTAGCATTCAACATAGAAATAGCATCAACATCGTACTTACCTCCCGTCCTCTTGGAACGGGGCTTTGACCACTGGTAGCTATTGATCGTCATTTCCTCAATCAAAGTTTGAAGTTCCGCCACTGTTTTGGACATGATGTTGCCTCCCGCCGCCGCCAAGATGTTGGCCCTCAAGTTGTCATCCACCCCGTTGTAGAAAGCTTGTATCGAGACCCATGGTTCGAAACCATGGTGGGGGCATTGACATAAGAGGTCCTTGAACCTCTCCCATGCTTCATAGAGGGACTCATCCGTCTCTTGGACAAATGTTGAAATTTGATTCCGGAGGCTCGTCAACTTGCTAGGAGGAAAGTACTTCGTCAAGAATACGCTAGCAAGTTGGTCAAAAGTGGTGATAGCGGAGCTTGATGGAAGAGAGTCCATCCACTCCCACGCCTTCCCTTCAAGTGAGAAGGGAAACATTCGCAGCTTGATTGCATCGGGCGTTGCACCATTTGCCTTAAAAGTCTCACATGCTTGGTTGAAGAAGCGAAGGTGCCGGTTGGGATCTTCATTGGGAAGGCCATGGAATGGGTTGGACTTCACCAAATTGATGAGTGAACTCCTCAGCTCGAAATCATTAGAGTCCACATTTGGAGGATTTATGACGGAGGGTTGATTTGTGACGTTGGGCATCACATAAGAGCCAAGCGTGACTCTAGGCTCGCCACCGCCACCGCCACCAGACATGGCGTTCTTTCGCTTGGAGTTTTCTTCTTGCTTTCTCCGGGCGTGCTCTAACTTTTGCTTCTTCCGCCTGGAGCGAAAGGTTCTTTCGATTTCAGGATCAAACTCAAAGAGTGGAACTTTTCACATGCACGTAGAGTAAACCTAGCAAGACAAAAAAAAAAAAACACCAAGGAAAATCAAAACAGAAAATAAATGACTTAGGAAACCTTAGGGTATTCATTCAATGGCTGGCTAGGGACAAAGTCCTCGGCAACGGCGCCTTAAACTTGATAAGCCGCAAGTGCACGGGTGAAATTGTAGCATGAATCAAGGTCGTTCCCACAGGGACTTTTCCTTTCAACGCACTGAACTAGCCTCCTAGTTGATTGCTAAGCCGATCGGGTTTTTATTTGGAACAATCTAACTCTATTTCTTTTCACTACTAAAGACTAACAAACAAATATGCACACAATATACTTGGATTTAACAATATGAAAAAGGCGTTCGGGGGATAAAACCTAAGTCACTCTATGAATCAAACAAGCGGATTGAACATGTATGTCACTAATTTGGTACAATTTAGGGTTGATAATCGCATAAATTACTTCGCAATGAGATTTTGCCACTAGAGCGAATTGCCAAGACAAATCAATCACCTACTTTCGTGGTTATTTTGATTTAATCAAGGTTAAATATCTAATCATCCAATGACCCCTAATTATAAAGTCTTCTACGTCTAGTTCACTTCATAACTAGTTTAATCCTAAGGGTTCCGATTATCGAATTTCTCCGTTCGGTACTTCACTCAACAATCTAATTCCATATTCTTGATGGTCAGTCAAAAACAATGACATACATAATCAAAGGTTAAATAAAATGCATTCAAACTAGATTAACAAACTTGTTCAATCCAACAAAACTCAATTCATAAGAGAAACTAATAAGGGTTTATCCCCTAAACTTATGAAAACTACTCACTACTCATGTTCGATTCACTAAACATATGAAATTCTATACTAAAATGCATGGAAATCTAAAGAAGGAGGAATAAACCGAGTGTTGAATCAATCCTTGCTTGATTGGTGATCGGTGGGGACTTTTGCTCCTCCACTTCAATGGGTTCTTGCAAGATAATCTTCAAACTCCAATGCAATCTCCCTCTTCACAATGGATGAATGTGGATGGAAATAAGGACTAAAGGATGGATGAATATGATGATGAAGATGATGATGGATCAGAATGAATGCCAGTCAAAACAGTCGGGTAGAAATTATATAGCATTAAAATGTAGCCGAAACGCCATTTCCGCATTAATCAGGATCAACACGGGTCGATACATGTCAACACGGACCATGTCGAAGTCAACACGGGTCGTGTTGACATGACACTGACCGTGTTGCTCACTAGAGTTGGATTCTGGACTTTCTGGAGGCTGAAACGACTAGTGTTGAGTCCTTTTACACCCGTGTTGCTGCCAGGCGGCATCCAATGCCTTCTTGGGCCAATATTTGGGCCTTGGGATGGATCTCTCTTTTGATTTGTGATCTACTTGGACTCCTTTGACTTGGTTTTGAGCTTGATTTCTTCACTTTAACATCAATTTCCTACACAACTATACCAAACTCCAACCAAGCATAAAATAGAGAACTCGAGTATAAAAATAATACATTCATATCAATAATCACTCAAATTAACTCTAAATAACCCTAGATCACATATATATAAAATACACTTATCAATCTATGATGTTAAAACACACAGATTGCTGACTTGGCAGCTGGCAGCAGGCTGGATTTTCAACAGCGCAGGCCCAGCAGCCTATGCTTTCTCTTTTGGGCCAGATTTTCTAGTTGGGCTAGCTTGGGAAACCTTTTAGGCTATGCGGCGTATGCCTTGTAATCCCGGACTTGGTTTGACTGATGGGCCTGTCTTAATAGCATCGTAGACCCAGTGGCCTATGCTGTTTCTTGGGCCATGGTTTGATGGGTTCTGGCGGGTCGGGTTTGATTTCCGAATATATCGATGCAAATTAGGGGTGTTCACGGTGCGGTTCGGTGCGGTACGGTTTCACGAAGTGGTGCACCGGCCAAAACGGTTTTCCAAAATCATAAACCGGAACCGTAACCGGAACATCCGGTTTTTTTTAAACTGGTGCACTGGATTTAATGGTGCGGTGTCACCGATTAACCGTAATCGCCTTTATTTCCATCAAAATTAAAAAATCATCATTCAATCAACCAAAACAAAATAATCAAGCTCTATTCCGATTTTTCGAGTGAAATTGCAAATTAAGAAATTGGGTTTTGGGTAGAGTATGCTCCTTTTAATTTAATATATATATATATATATATATATATATATATATATATATATATATATATATATTTTAACGGTGCGGTTGCGGTTCCCCGCCTGTTTGAAAATTACAAATCGGAACCGCCTCGTTTAACATTCGGTTTATCCGGATCGGTGCACCGGAAAAATGAAGCGGTTCGGTGTTGCCCATTTCTGTTTTTTTGGCCGGTTTACGGATCGGTGAAGCGGTTCCGGTTTTTTCGAACACCCCTAGTGCAAATCCCGATGTCTACAATATTTTATAAGATATTTTATAATTGAGTGTTCATTTTCAGAATGGGAAGGGATTGGTTTTTCGAAGAAATATAGTTGAGAATTGGGGTTTAAATGCCATACTAATTTATATTAAGGGTAAAAACGTCAACTCATGTTTAATTGAAAGTCATATGATGAAGATCAAGGGTAAAAAAGGTCAATTCATATTTATCTTTTTAGTGTTCGCCGGAAAATCTAACAAAAATCCACCATAAAATATCTTAGGAGGTTTAAATATATGAACACTTAATGTCAGGTAAGGTAAAAATTATTTCACAAATGTCGGGTGTGTAAAAATTATTACCATAAATTTCTGGTAGGGTAAATGTATTTTACTCCTATCGGAAATAATTTGGGTTGCTTGAGACTTCAAAGATAAAGGCAACCTTTTGTTTAAGGATCATGATTTCCCAATGGTAATTACCATGTGTGAAATGGCTCTCCAATTCTTATGTGCAGGTTTGCCAATTTGTAGTCAAGATATGCAACTTATGTCAGAAATGATAGTTAATCTCAGTTGGAATCTTGCGGCTTGTTGATTAAAATTGGAGCAATATGATTTCGCACAAACTCATTGTGATCTAGCTATGAAGTTTAATGCTTACAATATTAAAGTACGTTAAAGGAGAGTTCTTTCCTTTTTTCAATGAGGGATGGTCGAAAAAGTTAGGGTGGATATGGAGATAGCTCTTAAGTTTGAACCAAAACAAAATTGTTTTGAAGGAGCTACGAAAGGTGGAGGACAACTTTGGACCTTCTAAAGATAGGTGTGCGAATTCCAAGACAGTAAATACTCGTCAGAAGGTCATTGATCCGTTTCGCAATCATAGTAGTCGTAAAGGAGACAATTTTAGCAAGTCTAACAACTTTAAGTCGACACATTGTAGCATCCCATCAAGAACAATCAGAATGGTCATGGATACAACCAATTGTGTTCGGATAATTAAAAGATTCCAATGAAAGATGTTGTCAGGCAAGTAGTGGAGATGGCTACGGTTGGACATGTAAGAATGAATACTCTAGTTGAGCAAGGTACTTCATCTTCAGTTCCACAAGAAGTGGTATTTCCGAATTTTGGTTCCAATTGTTCTAAGGGTAAGGAAAATAGAGCTAATAATGTTCATTCTTCCGAAGTTAAATCAATGTATGAGGACGCATCTAGTTTTCTAACCTTTTGTCCTAAAGAATACATGGAGGAAATCTCCAAATTTATAGTGGAAACAGGTTTCACTTGTGAGATGGAAATGAATTCAGCTGGTATAGATGACAGTGTTTTTGAAAAGGATATGGTTGTTTTTAAATGCTTATGTACACCGAGTGAGTGTCTTAGAATCCCTAGAAAGGTGTATATTTATATTGTGCAAGGAAAGAATGAGATTTTTCATGCAGAAATAGGAAATGTTTTTTAACTATCTCAAGGGTGTCTACCTTTGGCTCTAAGGAAGTACCAAGTGCGGAAATGAGTGAAAGTGAAGAGGATATTGTTTCCTGTATAAACATGGTACTATCATAGGAGGTGATACATATAAAGGTATATGATGGGTATGAGAATGAAGAAGACGAGTTAGAAAGTATGACTCCTAATTCTCCACACAATATTGAAGACAAACTTTCTCAAGCACTAGGGGAGAAGATGACTTGTGTTTCAAGGCTCGTTCGCAATCTTTGAAGAAGAAGCGACCTCTACAAAATTATCGGCCTTCCTCGAATGGAGTAGAAGTGTAAACAAGAACAAGAACAAGCAGCATCTCAAAAGGGCATCCAAAATAAGTAAGTATTGTTCCGATGAGTCTTTTTACTTCCACAACTTCTTTGTAAAGGAACTTGGTGGTCCACTACTTTGGGAGGAAAAGGAAATTTGAGCAGCTGGGGGTTCGTTTCATTCCTCCGGTAAAGAAAAATGTTTTGTCCGGGAGCAGCGTATTAAGGGTTTCGGTCTTGGTTGTTGAAGAATCCTGGGTTCCTTTCTCGTCCCTCATCACCTTCGCCAAGAGCTCCACCTCAACCACACCTCGAAGTTCCATTTCCGGTGACACCCGGAAACCCGAGGATTGTCTCGACCATCCTTTGGATGGGCTCCGAGGCCCTCTAAGGGGCTCGCACGTTCACCGACCATGTAGGCCTCAGGACCGTACAGGGTCGTCCCGAGATGGCAAAGTACTTGGTATCGGGGTTGGGGTGTAACCTGGGTAAATAACGTGTAAGGTATGGGGCATGGAAGAAGGGTCGAGGCACCAACCACCCTCAAAGGGGCAGTCAGGGTCATCGCTCACGCTACACCCCTATAGCGGGCGCTACGCGTCCGAGGTTAAACAGAGGAAAGGGGACAGAACTTCGTGACACCTGTGACGGCATGGTGTCGTTCCTGCGACAGCGCCAGAGGAAATTACCCAAGGACGAGTCGCCAGTGAGGTCGCGCCCGCGACCATCCCGTTGCGCCCGCGACGCCTCCAAACCTAGATTGGTCGCGCCCGCGACGATCCCATCTCACCCGCGATGCCTATGAACCCATATCGGTTGTGCCCCCGACGGTCCAATTTTCGCGACTTTTTTCGACATTAAACAGCTGCGTTTAAGGGCCTAATTACCTTGTATAGGTTATTAAAATCGGGATCCTAACTCGAAACTATAGGGAAGTTAGGATCGGAATTTAGCCCATGTAGGATCGTGGATCGTGTGTAAATAGTAGAATCGTTTCGACGATTTTGAACAACAAAATTGTAGGATCGTAAATTAGGATCGAGATTTTAATAACTATGCTTGTATAAATACGTTTTTCCTCATTTTCAGAGGCAGACTTTGCTGATTATGTTAATGAAAGCTAAGGTTTCCCTAATATTCTCCTCAAATCTTGTTTTACTTTATCCGTTGTTAATGGTGGTGTTAGCAAGTAATTTCTTTATTGATTAGTGGTGGATTGTCCTTTATCTATCATGGTGGAATGCTAGGTCTTTGGTGACGGATTTTTCCTTTATCCAAGGCCATATCCATGTATTCATGGTGTTCAAGCTTGGTGTAGTAGAATGATTTTGGTTTCTTTTCACTATTGATGATCAATTGTTCAAGAGTATTGTTATTATTCAAGCAAGGATTGAAGAAATTTCATCATCAACCATCTCCAATGTCAAGGTTGAGCAATGGGCTATCTCCAATCTTCTCCTTCTAGAAGCTTCCCAACATAACTCAAGCTTATTATTCTACCATGTTGATACGCTCCAGTTGTACTATTGACTATTGTAATATAACCACTTGTAATGTATGAATCTGGCGATTGAGCAAGGAGGTCGTACTATTTCCTCTCTCTTAGTTTGACTTTTTACTGTACTATATTATGACTCTGTAGGAAAAAAGTGTTATGTATATAACTAGGGGCTATAGAATTAGCTTCTCCTAACACTTTCCGCTTCAATGACTGGTTTAACCACCTCATCAGACAAAGAGAGAGAATGCTCCTTTTTAACCAAAATTTTTGGGGCAAACTTAATAGGAAAAAATGGTTAACAGAAGGTGAAAGAGGATCATCCTTCTTCTTCAAATCAGTGACTTTTCGAAAAAGGAAAAGCCAAATTACAGGTTTAAAATATATGTCTGGAGTGTGGATCCGAGATGAAAATGAGATCCAAAACAACTTTGTAGAGGAGTTTCACCAATCTAATGGCATAGCTGATTCCTCGCCTCTTCCGAATCTCCCAAAATTAACGCAATCTCAGAGTGATATTCTTATTGCGTTTGTAACAGTTGCAGAAATTAAAGATGTGGTGTTTCAAATGGACCCTGGTAAATCTCCTGGACCTGATGGTTATGGGCCGGTATTTTATCAAAGATACTGGAACACAGTAGGTAAAGAAGTTTCCGAAGCAGTAAGATAATTTTTTGCTAATGGAAAATTGCTGAAGGAAGTAAATCACACCTTTATAGCACTCATCCCAAAGATAGAAGATCCAAGTACGCCTAACCATTTTAGGCCAATTAGTCTATGTAATGTTATATATAAGATTATCTCGAAAATTCTGGTGAATAGGCTTAGACCTTTTCTTGACAACCTTATGAGTCCTTTCCAAAGTGCCTTTGTCCCTAAAAGACAAATCCATGACAATATCCTTCTAGCCCACGAAATAATGCACAAGTTTCACCAATCTAAAGCCTCTAAACCTTGGATAGCGCTAAAGCTAGACATGGAGAAGGCGTATGATAGAGTTGAATGGACCTTCTGGAAAAGAGTTATGATTGATATGAATTTCCCGTTAACTTGGATAAATTGGATAGTGGAATGTATTTCCACTGTGTCCTATTCTATCTTGGTAAATGATCAGCCTTCGGGGCTTATTAAGCCAACAAGAGGCCTTAGACAAGGAGATCCTTTGTCCCCTTATCTATTTCTTTTGTGCATGAAAGTTCTTTCTCAGTTCTTGGTTGATCAAAGTAAAATTAAAAAGAATGGGATAGGTGTTAAAATCTGTCAAAAAGGGCTGACCATTCCCTGTTTATTTTTTGCGGATGATAGCTTACTTTTTTGCAAAGGTTCAGATTCCGGTTGTAAAAACCTTAAAGATACACTTGACATATTTTGTGCCCTTTCTGGCCAATTGGTTAACTTTCACAAGTCCTCCTTAATTTGCTCAAGAGGAGCTTCTCGAAGGCTTGTTGATAAGGCAAAGGGATTCTTTAATATTCCTATTAAAGAATCCCTTGGTAAGTACTTAGGCTGCCCTTCTATAGATGGTAGAAGAAAAAAGGAAATCTTTTCCCCCCTTCTGGAACGAGTATCTTATAAACTCTCAAATTGGAAAGCAAACTCTCTTTCAAGAGCTGGAAGAGCAGTCCTGATTCAGTCTAACCTGGAAGCTACCCCGGCTCATCTAATGCAATGCTTTCTTTTGCCGAAAGCCACTTGTGAAAGCCTTGATAGAATCCATTGGAATTTCTTTTGGAAAGCATCTACAGAAAAAGGAATGCCTATGATTTCATGGAACAAAGTCTATAGACCAAAGGACCAAGGAGGTTTAGGATTGAGAAAGACACATGCAGTAAACTTAGCCTTCCAATGTAAATTAGTGTGGAAGATCATGCATGAAAATAATAATCTTTGGGTATCGCAAATGAGAACTAAATATAATTATCATGGGAAAGGTCTTTTCATGAACCCCAAGCAGTCGGATTCTTGGGTCTGGAAAAATTTGTGCAAAGCCTTTAAATTTTGCAAAAAGGGTTTTAGGTGGAAAGTCGGAAATAGGAAAAAAATAGATTTTTGGAATGATAGCTGGTGCCATCATCTTCCGCTAGTAGACTTGATTAGCAATCCCCTAACCAGGCGCATCAGTTAGTTAAAGTGGAGGAATTTATTATTCACAATGCTGGAATCGAGAGAAGCTTGACAGCATTCTCCCGAGGGATCTAGTTAACCTGGTAGTCCAAACTCCTATTTCTCTTTTTAATGAGGAAGATGAGTTATGTTGGGGGCTGACTGGTAATGGAAACTTTAGTACAAAATCAGCAACCTGGCTCTGACACGAGACGACTGACACCCAGAAATGAGAAGGTCGTTGGATTTGGAAGTTGGATATCCAACCAAAACTGAAAGAATTTCTTTGGTGAATTTATCTAAATGGACTTCCTCTAAGAGGAAATCTATTTAAAAGAGGGGCTGCGGATGATCCTTCGTGTCCTATTTGTATGACTGATATAGAAACGGATAATCACCTCTTGAGCCAGTGCTTTTTTGTAAAGAAGGTGTGGGATTTGGCCAAAACCCATAGTTGGCTGGCCGCTGTTGTTGCGTGGCGGTCCGATAACACAGGTTCAACTTTTCTCAACACTCTTAGAAATTCTCTCCCTCCAAATGAATTTCTAAGAGCCATCCACCTTATTTGGAGCATCTAGAAGGAGCGCAACGATTGTACTTTCAATAAATCCTTATTCAACTCTAAAAGGGTCATCACCTGTGCAAAAAAGAATTTTGCAGAATGGCGAGCCAGAAGAAGATTCTCATATCATGAATATACTCCGGCATGGCCTACCAAGAAGAAGGTGATAAAACGTAATCCAGTTCAGTGGGAATCCCCAAACCCTGGTTGGTTCAAACCCAATTTTGATGGGTCTCAAACAAACCAGGGGGCAGCAATTGGGTTTGTTGTCCGTGACTATTGTGGGAGTGTCCATTCAACTGGAGCAGGATAAGTTCATTCACAATCTATCCTAGTGACCGAAGCACTAGCTTTACGTAGGGGATCGCAACATGCTATTCAACCAGGCTTATCAAAAGTGGAAATTGAAGGAGACAGCCTAGTCCTTATCCAAGCAGTTGTTGGATCAATTCAGATACCGTGGCAAATTGATATGATTGTTAGAGATATCAAGTTACTCTTAACCACCCTCGAAGATTATAGCCTCAAACACATCTATCGTGAAGCAAATTCGGCAGCAGATTGGATGACCAACTTTGATCATAATTTTCCTTCTTTTTCTTTTTGGTTTTCCCACCACCCCCTTCTTTCTCTTCTATTGTATTAGCTGATATCTCAGGTCGATGCCTTGACAGAAGGGTCCCCTGAGAAGGTTATTCTTGTAACCGTTTTTTTTACCCAGTGGAAAAAAAATAAAAAATAATAATAATCTATATAATATTAGAGCATCTGCAATGGTGAGTTTTAATTCGAGTCACTGCTGACGTGGCATGAAACGAGAACGGAATGAGGTCGTATAGGACATTTCAATGGTGAGAATGAGACTCGTCTCGCGAGAATCTCGCTTTCAAACTCGCGAGATGAGTTTGAAAGCGAGTTTAAAATATTAATATTTTAATCATATTTTTTTCTCTTTCCTCCTCCACCTCATTTTTTATCAATATAACCAAATTAATTATATGCTTAAGTGGGACCGATTTATTTTTTTTAATTAATATGAGTCAAAGTCATTCTCACCATTGGAAAGCTAGCTAAATAAAAGGTTAAATTTTGACTCTTTCACATATTCCACGTCATACAATTAGTCAAACCCAAACTCACCATTGCGGGTGCTCTTAATAGTAAAGCTTTTGGGTCCCGTTAAATGGAGAAAGGTGATTAATTATAGGGATTTCGACCAATCAGAAGATAGATAAATATTGAATTAAATTATTTTGGTCCAAATATCAGTAATTATTTTGGAAAATAATCTATATATTATAATAAAAATCATTGTAGACCTCACGAAATAAAGTCACAGGAGCATTTCTCGGTGTCTAGACCAATCACAGCGCTGTCAGCACAGTAAATTGTATTTTATTTTTAATTTATTTCTAGATTTTATTTACAATTAAAGAAATTAAAAAATATATACTTAATTCACGTCTGTTTGACAGCAGTTTCATTCAAAACGAGTCATACTAAGTCTCAAACTATAGTGTTCAATTTTAATTTAAATTGTATTTTATCTTCCATTTCTTTCCAGATTTTATTTACAATCAAATAAATTAAAAAATATATTGTTAATTCACGTCTGCTTGACAGCAGTTACATTCAAAACAAGTGCTACTAAGTCTCAAACAATAGTGTTTAATTTTAATTTTAATTTTAATTGTATTTTATTTTCTATTTCTTTCTAGATTTTATTTACAATTCAAGAAATTAAAAAATATATTCTTAAATAAGTCCTGCGAAATCTCAAACAGTAGTACTCAATTTTAATTTAATTACACCAATAAAACAAAACCGTCCATAACTAATCACCTTATCGCACTTCAGAATCATATAGATATAATCATTTACCGTCTCCATCAATAAGTTTCACATTCATAAACGTTTTCCTCAATATTCATCAGTAAGTTTCATATCCATGACTTTTATAAAATTTTAAAAGTAATTAATTGAGTTTATTCCGTGTATCGCACGGATTGAAGCCTAATTACTAATTGAAGATTGACATTAAAAATTGTAAATGAGATATGAAAAAGAACGAAGAAGTAATGTTTTGTTGAGAGAGAGTGGGGGAGCCGAGGAGGGAAAGTTTGTGTAAAAGGGAGAGATAACAATACTCCTTCTGTTTAGTTTTATTAGTCGTCCTTGAAAATTGTGTCAAAACTTTGACTGTTAATATTTTAATTTATACAATGATTCATCATACGAAATTGATGTTATTAGATTCGTAATAAAAAATATTATTAAAAAATTATAATATTATTTTTTTGTAAAATATTTATATTAAAAATTATTGATTAAAAATTGACATTGAAAATTATAAATGACAGATAAAAAAAGAACCGACGGAGTACGGTAACTGAAGGCAAAAATGGGTCAATAAAGGTGCGAATCGTGGCGGACTGGGGCTCTTCCTCCTTGTCTTCGTGTTTTCGCCGCTAAAATCACTGAAAACTTGGAAACCAACTATGACGTCATTTTGAAAGAAGCGGATTCCAAATACAGCAACACTAGCAAGCCTTGATCAATCCACGCAACTAATTAACAATTTGCTCCCCACTTACACAACCTTGTTTACAGTTACTTCTTCCTCTTTCGTCATCATCATCGTTGCCCATCTTTGCCTAGCTTGGCTATCAATTCTTCACCTCTTTCTTCCTTCCAAGTTATTCGATCCCCCTTTGTGAGTCTCCCCCTCTCTCTCGTATTGCTTCTTCCTCTTGCTTTCTTTCATCCATTTCCTTCCTTTATTCCCTCTTCTTCTTAATTATTATTCACCACTTTTTCTATCATCGTTGAAAAGTTTCCTTTTCAATTTCCCTCCCTTTTTGCCCCCTTTTCTCTCCTTTTTCTCAAACACCTTCCCTGTTCTCCTTTTTCGCTGCCACTTTTGCCAATTCTAGAGGTGAATTTCTCTTCTTTTTAATCTCTGACCCACCTTTCATATTTTGGTATAACTATCATACAGATTCTGTATCTTTAGCTATTTTTGAACTGGGATTTTTATCGCGATTACAACTGGGTTGTGCCGGTTAACCTTGAAATTTGAATACTGGTGTGTTTCTTTTTTTCGTTTCGCTTTTTTTTTTTTTCTGGGGTGTTGCTTGTGGATGAACAATCATATTACCTGCCCTTGCACTTGTATTGAATTCCACATATGGGATTTTGAAATTTGAATTGTACTTACAGTAAGTCGAAAGCTTTTGCTGGAGTCTTGTTACCTGCCCTTGAAATTTGAATAGTGATTTTTTTCCCCCCTGAGGTTTGCTTGTCTATGAACAATCTTATTACTTGCCCTTGCACTTGTGACTTATATTGATATGGGGTCTTGAATTGCATTTGCAGAAACTTGCAAGTTTTTTTGATACTGAAGTTGTACGTAGGATAAAAGTGGTGGGTTGATTGAAGTTGTGGAGATGGGTGATCATTTAGCATTGCTAGTGAATCGGTTGGTGACAGAATCCACATTACATGCTGCAATCGAGAGCAGAAATCGAGCAAAAGAGGTTGAACAAGGCGGTGAAGAGGCCGAATTGGATACAGGAGATAGTTTGGGTTCCAGAAAATTGGTAGAGTGCAGGATATGCCAGGATGAGGATTGGGATTCTACTATGGACACTCCTTGTTCTTGCTCTGGCACCTTGAAGGTTTGTCTCAACCATCTTACTATAATCATTCATTATAATAGCTACTGGCTTAATCCCATTTACTAATCCAGAAAAATCTTAGATATAAGTTGGTGAAGTATTGGAAAACGGTGTAAAATTTTGGAAAAAGTTGGGTAATATGTAATATGAATATTTTATGTCCATAGTTTTGATATTGTTTTTTCAATTTAGATTGTGATGGCTTAAAATAAAATGTCTCATCTCATTAAACCTCCTCTATGTCTTAAGCAGTAGGTAGCAAATGTTTTCTAAATCTTGGTTCAATTGGATCAGTCTCTCCAAATTGCAAAATTTAGGGGTGAGAGACTGCTTTATCTGACTCCTCCGTACCCTTCTTGGGCGGGATTTAAGAGTATTAGTTTTGGTTTTGTAATGTGAGTATTTGTCATATGATTAAGTTTTCAAAATTGTATACGTTTTGTCGATAATTTGCCAATTAATACTTACCAAGATTTATCTAACTTAAATATTTGTTTAAGAACACACCATTTGGCCCCATGATTGAAAACATTCCATATTGTTTCCTTGAATATGTTATATTGCTATAGATATACATAAATAACTTCATGTGCCTTTTTCATACATGTCTATTTATGATAATACGCAAGAATTGGTATCCATCATTGAACTTTTGCTTTTAGTGGAAGTTGTCTACTTGAGATAACCTACTAAGAAGCAAGTACACAAAATTTCTGTTATGCGTGTGGGTTATTGATGAAGATTTAATAGCTGTTTCGTGCAGTTATGGTAAAATTAACCATGTTCAGTTAATGCTTGCAGTATGCTCATCGTCGATGTGTTCAAAGATGGTGTAATGAGAAAGGCAATACTATTTGTGAAATATGCCACGAGGTTGGTGTTCCTAGAAAAAAAACTTTGCTTAGTCGAATCAATGCTTTTGTGGAGCGACTGTGATGGCTAAGACTTGAACCGTGTTGTGTTTGAATTGATAAGTTTGTGTTATGTGCAGTCATTCAAACCGGGTTATCACGCACCTCCACCACTACTAGGGTATGGCCGAATCCCGGTTAATTTCAGGTACATCTAATTATAAACACTTATTTTCAGATATGGAAGATTACAGATAGAAGATTAATGCAACTTTGGCAACCCAGAACAGAAGCGTATGCTTTGCATTTAAGGATAAGATTACTATATTTGACCCCCACGAAAATACCCTGCTTAGGCTGTACTCCTTGCGTATGAATTTTGACTTAAGTATGCATGTTTTCCCAACATATGGTGAATAATGTTTATGATTGAACAAAGTTCACGGAGTTTCTTTCAGGAGAACGTGGCAAATAAGCAGAACAGAACTAGCAGATGCCCATTTCGTGGAAACCGTTTCAACTAATGAGACTTTTATGAATTCAAACTTTGAGGAATCATCTTCAACAAGTTTTATAAGTCGGTCCTTAGTTGCAGTAATCGTATGAACTCCGCTCTTCACTTCCATTTTAAAGATCAATATGCTCTTTTCTCCATTATACTAAACCCACCTCTGTTAATATTTTTCTGAACTTCGTGCAGTTTGTTGGTCTTTTGATTCTGCGGCATACTCTCCCAATCCTGATTGGTGGCGAATCAGACTTCACCATCCCGTTATTTCTTGTAAGTATTAACAATGATTAGTACCCTGAGTGGGAAATTTGATTGCAGAGGAGCTAACTCTATATATATGCTTCTATTCTTTGCCGTTTCAGCTGGCAGCAGTGCGAATTGCTGGAGTTTTGCTGCTTGTTTATGTCACTATGGTAGCAGTTACAGGACTAAGACGTAATAGTCATAGGTACCAAGAGGTATGTACCTGGTCGTGCTTATTTTCCTTTTCTTTTTTGCAATAAGTATGAGACTGTTTTACCATAAATTTATCGTGAGATGTATGACTTTGTAATGACTCTTTATGAACTAGGGGTGACTAATAATTTATTTGGGATGACTCCGATAAATTATTATTGATATTCTTACAAAAAAAATCATTCTAGTATCAACTATTAGTCACAGTGAAATATTAAAAAGGTCACTCTGTAAGGGGCACGTCTCACTATAAGTTTACGTGAGATGGTCTCGTAGGCTCTGCTTGGAAGGAGAATTAAAAATGGGGAGTAGGAGTTCATAAGAGTAAAGGAGAGTGAGAGTATGGGAGGGTTCATAAGAGTAAGATGTTACCCCTGCTTGGGAGAACATTTAGAAAGTTCATAAGAGTAAAATATTAAATGACATATTTACCCTTTCATAATATATGTAATACAATATAATACATGTACATTAGGGTTAGGGGTATAATGGTCATTTTCTATATTATGTATGATATAATTATATTGAACACTAGCTTACACCCCAAATTGGGGTGTTAAAAAACCAAGGGTGAAGAGGTGTAAAGGAGAGTAAACCCTACTCCCTCTTACTCTCCCTTACCCTCCCTCACTCTCTTCCCAAGCAGGAGTAAAGAGGAGTATGTACCCTCCTTAACTCCTCCTAACTCCCTTTTACCCCTCTCCCAAGCAGGCCCGTACTATAATTTTGCGTTCTGTGTGCCCTCTCTTCTCCTGCTTCAGTTATTTGAATTTGGAGAAGGAAAAGGTCAAAATCCACACAAGAACGCACCGGACATGAATTGGAAACGCAAAACGACTTCTTAAATAATGCTTACCTTGGCACACTCCGTAAGGAAGGAATGAAACCTGCCATAAGATCACCAACCATTGAAGCTCCATCCACATATTAGAATGACTGACTTGCTGAGCTCTGAATCACTGCATTCATTTCCTCTACATATTCGTCTTATAACAGGAAAATTCTAATCCATCAACCTCGTCGGATGAAGAGACTGAACAGCAAAATCGAGAGCAGCATTCTCATGTCATTCAGATTCCATGAATGGTGGTCAGAACCACCACCTGCCTATGAATACTTTAGTTAATACTTTAGATCAAAATCATATGAATACAGAACAAAGCATGTATATATTATAAAGTGATGCTCCCACTTGACATGCCAGGTTGAGGAGAATGGGATTAGGGAATCATGTACAGTGTTTTCCTTTTTCTTTCTAATGTTCTTCAGTGACAAGAATTACTGGGAAAAAGCAAAAATTGTGGCTGAGGCTGTACTTAATTACTATGTTTGCGGCTTCAGACGTGCCCTTTGGCTCGTACATATCCTGGAGCACTTTTTTTTACATGGCCTCTTTCTTGTAAGTAATGAATGTAAATATTCAAGGTTTGTCAAATGTTTTCTGTGTTTTCTTTCTTGATTGCTTCTCAAATAAGCAATTTATTATTATTATTATTATTATTATTATTATTATTATTATTATTATTATTATTATTATTATTATCAGTAGTAGTAGCAACATCAACAGTTAGACCTGTCAATTCGGGCGGATGAACGGGTTACGGCTCGGACATATATCGAGTTCGGGTAAATATAGGCGGTGTATTTGGGTTTTGGGTTAACTCAACGGGTTACAATTGCGATCTCTTTCTATTTTTTCTTTTTAAAAAGTTGTCTCTAAATATTATTTATTGCAAAATGTACATTAGAAAATACAATTATCTTCTAGTAACGATAGGTTATTGTAAATGTTTCAACTTGTAAATTAGAGAAATAACAATTGAATTAATTATATTTATAGTCATGAATTCTACTGAAAAGTCACAAATTCTAAATAGAGTTGGAATTTAATAAATAAATTTCTGGGTCAACTGAACAGGTCGGATTTGACCGTTAATTTATAGGTTTTTCGGGTTTAGGTCGAGAAAATCATGTTCAAAACACAGAATTTTGGTGGAAGGGGTTGGTTCGGGTTTACGGGTTCACAAAAAAAAAAAAAAGGCAAACACAGCCCATTTAAAGACTATCTAAGATTTGGGAGAACATAGTTTTCCAGGCTATTGGAGGCACTTTCTTACTTGCTCATTGGAAATTTCTACCAATAGCTTGTATCTTATTAATGACAGCTTGAGGGACGATAGATATCTGCCCCAAGCAGCAGTGAATTGCTAACAGAACACTGTTGATCAATTCAATTCGCCTAGCATAGGTCAATTTTCCACATGACTATCCCTGAATCCTCGCAGTGATATTTTCAATAAGCAAGTGGCAATTATATATATATATATATATATATATATATATTTATTTATTTATTGTTGGGAAAATGATGTTTGAAATCGGCTTGAATCTAAATCGTTTTCTCTTTGCTTTTTAATCTTCTTGCGGTATATGTGATAAGATGGAGATTGAACTTAATAACCAAATGGTGATCTTGTTTGAATATTGCTAAGAGTCATTGACAAACACATTTTCCTTAAGAACTATTTACTATACCGTAAATGTTCCGAAGGATAAAACCTAGCGCTTAACACACTCAAGACAAACTTGTTTCTCACTTGATTCATTCTAGTATAGCTGCAGTCTATACTAGAATGAGATGATGTGATTATAGATAGAAGAAGTTGGTGCTCTCAAATGGTTTGGGCATGTCTCCTATTTATAGGAGAATTCCACCCCTAATCAAACCTTATTAATCACCACCCCTTAGTCAAAGGCATAATTAAGGTCCTCAATGAAGGATTAAGACCTTGACTTAATCAATAAATATAGCTGTTGGAATCCATATAATATCGGACTTAATATTGATATCATAAGATTATATAGCCGTTAGCATTAAAAACCATTTCTGACACTCAACACGGTCCGTGTTGAGCCCAATCTCAGTTTTTATGCCTTCTAGAGACTTGTACGATCCGTGTTGGTCTCAAAACCACCCATGTTGATCATATTCTTGATGTTTATCTTATATATGACTCTTATATTTGTTCTACATGATTCTTCATGCTATATAATCTTTTTATACTCTTGAAGTAAATTCCAAAATATATATATATATATATACCAAAAAAATAATTCCCATATATATATATATATGTGGGAATTATATATATATATATATATTTATGTATGTATACGTGTATGTATGTGTGTGTAAACTTGCCATCGTATATCATTTTTTGGTATGAGAGGAGCTACAAGCCGTTTGAAAAGGGGTCCAGATCATGCTTCATAGGAGCCACATCTATCGCTGCAGGCTATAAAGCAAAACTATGTGGCATCAATGTTTACTAACATGAAACAAAGCGTATGAGTATTTTTATATTTCAAGATTGATCGAAAATATGTAAGTGTCTAGGCATGCCTAGGGTTTTTGACTAAGGGTTCTAGTATAAAGGGATTTTGGTAATCATATTGTTTTTATCCAAACAATAGAAAAAAGGATGGTAAGAAAAATTTTCCGCCATTTTAGTAAAAGTAGTTGAAATTTCCAATTCTTTTTCCCACCTAAAATTTGTAAAATAGTTGGAAAATTAAAAGAATATGAAATGGTTGCTCAAACGGTTAGTTTTTCTAATCATTTTAAATTGGTTGGAAAAAGTGGTTGGTAATACATATATTTTTAGTAGGGGCACCTGTAAATGGGTTTTAGAAGAGACTCATGTGTGTAAAAGGAGTTTGATGTCCCACATTAGAAGATCAAAGTGAAAATACATGGTATGTAAGTCAAGTGGGTTACTTCTTTTAACACCAATTGGTTTTAACATGAAACATCACTTAACTTGTTATCATGGACCATGGTTGAAGTAGACTCCCAACTTGGATCTCTCCAACACTCTAAAATAGAGTTGTCCGTTGTTGCTCATGGAAACTACTTCTCACTGGATCTGTTCTTATGCATGTGATATGTGACCAGAAGGCCAAAGAAATATTGATTCAAACATATCAATACAGAACCTAGTTCGTGACCAAAACAAAAGCAAAAGAAGATTGGAGGGAACTTGGGTTCATGTTGTAGAGCGTCCACTAGTTGTATGATGTGCGACAAACTGGTAGAGACCTATGATTGGACCAATTGGAGTTTGCTAGGGTGTGCAGAGGCTCTATGCGGCGGAACCTAGCTACAGACAGGGACTCACGACCAGATTCTTCAGTTGCGCTGTTTCATTCACTGACATGACTTGTAAATAGAATATATCAAGTCAAGTCACTGATTAATTTCAAAAAATTGTTGGAAGGTGATCAATGTTTTAAACCAACTAGTTTGTTGTGATTCTGTGTGTTCTTGAGCAAGGTAGAAAAGCAGTAGGCGAATTTGAAGGTGATCGAAGAAGAAGGTTGAAGATAGAGAAACAGAGTTAAGAACATGGTAAGCCATCAAGTTTTTTTTTTTTTTTTGGAAAAATTAGGGTTGCTGATGATGTGTGATTGTTGAAACATAGATTTTTCTCATCCCTTATTAAGAAATTGAATCATTGATAGTGTTAATTAAGATGGAAATAGTCAATTGATGAAGAGTTGTTTGTATTTTGGTGTTTGAAATACGACATTTTTGAAGAGCTTATTTATGTTGAACCTGAGTCTCCACGATAGACAACAAAGAATGCATCCGATAAAGTGCATTTTCAACCACGTTCACACTCCCCTTCTTATGTTTAGCCATAAATTAATACTTTGAAGAAACTTAACCTGCTTTGCATGTCGGGAGTTGAGTTTGTGTTGCCCATTCAAATATTTAAGAGCCTCGTGGTCGCAATGCAACACTGTAACGCCCTGAAAATTCAATTAAAAAAATCTAGCAGTCCAACTCTTGCTCAGGCATTACTGTCGTATCTCCGATGAAATATAAGGCAATATAGTATTGAACAACCAACCATGAAATTTAATTCAAAACAACAATTGTTGCTTGACTTAAAATAACAATACTGGTCTTTCACCTTAAACTTAACATTAAAACTAAATTAACTTCAAGTCCTTCCAAATGACTCAACAACCCAATATAAACCAACTATCCATCACATCGAACTCACTTCTAGATCCCATTCTGATCTCAGAAATCTTCACCTGAAAATAAAACGTTTGCAAACATGAGATGGAAATCAATAATGTCTACCCCTAACTATCAAAACAGAGTAAATTCATTTCAGTTCATTTAAGGGAAGAAGTAAAAAAGTCAAAACATTTCATGAATAAGTTAACCCAACCAACTATAGTCCTCTTTCAACATATTTATTAAGCGTGTAGAATGTACCTTTTATCCCTTAGCAAACGAAGGTGGAGACTTCGAACACAATATTCTCAACAATATAACAATTCCAATCTCAACACAACAACATGGATGACCATCCTAGAAAAAACAACACGTGCACACACTTAATACCAAGGAAGTCACACTTATCAGGCATCTATGATCTCCTGACAACTCCCCTGCAGAACAAATGCTTATCTCTGGGAACATTGCATGAACCTGCATTTAGTCTCGTTTGAACTATTTGTCACTTTAAGACTCGACACCTTTCAAGTTCCAATCAACCAACCCAGTTTCTCAAAAGACAGCAAAACAACTCATAAAAAGGTTATCCACATTTAACCAACTCAGAAAATCATAATACAACACTCAAAACAGATAGCCAACTTTTACACAAAGTCCCCTTCGGTATTAGTGCATAGACATTACCTATAGGTCTTCTCTTCAATGTAATACTCACACACTTGAGCTCACTAACGATTCGTCTAACCTAAAAGTATAATTAGAATAATAATAATTCTCAAATTAATACGGCCTAACAGAGTTAGTATATGCAACCTTCTATCTTTAAACATTTAAGGGTTCCCAACATTTGCCCATAATAATTAACTAAAAAACTAAAAAGATATTTGTACTTAGCTGGAAATACTTAATAATAATAATAATAATAATAAGTTTCAAAATATTTTAAAATAATTAACTTGAATAATTAATAAACTACCCACTTAAAATAATAAAGGTACATACAAGTTAGTCACAGAAAATTACTAATATACCTCTGTTGATCCCTCAATATATGGTCCTATGTGCTCGAATGTTAACAGAAAATTCAAAAAATAAGCAAAATCAAAGTAAAAGTTCACGATGTAAGCACATTTAGAAACTTTCGGAGTTTTACAACATTAACCCCTCAAAAGAAGTTTCGTCCTTGAAACTCAAACTCAAACCTAACAGATTGACTAACTAAATTAACGGTGCAACTATCCCAGAATTTCATGGTTTTACAATCATTACACCCCTTAAATGAAGTTTCTTCGTCGAAACTTAAATATTATATGCCCTAACCAGTGAGTCTTTTCTTCCAGGAATTCACACCCACACCAGGAGAGGAGTCTCATGCATACCGTCATAGTATAAGATCATCACACCACCTTCCACGATAAGTAGGGATATTCTAAATGTTGTACGCTTCCAATGATATAAGCTCACAATAACTAAAACCCAGAATAACCCTCCATTTTCACTCTCAATATAACATATGATCATCCCCTGGAGGTATGGCATAAAGTCATTCTCACTTTGCAAGTCCCCAGTTTAAGCCAAACACTTATAACCAAGTCTAAACCCAACTTTAGCTTAACCATCCTCATTACCAATCTTCTAAAATCGTAAAATAAAATCACTAGGAACGCACACAACAGATAATTATTAGTACCCAAGATATTATAAGCTCCCAGTATCTCCATCTTAACAATAAACCTTTTGTTGTAGGCCCAAGGTAGCATAGAATAAGGTAGCTTCTCAATAGTTTCCATTTGTAACTCCACGTAAGACCAGAATGTCTAACTTTGTTCTAACTCAACTGTAAGGTTCGCCTTCCTTCCCATATACATTCGGGTGACATAACTTCCTCTAGATAATCCTATTACCCATATGACATTGAGGAGTTCTCACAGATAGTCCTGCACGTCGAAGAGCTAACCTGGTGCCTCAAAATTCCCATAAGCCTTAGGCTTTTCTCCTATGAAATGACCAAAAAGCTAAGCTCGATTACCTACGCTAAGAGAGAACTCTTACTATTGGAGAAGGAGACGTAAGACATAGAGGGGGAGGGGGGAGAGGGAGAGAGAGAGAGAGAGAGAGAGTATGACACTTTGGTGAGCTTGTGAGTGTTTGGCTAACGATCTAAACCCAGCTTTACCTTACCAATCCTCATTACCAATCTTCTAAAATCGTAAAATAAAATCACTAGGAATATAATGCTTACCATAGATAATTATCAGTACCCAAGATATTATAAGCTCCCAGTATCTCCATCTTAACCATATACCTTTTGCTGCAAGCCCAGGGTAATATAGAATTAGGTAGTTTCTCAACAGTTTCCATTTGTAACCTTAAGTAAAACCAGAATGTCTAACTTTGCTCTAACTCAACTAAAAGGTTCTCCTTCTTTCTTGTCATTCCGATCACAATTATGTTGACCACCACAAGATTATTTGAGAATAATATACATTCTTGTGACATGACTTCCTCTAGATAATCCTATTACCCATATGAGAATGAGGAGTTCTTGCAGATAGTCCCTCATATCAAAGTACTAACCTAGTGTGTCGAAATTCCCATGAGCCTTAGGCTTTTCTCCTATGAAATGAATAAAAAGCTAAGCTCGATTATCGAGACTAAGAGAGAACTCTTGTTATTGGGGAAAGGAGACGCAAGACACACAATATATATATATATATATATATATATATATATATATATATATATATATATATATATTACATGCATCCGGGGCATGTGCTCCAGATATTTGCGAGTGATAATCATAATAATTTGAGTGAACAATATAGTATATATGGGTGAACAATCCTAGCGTTTGGAACATGCTCCAAATGCACCTAATAGAATACATCAAATATTATTTTTGAGGATGTCAAATATGCAAAGGGAACATGATAACTTTGCTTTGGGGACAAATTAATTCTTGATGTCCTCCATGTAGACGTGATGTCTACTGGATATTCAACCATACCCTTATGCTTCTTACGTAGTACTCTTACTAATTATCTCATAGTTTTAATTAGGTCATGGGTAAATAGTCTCAATTAAAATTGACTTTTAGTATTTCATTCAATGAGGTCATGAGTAAAATAAAAAAAAAGTAGTAATTAATATGTTATTAAGATTGTAAAATAATATATAATATGAAATGAGAAAAATTTTGGTTAAAAAATGCGTAATTAGTTGATTGTTACTACGGTATACTATACTGATATAGATACAGACAATTTTATTAATAAAGCTGTGAGGTATATAGCATTCATTATAACATTCATTAAAATGTATTTTAGCATATTTCACATAGGAAATTAAAAATATATACTAGTCAACGAAATGTGCCGGATTAAGTTTAACTAATTAAACACAACATGTGACGGCTCTGATTGTATTTAATATGACTAAATTTTCAGTACCTCTTTCCCCAAAAATTTAATTTTTGTTTTTTAATAAATCTTTTACTTAAGGTTATCAGTATTTAAACATTATCAAAGCAGATTTTATACTGCCCTTCTGCAGCAGGACACATTGTCTATATTCCCTAGTTCAATCCAAGCATATGCTCTAAGATGCCAGGCCACCCAACATAAGATTTGTTTAAGTAAATAAGACATGCATTTAATAGTAAAATAAAACGTGATATAAATTTTTTTTTTTTCAACTAGAGCCTCGCCATCTTTCTCTCTTATCCACTTCTCTCTATAAAATCCTACCTTTAATTTGTTAGAGATTGCCATTTCTGTTAATGATAAACCCTAATTTGATTAATTCTATTGCAATTGTTTGTTCAATTTTAGGTTTTTACAAATAAAATTTGTATCTTCATACAAATAAAGTAGTACACATGGCTCGTGAATCGTATTCGTAGTACCCATACATATCATCAGAGTACATATTGAAATACTCCTGGGATATTGTAAATACATGAACAGGAACAACACCTCCTGATTACATATGCATGTAGCGCAAATGGGTTTAGGGTCAACGTTGTCGTAGCACCCTTTAACGGACAACCCAAACCACATGCAGGTGTAGGTACCTCGAAATATCATAAAATGACCATTCGTTCTTCCACTAAAAGATCGATCAAATGAGGTTGTTAAAGTTAAAATTTTTAACTAAGGCAAATAACAATTTTCGAAAATTTATTCTAAAACTGAATTAAACTAGAAACTTGGATTAACTTTGACAAACCCGAAAAATATAAAACATTAATCTAAAACCATTGAACCAGAAACCGATCAAATGGCTAGCCGTATAACCGGCCAATTATAGGGGTAGAGGAGTGACTGACTTGGTCAAAAATCTAAAGGCGGGGCATAATCCAGGTAGCATAATTGACGATTATAAAACTGGGCTAGGTTACCATATTATTTAATACGCACGATTTCACATTTCTATAGTTCACACAAATTAATCTAAATTTCAAGATGTAACATGAAATAAAGAATAAATACGAAAGAGGCTCGAAATTACATGACTACTATAACTTGAAGTGACTCTTGGCTGTTGAATGAAATGTCATTTGGAATTGACTAGCCCCTAGTGTATATTCTTGAGCGATGACATATGTGGGTCAGTCTTGCTTGTCCCTCTTTTGGTTAGTGGACAATGGTTATTCCCAATGTTATTATGTTAATTCACATGCAATCGATATGTTAAACTCTAAGTTCTTCAGACAACAAGTAATTCAATGCATAAACTTCTGTTATTATATATTTATCCACGAGTGTCGTCTCAATGTTGACTGGGATGAAAAAATATAATCTTAATGGTTTAGAAAAAAGAAAAAAACCTCGAAAATGATCGAATAATGGAAAATGGGTTTATAACATTGTATAACCGACCGATTATGGGCTTTGGAGAGTTTACTTTTACTTTTTTTTTTGTCAAATTCAATTCGATCGGTTACAAAAATCGTTACACAAATATTCCAACATAAAACAATCATGACTCTCTCAATCTAACCACTAATTGGACTTATTCAAGTCTTACTAAAAAACTTATAGAGTATAGTTTAAGCTCGCAAAATGGGATAAACAATGGTGATCTACGGAAAAAATGATGTTTGAAAGACTGAGCCTATAAGTGTGAGAATGACAGTTTTTTGGCTAGAAATAGAAGGTTCTTCTTGTAACAAGCTTAAACAACGGTAAAATGATGACGCTTAAGTTGATTGATTAACTAAAAATAAGAGGAGATACTAAGAAAACCAATATAAACAATAACAAATATGAAAGACACAAGAAAAATCTAAGATCTAAAGAGAGGGTTAACTATCCCTACTATAAATGTTTAATAAATATACATGTCCATACTTCGATGAAAGACACAAGTACCAACAGTGAAGAGAGGGTTGATAGTGATGTTGAAAGTTTGAAGAAAGTTGTGGATTTTTCCCTGGATAGATTAGATGAGGAGGCACACAGAGCGACGAAGATTGCCGGAATTCGGAAAATGTTACGTGATGATCAAGGGAGATAATTACATTCACCCTACCTGACATATGTGGTAATAATTTTTGCACACCCGACATTTGAGAAATAATTTTTACCCTACCTGACATTTAGTGAAAGTGTTTTTTTGTGTCAAATTCCGGTAACTTGTCATCGGAGATATAAAAATACAATAATACCCCTATATAATTATGTGAAAGTACCAAATTACCCTTAAGATTGTGATTGAAATGACAATACTGACCCTTCAATTGTTTTGTGTGGGAAAAAGGGAAAAGACTGTCGATATAAAAAAGAAATATATCATTCCACTCTTCTCACTGTCGTCTTCTATAAGGGTAAATAGGTAATTTCGTTTTTAATTGAAAATACTATGAATTAATAGCAAGGGTAAACATGTCACTTCCTATTCATTTTTTTAATACTTGTCGGAAAATCCCACAAAAAACCATAATAATATATCCTAGGTGGTTTAAATTTACGATCACTTAAATGTCAGGTAGGGTGAAAATTATTTCTTAAATGTCGGGTGTGCAAAAATTATTACCACATATGTCAGGTAGGGTCAATGTAATTATCTCATGATCAAGGGACTATAGTTAAGGCTTTCAGAGATTATATGCTGGAATAAAATAAAAAACTTGTCATGTAGGAGTTTTTTTTTTTTTGTCTTATGCGATACTTTAGTCGAGATTTTTGTTGCTGTTTTTTTTGGTTTTTTGGTTGTACCTTTAGCGGCTTTTTTTTGTTTTTTTTTTTGGTGTTCCTGTTTTTTTTTTTAGTATTTTGCTAGTTTTGTGAATATTTATAATATCTTTGTTTTTTTTAGCCTTTAATAACTAGCAAATTATTGGGAAAAAAAAAGGATACAAGTAAAATGTAGAATAGGAGGGGCAATGTGTTTGAATATTCGATTGCAATAAGTTTGCGGAGGAAACAAGTCAAGTTGAGTGGTAATGGAGCATGGAATCGCCAATTGGGGCCTCTCTCCTCCATTCAACATGAAATGTTTAATGTCAATTCAAAGGGGCTTTTTGTGTGATAAAGGAAGTAATCAAAAGTTGGTCATATTCTTCTAAAAGTGCTTTCAAATTTTAATCCCAAATTCTCCACCCTCTTACGTTTTCTGCCTTATTTTTTATAGCATCTACTGATATTGTCCTCTATCTTAAGTCCAAAAGAAAAAGAAAAAGAACAAACTAGAAATAAATAAATAAATATATTTAAATATATAAATAAATATATAGTTTATTTCTAAATTTTGTATTAGTTTTCGACGCCGGAAAATTATTTCTTTTAATTTCTAAAATTTTCTTCCTTATTCAATCTGAAAGTTTTGATTAATCAACTTTCGGATCGGATAATCAATATCAATGGATTATAAACACTTATACAATCACATTATTGTATTTCCTATGTTTATGGATTCAAAGTTGTACAAATGATATATTGTATTTCGTTTCTCAGCTAACGAGTACTAATTTACTACGAAAGAATAACGTTTAATAAGTTCAAAGTTCTAAATCAATTATATTTTAATTCTCGGATAACCGATGTTTTATACGGATTTTTCAACCCTTGATCCGTAAAAAAATTTCAAATCGGCTAACCGATCCATCGATTTCACAAATTATCCGCTAATTATCCATTTTTCCGGATCAAATCACGAATTATGTATCTTTTGGTAACCCCGAGTTAGGAGCTACAATGTTCTAGAAATCATTATCATTACCTATAATAAAAAGGACAATTTTTTGTTGTTGTTGTGAAGCTTGCTAGCTTGATTGCCCCCTAGCTTGTATTCACAGTCGAATTTACTCTTTTACTCTTGAATATAATATAATAATAAAGAACTTGTTTGCCTACCTGTCTTGTAACTTGTGTTCATACACGAATTTACTCTTTTACCTTTGAATATAATATAATAACAAAATTTATAATAAAAGGAACAGTTTTTTGTTGTTATTGTGAAACTTGCTAGCTTGGCTGCCTGCCAGCTTGTGTTCACACTCAAATTTACTCTTTTTTATCCTTGAATATAATATAATAACAAATAGCTTGTCTGCCCGCTTGTCTTGTAACTTGTGTTCACCCGCGAATTTACTCTTTTGCCCTTGAATATAGTATAATAACAAACAGTTTGTCTTGTAGTTTATGTTCACACTCAAATTTATTGTTTAGCCCACGAATACATTATAATAACAAATGACTTGCTTTGGAGCTTATATTCACATGTGAAATTACTATTTTTTTCCTTCAATACAATACTTAAGGATCCTAATATTAATTGAAAATTATGGTATTAGACCTATCAATTCAGACGAACGGGTTGACTACAAATTGTGTGTATATTTGGCAACGGCCAATCCAGATCATGTGCATTTCAGGTTCGCACAATTTTGACATTAATAACACAAGTCCTGCTTATATTCATACTTGACTATACTATTTTGTCCTACAATACAATACCTAAGGATCCCGACATCAATTGAAGATTATGTTATTAAAATATATCAATTCAAACGAACGAGTTGAATACAAATTGTGTGTATATTTGGTAATGACCAATCCAGGTCATGTGTATTTCAGGTTCGCGCAATTTTGACATTAATAATATGAGTCTGGTGTGTCTAGATTCAAGTAACACTAATAGTTTTGATAGTTTCACATCCTTGGCTCTTATCTCTTAGAGTTTAAGATAATTGGAGAGTGGGAAGGTGGGATAAAGTGGGTGGATATAATCGTGTTCGAGTATGTAAGTCACATCAATCACATCATTTAAATATATAAATTTTTAAATATATAGTCCATAATTTTTAATAAAGTATTGTGAGTCAGGCAAGTCATATCAGTCACAGTATTTAGGCAGGAAGTTTGTAATTGATGGGTATCGTATGTACCCTACATGCCTATAGTCCACTTCTAGCCTAAAACATATCGGAATTTCAAGTAAAATCTAAAAAAGATTGACAAAGCCAGAGTACACAAAACACTTGATTCAGGCGAAAGTGCTTAACAAAACATAACCAGTTAGTGTATGTAGAAGCAAACTAAAAGAAAGCTCAAACTTAACCCAATGAGCTACACAAAACACCATGTCCAAAACTCTACAAGTATCTAAGCTAAGGAGATCATTATTGGCCTCTACTGAGCTGCACACACATTACTACTACACATCCACAACCAAAACTGACATTAATCCGATAGCTAGCTAATACAGCCCTAGGTACTCAGCAACATCTGCATCATAATCATCACCACAATCACAATGACATTCCCAACTATACGAAGGTGACCCTTCGCCATCATAACTGCTCCTCCCTTGGACAAGCTCTAGCTTCGGGTACTTCTCCTGGAGGAACTTCTCCTCGAGGTCCACACCCGTGCACCCCGTCAAGTCAAGGTACTCCAGCTCAGGGCAGCCTGACAGGATCTCAAGGACGCTCTTGGTGTTGATGCGGACATAAGCCAGTTCAAGCCTCTTCAGTTTGGGCATTGTCTTGGCAATCGCGCGGGCTTCCTCGGCATGGGAATTCTTGGCGGTGGTGCTGTGCCGGTCCATGTTCCAACTCAAGGACGACAGTGATTTGGAGCTCTTGCCTATGGATCCCAGGGCTCGGGCCCCGATTTGACAACAGAAGCTCATGTCTAGGGATGTCAGTGCTGGGAACTTGTCAGCTACTTTTGCGACGATCGCATCACTGATAATGCTCCTTCGTAGTGTCAAGGTCTGAAGGTTCTCAGAACTAAACAAAAAATAGATAGAAGACAGTTAAAAGCAGAGCTAACAAACATTATACAAGCCATAATAAAGTAGAGCTTCCACAAAGTCATGAAACCAAACAGTAATTTGTCTCTGTTTAAGTAATCAGACCAAGAATACAATGTTAAAATCAATAGTTCAGGCCATCTTTCTTTCCATCAAAACTTAGAACTGGCTATGCTGGTACCTGGAGTATATATGTGTTGTAAGTTTAAGCAGACTTACAAATCTTTGGAACAATTAAATGCACAGATTTTTACAAAATGATTTGCTCCACACAAGCAAAAGTACAAGTTCATTCCAAATACAGAGTTCCAATCACATTCTTTACAGTTTTCTTTAGCTGAATGCTCCCAAATTTTATTTATATACAAATCACAAGTGAAATATGTGGACAGATAGCGGCTTAACAAATCATATCAACACTATGGTTCATGCCTAAAATCTTAAGCAATTATTTGAAAAACAAAGACCAAATTAAAAATGCATGTTAGCTCACTTAATGTATCCAACTAAAAGATCTACTAGAGAAATAAGTTGTGCACTCCACAACCGCATTTCTGCAGCAAATCAAGCACGGACAATCACAACGAACTACAAACAAGATTGTCTTGTTTAAAGGCTATATAAGGCATTAAGGGAGCTTAATGAGGTAATTGATTTAATGTTACAACTTACTATTGTGCTATGAAATGGAACACCTGGTCATTGTCGACATATGAGACGCAAAGTTTCTGAAGTAATCCACCGGTGCGAGGGAGGAGCAAAGAGAGCATCTGAGCGAGCTGATGAGGTTGGCATTTTGAGCTCCATTCATCAATGTCGATCTCTTGCCAACAATAAGGCCCCTCCACAGCCTTCCCCCATGACTTGCAAACCCCAGGAATGACCGTCAGCTTCTCCTGCAGTGTCAACTTATTGAAAATAAGACCTAATGCATCCGGTATCATCTCATCCCATTTTCGATAGTCCACTCCTTTTTTTACTTCCATCTTGTTTGCTCCCTTCAAATCGCCCCAAAACACAGTTTGTCTGTAGCATCCAAATTGCACAGAAAAGGAGAATATATAAACTTTAGCTTCCAATTTCCAACATTGCCAAAAGCAAACCCAATTTTGCTTGCTAGGAGAAAACATGGAAAAGAAGAAAAGAAGAGGAGATTTATTGAGACATTTTGTTTTATTCCATTCTAGTTTTCAAAGTTGTATACTACTATTCAACCTACATTAGCTCAGTGTAAGGCTTTATAAACAAAAATTGATCTAGCGCTTTGGAAGCAACCCAAAAACTAAAGTAAACCACCCACTAAGGCCCTGTTCGGCAAAATTAGTGTTTTAGATAGCGGATAGAGGTCTATATAACGGATAGCGGTTGACTATCCAAAAGAGAATTGCGTTCCGTAAATTTAGCGATTGAATTAACAGATTAATGTGAATTGACATAAAAGATATCAATAATTTCTAAAGATAAAATTTTCAAAGGTATTTTTTGACCAACAAATATGAAACCCTACTCCAAATGCTAAACGCTAACTTTATTAATGATTCACAAAACGCTCCTTAAAACGCTAATCGTTCTTCAAAACGCTAACTTACCAAATACTAATATTTATGCAATTAAAGTTTTGACTTGGTCAAGACGCTAAACGCTACCTCCAACGCTACTCCCGAACACAGCCTAAGAGTATTCAAATTTCTGAAGGATAAATGCCTCTTGAAACAACAGAAATCTCCTTGAAAATGAAACTGAAAAATAATACCCAACAAGCAGAATTCTTAAGCTAATAAACAAGTTTACCATGCAAGCAAAATCAAGGAGACCACAATTTCATAATCGCAATCACGTAAAGGGGTCGCAAATTTTTAATTTAGAAGAGTAAAAGAACGTTCTTTAATTTCTGCATCAGGTAGGTAATCAAAGAAACAAAATTGATCATCCCGGTAGACTTGAAAACGACGAAAACAGTGAGAGTAGAATTCAGCATCAACATGCATGCAATGGAGAGAAAAGAGAACCATATATAAACTAATAAACCCTAATCACATCGAGAAAATCAAGAGAGAATAGAGAAAATTCAACCATAAACCCTAATCCGAAAACACCAGAAAGAAACCATCTTCATTTGTAACACCAGAAAACAACGAATTGGGCACATGGTGAAATATAAAGCGATTCAAGGAACAGTTGTGTTAAAATCAAACATAGCTGATTTTGAATAAGAATGAAGGGCAAACAAAGAGAAGGGATTTCGAGTAGCAAACATACCTAAGGAATAAGGATCATGAATGAAAAGTAACCGCTACTTATCGGATGATTAAGGAGAGAGAGAGAGAGAGAGAGAGAGAGAGAGAGAAAACGTGAGTGACGAAAAGGTCGCCGATAAAGGCAGAGTGGAGTTCTAGCGCTCGTAGGAGAGTGATCAAGCCTTACAATTTTCTTCTAACCAAAGGTTGAGTTTTCAATCATTTTCCGAATCATTGTCCTTTCCAAAAATAATTCTCCAATCCTTTCATAATACTAATCTCTCCATTCCTCAACGTCTGTCACTTTAATCAATTTTATATTTTTCACTCTGTCACTTTACAATTTCAATGCAATATTCATGACAGTTTTTTAAATTTACCTATAATTTTTGTAATTCTCAATACAATTATATAACTAAAATAGAAATTTAACTCCTACATTTACCATTTTCAATACAATTATCATTCCTAATACTATTTTCTAAAAATCTTCCCAAAACTTCTAAGTGACAATTATTAAGGAATGGAGGGAGTACCTCCGTCCCAAAATATTTGTTCATTCGCCTAATTCGAGAACATCAATGTATATTGGAAATTGATGTGAAAAGTTTTAAATTTGCCCAAACTACTCCTATTTTAATTGAAGATCATATTTGTTGGAATTGTATAAAATGATAAATGAATTTATTAATTAGGGGTGGAAAAGGAATTACTGTTGTTGAGATTGTAAATGAGTCAAATATTTTGAGACAAAAAAGTTAGGTAAGAGTTTAAGTATTTTGAGAGGGAGGTACCAAACAATAATAATTAATGATATAAAATTACATTTAATTTTTAACTGAAGATATTATCATAAAACTATAATACTTTAATTATTGATAAAATAAAATGTGACACTAAATGTACCTGTGTAGTAGTGGAAATATTTCTTTTTTCAAGATATTTTTCTTTTTATCCCAGAATAGTTATTTAAATAAATTACCTATAATTCCATATGATTTGAGAAATATTCAATTTCACTATATAAACATATTCCTCTAAAAGAACTACTATTCTGTAAACATAAATTATATAGTACATACCTACACTATTAATTGCCTACCTAGGTCATCTAAACTGCAAATTATTGTATGCTACTGGAGTATGTGCTCCATGAAATGACATGGCATCCATGTCAGATTTTAGTAACTACTTGTCGGTTACCAATGTCAGTTAAACTGAATTGTTCACTGAAGATAACATCATTGTTCACCATACGATGTTAAATAAATTGAGTTGGATTGTTCACTCACTTCAACTGCATTGTTCATTTATTTCAACTGCGTTGTTCATTTACTTCAACTATATTGTTTATTGAACTTGTTCCACATAGTTTACTCTAAGAAAAATTTAGATTGTTCATCATAACTTGTTTGCTCACTTGAAAGATTAAGATCGTTTACTCATGAAATCAATTTATAATATATAATCTTCTTATGTGACAAAATTTCTGTCATTAGAACTCATCGAATAACATGTACTTAAATTTGTAGGAGTGAATGACTAAACAATGAATTAGTAAATAATGACATGATGAACAATGGAAATATCTTCAATGAACAACCACTAGTTACATGATGAACAATTATAACATATTTAGTGAGCAATCTCAACATATCTAGTGAACAATCTCGATATACAGGGTGAACAATCTCAACATATGTAATGAACTAGCCTATCTGGTTATGAGTGAACAAAGACTCTTTTATAGATGAACAATGTCATATGCCACCTAAGATCCGGAGCACATGTTCTAGGAGCATATAATACATATTGCATCTAAACAGAATTTGGATAAAGATAGGTTATCAACTAATAAATTTATGAAAATTTATGCAATATATATTAATAAATTTCTTTTTTAAAATTTAATTCTTTGAAGGATTTCTTCCTCATTCCAAATTTCTCTATGATTAATTAAACAAAGAATTAAGCTACTCAACCGATAAAAATAAAATTTTTGTCACTCCATGATTAAATTCATTGAATCGCACACAATCATCCCAGCCTCTATAGGTATAAATTTTAAGAAATCTCTCCTAGTTCCTCCCCTTTGGCTTATGTCAACATACATTTTTGGAATATTTTTAAGGAAAAAATATATTTTTGGAACAAAACCTTTTCATTCCAAAAAAAGATTGCAGTAAACAAATTTTCTTATTCGTTTAATTCAAATGCAAATGCTAGAAATCAAAAGTAGTTCATGCACTCTCACTACAATTTCATGTCATGTCATGTCTATATATATTAGCAACAATACCTTTCTTACAAACGGGTCTTTAATTCAATTTGTTTTTATTATCATTTAAATAGAACTTGATTTATCATAAAAATATTATTTTTTAATATAATTTTATAAACTTCAATATTTTCTCTATTTGTATTTATTTGTCTAATTAATTCACTTTTTATTCTTAATTATTTATCATTTTACATTCCTAACGTAATTTTTATTAGTACTATATCTATATTATATATTCATCTCTCCTGAATTGAATCATAATTTATTATTTATCAATTTTGGTCTCTATCTTTGTTAGTTATTTTAATTTCTCCCTAAGTCCTTCAAAGTGACAAAGAAAAAAATGATAGAAAGAGTAGTCAATTCAAAAAAAAATGAGGTCTAATAGTTGAGCACCTAAAAAAACTTTTTTTAAAATGAATTAGACCATGGTAAGTAATTTTTCAGAAGAAATTAATATATATCAAAATTAAATTCGTGTGAACAATAAATATAAGTATTTACTTGAATTTATATAAAATACAAATGGTTCGTAGTTTTATAAAGTAAAGATAGGCAATTACCTTAGGCTCGGAGAAATACACATGTTCAGTGATGCATCGTCATAAATTTGTGATATTATTATTATTATTATTATTATTATTATTATTATTATTATTATTATTATTATTTTTGGAGCAAGGAAACAGAGTACAACAAAGAAAAACTACGTCAAGGAAGCGATTGTCTGCACGCCAACTTGGCAAGTGTGTGAGCTTCCTTAACAAACGATCTCGGGACCTTAGAATAATTAAAATGCAGAAGCGAAGACTTGCAAAACAAAATGATATTCGCACAATGTGGCCGACAACTCAGGGCTCCTTTGAAAAGTTGAACGACTTCCGTCGAGTCTATGGATTTGGAAATGTTGAGAATCTTTAATTGAGTTGCTCGTTGCAGGGCATTTACAACAGTAGCTAACTCCAATTGGAGAGCAGATAAGCCTAAGAAAGGTTGCCCTTTTTGCTCCACAATCCGACTACGCTTCTTGAGAATCCACCCAATTCCGCCCCTAAGAGAAGACGAGTGCCAAGTGCCATCACAGAAAAATTCACCTTCAACAGTTTGAATAGAGTCAGTGATCCATTCAAAATCTGTCATGGTTCGGTTGTTGTTCTCCTCGGCAGGGGCAAACAGAGTCTGCCCATCTTGCTTGATCGTCAGTCCTCCTCTCTTGAGGAGACTGAGTTCTGCTTGTATCCATTTAGGGATTTCCCCTGGTTAGATCCATTCATTGTTAATAGTGATTTGGTTCCTAACGATCCAGATGAACCAATAGGTGGCCATGAATTCTTGCACCAGAGGCATTCCAAAGTCCTTCTGTTTCTAGAGAAAATTCGGCCAGTTTTTGATCCATGTATTAACACGAAGATTCCCATGGTTTATATCACGAATACCCAAGGTAGTAGCAAACCAGATATGTTTAGACCAAATGTAGTCTCTGAATAGGTGGGACCTATTCTCTTGAGCTTGTTTGCATAAGGAGCACATAATCCGCTTCCGGATCCCACTTCCTCCTTTTCTATTTTAGTGGAAGATCATCTTAGATAATCTTTCAAATGAGCATCTTCCACTTGGCTGGGACTTTCGTAGCCCAGAATTTCCCCCAGAACTTTTGTAGTTGTGTTGCTCTATGTGGAGCGAGACTAGCTGCAAGTCACTGTTAGAACACCAAAGAAAATAATAGGTTGAATTGGTGGAAAACTTACCATCTCGAGTTGGTCCCCAGTACACTTCATCATCACCATCAGTTTCTTGCACAGGCTGGGCAAAGATTGCTTTTGCCGAGTCTTCAATAAATTGGTCATCAATGAGACCTACATTCCATCTCCTTGGATTATGCAGCAACAACTCACTTACCTTCTTCCCTTCCCAATCAACCCGCGAAACCCCAGGCTTGAGAACAACCACACCTTTCCCAGTCCAATCACCATCCAGAACGCATGTGCGTTGGCCATTGCCAATTCTAGTCCGGAGCTGGGACTTGACTTTTGAGATCGCCTTATACATGTTTCTCCAGCTCCATGAGCTGGTCAAAGGGAGGACAGACGTCTCAGTGATGGGAGAGTGCCCATTGTATCTGGCTGTGTACATTTTACCCATTCGGCTACTAGGTTTCTTCATCAAACGCCAAGCTTGCTTGGAAAGCATTGCGTCATTGCATCATTCACCCATTTAGTCTTCCTCATCCCAAGGCCCCCCACCCCTTTAGGAGCAAACAGTTTATCCTTTGAAGCCCAGTGCTTTCCCTGATCGCCACCACTTGTCCACCAGAAGAATCTAGTCATAATCGAATCCATCTTTCTCGCTATTTTATCCGAAATCGTATAGATTGCAAGGAGGTGGCTGTGTAGTGCCGAAAGAACGGAGTTGATGAGGACCAATCGACCTGTTGGTGATAAGAGAGATGCCTTCCAACTCTGCAGTCTTTTATCTATGATATCCAGTTGAAACCCAAACTGGGAGGTTTTGTTTATGCCTACCACAAGGGGAATACCCAAATATTTGTCAAACACCTCTTCAATATCATACCCAAAAATAACAGAGATCCCTTGTCGATCATCATCACTGGCATTTGGGGAGATCATTATTCGTGATTTCTGGATGTTGATGATTTGTCCAGACGCAGTGCAGAACTTATCAATACTAGCTTTGAGGTTGAGGCAATGGTTGGCCCGTAGGTCGGTGAAGAAGATGGAGTCATCCGTAAAGAACATGTTGTTGATTTCTGGGCTACCTCTTGCCACGCTGATACCTTTGATATGCCTCTTTTGTCGTTCCTTATTGAGGAAAACTCCCAGAACATCCAGACAGAGAATGAAAAGATAGGGAGAGAGGGGGTCACCTTGCCTGAGCCCTGCTTCTGGTTGAAACGGCGGGGAAGGGCAGCCATTTACAAGGATTGAGTATCGAACAGTCGTAACACATTCTATAATCAGGCGGATCCAATGGCTAGGAAATCCTAGCTTGGATAAAACATACCTCAGGAAGTCCCACTGTATTCTATCATATGCTTTATTCATGTCCACCTTGATAGTTGCCAGCTTCGACCCCTGTTTACGAATTTTGATTGTGTGTAGTACTTCATAGGCAATTAGACAACTATCCCCAATAAGCCTTCCTTGTATGAAAGCGTTTTGGTCCTCATCAATCAAATTTTACAGAATAGGTCGAAGCCTATTTACCAGACAGCCGGAGAAAAGCTTATACATGACATTGCAGAGACTGATTGGTTTGAAATCCGTAATGTGAAGGGGGTTTTTGTGTTTCAGAATTAAGGTAAGGTACGTGAGATTCAGCTCCTTGAGGATAACCCCAGAGTTTAACATTTGGAGGATAGCCTCGGTGACTTCCCCTCCGATGGCCAACCACGTCTTCTGGAAGAAACAAGCTGGTAATCCATCCGACCCAGGGGCCTTCAAACCACCTATATGGTCTAAGACTCTCTTGACTTCCGTCACAAAAAAGGGTCTATTAAGAGCTTCAATGTCCCGGGCTGAGAGTCGTTTGTTGAATTCACTAAACACCTTCCTATTAGCTCGTTCCCTGAGGATAGAATTTCCAGTAGGCTTGCTGAATAATTCTCGAAAATGTGAAATAGTCGCTCCCATTATAATGTCAACATCAGTAGACCAGCCAATACCATGAACATTCAGTCCTTTGATTCGTGTATAGACTTGCCTCTGTTGGAACTGTATGAAGAAAAGCTTGGATACTGAGTCACCTTGCCCTAGCCAGCGGGCTTTGGATCTCTGGGCCCAGTAAAGCTCAGCAAGATAAAGTACTTCCTCCGTTGCACATTGTTTTTACTAAACGCCTTGAGTGCCGGCGTGCCCAGGCCCAAGTCATTGAGAATTAAGGGCCTGGTTATGGATGGATGGATCTTGTATTACATCCACTTGACAAGCTGAGTCTTGTGCCACTGTTGTAGGCTATCGTTACTTGGAGCTGCATTTTTGGCCTTCCAATCCAAGGTCCACTGTTTGCAGCGCATTCTCAAGAGATGTAGGCCTTGAACCACGTCAAACACACTTCCTTGTCTCCTGCTTCCTGCAGCCCAAACCGACTCAAGAATATCCAACAGTTCTTGGATACAAATAGCCCATGCCTCCACTCTGTAGCTCTTAGACCTTTTCCTTTGGAGGCCCACTCCCGTGGAGAAGATAATAGGCCCATGATCAGAAAAAAGGATTGGTAAGTTGGTGATTTGGGCATGGGGGAATTGTCTAAATCCTTTTTGGTTACAATAACCTCTATCAAGAGTCTCGAAAATTGCCTGCGGACCTTACCTGCGATTCGTTCAAGTATGGCAAACCCCAGTGGCCGGAATATCCACAAGCAAAAGGCTATGTTTCCAAAGTTGAAAATTATCCCTCCCCTATATTTGTGATGACCCTCCAAATTTTTAATCAAGATATTCAACTTGATTAAAGTCACCCAAAAGAAGGATAACTGGGCCATTAATGTTAGCACAAACAGAACTAATCTCGCCCCAGATTACTTGTCGATGTTGCAGCTCCAGATGACCATACACAAAGCAGTTAAACAACGAAGAACTGCCAATTTCATTAACCTCACATAACACAACATTCGAAGACACATACAAAGCAGACATACTAACATCTAGCTTACAAAGCACCACCATTCCCCCACTACGACCAGAAGAACTTGACCCAGCTACGAAGGACAATTTAAGACACGCTAATTTGTTAAGAACAGACTCCACCGATGTTTTACATTCCATGAGACACACTACAACAGGGTTAAAATTGCGAAGGATCCATTTTAGCTAGGGAACTACAGAGGTCTTTGCATCTCCTAGTCCACTGCAGTTCCACACGCAGGCATTCATGGATTGGGTCGGGGTCCTTTACGGACGGCCCCCATCGCCTTAGTGTCTGTATCGTCCTGTTCCCACTGTCCTCCTTCTGCTGGTTTCGTTGAGTGCCCCTGCGCCTCCTCCATCTTCCTCCTTAAAGCCTCGCTTGTAATCCACAGCTTGTCCAATTATGCTTGCTTGGCTCTCTTGGCCAGAGTTGATTAAATCCCTCATTTAGCAATGTCGTTTTTCCTGCCACCTTCAGTGTAAAGCTTTGGTAAAGAAGTAGCTTTACGCTTAAGGTTGAGGAAGGGTTTCAATCCTTCAGTCATGGTAGTGGGGATATTAAGGCTCGGAGATCGCTTGATACTCAGCTTCTGGCGCTTCTTACTGTTGCTACTCCCTTCCTCTCCAAGCTCCCTTGTTGCGCTCCCCCCTTCCAGGCCTCTTGCTCGTCGTCTGCCTTCTGCTCTATCTCCATAACGATATCTTCCTCTTCATTCGCATTAAATCTCATTTGCATTTTCATGTTTTTCCCACCTCCTTCCAGGCCTCTTTCCTGGGTGGTCTGTTCCATACAGACCTCAAGCTCTATCGCTTTCCCTTTGTGAGAATCCCCCACCATAGTAGAACTCCCCCTAGCTGCAAGCAGTGCACTTTGACTAGATCCTTCCGGACGACCGAGAGACAAATTTAGGTTTAGCCCTTGTCCATCCCCATCTGTGGTATTAATAGGCAGGGAGCTCCTTAAGTTGTCCCTTTCAAACTCCGGAAAACAAGAACTAGCAGGCTTTGTCGTAACCTCGGGAGGCGAATCGACGACTATTTGGCACTCTGGGGATAGCCCTAGGCAGGTTGCTTTAGGCTTCCAAAAAAGAGAGTTAAGAGAAAGGGAGGTGTTGACTTGCTGCAAATAGGCCCCCTGATGACTTGAGCTTATCCAATTTTGACGTTGCACAAAAGGGGGGAAAGTGTCAAAGATGGGCCCACCCATGCAGACTCCTTTTCCACTCATCCCTTGCCCCAAAATTTCTTCCGGTCCAGGGGCCACCATATGAAAACTTTTCCTTGTTTCAGTAACTTTGCGTCTGACACCATGTTGTTAAAATCGCGATCCGGATCGGTGGATCGTATGATCCTAAGATCCAAATTTTCCCCAGCGATCTGGATCGCGTTAGGATCGCCCAGTAGTTAGACTCGGACCAGGATCGTTCCAGGATCGTACAAACTCATAGGATCGTACGATCCTGAACGATCCATCGATCCTAGTTGATGTGCATTGAATGGGCCACTTTTTGGTTGGGTATCTTAAATGGGCGTGTGGGCTTCCATATTTCTTTCTCTAGCAGCCCAAGTTGCCCAACCCACGTTACCCACCTGACTTAGCTTGCTTTTTTTTAAAAAAAAACATTGAAATTGAATAATTATTGAAAGAATTGAGATCTTGGAGTCTCAATGTTTAGGTTTTCACTCCAGTCTTAAACTCTTCACGCAACTCCTGCCTTCTGCTCCTGCTCTTCACAGACTCGTTGCTGCTGCTGGTTGCTCGCATTCTTGCTTTCATTGGCGATGGCCGCCGCTCTGTTGCCAGTTCTTTGGTCGCTCACCGGTGCAGTCGTTGGTCGATCTTTGTTTCTCGGTGGAGTTACTACTGTTGCTCGCTGGAGTCGCTGCTGCTGCTCGGCGCTCGCTGCTCGTGACTCATGAGTCCCAGACTCAGCAGTACAAAGTAAGTTTTTTTAAATCAATTACTTAACTAGATTATGTGTTTTGTCATTTTAGAAGTTGCAGATTGTAGTCTTTAAGAAGTTGGATGAAATGTATGTTGTCATTTTGTGTAATTAAAATGAACAATAAATGTGATAGTGTGAATCGTGTGATACTGTGATGCACTGATGCTGTGAGTTGTTATGTTTGATTGCTTGAATTCATCTTGTTTGGATGTGTATAGTACTATGGTAATTAAAATGAATCTTGAACTTGGAATCGTTATAGGAATCAATTGGATGAATAATAATTGTAATTGGAGACTTGGACAAAATGGTGATACTTCCTCTTATCAAAGGACAGATCCAAGTTTATTAAATTGAATGCTTCCTGTTTGGACTTTGGATGTGTATGGTACTATGTTGTGAATTGTAATTGTTGTTGGAATCAATTGGATGAATAATAATTGTAATTGGAGACTTGGATAAAATGAATATTAATTGTAATTGGATAAAATGAAAGATAAATGTGTATGGTAACATGGTTTTGTGTGTTTGGTCAGGTATGGCTTCTTGTTATGGCTCTAAGAAGACTAAGAGCAAGAGTAAAATAACATATGGTCAAGATTATCATTGAAAACAAATTCTCGTTTATGTTTAATTTTGTATCTTGGTAAGCTAAATAATATGTAATGATCAAGATTATCGACTGAAGTAAGGGGTAGATGCTTATAACGCTGAAAGTGAGGCTATTTATTGACGAATCTGCTAAAATTATGTTGATTTAAACCTTTTTAAGTGTGAAAATGAATTTATAGATGGAAAAATTGCTTTGTACGTAGACTCTTACGATCCTTCGATCCGATCCTCAGAAGCCCTCATCGATCCTAACTAGAATCCCGATCCTAACAACCTTGGTCTGACATCAAAAAAAGCTCCTCCTTTACTTATATCGCCCAATTTTAAATGCGGTAAACTGTTGTCTCTTTGCCTGACATCATGCATCATCACGCTACTCTCATGCAGGGCATGCATAGGGCGTTTAGCTGGTTTACCTTCCCCAACATTTGCTTTCCTTTTCCGATCAAGAAGGTCTGGTACCGGAACTATCACCACAGGTCCCCGAGTGGGAACTACCTGGGGTACAGTTTTAGCTTGGTGCCCTGCCGATGCTTGGCCATCCACAGCAACTCCAACTGGATATAACGGCTGACCTCCATGGAGTCTTGTGGTGAGGAACGGTTCGATAGGCGAGAAAGCAACTTCCGGTTGGAATACATCTGATCCTCATAAGAACTCACTTGATATCCCTTCCTTTCCCAACTGTGGAATATTTGGGCTATCCCCCTTGCTGCTTCAGAATTGGATTTCTTGCATTCTCCAATCTGATGCCCAACCCTCCCACACTTTTTACAGAAAATAAAGATGCCTTCGTACCTAAATCTTACACACGAGGGAAGGGTCCTTTGGAACTTCACAAAAGCACCTGGCACCAAAGGGTTGTTGAGGTTGAGTGTTCGGTCTCATTTCGAGTCGAATTGATATCGTTAATCAAGGGTTTTTGTTTGTTTTAATCCCCTATTTATGAACAAGTTATGATGATTTTGTGTTTTTGTAGGATAATCAAAAGTTAGAAGGAAAAAGGAGACAAAAAGGCAAAAATGTGTCAAAACCCAGTTGGTAGCACCCATTACCTCAGGGCGTAATGCCCATTACCAGAAGTTCAGAAAAAGGGAGAAAAAGTCGAGAAGCGTCACGCTTGTGACGATTAAGTGTAATGCCTGTGGCAAGCTACGGCAAATCCAACAATTGTCTTCCGTCAATTTCGTCACGCCCGTGACAATTAGGCGTAATGCCCGTGACAAGCTATGGCAAATCAACAAATATTTTTCGTCAGTTTTGTCACGCCTGTGACGACCTGTCGTAATGCCCGTGACAAAACTGGCGAGCGGAAAATGAAATTAGACGCGCGGCAGCTGCTAGGGTTTTGGGGGAGGGGTTTATTATTTTCTTTTCCCTAATTCTTTTCTATATAAACCATATTATATTTCATTAGTTAGAATTAGTTTTAGTTTTACTTAGGTTTAGAATGAATTTCCTTAAGTTTTTCTTTAGTTCTCGATTGTAATTGAATCTTTCTATATTAATGAAATTCTCTTCTTCAGGTTCTGTGTTCTTTCGGTTGTTTTTCCGTTTTCTAGTATAGCCACACCAAATTCCTAATTTTTAGTGAAGCGGAGGATTAAGGTTCCTCGAATTCTCCCCTCATGTGAGGATTCGAGCAGTCTTAGTAATTCAAATCACGCTTTTTCTTGTTTGTTCGGGAGAAGATTCGTGATTCGAGATTCAAGATTCAAGATTTCAAGATTTCAAGATTCAAGATTAGTATAATGAATGCTAGGTATAATTCCTTTCCCTTAATTTCAGTATTAAATTCAAATTTTTTTTTTACATTCTTCGTTCTTGAGTGTTTTTAATGGCTTTCTTGATTATGTTCTTGATTTCTTGTTTTCTAGTTTAGTTTCTTTAATTAGGTTTTGATTTCTTGTTCTTGTTTTCAATTCTTTCTAAGTTTAGTTTAATTCTTATTTACTGTTTTCCGCAATTTGAAACCTTACCAAACCAATTTCCTGATAACCTAACACACCATCCCTGAGGTACGACAACCTTACTTTAAACCCCTAATTACCACAACCGAACAATGGCGCCGTTGCCGGGGATGACGTTATTTGGTAGATTAGGTTATTGGTTTGTGTGTATATAATTTATTGCTTTTTTAATTTTTTTTTAAAGAAAAATGTAGTTACAAAAATTGAAAAAAATATATAAAATTAAAAAATTAAAAAAAGAGTTATGACTGATGTTAGGGTTCCACAATTTGAGCAAGAAATATTTTGCTAGATTACAAGATTATGTTGCTCAATGTGAATCATATGGTATCTCTCATGATACCCTAGATATCTTGGGTATTGTGTATGAGGGTATAAATTATGAAACTCGTAATCTCTTAGAATATTATGGGTTTTCTAATTTAGGAGAAGATCAGGCATTAGAATTTCTTGAATGGTTGTCTAGGGATACTTATGAATCTGAACAACAAAATTCTCCCTTTGACCCCCACATTTCAAATTTTGCACCACCCTCTGAGACTTTAGCCATGCCATATCATGAATACCCCCAAAATCTAAATGGTCAATCTAGTGGTGGGGAGTATTTTTCGGAGACCTTAACTAAACAATCATGTGGTTATCCCTTGTGAACCGTGTTGGGCTTGGACCCGAGCTTCCTTGCCCGGTTTTGTGAAAAGAGACTCGAGGGATAGAAACCCAACCCGGCAATCTCGAACAAAACCCACCCGACCTTTAGCATTCACGAATCGATACATCTTTGTAAAGGGTGGGGTGATGAGTGTCACGATGGAATGGCTTAGGCAAGTTGCACATTGGACGAGCTTGGAGAGGCTCGGGACTTGCTTCCGACCCGGAAGCCTCGGGACTGGGCTGGGTCGTCCCGGGAATGAAGAGTGTCAAGGCTCGGAAGGACCCAAGGACCTGAAAAGTCGAGGCAGAATAAGCGCCGGCAAGCAGCAACATGGCTCGACCGAGTCATCCAGAAGCCACGCTCGCGTCCAATTGCTGCCCAGAGGGTCGCGCCCACGAGCCCCCAGGTCGCGCCCGCGACCTGCCTTTCAATGGACAGCCACGACCGAGCCACCAGGAGCCACGCCCGCGCCCAGTTCCTGCCAAGAGGGTCGCGCCCGCGAGCCTCCATGTCGCGCCTGCGACACCTGCGACAAATGGTGGCCGCAACCGAGTCGCCAGGAGACACGCTCGAGTCAGACGGACGTCGCGCCCGCGACGTCCTAGGTCGCGCCTGCGACCCCTCTGGGCCAGCGACAGGCCATGGCGGACAGGGAGCTGACTCGCCCGCGCCACCCTGTGGCTCGCCCGTGCCTTACTTCTGCGACGAACGCGCTGTTTCGTAATTTTGTTCTGTTTTTAACCTAATTTCCTGTTTAGTATAAATACGTTGTTTAGCACCCTTTTCTAGGTAGCTTTTGATGATTATGAACATGCTATTGCATTGGTTAGGGCTTCCCTAAGTTTTCTCTCAAAATCTAGATTACTTTATCCAATCTTTTGGTGGTGTTTCTAGTCATTCCTTTATTGATCATTTGGTGGATGTCTCCTTTATGATGGTCATGGTGGGGTGTTAGGCTTTGGTGGTGGATTACCTTTATCCAAGGTTATATCCAATCCCATTTGGTGTTCAAGGTTATTGATATTGGTTGATTTTGGTTATTATTCTTGTTATTGCTCAAGTTCAAGGCTATTGTTGAGGAGTTCAAGCATGGGTAATTGAGATGTTCATCTTTCTCCCCCTTATTCTGTTGTTCATGGATTTCTCTCCTCTGTTCTACAACAACTCAAGCTAAGTCTTCAATATCTCCCACCGCGCCACGCTCCACGTTGTATTTTGATGATCAATCATATGGTAGGGAATATGCAGAAAACTCTTATGATTCTCCCCAACGCGATGTTGTTGAGTCTCATCCTTTGTGGTCACATTGTGATTCTCCGAACCATGATTCTGACTCTTGTTTTCAACCTAAAGTGGATGAATTGTGTGCAAAAATGGCGGAGTACATGCGTGAATTCTTACATGAGACTAAACCTAGGGTAGAAACTTCTTCTTCACCAGTGGTTGATTCGATAGTTGAAGTAGAATATTCATCACCATTGAGTCCTGAATTGCATGATAATTCTCTTTTGTATGATTCTGATGAGGATGATGCCTATTTTAACAGACCCAGCTTTGCATGTATTGAGCTTAGCAATTCCTTAGCTCTAGCCACACCTAGAGAGCATGAGAAAGTTGTTGATTTTGTGTATGATGATGTAGTACTTGATGAAAACATGTTAGATTATGAACCATTGTCCACACTGTTATCCATGCTTTTATGTGAAGAGAAGGTTGAATCCACTGAATGCCATGATACCTGTGATGATCTTGTTGAGAATGTGTGCTTGATACTGAATTATTCACTTTCATTAAGAATCATTGTATTAATGAGGCATTATCTACCCTTTCCTGTGAATCTATTGAAAATAATGTGAAATCTTGTGATAATGAACTTGAGTCTTTGGGAATTGATCCTAAGTGTTTGAACTTGGTTTGTGACAATGATATTTTTTATGGTAATATGCTTTATGAGTCGTTGTTTGCATCCAAGTCTTTGCATGAGAAGGTTAAGGAGTGTATTGTATTGCCCTCTCCTGTTGATTTGCATACTCAATCTCCATTTACAAGTCAATGGGATAATTCATTTGTCATGTCTCCATTTATAGTGCCTAGGAAAGTTGTGTAGATCCTTGTAATTCGTCATTTCTCTAACTTTTCTAAGGCTTTTGATAAACTGTTGAGAGCACTAACGTTTGCTGATGGAATTTTGAGATTGTGCTCTTATGTTCACAACTCTGAGATGCATTCAAGGATGCATGACTTGTTACTACGGGCATTGAATGGTTCTGAGATGGTGCCCGACATCTTGAGGTGAGATGGAGTGGCTGATGCTCCATAGGTGGTTTCATTTTTTTTTCTAAAAAGATTTCATTGTTTGGGTATACTCAGTACTCAACTAGGTAATATCCTTCCTTTTCTTTTTAATACAGTTAGTGAGTTGGTTTTCTTTTCTTCTTTTGTTTTGGTGTGTTCTTAATCTCTTTCGGGTGCTTGCTTATCTTTATTTCTATTTCCAATGAGGACATTGTTGGCCTTTTTGTGTGGGAGTGGGGGTGGCATACATGTCGGTTTGTGTTTTTCCTTTTCATTTGAGTGCTTTCTCTTTTGTATGGTGTCGCCTTATTCACAATGAGGACATTGTAGAGTTTTTGTGTGGGAGTGGGGTGGCACAAGTGCCTTACTAATTTTTGGAGAGAAACAACTTCAGTTATCAATGAAATTAGGCGAAATTTTTAAAAATTTTATCATTTAGGATTAGCATGTCCGGAACACCGTCAGTGATGATTTGTAAACCGATTAGACTTTCAGTTTGTCTTGCTTCACCTTGAAGAGTTTGGTTGAGAACTTAAAAATTTTTGAAACTGAATTTGCAAATCTTCTGTATTTGAGTCAAGTAATGAATAGTGTGTTTAACTGCTTTGAGTATCTTAGTAAGTGTAAATATGTGTGCCACAAATCTTTGAGCTAGGTTTAGTTGAATTAGCCCTATCCTGTGAGTCCACATAGCCTAAGAGTATGAATTGACCACTTTTATCAATTCTTTTATTTCCTGAGTGACTCCACCACTAGTTGCACCTCTAGAACTTGTTTTGCATCTTGCTTGAGACTGCATCTTTGCATCACATATTGTGACAATATGATTGAGGCATTCTTTTCTTTATTAATTAAACTACATAACCAAACAGTCTCCCTAACAATATTATTACTGTTTTTTAGCCCGCCCTAGCCTTTGATTACCTTTCTTTTTGTAATGAAACCCTGACAATACAAGTCATGACCTTTATTAATTCCTACCCTATGCCTTGCTTGGATGTGTGAGAATTCATTATTTCGGGAGCGAAAATTGGTTCGGTGTTGCTGTGAATGGAATTGAGATATTGGGGGTGTAGTTTTGATTTTAATTGAATTGGGGCACATTACATATCCCAATTATTATGAGTTAGCCAATTGGTTATAATGTTCTTTTGACATATATTGAGGTCAAAGCTATATTTTATGTTTTTCTTCTCCCTTGAGCACCCACAAAAAAAATAGAAGTAGAAAAATAGAATCAAAAAAAAGAAAAAGAAAAAGAAAAAGAGAAAAGGGTAATTAGGGAGATTCAATTGAAAGTTCTGAAAGTCTTTGACCCATCTGAAGAAATTTGATGAGGTGTTCGATATTAATGAGGGAGAATTGAGTTCCTTGCTCAAATTTAGCAAGAAGGTGAGTTGAGATTGATATTTTTTTTTTTTTTTGAATATCAATCCAAGCATTGCTCTTTAAACTCCTCATACCCAAATATTACAACTCATTTCCCCTAACCTAAGCCTCATTAGAACCCTAAAAAGTCCTCTTGATTGTCACTTGTGTATTTGCATACTAGCAGTGGAGAGCGAGATTCTTACAAAGTCTTTGGTAGATTGTTTCTTTTGATCTGAGTATGAGAAAAAACAACATACACATTCAAATTTGAGTGTTTGAGCGTTCAATTTTTATTCTAAAGTGAGGTTTGCTCTTTTGACTGGCCTACGTCCATAACCAACCGCGCATATTTGCATTCATCTTAAGTCTGTTGGCGGTTTTTCGCATCTAAAATACTTGTTCTCTCTACTTAATTTTGAAAACTTCATTATATCTATATTACACTGATTTTGTTCTCTTCCAGATTGATCTTGGTATGCGCTTGATGGATTGATGTGTTTGATTGGTTAGCCTGAGGGGTGTTTGATTGTATTTGTAACCTTAACACTAACCCTTTTTATTTCTTTTATTTCTTCTTTTTCCTTTTTCTTTCTTGAGTCTTTTCCTTTTTAATTTGAGTCTTCTTTTTCTTTTCTTTTTTTTGGGCTTTTGTGGGTATAATTGTTATAAACCCTCACGAGACCTTCGTCGTCCACTTGGGCTGCCAAGGGGTTTAAAGGGCTTGTTGCATATGCTAAATGCAAACGTGATTCCTACGAAAGTGAGTTAGGGTAGCTAGTTTCTTTTTCTTCTTTGTTTTAGTTTGCTCGGGGCGAGTAAACCTTTGTGTGGGAGTGTTGTTCACTCTCATTTAGAGTCGAATTGATACCTTTAAACAAGGATTTTTGCTTGTTTTAATCCCCTATTTATGAATAAATTATGATGATTTTGTGTTTTTGTAGGATAATCAAAAGTTAGAAGGAAAAAGGAGACAAAAAGGCAAAAATATGACAAAACCCTGTTGGTAGCACCCATTCCCTCAGGGCGTAATGCCCATTACCAGAAGTTCAGAAAAAGGGAGAAAAAGTCGAGAAGCGTCACGTCCGTGACGATTAAGTATAATGCCCATGACAAACTACGGCAAATCCAACAATTGTCTTCCGTCAGTTTCGTCACGCCCGTGACGATTAAGCGTAATGCCCGTGACAAGCTACGGCAAATCAACGAATATTTTTCGTCAGTTTCGTCACGCCCGTGACGACATGTCGTAATGCCCGTGACAAAACTGGCGACGCGGAAAATGAAATTAGACGCGCGGCAGCTGCTAGGGTTTTGGGGGGGGGGTTTATTATTTTCTTTTCCCTAATTCTTTTCTATATAAACCATATTATATTTCATTAGTTAGAATTAGTTTTATTTAGTATTAGTTTTAGTTTTACTTAGGTTTAGAATGAATTTCCTTAAGTTTTTCTTTAGTTCTCGATTGTAATTGAATGTTTCTAGATTGATGCAATTCTCTTCTTCAGGTTCTTGTTTTCTTTCGCTTGTTTTTCCGTTTTCTAGTATAGCCACACCAAATTCCTGATTTTTAGTGAAACGGAGGATAAAGGTAAGGATTCAAGCAATCTTAGTAATCCAAATCACGCTTTTTCTTGTTTGTTGGGGAGAAGATTCGTGATACGAGATTCAAGATTTGTATAATGAATGCTAGGTATAATTTCTTTCCCTTAATTTCAGTATTAAATTCATTTTTTTTTCTTACATTCTTCGTTCATGAGTGTTTTTAATGGCTTTCTTGATTATGTTCTTGATTTCTTGTTTTCTAGTTTAGTTTCTTTAATTAGGTTTTGATTTCTTGTTCTTGTTTTCAATTCTTTCTTAGTTTAGTTTAATTCTTATTTACTGTTTTCCGCATTTTGAAACGTTACCAAACCAATTTCCTGATAACCTAACACACCATCCCTGAGGTACGACAACCTTACTTTAAACCCCTAATTACAACAACCGAACATTGAGCTTCACCCTAAATCTCATTCGATCTTGGGACACACTACTGGCCTCTTCAAAAGCCAGATCCCCTACTTCCCCAAGAATTGGCGCTAGTTTCTCCAACACCTCCTTCCTCTTTTGAACAAAAGGTAACCCATCCACTTGAACCCATAACATGGAACTCCAGAAATTGATTATCTCCGGGATTCCAAAATCCCCACAATATTTCAACACCAACAACGAACCTTGTAAGGCTATATTCTGGGCCTTAATTAGGAGAGGAACATCCTCCTCCTCCGAGACCAAGATTTTAAACAAGTACTCCTCACACGCTACCTTCTCCACCTTGATAATACCTTTTAATCCCAATACTTGTTCCCCAAGAATTCTTTTTGAATCGGATCCCATTTTTTCCGATCAATGACGCGCCCCAAAAAGGACAGATTCAGGAGCTTGGAGAAATCCAGGGGCGGTTCAGTCACCTCAATAACCGGGGTTTGAGGGGGAGGTTTTTCTGGTTGGTTTTGGGAAGGTTGGTTTGACAAAGAGAAAGGGAGTCGGATATTAGAAAGGCGAGTACCCATTGTCGGGGAGAAAAGAGGTTTATCCGGCGGTTTTTTCCTCTTATGTGGTGGAATATAAGAGGGGGTTACAGCCATGTTGGCCTATAAATAGAAACAGACTAAAACCAAACACAGAGAATGAAGGGACTGTGCAAGTGTCAATCAAATTCACTTACCTGACGTCCTCGGTTCTGGCGAGGACTTCTGCGCAAATCCTTTAAAGATATCCTCCATTAATGAAGGTAGTTGTCTCTCCCAGTTGCAGCGCGCGTGTTCGGCGGGGTTTCCAAGGTCTTCCCTCAGCAGCCAAGCCGTCACTTCAACTTAAATGTTCCGGCTGCATTAACTGCTAACTTGTTCCTCTCACTTAACTTGTCGACGCTTCAAACCGCCATCATTACCTACACCTCCACCTAAACTGGTGTAGGGGTAAGGTGGAAGCCAACCCTAACTAGGGGAGCAACTTTGAACTATGAACTTTCCAAATTTCAGATATCAACCTGCTTGCTAGCCTCCCATGGTCTGTCCTTCCATTCCCATACCAATAGAGCTTCCAAAGAAAGGAAAATAACGAGGGTAGAAGAGTCCATGGATATTACAAGACTATGGAAAAATATTTTGAGTAATTTGAGAGTTTCTCTCTCTAGCATTCCTACTAATGGAATGCAATCCTGTGATATTATTCAATGTTGGAATGGTGAATCACTTATTTTCTTTCAAAATAAATACACTGGCCGCCTGAAAGAAAAGTTTACCATTATTTTATATGGTGAAATTGCGGTGCGGTAAGTTGCGGTGGGTTGCGGTAAGTTGCGGTGGAAAATAATAAATGGGTGTTGATATTAGAGAAAAGTTAAATAGTAGATTGCGGTAGATTGCGGTAAGTTGCGGTAAATTGCGGTGCGGTAAGTTGTGGTACCGCATAAAAGAAGGGTGCATTATTGGGTTACCTTGTAAGTAAATGATTTTGTGTCAAGTTCATAAGTTAACAGTTTAATGTACGTTGTCTTGAATTTAGGCTTATTTGAATTGTCCGACTTGAAAAAAAGATCCTAAAAAATTGAGTATTGGACAATTTTTATTTGATATCTGATTCAATTGAAACCCAAAATAACCAAAAATTTTGACAACCCTCTATCAATTTTTGTTTCATTTTCATTTGTTTCTGTTTTAGGCTAGTATCAGAGTTGAACCTTTGTTGCTCCTTTAAATTCTTAACTTTTGATTGGCACAGTTCATTTTAGGATCTATTATATGCTCTTGGAGCATGTGCTCCAGATCCAACGTGCCAAATTAAATTCCAGGTTGGCTTTGTGAATTAATATAATTCCTTTAAAAATCAAAAATCTCAATAACCACCCATGTTCTAATCACTAGCTGCATAAATTCTCCATCCCCTCCATCCTCTCTCTTCTCCTCCTAACTGTCATTCCACCATCATCGTCGACAATGCCACCATCACTGCTGCCCTTTCTCCTTCCACCGACCGCCACCAATTGCCGCCATGGTCATCGTCGCGTTCGAAGCTAGGCCAACCTCCTTGACCCATCAATCTCCATTCGACAATCATCTTGTCCCTGAAATGCACCCTTCGTCGCCGACGCAAACACCACTGTGCCCTTCGATTTTGGCTTCACTCTCCCCAAATTCTCCCTCCTCCTAACCAACCTTCACCATAGCCAGATTCTCCAAGATTGGGCCAACCTGCTCAACCCTTTCATCTCCATTCTCTACCGTCATCTTCGTCCTCAACAACGTTGTGTCACCCAATTTTATCACCCCTCAATTTTATTATCATCCATTTTCCTCGGATTCTCCTTCCTCGTCAATGGCAGTTCCGTCGAGCAGTTCATCGTTGATAGAATGACTGTCAAGGAGTACTGGAACGATTCGGCGAAGTGGTTGTATAACAATGGAATATGACATTGTTCATCCATAAAAGAGCCCTTGTTCACTCGTAACAAGATAGGATAGTTCACTATATATGTTTAGATCGTTCACCATGTATGTTGAAATTGTTCAATAGATATGTTGAGATTGTTCACTAAATAAGTTGCAATTGTTCATCATGTAACTAGTTGTTCACTGAAAATATTTCAATTGTTCACCATGTCGTTGTTTACTAATTCATTGTTTACCCATTCACCCCTACAAGTTCAAGTACATGTTATTCGATAAGTTCCATCAATAGAAATTTTATCATATAAGATGATTATAAATTATAAATTGATTTCATGAGTAAACGATCTTAATCTTTCAAGTGAACAAACAAATTATGATGAACAATCTAAATTTTTTTAGAGTAAACTATGTGAAACAAGTTCATTAAATAATATAGTTGAAGTAAATGAACAATGCAGTGGAAGTAAGTGAACAACGCAGTTAAAGTAAATGAACAATCACATTAATGTCAGTGAACAATCCAGCTCAAGTTAGTGAATATCGTATGGTAAACAATGATCTTATCTTCAGTGAACAATCCAGTTCAACTAACGTTGGTAACCGACAAGTAGTTACTGAATTTTTTTTTAAAAAAAAATTGACATGGCTGTCATGTCATCTCTTGGAGCACATTCTCCATGAGCATACAATAATTTGCATGTTGTTTGTTTTTTAAGAATATTATTTTTATCTTTGGGTCAATTAAGGTGAAAAAGTTTCCTACGAAAAGCTCACCATTAGTTTAGAAGAATAATAAACCTAATCCAAAATAAACGTTCTTCCACCAAACAAGATACGAAGGTGTCACGTATACACAACTAAAAATATGTGTATTACCAACCATTTTTTTCAACCAATTTAAATATGGGAGATTCTATTATGATTACTAAAAATATGTGTATTACTAAAAATATTCCAACTATTTTTCAAAAACTTTTTGTGGGAAAAAGGGTTGGAAATTTTTCCGACCATTCTTTTTCCTACTATTTGAAAATGGTTAGAAAAATGGTTAATAATCCAATTATAACCGAATAAATGTGCTAATTAATATGGGAGATTCTATTATGATTGAAATTTTTTTTCAACTATGGTAGTTGGAACATGTATTTTACCTTTAAAAAAATCAAAAACTAGTATAAATTTAATCAGAGTGACTTGTTCCTACAAGTAATGTTATTTATTAAAGATACAATTTTTTTACAAAATTTAATAGTATAACAACCGTTGATTCTACCTTAAAATATTGAAATCAATATATGTTTATCAAAATAACTTGTTACAATAGTTAATCATATCTATTGACACACAAGTCTTTTTTAATGAATGAGATTTATTTTAGCCAAATTAATAATAAAGAGGTTTCAATAGCTAAAAAAAATTCAGTTATGGTAAAATTTTCAGTTAATTATACAGACGTAAATGATATCGATATATTAGTCTAGCAATACTTAGAGAAATAATCTACAACGGTCTCTAACAACCACCCACGTATAGTATATGCCATCGTAGTTGTTATTTATTACATATTCCTGAAACATATGCTCCAAATATGGTCATTGTTTACTCTCAATAACATAATTGTTTACTCATACATAGTTGTTATTCACTCCAAATAACATAATTATTCACTCGTATCTACTCGGAGCACATGTTCTATGTGCATACTACCTATGTCCCTTTTTAATTGTCCAATTAACTAATTCCTCTGTCCTTTTTTATTTGTCCAATTACCTAACTTTTACATTTCCAATAACTATAATTCTCATTCTATCCCTTATAAATATACTTTTTGCACCTTTTCAAGGATATTTTTAAGGACATTTTGGACAATGTACATAATTTTTGCCCAATTCCCTATATTTCTTGGTCTCATAAAAGTAGTTTCAAGGACAATTAATCAGGTACGGAGGTAGTATAATATGCATTGCAGCGGAGGAAGATAGAGAATGGCGATTACTAAAGGACTAATTGAGTAGGAGGAGCATGAATGTAAAATTTGTGGTATTGAGAATAGGTGGGAATAACAATTGACAAATAGACTAGACTGAAAGGGAAGATGAATGAGAAACATGCATGATGCATGATGCATGCACATTTAACATTATGGTGTTGAACATAAAGGAAGGATATATGCTGAATTAGAAGCAACATGGCAACTCAAATGTGAAGCTGAAGCATGCCTTTCTTCAATTCCCTCAATGTGGGAATTCCGTGTACGCAACCAAATCAACACGTACGTACTCTTAGACTCTCCTCCACACTTTGACTGAATCCCATGCCTTCCAAAAAAGAGGCGTCTTTTGCACTGCCATTGCCACCCTCAAATTTTACAAGTCAATTCATGCATGGGAAATAAGACTACAATGGAAAGAATATGAAAATCAGTTTGGATGACCGTGCGATATACGGTATACTTTTTATGAATTTATCAAAATTGTTTTTAGGAGTAAATTATTATAACCATCAATCTATATTAAGGTCCCGTTCTTTACAGTGATAAAGTTAGTTTTATCCTTTTTGAACTTTACCTTACTCAATTTCCTAAAAAAAAAAACACTCAAACCAAAGTCACAATTTTAATAATAAAATATTTTTACCCCACCACTAACTTACTTACCACAAATTTTATCTTTTCTTTTCCTTACCAAATCTAACTTGATCCTACCATTCTAAAAAACAGGACAAAAAGTTGTACTAACACCATTCATGTATTTTTGTAATACAAATATGTTTTAATACTAATTTAAATTTTATAGTTGTAAAAACATGCCAATTAAAATAAATGTACATAACTTGCTATATCCTGTTTTTGGTAATCATTAATTATAAAAAATAAAATAAAATTGTATATTATATATGAAGAAATAGGTTCGACATTATATTTGCTAAATAGAATATGTTAAGTTTTCGTTGTTTATATATAAACCTCAGATATTATATATTAGTCTCAAAAATGCAACAATGATCTATTAATTATATTTTCTTTGTGCTTTTAATTTTAGTAACATACACATAATTACGTTATACAATTTTCATTAATATAAAATTGATTTGAGTATTTTAAAGTTTATTCCATTTTCAGTATGTATTAAACTATGGTGAAGAAAAGGTTGAAAAGGTTTCTAATCTCACATTAATCAATAATTATAATATATCTTTTAATTAATATATTAATTAATTAGGTTTAGAAGTTAAAAGCAACCAAACCTCCTAAATTTCACCATTTAAGTATAGGTCTATGTCAGGAGGTTCAGTTTTAATATATACATAGATAGATGGCATTATAATATGTAATCCAAAACTACATAAAGAATGGCCTAACTTGCTTGAACTTGGGAGTACCAACTAGATTAAAGAGAATTGACAATTAGAATGTAACGTGAAAAACAATGGCAGCTGCGCTAAAGGCAACATAAAAATCCAAACAAATGGTGAAAAAGATTTGTTTGAAGACTACTATTCTGGGATATTGACAACGTGACACAAAGATATAGTAATAAATTACCCATCAGTAACTTTTAAATAGGAAGACTGCATAAGATACAAAGGATGTGTCTGTATACTAGTGCAAAATGGAGGGGGAGTTGCTAGTTATTCTAGAGGCTGGATTACTCTACAAAGGACGCAAGCCGTCACGACAATGCTGGGTCAACATTGACCACCAAACCCGGTTTCACCGGGGACCAAGAATTCATGTATCAGAAACTGCAACATCATCAGAATTTGGACATAATAATCGAGCTGAGCACAAAACGCGATTTCAGCAGTGGTCATTCCTCGGAAGGAGGCATAAGAGGAGATGTCTCATCATAAGAAAAGAGGAAAGATTTGGCAGTCACTTGCATTGGGTAGACTGTGAATTGAGGTCGTCGAGATGGTTTGTCATAGACTCTGCAAACCCTTTTGCCTGTGGGCCGGGTTTCAATGAGTTGACGTCACCCAACTGCGAACAGGCATCAGTAAACCAGCTGTCTTGACCTGCACACCAAGCCCCTGGAGCAACTCTGTTGTGCCTTCGGTGGAGTATTTTCTCGTCGATCATTGTCAGCACTGGATCATCCTTTGCAAACTGCCTAGCAAAAGCAGCACCACTTTGAATCATTTGATAGAAATCAGAGACCCCCAGGAAGTGCGGTTCCATTTTTGGAGGACTGTCCCATATCATGAATCTTAAATCATTGTTTACTGTGGTGTTTTTGAACTCCGGTGCATTACAGACAACAGAATGGAAATACCCTTCTTCAGCCAACATCACATTATTAAAATACATTAACATTGTACGAGGGAGATTATCCCAACCAAAGATACAATACTCCAAAAAGGACCGGCTCAATGTGACCCAGGGAGAACCTGGCAATAAGCAAAATGAATGTCAGCACTCATCAGGCGTATGTACATACTGATTCTGAAATGACAAGATGCAGTAAAAGAGATTTGCCTGTGAAAACTTTGAAAGACATAGGTGTTGGCCGCTTCTCTGTTGCAGTAAATATCTGGCTTCTCCTAGCCAAGTAAATCGATGGGTCGACAACAATAGGGCGAATCCTTTGTGCTCTAGAAGAAATTTCAATTAGAAGGTTTTGAAAACGAAAAAAAATGGGGTTAGAACTGAGTCAGATCCAATAAAACCTGAAGTGGCAGATTTAAATTTAAAACAGAAGTTTGCCTACTCTTTCCAGCCGAGGTCACTGGTATGGTCAATGAAATTGAGGTCTCTCCTAATTGTTGAGAAGACGTAGGACAGATCTGAAAAAAGTAAAACAATGAAAGCATTTGTTAAAATCAAGAGGAAAGCGGTCGTGCAGCATTGTGCACCTAACCAAGAGTGGCTAAAAACAGCACAAAGATTGCAATCACAAAGAAATATTTAGAGAATTTAAGTTCCATTTATTAGTTACTACAAATAACGGTTTCAATTCAACCACAATGTTCAACAATAATCCAGAGATATCCAACCTAAGCATGCTAACTTACCAAATGGCAGACTACCATATTCTAGCCTAGTTTCAAAAGCATGATATCTGACCATGAGGGCAGTCATGTAACACTTACATAATGTGGCCCTCGTGAATCAAAAGAGAACAGATTGATGAAATCATAGCAAAATTGAACAATCTACAGCACAAAACAAGAAAGATGTGGCATATTAAGAAATAATAATCAAGTAGCTATGGTTTGAATACTCAAGTAACCTTATGGTCAAAGTGACAAGCATGCAAATATTGCATCAAATACGTGACATTGAACAGTAGGAAGAACTTTACTTTTCTCTGATTTCTATTCCCCATTTCTAAATACACTCAATCAGCTCTATATGATAAGCATGAAGAAAACTAAGAGACCCTGTAGTTTTGCAGTAATCAAACAAGTCATTCACTAAGCTGAACCCAGTATAAAGCCTTAAACTGAAAATCTAATTTAAATTCTTCATAACCCTAATAAACCATACATACACACGCCATGCCTCCATTCCCTATTCAAGGGCAAGAAAGCAGGCATCAGGGTGAATATCATGCCCTCCGAATCCAACATAATTCAAACAAAAACCTTATTTGCAACCTATGCCTCTAACTCTAAATATAACCAAATTAATAAGTAGGTGGCCATTATGTTCCCTAATACTCTGTAACATAACCCACAACCTAGGAAAACATGAAAGAAAGCCATTCGCTTTTCCCATTTTGTACCCTAGTAATTTCCCTCTAAGCAGCTTAGTATAGCAAAAGCATGAACGACCTGGCAAAACCATTATACCTGGATACAAAATCTCCAGCCCTTAGTATCCTTCTGTTTGATTCAAAAGCTCTCTCAAGGAAGCACAACAATTCAGTTTTGGGGTTAGGATCATATGTACCTACAGAATTCACTCCTAACCTCTTAGAATTTGTCATAGATGATGAGATCATGAGACGGTATTAGGAGGTCTTATTTTTAAGATGTTCCTCTAGATATGTCAAAGTGCACCACAAGGTTTGGGGTTAGGAATCATGCTTACCTCTAAGAATTTGTCACAGAAGATAAAGATAGGATCAGCAGGTCTTATATTAACATATTCATCCAGATATGAAGTGTCCAAGTGGCACCATGTTTGGGTCTGACGTAAGTACACAATAATTAAATGAAGAGTGTAAGCACAGGCTGCTTGCATCATGATTCACGAGAATGAATTGCTCAGAACCTTATTCTTTCAAAGTATAACAGGAAGTACTACAGCTTATTTTGGTGTCACCATAAAATGCGGACTACCAACTTCCAAACCATGGGATACTCAATCTAATATTCTTCTTTCGAGCTCAGCAAGATTCAGGTGCATCTCCTCATCCCTCCCTCCCTAGGTCTCTCCCTGACATGAGTGGGATTACACACATGCACCTTGACTAAATCTCAGAGGTAATGGGAATTCACCTACGAAAAGAACAAGCAAACTTCCACAGTCTGGTTCCCGATCAATGAGCATGTACATTCTAATCCTTCTAATAAATCCATCCTCCTCTAGGGTCACCAAATTCCATTATCTTACAGGATAAATAATATGAGAAGTATAAACAAAGAAACCCCATTTGAATAGGGCCCCTAGGCTATCTCCTTGCTTATATACCAACTTGATCTACGAAAAACCATAGATACAGCCATACAGGATTGCTATTGGATTAGATTAAACACGATAAAGATTGTAAATCCAATCCATTAAAAAACGCTTAGGTACAAAAAGTCTGGACAATACAGCACTGTGAAACTGTCAGTTGGGAATTAGATAATGGTGTGGTCCAAAACCCCCAAAACACGAACCAATATTAACTCGGCCAAAAACTTCTCCAAATTCTATGAACAAATAAAGACAAGGCTAATTTAACTAGGTTATTGCATAAGAGTAAATATAAGAAAAAAGAATATAATATATATAGGAGAAAGGATGCTGAAAAAGCATCCTACATGAGCTAAGCACAACCTAATGCTATAATATCCATAAAATCAAAAACATCAAAAGGAAAGAACCAGAAATGTAGATAAATAAAATAAAATAAAATCCAAAAGAACAACGTCAAGACCCACTTATTCTTTACACACTTATCGTTAACTGCTGAATAGGCATTTGAACCCCCATCAAAAAATCTTCTACTTATTTCCATAAAACCAGAAAATAACAGGAGGAATGGCACAAACTATCCTAAACTTGACCCTTCTACAAAAGAAACTTTCCAAAGAATAGTACAATCGCTTCACTAAACTTGGCATCATCTAAGGGATGCTCATACAGCTGAAGCTAAATCCCAGAGGCAACTAGCAACCACGCAATAAAAAAGTAAATGATCCGCAGCTTCCAACTCATCCTTGGACACAGCTTTCTAAATTATCGCAAGTTAGGATCTCACCATAGGAAGCTTCCCACAAAAAAAAAGGCTTTAAAGAGGATAGAAACCTCCAGATAATACTCAAGGAAGCAAGAGTTGCTAAGATGAAGGAAATAATATTTAACGGTGAACTTCAGAGACTCCAGTCCACCTAACCCTATCAAAAGAGGACTGCCACTGATGTCGAACTATGAAAGCTTAAAAGCTGTGGAACAGTATCGTTTTTACGAAAGACTTGATGAATGAAGAGAGGGGTCCAAACTACTGGAGGAAATTAAACACTAAATAATCAGAGACCTGGGCATTTCCATCAGCAACTAGAGCGAAAAGGAAGGGAAGTGATCCCTTAAGAAACAAAATCACATAAGACTATTACTAGTGACTATTAGAACTTGTGAAAATCATGCTACAGCAAATGCACAATGGCATGACAAATGTCAGTAATCACCGACCAACGTGAGTTTCACCTTTACTTCAAATACAAAGGAGTACATGCGAGTGACCAAATCATTATTAAGCAAGGTAACAATAGCATCAAAACTGTCCGGGTCATTTTGCAAGGGACTGCCTAATGGTCGCTGATTATGCTTTTGATCTTCAATGGATTGTCTAATCTTCTTGTTTGGTCTTTCAAACTTTGGTTTTTAGGTGAGGATTCTTTGAGCTGATTAGATCTAAACATGTGGATATCAATCAGGAGAATATATCTTTTTATATCTGCAAGGCTTCTGCGCCTTCTTTGTTATTCTAGCTCATGGACTGTTAGGTATCATATCTGGTTGATGTTATCGCAGCAGATTTGATTTTTAATCAAGTGGGTTCTGAGTCCTCACTGTGGTCATGCTGCATGTGCTACTGCTAATAATTTTGAGGACTGTAACAAATGTAATCAACTCCCAAGATGTTATCCCAAGCATTGGATCCACTCGTCTGGAGTGATTCCGACCATACTGAGACTCTTGCAACCGGATTTTCATGTAATTAATTATCCCTTTTTTTAGATCAGATTTTCAGATTGGATCTCGGAATACGGACTTTTTGCCCACCCCTACTTGCAATTGGTCCAAGTATTAGTGAAGAGTTGTTGAAATCCTTTTGAGAGGGAAAGGGTGTGGTTTTTATACCTTAATTGGGCCTAAGGTGCTTTTTCATGCAAAAATATTGTCTTTTGTATTCCACAAAGTTTACTTTTCTCAGTTGTTTACTAGGTGGAACTAATCTGAACAGTTGTTCACTAGAAATTTTGAAAGTCGAAAAATTAGTCAAGACACAATTCAACCTCCTTTCTTATGCCTTTGCAAGTAGTTATCCCTTCCAACAAGCTTAGTTTAATCACTAAAAAGAGGAAGGAGTTGAAAAAGAGTGATATCTTCGTCTTTGTTCTCTAGTTATGTATTTTTTTTTCTCCCCGTTAAGCTTATTCTAGGCGGAGATGTTCAACCTCATGATTTATGTGACCAGTACACTTCATTTTATTTTCATAAATCTGATTCAGATTAAACTTCAACCTTATGTGACTAGTACATTGCTTTGGCCTGCTGACCCACTTTCTCAACCCAATGTCTTGCTAATCCGAACTCAGGGAACAAAGATAGGCCTGGCTCATCAATCAAACACCAATGCAATCATTGAAGACCAACCGATAACATTTAAGAGCAAAACAATCACCAAATAAGCTCAAAATGCTCAAAAGTGCTTGAACAAAACTGGAAACAGTCTAACAAGCTCTCTAACAAAATCGACTCCAAATCAATTCCACAGCACCAAAACTAAATCTAAACCAAAAATGAAGCTCAATACCACACCAATGAATTCAACCAAGTTGATTAATTCCAGAACAACGCCTAGGAATCCAATGAAACAATAAACAATTCAAACAAGCTCCAAATGATCCAAATATATGCTAAAACACAAGAGGCAAAGTATAATCAATCCTAAAGACTAAAAATCAGGTTGGTCTAAGGACCCACCAAGGATATGTACAAAGGTTGAGCCACCAACAAATTATCATATTTTCCCAATGTTTCAGAAATTGGTTCAAAATATGTTTGTGACGGGAAAATAAAAAATTCAGAAGTGATGCTGGTCAGGAATTTGACAACCCAACCCTCAAATTTCATTTCAACAACGTGGCATTTCTTTCAAGGAATGTTGTCTAAACACGCTGAACAAAATGGTATTGCTGAAAGAAAATATTGACACATCATTGAAATGGCACGTACATAGAGCTGGCAAAATTCTGTCCGACCCGGATTACTCGAATTGTCCGACCCGGATAAAACCGGGTCTGGACATAGATTTTTCGTCCGAATTTTTATATTGACCGAATTAACCGAATATTCGGACATAAAATTTCACTTTTTTCTATTGTTCGAACCCGATTTTAGCTTCGTCCGAATTGTCCGACCCGGTTTGACCCGAAATAAAATCGGGTCCGGACATAAATTTCTCGTCCGAATTTTGACATTGTCTGAATTTGTCCGACCCGGATTTACCCGAAACCGGATTTTTGCCAGCGCTACACGTACATTACTTCTTAAAGCATCCTCACCTATCCAGTTTGATGCGGCTTATGTTGCCACTTACACTATTAATTGTCTTCCCACTCTTTTAAACAATATTTACCCTTCAGGCTCTGGACTACTATTCTTTAAATGTTTTTAGGGTTCAAGTGTTTCCCCGCAATCTTATCGTTGCTCCTCATTGCGTATAATGTGTCTTTTAACCTTTGCTTCCAACTATAAGGAATACAACCCCTCTCACTGGATGACTCTATGTTAGTAGTCAAGCGGTCCTCCACGAGGATGTTGTCCCTCACCCTACACTCCTATGTCCACCTTCACAAACCTATGATGTCTCTCCTCTTGAATGAGTGGTTAGCTCCACTCAGTCGATGCTTACCACTCCCCCTATCTACATCCTTCTCTCCACCTCTAGTCAAACAAAGGGGCAGACCTCCCGCCTATCTACTTCCATATGTGTCATTGTGTCCCTATATCTCTTTCTATATCACCCAGATGCAGGAGTGTACCCTACTAGTCCCACATTCACCCAGTGCAACTCTAGGTCTCCATTCACGCCTGCCTCTCTAACAAACTCCCCCTCACCTTCATCCTCTTCTTCCACCCAGGCCATGGCTCCCACTATGACAACTCTAACTTCTGAACCTTCATGGTCTACCTACCAACATATCGAGCAACTCAACAACCATCCTATGCAAACATGTTACGAGACTTGTGTCAACAAACAAACGTTGCCAATTACCATCCTTGCATGTATCCATATCATCTCAATTAGAAGCTACTTGTTATCCGCGCATATATAAGTATCCAAAATGGTACAAGGAAATCATGAAAGAATTTAACGCCCTTGTTCAAATGGCACATGAAACTTAGCCCTTATCGTAATGACATGAATCAGTTAACCTTTAACTGGGTGTACCGAAATAAGCATCTATGTGATGGCTTTGACCAAATAGAGGGACTAGACTACTATGAGACTTTTAGCCCAATTGTAACACGAACTACTAGCCAAGTTGCTTGGAGCATAGTTGTCTCTCGAGGTTAGGCCATTAGTTAGCTTGATGTTAGAATTGTTTTTTCTTCACGGTGACCACATTGAAAATGTCTATACAACCTGATCTCAAGGTTCTGCCAATCCTAGTTTCCCCACCTGTTTACAAACTCATAAGTTCCTTTATACTTTCAAACAGGGTCCTGGTCCCAAATAGGCTCCACGAGCTTGGTTTTACAAACTTCGTAGTTATCTTTTTCTCTTGGATTTCGCTTGTAGTCAAATTCACTCTTCTATGTTCATTTATCATAAGCCTACTACCCAAATTCCTACTATATGTTGAGGATATCATCTTCAGCGAGAGCTCTCCAACCCTTCTGCATCACCTCCTTTGTCGTCTCTTTACCTCGTTTCCTATAAAGGACCTTGGGCACCTTCATTATTTCCTGAGGGTTTAAGTGGTGCATACTCTTGATTTTTGTCCACCTTAGCACAAATGAATTCTGAAACTTCTTTCCCCTTTTAACCTATACAAACTCAAACCTATGTGCAACCCTCTTTCTTCTAGGACCACCGCTTCATGACGGTAAGTTGATGCCAAATCCCATCCAATATTGGAGCATAATAGTTGCCTTAGAGTACTTGACTATGAATATCCTAGATATTGTCTATGACATTAATCTAGCTTTGCAGTTTACGCATGCTCCTTGTCCCTTTAACCTTCTTCCTCAGCAGCGTATTTGCCATTATTTGCAAGGTACAATTAGGTTGGTTTAGTACCGAAGTGCACCGGTGATTTCAAGATTGCCTTGCCTACTCTAATCTTGATGGGGGCCGGTAATCCGGATAGCTCCACCTCTAGAATTAGTTATGCTATCTTTTTGGGTGTTAACCTCGTTTCTTGGTTGTTTACAAATCCTCTAGCGAATTCGAGTACCGTTGTTGCATACACAATTCTAAGACTCTACAGTTACACCCTAACTTCTTGCTAAACTTGGTATTATCATCACTAATCCTGTTTAGATCTTCTGTGATAACATCTTTGCTACATACCTTACTGCAAACCCAGCTCAACTTGATTACAACAAGCATATTAGGTTGATTATCACTTTGCTTGTAAACGAGTCTCTCACGGTGATTCAGTTGTTCATTACGCTCCTATTGACCTTTAGTTTGCATACATTTCTACAAAATCTCTTCCTATAAATAATTTTTTATTCCTAAAGTTCAATATGACTATTCATTGCCTTTACATATTGAGAAGGTGTGATAGAGCCATAGAGGATATATGGAAACCTAATGCATATTTACACTTTAGTAAATTTAAATATAAGAGTAGACTCATAGCCCATTATCATTAGAGCCTATTCATTCATATTTTGTTACAACAAACAATGAATTTGTTGTATTGCCAAGGCCTCTCCAAGATATTATCACATGGATATATAACATATGGACCTATATTACACACAAAGCACCTTGTAGGAAAAAACAAGCACTGTTGGTCTCTAATTCCCCTAATTCCTACCACTCATCCAACAATGGCTCAACTGGGGACACCCTATTGCTTAATATCAGGACTATGAATTATTTAGCTAGTTAGCAATAGTCACCATTGGGGTTTTAGATTGTATAGTGACACTGTGGTCGAATCTAGCATGGGAGGTTTGGGAAGGGATTGTACATTGAGGTAGCAACCAAAGGAAAGGCTTTAGATCAGTTAACACGCTCCAGCAATAACCCCACAACAGGACAAGGGGATGTGACAATACAAATACTTTAGCACATGGTAGCTCGCAACAAACATGTTGCCTCCAACTAATGTAGATCGAATTTTCTACACTCAAAACGATTCTCTGTTCCATCAAGCCAATATGTAAATTATGATTTACAACACCCTTTTTATACGAAAATCCTATACAACCTATTCCTTCCCAAGTAACAAACGAAACAAGATGATGTTTACCTAGTATTATCATATCCTCATCAAAGGAAGTCCCAATATCTACTAAAAGAACATAACCCCTGTTGCAACTCAAATGCTAATAGTACAAGAACAAGATGGGAAAAAAAAAAGATAAAACAAATGTCTTCTAAAATTTTTAAAGAGCAATGCATCAACCCCTATAAGGTATCTCTATAAGAGCTGGTGCTTCAGTATATGGATCATCTTAACGTACAAAATTAAAAAACAATGGGCCAGGAGGGAGGAGGATTTGATTCCGATTCACATGATATCTCCCAGCCCGATCTTTTCGAGGGTATGTCCCCATTTGTCGTTGTTTCCTCCTCCTTCCCACACTTTCCAACCTCAAAATAATACATCATTAGAAAATTCTCATTCCCCCCCGCCCCCCCAAAAAAAATCCCTCCAAAAAAAAAAAAGCAGGCCCCTTCATTTTAACAATATTCCCAGTATGGTGCTAAGCAGCTATATCAATGAAATTTAGAATATCAAAAGTTCCAGCACAGGCTAAAATGAGCAGCAGTTTGACTTGACAGGTGATTTAATGCACAGCAAGACACAGAATTTAAAAAAAAAATAAAAAATAACTATTAGTACTGCATGAATCTCCTTACTGCTTTGGGTTTGCCAATTACCAGCCAACCACTCTCCCTCTAAAGCTTCTACAAAGAGTGCTCTTTTTGTTGGTTTGGGGGGGGGGGGGGGGGACAAAATGTTTATCTCACATATCCTAATGAGTGCATGGATGCACCTTCTGTTTTACCCATATATGGCCTCTCACATATTATCATCTATGAGTGTCACATACTCATATCTATGTAGTTGATAATCTTCAATCACTTCAGTCCATAGTACGTCCAATCTTGAGCACCCTAATAAGTAATATCCATCAGATGACTCCTATGTCTAGAATCATCATCATTATAATTTGAGTCTTAAGCCTTCTTAACCAAGAACATTAAGAGGCATACTAAAGGATGACTCTAGGTCTCTAATAAGCACACTGAAAAATCTTCCCATTATTATTTTACTGGGAGTTTCTAGTCAGTGGCAACCCTCCACTTTAGCAATCCATCCTGACATAAATACTCTCTTATTGGACTTGCAATCCAAATGCTTTCTCTCACAAAGGTGATTGCACCATCCACATATCTCAACTCCAGTACATGCAATTGGAAAGTTATTCAGAAAGTAGAACTAATTATTGCCATTAAAGAATTCTGTTATTGCACTCTGTTTCATACGATCAAATATTCAGACTGCTTAGCACCAAACACGGAAAGTCCAAATCAGACCATCGAGAAACCAAGCAGTTCTCAGCCAGTGACCCGTGTAGAGAATAGAGATAGCAGACATTCTTCCATGCAGACAAAAACACAGGTTTTGAAGCAGTAATATAACTGCATTTCTAAAACTCATGGACCCTTTTGCTTGCATTCCAGTTCAAAATCTAGCATAGAGCTGGAGACTACGAACAATCACTATGTTTGGTATCACAAGGAACTTAGGTTGCTATACTTTCAGTTTGCTTCCATTTTAGCATATGAAAATCACATAATGCTCCATTCAGAGTATACACAAAATACTGTAAATTGGCCAAAGAAATTCTTGTTCATCACTTTTAGAAAAAAAAATATATACAAATTTCACATAATAGCTAAGACCAAAATGCCAGCATGGCTGCACTTGCATAGGTATTCTTAGGAATGCCTAGAACTTGCAGTCCAATGCCTTTTTGTCAGATAGAAAATAAGTTGTGTTTCCCATGGAAACATAAAATCAGCACAACATGCAAAAGAAAGTCACTCTCTCCAGGCCCACTCTACAATTGAGGCCAAATATCCAAAAACTCGTCAATGTCCACCACAAACTCAAATTCAAATTCAAACTCAAACTCAAACTATTCATGCCAAACTTTCATCACGTATTTTAGTATCCAAACCTGTCCGGCACACATAATCCAAACTTCAGATTGCAGTCTGCTGGTGATATTAATGAATCTGGAAGATAGACTTGCACAAAATTTGTTTCCTTAACACTGTATTCTTATCAGAATAATTCTGGATTAGGTAACCCAGTTTCGCTACAATATTGAAGTTAGAGACAGAGGGGCTTCAGCTGGATCATATGCATAGTGGTTGTCAATTTCTTGTAGAATATTCAAGAAAGTGCAACTAATGATGATTACGCAAATTTCACTACACAACAGTTTCAGACCAATATTTTGAAGCATAATTTGTCCAAGGTAAGGAGGGCCGAATGCTATACGACATTGCTCTTATGACATGAGTGTGGTTTGAAGTCACTAAGGACCCATTTTTCGAATTGTCAACTTTAGTGGCTGAACCAGGAATAAATAAATAAATAAATAACACAGATGAAGTAAGGCCCCCTAGAAACTACAATGTCTACTTGCAAAACAACTTCAAAGAAACTGGCAGACATCACATTTGCCAATCCAAGACCAGATGTCATAAACCTGGAATAGGACCTACAAAACCCATCCAGAAATAGAAACAACTAATGCCAATTATGCCAATACCAAACATAGAACACAAAGGCACAATATTGTCAATCTAATCACAACGGACACCAATCCACTTACCCAATAAGTATATCCACAACAATAGTAACCCAAATTTTGAGAAACAAATCCACAAAGCTGGAGGATCACATACCATCCTGAGTCAACAGCGGATAATCCGCGGCCCTCAAAGTGATGAACCAGTCCCAACCCGGCTCGAGCTTCAACAAAATGGCAGCAGCTCGAAGCATGGCCGCGATGGTGGTGGATCCCATGTGGGTTGACCAGATGGGCTTCCCCACAACGTCGACATTCTCCACCGCCCGAATCGCCGGCACCGACATTACCGCGGCGGCAAGCCATTCCCTCTCCTCCTTGGACGCCTCCGACGAGAGGTGCAGCAAGTACCTGTTCCTGGGGTGGTAGACGGCGAGCAACAGCCGTAGGATCCGCTCCTTGTCGCCGGGACCGCCATAGATGTAGTAAGCAAAGGACGGCGCGTACTGCAGACCGCGCTGAGGGATGCTGCTGCTGCTGAGCTTGTTGCTCCGGTAGCTGAAAGCTCGTGAGGCGCTGAGTCCGGAGATGGCTGAGAGAAAGAGGACGATGAAGATGAACATGGCGGAGATTACTGCGAACAGCCACTTCTTCCTCTCAGCGACGCCCATTTTCCGACGATTCCAAACCCTCCCTGATGCTCTACCATAAGTCAATTGCGGACCCAATTGTGGATGTTGAGGTGAGTAGTACTGATGATGAGGAAGCTCGAATTTGCTGCTTGATTTGAGGAATTGATGGATCTGCTCAGCATCAGACGTCGAAATCGATGGAATAAGCGTGATCCGATTGCGATGTGACCTGATTACTGATTACTAAGCTTGAGTTTGCTGCTTAATTTGGGAATTACGCCGGATTGATTATCAATGGAACCGCTCAGAATTAGAGGTCTAAAGTCGATCAAGTCACCTTCAAGAAGAACTAGAAAGCTTCATCAACAAATCCAAATCTGTCAATTATGAGAGTGGAATTAACGAATTTTGGCTGGATTATTCAAGTGAGAAAGAGGAAAGAAAGGGGGTTAGGGCTTTTGGCAGTGTCTAAAATTGAAGTCTTATTAGATTGTGTTGTTGTATGGGTATGACTGATGAATGTGATTGAGACTTTTACTGGGATCGGAAGTTCACGGTTGAACTTGGGAATAAAGCGCGTGTATGACACGTTCTCAGTTGTGTTCATTAGTGAGAGCGAGGGCGTGATAAGTGTTAACCACCTTGTGCTGTGGATCGTGACGAAGTTGGTAACTTCTAAACTAACATCACCTGCTTATCGCCCCGGTTGGAGTAGAAACTATTGGCCCCGTATCAACCTAATTTTGTCTCTCTATTTATTTTGGGGATTGTAAATTTGGCTAATTTTAATTAAAAATGGGAAAAGTAGCTATGTAAACAAATCAGCGACCCATATTTGTGATATTAGAGAAAGTTTGTATAATTTATGTTGGTTTTTAATGAAAATATATCAAATAACGGGTGAAAAAGTTTGGAAACCGAGACTGAAAATTTCTAATTCATTTCCCGGGCCCGGTGGGACAAGGACCTGGAGTAAACTTTGCTCCCGGTCACAACCGGGATCAGGACCTCCGAAAATTATCGCGATCACGGTGCCGCTCACCCCTAATTCTTTTGTTCAGTTGGTAGGTCTGATGCGAAAATGGTGCAATACGATGAAATTGTAGAAAGTGCAGTAATGTGTGGAATTGTATGATAAAATTTGTGGAAAGTATGATTGAAATAATAAGTGAGGAGAAACAATGTGAAAAATAGAACAAAAAAATAAGGAGAAAGAAAAGTGAGGAAATATATTGGTAATGATTGCGGTAAAGTGTAATATGGTATGGTAAAGTATGGAAGAAAATTTAGTATGGTGAGTTGTAGTATCGTATTGCTTCGCACCGCACTATACAAAAGAATAGGGCATAAGGTATCAATACACTGAGATCTGTGGTATATTATAGGTTCTGAGATCAATTGTTAGAAGTAGGGCTGGCAATGAAACGAGTCGGCTCGTGAGGGCTCGCAAGCGAACTCGGCGGGAAGCGGGTAAAAAAGCTCCAGCTGGCTCGAACTTGGGCTTGTGTAGAAGGCGAACCAAGTTGAGCCTTGACCGGCTCAGCCTGTCTAGTTCGGCAAGCCTAGTTGGCAAGGCGGAGCCAGGACATATATTAAGATAAGCCATTTTTATATAAGAAAAATAGGGGAAGAAAAGCAAATTTGAAAAAATAATTGGACAAAAGCCAAGAAATAATTTAAGGAAGAAACATTGAACCCTTTAGGTACGGGTGGGCACAATATCCATAATACGAGATCCGATCCAATCATCCGAAAAAATGGATAATTAGCGGATATTTTTTTTTGGATCGGATATCCGATCCGCTATCTTTCTCCGGATCACGGATCGGATACGGATCGGATACGGATCGGAAAATAACAATCTTGGATATCGAATCGAATAACCGAAAATCCGACTTTTTCAACAAGCTCCTATCTTATACAATTTTGCACGCCATAGTATTTACTCCCAGTATAATTCACACGTTCCATGCATGCTATTTACTTCTTTAGTCTCCCAAGTCCAACGTCTCTTTTGTCTTCATACATAATTACTCCCAGTACAGTAATTAACCGAGTTTTTGTATTTTCGGTTTCTTGTCTCGCCCACTGCCCCGTGGATAATCCGTTATCAGATCCAAAAACTCGGTTAACCATGACTTTTGGATCGAATACGGATCGCAAAATTTATAATCCGACAATCCGATTAACCAAAAAAGCGGTTATCCGTAATTTACGGATCAAATACGGATCGAGATTTTGACTATCCGACTTTCCGGTTATCCGATCCATTTTTATGCTCGGATCCGATATTCGATCCGCACCCACCCCTACCTTTAGGGTCTGTTTGGAAAGCAAAAATGGAATGGAATTAGAATCCTTAGGTTTCCAATTCCTTTGTTTTGTGTTTGGCGAGTAGTTTTAGGAATGGAATTACAATTCCTAAGGGTTTCCTATTCCCCCAAATGGGAGGAATTAGTGATGGCAATGGGCAGGGTCTGGGGCGGGTCCTGCTAGACATGGACCTGTCAATTTTTTTGGGACCCGGACCCGCCCAAGACCCGATGGGTCCCAAAAATTCAGACCCGGACCCGGACTCAATTGATCCACGGGTCCATGGGTCCTTAGCGGGTCCTTAATGGGTCCAACCATATTATGCATTTTTTAACTAAATTTATTAACTTTTGGGGTTAATTTTATACTTGTATACATATATAATAGTAACTATTCTATTTAAAGCACCTATTTTTAACACAATAAAAAGATCAAAACATCAATATACTATGATACGAGCGAATTCTAAGTTTCCAACGCCAAAACATCACAAAAGTCATCAAGACATCAACAAAATATTGCAAAAGTCTCTCAAAATACAGCACAACTTAAAATACTAAAAAAAAAGTTCATGATTATAACGAGATATATATATGTTATAGTGGAGAATGAGATGGGCACTAGACCAGTAGTGCGGCTGTGGTGGTCTGCGTGAGTCAGTGAGTGTGACTATGTGAGACTAGAGGTTTTGGTCTTTTAGATTTAGTATTTATTTTAGTGTAGTACATAGTAGAGTAGACTTGTAATTAATTAATTGGGTTTTTATTTTTTTAGGAAAACTATAAATGTTTGTATTGTAACGGCTCCATGGGTAGGGTCCACGGGTCCGTGCTTGGACCTGGACCCGGACTCGTAAAAACTTTTTTAGACCCGGACCCGCCCCGAGACCCGATGGGTCCAAAGTTTTTGGACCCAGACCCGTCTTAATGGGCCGGGTCCAGGACCCACTGCTATCTCTAGGAGGAATTAGAACCCTCCCAAATAGTGGAGGAATCAATTTTATCCCTATCTATTGTTTTTTTTTTAAACCAACGAAAAATTAATTAATTTAATTACCTGAATTTCTTCCATTTGTTGATGTATTCTTCCCCTTCCCCTGACCTTCAACTACAACAATGGTGGCTCGATGAATTCGTGGTCTTCGATTCTCTTTTCCTGTTATCTCCATTCACCCCTACGTTCTTCGACCAATTTGAGTTTCGACTTCACCAATCGGAATTTGTGGCCTGACTTTGTGGCCTCCAATTCAGATCCAGAAATCCCGAGAGGCTTTGTTGGAGTTGGTGAACGATTTCCAGATACAAATCAGGGTGGTGGAGGGAAGAAATTTCAGTCTGCGAAATGAAAAGTAGAGGTTACAGATCCGTGACTGTGGGTGTAGTGACGGTGATGAATATGCAACCTCCATAAAGCTGAGGTTGGGATGGGTTAATAGAAGATATCCATGATTGTGTGAAGAAAAGCGTTTGGTGGGGCTAGGTTTATGAAAGGAGGAATATGCTGGAGTGCGTGACGGTGAGGTTGGGATGTGTTAATAGAAGATAGGAAGAAAATATTTATTGGATATTATTATTATTATTATTATTATTATTATTACATTCTCTTTTCTCACTAAACACTTTTTATTTTGTAATCAAATTCCATTCTCAACCCTCTAGATATCTAATTTCATACCCATTCCATTCCATTTTTCTCTCCAAACATACCCTTACATCAAACTTAAATAAATGGGTTATAACCAATACTCTACAAATATTTGGCTAAATTTTAATGCAAATAATTTAGTTTTGTTTATCATGGAGATGGTCGTGGCCTTGGCCGGCCCCCCATAGCTCTGACCCCTACTAGTAGGCTCAGTACACATTTAATTAGTGGATCACATGTCATAATTATGTTAGATAACTTCAGATAATTTATAATACTTTTAGGGCTACTATTAATTTAATCAGCCCAATAACCCAAGTTCAGCCACACAGGACATTCTGATTTTTCATAATATTAGGTTTTATTATGTAATATGCCTAAACTACTAGAGTTTCATTTAGTAACATACACCATTCATCTTTCTTTGGCCTCTATTCTATACATCGCATTTTCGAACCACATCAATATGCAGTAAACTGATCACGTCAATCAACAAAATCGACAATTACTATTAGGAAGGTAGGTATGTAATTTGTATTTGTGGCTTTTGTGCGTTGTTAATTAGTAATCTATTTTATCCACCGATATTGAAATTATTGAAAAGTTAGTAATTTATGCTTTTTGTGTCTGTATCTTTAATTACTTCAACCTAAAACCCTATTTACCCTTTCTCTCTTTCTGTTCCACGTAAAAAATAAAAAAAAACTCCAGCGGCCTCGTTCAATTCTTGTCATTGGTTGCCATCAATATAATTACTGGTGGTAAGCCCCACTATTCTTAGATTTTTAGGCTTTAGATAGTTTCATAGTGGATTTGTTTTATAGTTTTCAATAAATTTTCTCTCCATTGTGTGAGGGCTTGGTTGTTGATTTGTTTTATAGTGTGTGGTCTCTTTCTCGCCTTAGGCGCAAGTTTTATTCTCGCCTTCAATGCGAGTTTGGCTCTCCCCTTGGTGTGAGTCTAGTATATTTGAAGATTTTTGGTTGAGGAGGTTATATGGACATGCCGATTTTTTTCTAAAGACGATTCAGCAATGAAAGTTCATATGGTTTTATCATGTTAATTAGTCTTTCTTTCAAGAATCATTCATCACATCAAGTAAATTCTGCAACTTTAGAAAGTATACTATAGCTTGTCGCAATTCAGGAAAGACTCAAAGTGTAACGCCCCGTGAATTCAAATATAAAAAGGTCAAAGTCAAACTAACGGTAACAGCGGAAGACTTTTTCTTTTACTTTTTAACTAGGTGTTACTACCGTACCTCCAAAGAGATACAAGGCCAGAACAGAGATTAACACTTACTACAACTTCAAAATTTGACACTAAATGTTAAACTTGGTTCAACAACATAAAACAACTACTAGAATATTTCAAATCCGACATTAAACCACTAAACACATTATTCAACAAACTCTAGACGTCCTCACTTCTAGTTCCCGTTTCCCTCACAGAAGTCTTCACCTGAAAACAAAACATTTATAAACATGAGGGGGGGAACCTCAATAATGTCTACTCCTAACAGTTAAAATATTACACAATTCATTTCGACACATTTTGAGGGAAGGGGAAACAGTTCAAATATTTCAAATACTTTCACCAGACAACCTTACCGTTTCCATATTTTAAAGCGGGTGGGGCTTCCGTATTGCCAGTAAAGAGCATCCAAAAAGGCATAGACATTACCTGAATTTGTGATATACTTTACATAGGAAATTCACAGGAGCTTCTAATCCGGGTACTCGCTAGATCCTAGATTAAAACGGCCTAAAATTAATACTTCTATCACTAAAAGCTAATCACTTCCCATCTCATCTTAACCTTCCCAAAGAGTTAGTAATTCAAAGAGCGCATTAAAGTAACGATATCACAACCAAGCTAGTTCATCGACATCAAGCATGATGCACTCCAAACATACCATAGAAATACATACTTACATAAATCATGTCAACGATAATTCGAATAAAACTAAACTAGGGTGACTCCTAACATGTAAACTTGCATGGTACTATTCACAAAAATTACAAGTATGCCATTATAACATTTAAAGAGCATGCTAGGTCACATAATCATACAAACTTATTCAAAACCACACTTTAGGGTTCCTAACATGTTCCTAGGGTCAAGACTTATTCAATCTAACCTATCAACATGAACTTAAAACTAATAAGGAGAACTTAACATTTGTACATGAACCTTATAATAATAATCATGATACTTTTAAAATAATAACATAATCTTTAAAACTAAAATATGGAACTTTAATACTAAAATATGGAACTTTAATACTAAAATACATGAAACTTCAATACTAAGAAATATGGAACTTTAATAATACTAATAACATGAACTTTAAAATAATTACATGAAACTCTATAATAATAACATGAACCTTTAAAATAATAACATGAAACTAATAACATGAACTTTATAATAATAACATGAAACTTTAAAATAAACTCATGGAACTAATAATAATAATAACATGAAACTTTACGATAATATTATGAAAATAATAATAATAATAACATGTATCTTAAAATAATATGGACACCTAATGATGTCATGGAAATTTAATAATAATGCAAGAACTTGATAGTAATATAAAAACTTAGTAATACTTGGAACTTAATAATAATAATAAGGAAAATTGGAATCTAATAAACTAAACTTTAGGTCCATTTTGATCTAACAAACCAAACTTAATATTATATTTTATTGATTGAACCTCCACCACTTTTCGGTCACCGGAAAAATGATGTGGAATTTTTTGTGCTGAGGTGGATTGTTTTACATGATAAAAATAAAGATAAATTGATTATGGCTTGTGTCCTAATTTGACTCAGCAATTCCCCCCACCCAACCAAAAAAACTTTCAGCAAAAACCCCACCCAAACAATATTAATCCCCCCCTAAAAAAACGAAATCCCTCCTTAATCTAATGTGATGTCGTACTGTTGCATTGAACATAATGGTGGGAGTAAATGTGCCAACAACCTAATTGTCTCTGATTCAAACTGAAATCGCATCAGTCCTTCCAGTTCTTCTCCAAAAATCGCATCATCTACCTTCATTAGAGTTTATGTGTTTCAGGTGAGACGAATTAGGGTTTCATTAGGGTTTTGGGTTCGTATTTTTTGGTTAAATATGGTTTTGGGTCCTAAATTTTAGGGCTTTAGGGTGAAATTAGTTTTTAAGTTGCTGATTTGAGCATTATTTCGTGAATGCAGTGAGCTGTACACGAAGAAGGAACCATAATCTTGTAAGAAATCATTCCTTGTTTTTGTAGTTTTTGTTCTGGAAAATTTGAATATTTGTTGCTTCAATATACTGTATGAAGGGTAATTTATGAAGGATATTTTACTGAAATTTTTCGTTTTTTTGGTGATATAGTTGTCAACATGGATGATGTTATAACTGTGGAGATACATCATGGGGGTAAATTTGTTCTTGTTGGTGAAGAGGAGTTAGAGTATGTGGGGGGTGAGGTGAGCAATATTTGGCCTGTGGATGTGGACAAGCTAACTGATTTGGAGGTTCTGGATTTTGCAAATATGTTAGGGTATAACAATGTGGAAAGGTTCACATATCTCATTTCTAGAATGAACTTGTATAAGGGTCTGAGGACCTGCAAAGGGGATTTGGAATCATTGGATAAGGCTCAAGCTGCTATGGTTGACAAAAAATTGGTGGTGTATTTTGAACATAAGGTTGATGTAGCTGATGTTGAGACAGTTCATCAAGCACTCCCTTGTCCAGCTAGCCCAACTCAATCAACCCAGCCCAATGACATTCCATGTGAAACAGCCCAGCCCAAAGTTGGTCCACATTGTGAAACAAATCAGCCCAATGACACTCCATGTGAAACATACCAAACTAAAGATATACCTATTGATGCATCTCAGCTAGAACTCACTCAATCTTCCCACGTGACAAAGCAATATGTCCAAGGCAATGTAACTGAGAAAGATAAAGGGAAAATGCAACAGTTTGGGGTGGAAGATTGGGACTGGGAGGATGATAGGCCTGATTCACCCATCCCTTGGGATCAATTGATTAGAGGGGATCTTATGGATAAGAAGGAAGATGGGAGTGACTGGGAAGCTGAGTACTTCAGAACAAATGATAATGGAGCATCATCAAGTGAGAAAAGGGATGGACTCTGATGAAGGTTATAGTAGTGTAGATGAAGATGATGATAATATTTATGATTATGTTGATGACATAAAAACCAGTGATGATGAACGGCCTGCTTCAAAGGATAAAGTAGTGGAGTGTGACCAACAAAAGCAAGCTGAATTCGAGAGATTGGTAGCTAAGAAGGCTTCAACAAAAAAATGAACAATCTGTTCAAAGAGAGGGTGAAGCTGGATATAATTCTTAATATGAGGATTCAGAGCAAGAGATGGAGACTTCTGGTGAAGAGGATGATGATTTACCTAGGCTTTTGAGGAAGAGGAAGAAAATAAAGAATGTTGACTCATCTACAGATTGGAAGGCATTCAAGTGGCAGGCTGGAATGGTGTTTCTATCAGGAGAGACATTCAAATCTTCTCTTGCCTCATATGCAATTGCTCAAGGGTATAGCTGTAAAATGGGAATTTCAGACAGAAAGTGAAAAAGGATGGGGGGGGGGGTTAGTTTGCAAACCTGGCTGTGATTTTTATTTGTACATATCATATGACAAGCGTACAGCTAGCTGGCTTGTTAGGATTGTTAAAGGAGAGCACAAATGCAATAGGAGCATGTTGAAGAATCCTCAACTGAAGTACACATGGGTAGCAAGGCATTGCCTAGAAGTTTTTAAATAAAAGCCCAATTGGCCAGCCAAGGAGTTCATCAATATAGTAAGAAGGAACCAAACATAGTGATGCCTCTATGGACTACATATAAGGCAAGAGAACATGCCAAGTTACTGCTACATGGGTCGATGTTTGACCATTACTCCAAAGTTGGCAGCTATATGGAAGAGTTGAGAAGGTCTAATGGTGGAGGTCGTTTCATACTGAAAACTCAACAAGGGAAGGAGGGAGAACCGCGTATTTTTCACAGGTTTTCCGTGTGTTTTGATGGCTTAAGAAAGGGGCTTTTAGGGGGTTGTAGAAAGGTTTTATGCATAGATGGGACATTTTTGAAAACCTTTTTAGGAGGATGCCTGTTGGCTGCTATTGGAATGGACGGAAACAACCAAATGTTTCCGTTAGCATGGGCTGTTGTGGAAGGTGAGAACAACGACAGTTGGGAATGGTTTTTTACCAATGTGAACGAGTGTATTGAAAGCGATGAGGGGCTAGGTTGGACAATAATTTATGATGAGCATCAGGTAAAGTACCAAGTTTTTGTTGTGTTAGTTTATCATGATGGTATATAGATAGTTGTGTTTGTTTATACTGTTGGTATTTTGTATCATTCATACTACTTATATTCTTGTAGGCAATTTTGAATGGCATTGCAACTGTCATGCCTAGATGTGAGCACATACATTGTGCTAGACACATATACTCTAATTGAAAGAAAGTGCACAAGGGAGAAGAGTTGAAGCTCCTATTTCGGAAGGCTGCCAAAGCTTACAATAACACAGACTATAAGGAGGCATTAGATGAATTAAAACAAGTGTCTCCTCAGGCTTTTCAAGATTTCATCAACCATGACTCCAAAGTTTTTTGCCGAGCTTTCATGAGCCCTGAGTCTAAATGTGATGTCATAATAAGAAACATGGCAGAAACTTTTAATGCATACATTGTTCAAGCACGCCACAAGCATTTACTCTACATGTTGGAAGATATAAGGATGGCTTTGATGGAGAGAATGGTCACCAAAAGATCCTTGATGGCTGGATCAAGTGATGAAATATGCCCTTGAATGAGGAAGAAGCTTGAGGTGGAGAAAGAAGAGGCAAGACATTGTACCCCTCAACCTGCTGGGAATGGGAACAATGTCTTCCAGGTCTACTACAGGATGGATTACCTATGTGTTGACATGAATAACGACACATGTACATGTAGAAAATGGGATATGACTGGAATTCCATGCTGTCATGCAATTAGTTGTGCTGGATGGCTTAAAATGGATGTTGAAGTTTTTGTGCATTCATACCTCAAGAAAGGCATGTACACTAAGGCTTATGAGGGAGTCATCAACCCAATAGTAGGACAAAGGCACTGGCCTCAAGTTGATTTGCAACTACAACCTCCACCAGTAACTGCTAGATCTGGAAGGCCAAAATAAAACAAGGAGGAAAGACCCTCATGAAGATCCAAAGCGTCCAGGGAGGTTGACAAGTCACGGTAGGGTTATGGTGTATACCTTATGCAATAGACCTGGGCACAACAAAAAGGGTTGCCCCAACAAGGCAAACTTACCACCACAGCCACCACCACAAGAAAGAAGGCCAAGAGGAAGGCCCAAGAAACAACAATCTGAAGTAGGTACTATGAACCCTCCTGCAGCAACAACAAGAGGCAGAGGAAGGACATATGTTAGAGGTGGATCAGGGATGAGAGCTGCAACTAGAGGTAGAAGGGAAGTTGCTAGAGGTGGATCTGCAAGGGGAGGAGCTGGAAGGGGTGTTGATAGGGTTACTAGAAGGGGTGGAGGTGCTGCAAGGGGGGTTTACTATTAGTTGGGAGGCAGCAATGAGAGGGTAAGATTCTTTTTTGAACTTAAGCTATTTCTTTCTTACTTTAAAGTTTATGTTGGAGACACAAAACATCTCATGTGGACCACTTTCTCTATGTTGACCAACTTTTTGTTTTTTCAAAAATATTTTTTATTTAGGATAACCAAGCATCATCAAGTGGTCCCCCAATCAATGAATCTCAGACATCCACCACCACCTCCCTTCCCAATTAATGATGAGGATCAACTAAACAGGTTGTTGGAGGAAGATTTTGCAATACCGATGGAAGCAGAAGCATGTTCATATTTTTTACCTGTGTTTCCAAAAGTAGTGTCATTTTGTGATTATTTTGTCATCCAAAACATTGACTAGTTGGGATGATTATTGGTGAGTTTTTTGTCATTATGTACCCATTCAAAACATTGACAGCTTGGGTGATTATTTTTGGATATTTTGTGATTCTCTACCTAACCCAAAACTACTACAGAAGGTGACAATGGCAATGGATTTTGCAAATCCTTTTGGATATTTTGGATACTTTACTATATGCTGCTACTACTGTAATTATTTACTACTGCTGATACTTTAATATATGTTGCTTCTATACAGGTATTGTTATTATATAACAATTGTTATTTGATAACAATATGCTACTGCCACTGCTATATGTTGTTGCTGCCACTGTCATATGCTACTGTTATACGCTTTTAGGAAGGTTTTTATGGTTGTAACCTTGCTTGAGCTGCTTTGGTGGAAGTAAAATGCATGCAACCTGGACTTTGCTGGTTTGTTTGTCTTGCCTCACGGTTTCTGTTTTCAATGTATCTTGGCAAGTTGTGCTATTGCTTGTTTCAATGTATCTTGGAAAGTTGTGGGATGAAATATAAAAATATTGTCATGTTTTAGTTAGTAGTATCTGTATATGATATGGCTATTGGCAAGTTGTGTTATTTGTTCAAGTGACTGTGGAAGAAAAGTTCTTTAACAAGTCTTGTTTTAAGTGCTCCCATGGAGTGCTCTACTGTAAACATCATTTCTCCCAGCTGTTCAGGGAGAAAGGTAGCTATGCTGACATCATGAAATCTGCTTCCATCAAATGAGGGACTATCCAAGGATCACCTAAATCTATGCTCAAAACTATTTTTTTTTTGGATTACAAGTTGTAATGTAATCAATCAGGTTCAGGGTCTGTCATGATACCATATTGCTCTTTACAACATTTGGAATTTTATACAAAGAGTTTCATAGGCTCAATCAGCCATTACTCTTTGCACAATCATTCATCATGCTTGATTTGCATAATCACCCATTGCTCTTTGCACAAACAGTAGCTATAAAATTTCATTACATTGTCATGCCAAAACAGTAGCCAAAACTATTCAGAATGCAAACTCACCATATTCAGAAATCAAACTAGTTCATTACATTAAATTCAACAGATATGGTATCATGACAAATATGGTAGCCAAAATAGATGCCTTCGTATCCATTATATCCAAACACACAATAGCCAAAAAATTTCAGAAAGTAACTCCATTGCTATTCAATTCAACATATACATTGACAAATACATGCCTTCATATCCTTCATATCCATTATATCCCTAGTCATTTAATACATTAGCTGCATACAACCAACAACCACCATATTACATTGACAAATACTTTCACCAAACTCACCTAAATCCTAATAAAGGTAACAAACACAACCAGGACAACTACAATCACAAACATCTTCAGGCAACTATAATGTTCAGGGCCTTTCCCTAGCTGAATTTGGTGACATTCATCAGTTCAGCCTCAATTGCCTTCCTCTTCCTTTTCTCCTTGTCAAGCTTAGTTTTGAGCCTCACATTTTCTTTATCTAGATGTTGAAAGTTCTGGTTCCCATCCTTCACTCTATGTAATTCATTTCCCATTCTTGTCACTTCAGACAACAACTGCTCGAACCTTTCCTCCAACACATTGTTCATTTCAATTAGGTTCATATCAACCTCATCCTCCCATACAAAAAAATGACATTTCTGATTTGGAACCTACAAAAAACATAATCGAAATCAGACACCAATTTTGTTTCAATTGTAGAAGAAATTGATCCGAAACGGAACTTACCTTCCACAATTTACATCCATAAAACTTCCTCCCAAAATTAGGGCATTTTCGACAAGTATCATATGCTGCTGGAATATCATGGCAACATTTCACCACTGCTCCATTTGGTAGTCTTGAATTTGAGTTCTCTGGTCGAATCGCTCTTCCCCAATTAGAACAAGAAAAGCTCTGGCTTTGTGACATATTATATGCTTTGAGAGATGGCAAACGCATGATAGTAGATTAGAAGAAGAGAAAGATAGAGATGCGCAGGAGTGTAGATAAGAAGAAGAGAGAGATGTGTAGAAGGACAAAGAAGAAGAGAAGAATGAGGCACTCGACATAACCTAAACCCTAAACGATAAAGGAATTAGGAGGGATTTCGTTTTTTTGAGGGGGACCAATTTTATTGCAATTTTTTTGAGGGGGAAATGGTGAGTCAGATTAGGAGAGGGGAGAGGGCTGCCAAGTCATACAACACAAGCCATAATCAATTTATCTTTATTTTTATCATGTAAAACAATCCACCTCAACACAAAAAATTCCACATCATTTTCCCGGTGACCGGAAAGTGGTGGAAGTTCAATCAAAAAAATATAATGTTAAGTTTGGTATGTCATTAGCAAAAAGGTAAGTTTGGTTTGTTAGATTAAAATGGACCTAAAGTTTGGTTTATTAGATTCCAATTTTCCTAATAATAATATGAACTTTAATAATACTTCGAACTCAATAATAATAACGCGGAACGTTAATAATAATTTTAAAAAATAATAACTCGAAACTTAATTACTTACGAAAACTTCATAATAATAACACGAAAGTTGATAATAATATTACGAAAACTTAATAACTTGTGAAAACTTATTAAGTGGGTTTTTGGACATCAATAATACTAATTTTGGGGGTATTGGATATTAATAATATAAACTATTTTCTTGGACACTAGCAGTACGAACTATTGACCTATTTTCCTCTAACAGTACACCGTCGAATTTTATGGTTTTAACTCATCGAAAAGATGGTGTAACTCCATAATATGTGACATGGAAGGCATGTTAGTGTCCACGTCAACATTTTCTACCCAATCTCTGCCTTCCACGTCACACATCATGGAGCCATGTCATCTTTCCGATGAGTTAAAACTATAACAACTCAGTCGTGTACTATTTGAGGAAAATAAGTCGATAGTTGGTACTACTAGTGTCCAAAAAAATAGTTTGTATTATTAGTCTCCAATACCCCCAAAGTTGGTATTATTGGCGTCCAATAATCCATAATAATAATGTGAAACTTAATAACTTACGAACTTAATAATAAAATTACGAAACTTAATAATAAAATTACGAAACTTAATATTCACTTATGATATGACCTTATCAGTAGTATTAACATGAAATGTCAAAGACAATAAGTACATTAAACATCACTTAAACATATTAAACTCTAAAAATTTCTAACAAAACCCTAGGGTTCAAGCATGCATAAAACCCAACCTAAGGTACCCAAGTGCCCACTGTTTCACCACCATTTTTCACCATCATTCTTCATCACTTCACCACCATTTTTCACCCTCTTTTCAACACCCCTTCACTACTACTACACACACACTTTAACCCACCATATACATCCTTCGAACCCTTGACCCAATGCACACCCAGAAGCCATGAAAACGTAAAATTTGACACACAGCAACACCAAACAATACTAGCACATACACACAGTAGAAACACGAAGGAGGAAGAGAGAGAGAGAGAGAGAGAGAGAGTTATACTAGACAGAAAGGAAAGCAACCAAGGGTGGCGGTGCTTGCGGTGGTGCTATGGCGGCAGGAAGGACGGCCAGGAGGTCTCCGGTGTCGGGTTCGTCGGCGAAGGGGCGGCACGTCAGGGTCGGCAGCAGCAACAGCAACCCCCGAGAGAAAAATATTGGGGTCGGGCTTCGTCCTCGCCGGACTGGGGTGGTCGTTGCCGGTGGTTGTGGGAGCGTCGTCGGTGCTTGGGTCGTTACCGGAGGTCTAGTGCAGTGCAAGTGCTGTTGCGGTGGCAGGAGCTAGGGTCGGGGAACTGGGAAGAGAAATAGGGCAGAGGGGGTTTAGAGGAGGTCCGTTGTGGGTTGGTGGTGGCGCATTGACATCGAGGTGGTCGGTGGCGGGTGGTGCGGTGGCGCTGCGGAGCTCGGCGCTCGGTGGTGGTGTCGGGGGTGTTGTGCGTCGGGGAAGAATAGCAGTAGAAAAAGCAAAAGAGGAGGGAGGAGGAGAGAGAAGGAAGGAGAAGTGAGATGAGTGATGGTGGTTGCTGGGGAACACGAGCGAAGAAGAAGAAAGGAAGAAGAGGGAGAGGGAGGATGTGGTTGTATTTGCGCAGAAGAAGAAGAGAAGGGGGAGGGTGATATATAGATGGGATGTTGAGGAAGAGACAAGGGGGAGTACGTTGCATGGGGAGTAGTAGAATATCCAATGGGTAAAAGAGGGAGAGAAGAAAGAGGGGGAACCGTGCAAAAAAGGGGGAAACTATCTGGGTTTAAAAATCAAAATGGAGGGAATTTAATTAGGGGGGAAAATTTGAAAGAAAAAATCTAGATTTAATTTAATACATCTCATAAAAATTCTTTCCTAAAAACAACACTTTTTCTAAAGTAGATCCTACAAACATATCCAAATAAAATTACCCGATAACCGAAAATTTCCTAACTGATATTTTCAGTTACCAAAAATTCCAAGTAACCCACTCGCGGTCCTAAAAGCTCCATGTGGAAACATATATATATTTAACAGAAAGAAAATGTGCGTCGGGTAATTTAACGGTAAACATAATAACATTTTTCGGGGTTTTACATCATTCCCCACTTAAAGAAGTTTCGTACTCGAAACTTAAACCTAACGTTAACCACAACACTTTTATTAACGACATCCTACTAAAAAACCCGAGGCTTTACATCATTCCCCACTTAAAGAAGTTTCATCCTCGAAACTTTACTCACCTAATTGTTGAACAAGTGAGGGTATTTCGCCCGCATCTCCTCTTCAGTTTCCCAGGTGGCCTCGGTCGAGGTATGATTCGCCCATCGCACCTTGACTAACGGGGCGGTCTTGTTGTATAGCTGCTTTTCTCTACGATCCAAGATTTCGAGCGGTTGCTCCTCGTAAGTTAAGTCTTCCCTCAGTTGCAATGGCTCCGGCTCGATCAAATGTGCAGGGTCAGCAACATATTTTCTCAATTGAGAGACATGAAAGACATCGTGCACTCGAGGCAATTCCCCGGGTAGCTCTAATTTGTAAGCTACCTCTCCTATGCGTTCCAAAATGGGATATGGCCCGATGTATCTTGGGGTCAATTTTCTCGTTTGACCAAACCTCATGACTTCCTTTGTAGGTGACACGCGTAGAAACACATAATCTCCTACTTTGAACTCTAAAGGTCTTCGTCTTCGATCAGCGTAACTTTTATGTCGGCTTTGTGCTATCCTCATCCTATCTTGTATGACTCTCACCTTCTGTGTTGTAAGTTGGATTAAATCGGGACCAATGGTGAGGGCTTCATCAATGTCTTGCCAGCACAGGGGGGTTCTACATCTCCTTCCATACAAGGCCTCTAATGGCGACATCCCAATGCTAGCGTGGAAGCTGTTGTTATAGGAGAACTCGACCAAGGTGAGTTCATCATCCCATGACTCCTGGAAATCCAGAGCACATTCTCTCAACATATCCTCCAAGGTTTGGATCGTCCTCTCTGTTTGCCCATCTGTTGCTGGGTGAAAAGCGGTACTGAAGTTGAGCTTGGTACCAAAAGCCTCTTGTAACTTCTTCCAAAATCCTGATTGAAATCTCATGTACCTGTCTGACACTATTGAACTAGGGACTCCATGCAATCGCACTATCTCATTTAAATAGGCATGGGCTAACTGATCCAACGTCCAAGTGTTAGCCGTGGCGAGAAAATGCACAGACTTGGTTAGCTGGTCCACAATCACCCAAATGACATTATTCTTTCTCTGGGTCCTAGGAAGACCAATTACAAAATGCATGGCGATCGAATCCCACTTCTATTCTAGAATTTCTAGTGGATGTAGGAATCCTGCAGGCCTTTGGTGTTTAGCTTTAACTCGTTGGCAAGTTAGACACCTAGACACATATTCAATCACTTCTTGTTTCATGTTGCTCCACCAAAAGGTTTGTTTGAGGTCCTTGTAAATCTTATTTCCACCCGGGTGCACTAAGTACGGGGTGTTGTGTCCCTCGTCCATGATTCTTCGCTTCAAAGCTTCCATATTGGGGATACAAATTCTATTGTGAAACCTCTGCATTCCGTCTTCATATATTACAAACCCCGGTGCCTTTCCTTGAGTCACTTCCTCCCTTATCTTCACTAGTTGCAGGTCCAACTCTTGAGAGTTCTTAATCTCCTCCAAAAGATTTGGTTGAATCTCCATGGCATGCAGCACTGCACCCTTCCGTGGAATCACTATATTGAGTTCTAGCTTCCTTAACTCCTCATATAACTGCTGGGGTAGGGTTATTAAATGATTCGTTGTGGAATAAGGTCTTCGGCTCAGAGCATCTGCTACAACATTAGCCTTTCTTGGGTGGTAATGGAAATTGACATCATAGTCCTTCAGGAACTCCAGCCATCTAGTCTGGAGAAGATTTAACTTCTTTTGAGTAAAAAGGTGCTTCAAGCTTTGGTGGTCAGTAAAAACTTCACAATGCACACCATAAAGGTAATGTCTCCATATTTTGAGAGCAAAGACCACTGCTGCTAGCTCCAGGTCATGAGTAGGGTAGTTTTTCTCATGAGTCTTCAACTGCCTCGAAGCATAAGCAATTACTTTCCTATTCTGCATAAGAACACACCCTAAACCACCATGTGAACCATCACTATAAATCACGAAACCCTCGCTCCCTTGAGGCAAGGTAAGAATAGGTGCTAAGGTGAGCCTCTGCTTCAACTCTTCGAAACCCTTCTCACACTTGTCTAACCATGCAAACTTCACTGACTTCCTAGTCAGGTTGGTAAGAGGCGTTGGGATCTTGGAAAAATCTTGAACGAACTTTCAGTAGTACCCAGCAAATCCTAAGAAACTCCTGACTTCTGTGGCATTCTTCGGGGTAAGCCACTTGCTAACAGATTCCACCTTTTGAGGATCCACAACTACTCCATCCTTGGACACAATATATCCTAGGAAACCTACTTGTTCTAGCCAAAATTCACACTTGGAAATCTTGGCATATAACTCATTGGTTTGCAAGGTCTCCAACACCCTTCTCAAGTGTTGGGCATGGTCCTCCTGCGTCTTCGAATAAATCAAGATGTCGTCGATGAACACTACCACGAACTTATCAACAAAGAGTTTGAATACCCGATTCATTAAATCAATAAAAGCGGATGGGGCATTAGTAAGGGAAAAGGGCATAACCATAAACTCATAATGGCAATGTCGGGTGCGAAAAGCAGTCTTGGAGATATCTTCTTCTCGGATTCTCAACTGGTGATACCCCGACCTCAAGTCGATCTTGCTGAAAGTTGTTGCTCCCTTCAATTGGTCAAAAAGGTCATCGATGCGTGGTAAAGGGTAATAGTTCTTAACCGTAATCTTGTTCAACTCTTGGTAGTCGATACACAGCCTCAAGCTACTGTCTTTATTCTTCACAAAGAGAACCGGTGCGCCCCATGGAGAGGTGCTCGGTCGGATGTATCCTTTCTCCAATAACTCGTCTAGCTGAGCTTTAAGCTCCTTGAGTTTAGCAGGTGCCATTCGATAGGGTGCCTTAGATATGGGAGCAGTTCCAGGTTCCAAGTCGGTACAAAAATCCACTTCTCGTGGTGGAGGCATTCCAAAAAGTTCATCCGGAAACACGTCTTGGTATTCCTGCACCATAGGAATGGTTTCGAGTGTTGTATCTTCAGTCTTAGTGTCCACGAAACTGCATAGGAATCCTTCACAACCCTGTCCCATCAATCTCTGGGCGTTTAGGGCGGAAATAATTCTCACCCCTTGAAGATCGCGATTGTTGTAATGGACCACTTTTCTCCCGTCAGGACCAACTAAAGTCACCTTCTACTAGCAGCAATCGATCTGAGCCTTGTACATGGTCAACCAATTCATTCCGGGGATAACGTCGAACTCCATCAAGTCGAATTGGTACAAATCAGCGTCAAACTCCTGACTGCCTATAACCACAGGGAATTTCCTGTACAACTTCCCACACAGGACGGATTCTCCCGTCGGTAGAGCTATTCGACATAGGGGTGCTATCTTTTGAACATACTAACTTAGCCTTTTCCACTATTCCCGAAGAAATAAACGAATGACTAGCTCCAGAGTCGAATAATACATAAATACAGAATACAAGCATAACTTATTATTTATCAACACACATCTCTAGTAGAACATATTAACAAGGTCTAAACCACATAATCGACAACTACATAATAAATATCATATTCATGTAAGGGAAGAAGTAAACCAAAGTCACAAAGTTCCATTGTCACATCACATAATCAAAAGAAAGTTCCTAACTATCATCCCATTACCACATGATCATTATAATTTCCATCACATACTCCTTCCATCCTTGATAGTCTACCATCCAACACAAAATCCTTTTACTTTCAACGGAATAACATCCGATATATATATATACAATCTAATCCAACAACATAATACTCACCACATAAAACAAATAATAAAAAATTAAAAATTTCAAGCATGGGTCTTTTCAACAACGCATAAGGATAATTTCATTACTTTCATTCAAAACATGCGAGTTTTATGACCTATATACACTGTTTCTCACCATAAACTCATGTCCATCAACATACGATAAGGAAACAAAACATGGAAAATAAATTCAGAGTTACCTACAAATCAAGTGAAGGGTAATCATCACTCTCCTATCACTCAGCGCTACTCCCTCTGGTTTCTTTTGCTCTCGTGATTTGTCTTTGGGTCTCCTTCAGGATCCTTCTCAGGATCCGCTTCCATATCTTCCTCCGAGTCTTCTTCTGGTTCGAGGCCCTCCTCGGGGCTCTATCCCATACCCTCCTCGGGGTTTCAAATCTTTCAGAGAAGTCAGGAACGTCATTCATGACAAGGGCAGCGATATGACATCTACTAGATTTCCAGAAAAAAATAAGCATGCACTTGCAACCCAAAGAGAAACAAAGAAACAAGCATCAACCATCTCATCTTGATTCAGAACAAACATCGATAAGTACATATTTATATAAAACTTGGAATAAAAACTTAACTCCAAAACAAACTTCCCATCCCACCTACACTAACACTCCGAACGTAGCTTCCCTAGCTCTAACTAAGAACCTAATAGACAGTTAGGAGCTACCAGGTCGTAACCCAGAGCTCTGATACCATTTTGTAACGCCCCGGTGTAGGACCCGGAAAATTCCCGTTCAGGGAAATGTTTTCGGATGCGCTACTTTTGTGATCGGGAGCCGACTAAGGTTGCTTAACCCTTACATAAGGATATTTTTAATTTTCGAAATTTATTTTTGAGGTGATGAAACTTTATATATTTACAAACTCTTTTTTTATTATTTAAATTATCCGTAATTACACAAATTAATTTAACAATAATTTAATCCCGACCCAATCACTAAATTCATGCCCAAAGATGAGCAGGCGGGCCACCAGAAAATGCTAAAACCCGCCTAGGTTCTAGAAGACCCTGGGCTAGGCCGTCTGCATCCCTAGGCCAGAAGAAAATGGGTTGAAATTAATAAAACCCGCCTAGGTTTTATTAATTTCTGGCCCATTTTCCTCGGGTCCAATATTAAATTAGTGAAGGGAAATGAACTAAATTATTTTCTTAAATTATTTTATGCATAAACGAATATTTTAAATAATTAAACGAATTTATAAAATGCAAAAGAGTCGCCAGCCGGTTTAAGGAAATCAACAAACCGTAAAATAAGAAAAGAAAGACTCCGGTCTACGAACTCGATTTCTAGATTCGGGGGTAAGGTTACGAATTCGAGAGTTATAAGTACCTCAAATACGCTTGTTATAAAACAGACTCTACTAAAATCAACAATGAAAAGAAAGAGAGCGGTGAGAAGTTTGATTAATTTCGTGGAATTATTATTCAAATCATGCAATATAAAAACATGATGTTTGCTTTTTTACAAAATATGTACAAGCACGGAATTAAGAAAGAATTACATGATAAATTACATTAATGTAAATAAAGAAATCGAACCTTGCTTAAGGTGGTAGAATTGATGAATTTGATCCCTTGAGTTGCCCCTTGACTAGAAGCCCGGATGAGATGATGTGGGTGGTGTAGAAAACGTGGTATGTGGATGGTTAAGTAGTGGTGATGAAGGTGATTATGAGAGGATTAGAGGTGGATGTGGATGATGAGATTTTGAGAGAATGGAAGTATAATATGATGGAAATGAGAGTAGAGTAAGTGTATTGGATGGTAAAAGTTGATGCAAATGAAGGTGGAATGGAGGGGGTATTTATAGGTGAAGGAGTGTGAGTTTTGGAGAGAAATGGTGGGGGACATACCCCACAAATCATGCCATTAAAGACTATAACCTAGGCGGGTTATAGGAAGTCAAGGGGAAGGTCAAACATGTGGGCAAAAATCAAGGGATTGAATTGCATGCATGCAGATTTTGGCGTCAGACAGATTAAAACCTAGGCAGGTTTTGAATTAACCATCACGCGAATCAGTGACGTGGAGTTAAACGACAACGTGCGCTCTTTTATTCAAAACCTAGGCGGGTTTTGAGTTCTCTGGGCCGGGGCGCGCGTCTGGGTCTGCTTCTGTGTGGGCTTGTTCTCTGAGAATTAAAACCCAGTGGGGTTTTGAATTAAAACCTAGGGGGGTTTTAAGCGAATGTAGGCGGCCTGTTGACTTCTCGGGCTCAAGCTGTTGATTTTTTTGGACCCAATGACCCATTTATCATTTGACCCAAATGTTTTGCTGATTTCGATGAGTCGGGATTATGCCGGTACAAATTCTGGTGTCTACAGAGAGCCCCCACTTTGATCGAGTCCGAATAGGACGAAGGTCAAAGTAGTCTGAGGATATGACTTTGGATTATAAAGCCTGGGTTGACGCTTGGAAGTTGAGTCATGCATCACGGTTGCATGCGATATGCGCCTCCTTTGAGATGATCTTGAGCAAGAATGATGCTCTACTTGACTGTTGATGAGTCGATGTTGATCTCAGGCGAGAATGACGCCTTAGTTGATGGTGTGAGTTGACACTTGGAAGCTTCGTCCTATGTCGCAGTTGCGGGCGGCATGCGCCTCTTTGGGGATGATCTCGAGCAAGAATGATGCTCTATCTGACCGTTGATGAGTCGATGTTGATCTCGGGCGAGATTGACGCCTTACTTGTAGGTGTGGGTTGACACTTGGAAGCTTCGTCCTGTGTCGAAGTTGCGGACGGCATGCGCCACTTTGTAGATGATCTCGAGCAAAAATGATGCTCTAGCTGACCGTTGATGAGTCGATGTTGATCTCGGGCGAGATTGACGCCTTACTTGTAGGTGTGGGTTGACAATTGGAAGCTTCGTCCTGTGTCGAAGTTGCGGGCGGCATGCGCCTCTTTGGGGATGATCTCGAGCAAGAATGATGCTCTACCTGACCATTGATGAGTCGATGTTGATCTTGGCGAGATTGACGCCTTACTTGTTATCGGACATGATGCCGATGGTTCATGGAGTTTTCTAGTCTTTCCCAGTGTCGATCCCAGTCTTTCCCGGTGTCGATGTTGGTGATGGTTGGCATTTTTGATGCCGAAGGACTTCATCAGGCGCGTTGTTGATGGCCTTGGGGGTCGAGACTTCATCGGGCGCGATGTCGATGGCTTGGAGATTGAGACTTCGTCGGGCACGATGCCGGTGGCTTAGGATTGGGACTGCATCGAAGCTCTGCCGATGGCCCTGGGTGATGATGATGGTTGGCATTTTTTATGCCGAAGGACTTCATCAGGCGCGATGCTGATGGCCTTAGGGGTCGAGACTTCATCGGGCGCGATGCCGATGGCTCGGAGATTGAGACTTCACGGGGCACGATGCCGGTGGCTCAGGATTGGGACTGCACCGAAACTCTGCCGACGGCCCTGAATGATGATGGTGACAGCGACCTTTTGTGCGGTAGCTGGATGGTGGTGGTCCCTTTGTCGGCGACCTATGAGCTGGCGACTTTTTATGCAGCAGTTGGATGATGGCGGCGCCTTTAGCGGCGACCTGATGTTTGTGATGACTCCTTGCACAGAAACCAAAGCAGAATGTCAGATCATTTTGAACAATGGTTAGAGATATAGAGAATTACCTGTCTGGTATATTGACGACGATGCCCAACGGATTTTCCGAGGCAGATCGGATTTTCCCGAAGCAGTCGATGGTGCCCAACGGATTTTCCCGAGGCAGATCGGACTTTCCCGATGCGGATTATTGTTTCAGTGGCGTCCTTGGCAGACTGGAAGATTATCATGAGGATGAGCTTTGGATGATAAATAGAAGTCATCTAGAGTGTGATTAGAGATTGCTCTAATCTTGCTCTCAGTGATTGGAAACCATGTCGGCCAGTCTGATTGGGCTTGAACAGCCCCCAGTGTTACATTCTGGAGCAACGATGTGGCACTTCCCTGCTTCTTCTTCTTTTTTCAAATATGCGGGTATGCATGCGACTAGCTTGCTAAACTCTTGCACAAACAATGCAAATTTTGTTTTTTTTTTTTTTTGACACAAGCAGGCACTCATGCATTTATGCACGACTATCGACTTCAAGCATGACATACTGACTCAATGCATGACATATTGATTCAATGCATGACAAACTGACTTGATGCCTGACAAATTGACTTGATGCATGACAAACTGACTCGATGCATGACAAATTGACTTGATGCATGACAAACCGACTCGATGCACAACAAACTTACCCAACGCATGATAGACTGACTTGATGCATGACAAATTAACTTTACTCAATGTGACTCTGATATGACATATGGATGCAATGCAAACCTATTATGCTTAGACAGGACACACGTATGATGCTTTATGTTATTCTACACATGCAGTTCTACATGCAGACAATTAACCTACCGACTCTATTTTTAGACAAAGATTTTCTTGGACAATGATTTTCTAAAAACCATGACTCCTTAAGATAATGCTTTCTAAGGATCAAGGCCACTCGTGGGGAGTTTCAGGAAAAGTTAGGATGAACAATGTTTTGGTCCACGGACCAGGGAACGGTGATGGAGGCAACAGGCCTGAAGAATGTGGTCCTTGAATGATCATGTAGATGACCTTGATTGCTTGCAAATGTATGTTGATGTATGACAAGCCCCCGGTTTGGTGTAGACTCTTGATGACATTGTCTTGCTTTTGAGGGCACCTTGAAGATTTGCGAACCCCCAGTTTCGATGTGGGTTGACGAGATGACGCATGGAGACCATGGAATAGGAGGATGCATAGTCCTTGGTAGTGAGTCTCAAACTCTCCTTTTGCCTAACTTGCCCAAAGGGTTTTCAAGTTAGCCCCTCTTTTTTTCTTTTTTCCTTTTTTTCTCTTTTTTTTCTTTTTTTTTCTCTCTCTCTCTCTTTTTTTTTTTTTTTTTGATGAGACCACTATTAGGACGTCTATAAGAATGAAGATGCGGGACCTTGTAGGATAGGGAGTAACTGTCTCTCATAGAAGCTGTCTCCGATAAATGTCTTGAATGATGTCACAAAGGTAGCGCAAGCCCCCAGTTTAGAGTAGTTTATTTCTGAGTCTGTTCATGATCATGTGGTTGCCAATTAGCCGCTGATCTGATGTGAACGACTTTCGCTTTTGTTGAGATGTAAGCCACACAGAGTCTCATACTTGCATTAATGATTGAGCTTAAAAGTCCTCAGAGGGTGAGATGGGATGAAAGGGTTGGTTAAGAAGTGTTTGGGGAAGGAGACGGTGGATGATGGTTTATTAATGAATGGGACGTGGAGACACTTAAGAATGATCGTGTCTTGAAGGGGAGAAGAGATGGTCAAATGGGATAGACATCATCTCTTGAGAAAGGGTTGAAAGGGATGGTAGATGAGGCTTTGTTGATGAATGGTATAGGGAGACACCCAAGAATGATCGTGTCTTGAATAGATTGTCAAATGGGATAGACATCATCTCTTGGGAAAAGGTTGGAATATGGTTATGGAATAATGTCCAAGTCTAACGGAAGGAAGATGGAGGGTTGATGATGATGAAATCCAGGGTCTACTCTCCTTTTGCCTAGCCCGCCCGAGTGGGTTTTCAAGCTAGCTTCTCTTATTCTCTCATTCTCCTTTTGCCTAGCTTGGGATTCCAAGCTAGCCTCTCTTGTTTTTTTCTTCTCTCAAAGACCAACATTTTGAGGACATAGGATGCTCCTTGTAGCGGTTGGGCCTCAAAGAGGTTTTCCTACGTATCCAAGGTGGAATCAGGCCAGTCGTAGTTCTTTTAGCGCAACTTTGATGGATAGTGCCTCGAGGAAGGCTTAACGGTTATGAAGGTTTGAGGGTTTATATGCAGGATATGGATGGATGAAAGGTTTGTGAAGGTAATAGAAGGCTGAGGTGTATGGATGATGAGATGAAGGTTTGAGACGAGATTTTCTGAGGTGTGCATGACTCTTATTTTTCGCGTTCTCACTTCTTACTCTCTTCTAACCCCTTTTATTTTCTTTCTTTCTTCCTTTTTCTTGATTCGTTCAACTTTTTTTTTAACCCCATTTTTCTGGCTCTTTTTTTTTGCTTTCACTTTTTTTCACTTTTTTTTCACTCTTTCCTTTGCTTTCTTCTCTTTTTTCCACTTTCTTCCCCATGGGATTGACTCCTGTTTGCCTTTCTGATGACATTGGTCACAACACACCTTTTGGCTTTGGGGTAGATATGGATTAGTCATGAGAAGAATGACCAGGTTGGTCCAGGCTAAGGTTTTTTTTCTTCAAACTCCTTCATGGGTTGACTCCTATTCTCCTTTGGTCATAGCATACCTTTTGGATTGGGTTAAGGTTTTGAAAAGGGTTGAGGTTTGATCGAGAGGTCAAAGATGTGAATGGTAGGTGGTAAGTCGAGATTGGATGAAAAGATGAGGGTAATGTGGGTGGTGAAATGAAGGTTGGGTTCAAGTCCTCTGTCCTTGGCACATTTGGTTAAGCTGCTGGTCTAGGAGCATAGAGATGTCCATTTTCAAGAGATTGATGATTTTGGTCTTCTCTCCGTTTGCCCAGCCTGCTTGATGAGTGCAGACTGGCTTCTCTCTTTTTTCTTTTCTTTTTTTGTTTTTCTCTCTTTTTTTTCTTTTTGTTAATTAAACCCTGGATTAGATAAAATAAAAGATAGAAATGAGGTATACAAAAAAGATGGAAGGATAAGAGAAAATGAAATTTGTGAGACTTGGTTTGCACGGATGATGGATAGATGAGAGAACTTCTCAACTCAAGTAAAAAACACAAGCACGAAATTCTGTTTGATCACATAGCAACAAGAGCAAAGAAATGAATGAAGAACTGACTATAATAGACTCTGAGCATGAAATGCTTGGCAACCAAGACTATAACTACTTCTAGAACTCCTTTGATGATGTGCCCTCCTTATCCTCGTACGGGGAATCCATGTTATGTCTGATCCTCTGTGCTGCTTTTGGTGGGGGCAGTTTACCTGAATGGATCATGTGCTCCAAAGTCTAACAATTCTCCATGTTCCCTCGGGATCTATGGTAGTTGCAGAAATTCTCGTCATCCAAACATTCCCTTTATGGTTACCTCAGGCCTTGACCCTGACACTGGACAAATGAAAAAACAAAACCCATCCCAATGCATGAATGACCTAAACGACTTATGTGGACCTCCTAAGATGGAAAAACGCCTATATGTTGACTCTGGAGAGACCCACCCAGGACATGGGTTTGAAAGAGCTAATTGATCTATATGGGACTTCCTAGGATCCAAGACTTCTATATGCCGACTTAAGGAAAAGACTTATCCACGACATGGGTTTACATTAGACTTCCTAAAAAGAAAGACACGCATATGATATACCAACACGAGAAAAGACTCACCCATGACATGGGTTTACACTAGACTTCTTAATAAAAAGACATATATTTACATAATGACTCTAGACATAGGCTTGCCCATGACATGGGTATTCATGACCTATGAATCTATATGAGACTTTTTAAAGAATGCAAGACACTTACATGGTAACTCAAGAAAGAGTCTTAACGACTCACCCATGACTTGGGTTTGCATGATGTAGACCCTATAGGAGACTTTTATAATGCAGGACATTCATATGTTGACTCTGGAAAAGGACTCACCCATGACATGGGTTTACATGCCCTACGAACCTGTATGAGACCTCCTAAAGAATGCAAGACACTTACATGTAGACACCAATGCAAAGACTCATCCTAGACCTCACATGATACTTTCTGAAAAATGCAAGACACTTACATGCAGACACTAACACACAGATTCATCGAGATAATTACATTTACCCTACCTGACATATGTGGTAATAATTTTTGCACACCCGACATTTGAGAAATAATTTTCACCCTACCTGACATTTAGTGAAAGTGTTTTTTTGTGTCAAATTCCGGTAACTTGTCATCGGAGATATGAAAATACAATAATACCCCTATATAACTATGTGAAAGTACCAAATTGCCCTTAAGATTGCGATTGAAATACCAATACAGACCCTTCAATTGTTTTGTGTGGGAAAAGGAGGAAAAGATTGTCGATGTAAAAAAGAAAAATATCACTCCACTCTTCTCACTGTCGTCTTCTATAAGAGCAAATAGGTAATTTCGATTTTATTTGAAAATACTATGAATTAATAGCAAGGGTAAACATGTCACTTCCTATTCATTTTTTTAATACTTGCCGGAAAATCCCACAAAAAACCATTATAATATATCCTAGGTGGTTTAAATTTACGACCACTTAAATGTCAGGTAGGGAGAAAATTATTTCTCAAATGTCGGGTGTGCAAAAATTATTACCACATATATCAAGTAGGGTAAATGTAATTATCTCCAGATTCATCCTAGACCTTATATGATACTTTCTAAAGAAAAAGACACTTATTTGCAGACACTAACACAATGATTCATTCTAGACCTTATATGATGCTTTCTAATGAATGCAAGACACTTACATGCAAACACTAACACAAAGATTCTGTTGGAAATATAGGAACAACAATGGATGGGTAAACCAGGTATAGCGAGAGAGCAGCAGGCGCACCTACTCTCCTTAGACTTTTGTATCAACCGTACAAAGTCTTAGGGATAAAACTCTGCCAAGGAAACTCTAAGAACGTAGTTTCAAACTTCCCATGACAACTCTAGAAATGCTCGAGTCCAAAACTAGAGAGGCGTGTTTGGTTGAATGAGAATGTATCAACAACATGACTCACTTGTCTTATTCTTGTATTTCTCTTCTCTTGGAAATGACACCCCTGACATCCTATTTAGTGGCCTTGGAGAGGCACCTATAATAGGATAAGATTGGGTGGATAATTATAACCACTTATAGATAAGGTTAATTGGATAATGATGATCTTAATCATCATTATCCACTTAGTGAAGGATAATTGGATAATGATGATTAAGATCATCACTATCCACTTAATGAGACATAGGATGCTATCCATAAGAAACCAACAAAACTTGAAGGTGCAACATGTGGGACTAATACAGTCCGTGTTACCTGATATTTAACTTGATTTTGCCTCTTATTGATAGCTCCTATCTTATACACTTGAAATTATCCAACAATCCCCCGCCATTTCGAGTGTATGAGATTCAAAAATCAATACCTCAATACACACCCGCCATTTTGAAAATTCAACAAACACTCAACCATAAACACCAAGGAAGTAGGGAGTGAATTGCATATCATGAGAAGTGTCTCGCAACTTGAACTTTTCATGTGGTGAACATAATTTCAAGTAGTCCAAATGATATAGTAGACAAGCTTTAAACTATACATTTTTATTGACTAATTGGATACATTACACCGATACAACCACTCAACTATTGTTCTTGAACTTTATGACACTATTAACCGCCATGTGTCAATATCCTCTCGTGAGCGCATAAAGCCAAGCCCAATAGCCCTTTGAGGCGGCTACACCTCACACTCACATAGGTAGACTGCACCTATATGCTCCTGTAATTGAGCACCCATCCTAAACACAGTCTATTAAGAGTATAACAACTCATCCTCTTATCATTACAGCTAGTCAAGCACTTTCTTACCTGGGACGGTTTAAGTATGTGCTTCCAACCACTATATAATAGAGTCACCCACCTTGAGCTTGACATCAAGTCAAGTATCAAGTAGGGGCACCATTACTAGCAATTGTCAAATTTGGGCTTATTCCCATCCCCCTTGATAATATTATAAAATAATATCACCAAGTACTTGTTTAGTCCTTTACTCAAAGGATTAAACCGAGGTTATTTTAACTTCTTGAAGATAATGACTTACTTCATCCTTAACTAATAAAGATCACTAGATAAGACCATATCTTTCCATGATCATGATTAGACTTTGAAGACAGTCATGCTTAATAACACTTGAAATTAAACTTGAATACTTGAGTACATTGACACTGTACATACAACTAAACCATTGCACTATAGTTCGATACAGATTAAGAAACTTTACTCTTGCAATCGATATGATTAAACCATTGTAGGCGCTTTGCAATCAATCTGACTTAAACTTTCATATTGTAGGCATTTTAGCAATTAATATTGTAGGCTTTAGCAATCAATATGATTAAACTATCATATTGTAGGCTCTTATAAGCAATCAATATTGTAGGCTCTAAGATAAAAACTCACACTAAACCGTGTGCTTAATAATGGATCCATAATTAACTTGTAAACTTTAATATTATATACCTTTATAAATGTAACAACTCACCCCAAAAACATGTTTAATTATATGTTAATCATAGTAATTACCCAAATAGCGTTATAATTTTTTTTTCGCGTTTACCTTTATTTATTTATTGATTTACTTATTTATTTATTGTTATCGGTGTTGAGTCTCGTGCAGGAGATGGCTAAGGTGCCGAGTTATCGGCTTAAAAATTTTACTTTACATGTTCATATATTGAATTAAAGTATTTCAGGTTATACGATTTAGGTTATAAAGTTATTTATACGTTAAGTTAATTTGCATCGGGTTTTACCGTTTACGCGGTTTTCTTAACCGAAAGGGGTCTAATTATTCGACCCCGTGACCCCTATATTTTATTACCCAAACCTTAATTCATTTGGGTTATATTTATTTCATTTAAGTACAAGTAATATTTATGTTTCATTTATTTGGATTTTCTACATCCAAGTTTTATTTTATTTTAACCCAATTATTACCAATTGATTTTATTTGGTACAAAGTAATTATTTTAAGTTTACTACTTTTATATTTATATTATTGGGGTACAAATTCAGATTAATTAAGTGGGTAGAGGGAGTATGTATGTATTAGTTAAAGGGGGGGGGGGGTTTATTTCATTACAACCTTTCTAATTTCCCCAACACACAACACTCTCTCTCTAAACCCCCTCCCTCTCCTTCACTGCCGACCCACTGCCCAGCCACCTCCAGCCGTTTTCCGGCCAATTTCAGGCCAGCCGCCGCCAGTTACGGCCACCACGCACCACCCCCTTCCTCCCTCTTGTGTTTTTCATCAATTTTAACCCTAAAGGTAATCTCTCAAAACCCCCAATTTCAATTCTCTTAACCCTAATCTGATTTTATGTTTAATCTATGATATTCTTGTTAAATTTCATCTCTTTTACTCTCTTTATTCATGAATTCAAAGTTATAATTATATGGGTTTAAGTTCTACATACATGCATGTGAAATTTGAGATGTTTATGAGGGTTTTCTTGAGGAATTCATGTTAAAGGTTGTTAAAATGATGATGCATGTAAGTTTGGTGTTGATATTATGAGTTTTAAGGGCTGGATGTTTATGTTATATTGATTAGCTAAGTGGTTTTATGTTTAATTAGGTGTTTAAGAGCAATTTAAGTACTAAAATGTCACTTGGTGTTGTTTATGGTGAATACATGTGAAATCCATGGTTGCATGTGGTTTTTAAGGCCTTTGATGAAGGGTTTTTCATGGGTTATATTCTGGAAATATAGTGGATTAAGATTATATGAAGTTTGGTTAAGTTTTAATATGATTAAGAGTGGAAAAATCCAAGTAAAAGAGGAGTTTTAGGTGTTTTAAGTTGCTGTTTAGGTTCTGAAAATTTACAGATTTATTAAAGTGGGATTTTTGCCCAGATTTCTACTCCATGAGATAGCCCAAAGTGTTAGAAAACCATAGGCTTTGGAATTTCTAAATTCCGACATGTATAGCCCGAGTTACGACCAAAACCGTGAGGGTACGATTTTATATACGAATTTTGAGTCAGTGTATTGGGGGCTGTTTTTCGTCCCTTTGGAGACCTTTTTGGTTTTTATGGTAAATATGAAAGTTTTAGGCCTTGTTGCAAGCTTTCCGGAAAGGTATAGTTCATCGTCATCCGATATCGGGAGTGTGGGTTACGACCCCGGGAAACCGGGCTGTCCAGAATAGTTTCCTGCTCAAAATAACCTTTGGGAATTAATAGCTTTTGGGCCTCCAATCAACCCAATAAGGGTTCTAAGTGTAAATGTGTCATGGTTAGATATTGTCATCATAAAGTTTGGTGTTTAAGGCTAAGTGTACCATTTTGGAGTCCTAAGCGAGTATTTAAGGATAACCCCGGAAATTCTAAGGTTCTATGTCCACAGCTTCTGTCCGGGCCATTTTTCGGGCCCTTCCTCTCATTTTTAGCCTTCGGCCCAGTTGACAAAATTAAAGATCATGATTTTCCCTATTCCGAGATGTACTCTTTTATGTCGTTTCGATTTTCCTAACTCAAGTTATACTTCAAACTCTATTGATACATAAACCTGAAATTTTACTCCTAAAGTTATTTTATTTATACTACTAAGTTTCCAAACTCATGTTTCTAATTCAGAACCTTATTCGGTTCTTCATTTTTATGTATGTTTATCTTGGTTGACAAGTTTCCAAAGCCATCTCCAAGCCGAGCCGAGCCGCCAAGGTTTTTAGCGTCTTAAGGTACGCGAATTGTCCAACCCTTCGCTCCTTAATGTTTATGATTTATGATTTATGATTTATGTTCACGGTTTATGGTTTATGTTTTATGTTTATGGTTTATGCGAAAGTTTATGATTTATGTTTTATGTTTACGGCTTATGTTTACGTTTATGATTTATGTTTATGTCTACGGTTTAGGTTTACGTTTATGATTTATACAAATGTTTACGGTTTATGTTTATGTTTACGATTTATGATAATGGTTTATGATTTATGCAAAGGTTTACGATTTATGTTTTATATTTACGATTTATACTTTATATTTATGATTTATGTTTTATATGATGATTTATATTAAAAGTTTATGATTTATGTTTTATATTTATGATTTATATCCAAAGTTTATGATTTATGTTTTATATTTATGATTTATATTCAAGATTTACGATTTATACTTTATAGTTGCGATTTAGGTCAAAGATTTATGGTTCAGGACAAAGGTTTATGATTTATGTTAAAGATTCACGATTTACGCTTTATGTTTAAGATTTATGATGAAGGTTTGAGATTTATGTTAAAGGTTTAGGATTTATGTTAAAAGTTTACGATTTATATTTCATATTTACGATTTATATCCAAGGTTTATGATTTATACTTTATATTTACGATTTATATCAAAGGTTTACGATTTATACACTATATTTGCGATTCATGTCAATGTCAAAGGTTTACGGTCTAAGATAAGAGTTTATGATTTATGTTAAAGATTTACGATTCACGCTCTATGTTTAAGTTTTATGTTAAGGGTTTATTATTTATGCCAAAGATTTACGATTTATGCTCTATATTTACGGTTTATGCTAAAGGTTTATGATTTATTTTATGTTATATTTATGATTTATGCTTTATATTTATGGTTTATGATAAAAGGGGTTATGATTTATGCAAATGGTTACGGTTTATGTTTATGTTTATGGTTTATGATAAAGGATTTATGTTTTATGTTTACGGTTTATGATTTATGTTAAAGATTTATGATTTATGATTTATGGTTCATGTTTACGGTTTACGATTTATGCTAAAGATTTATGATTTATGGCTTATGTTGACGATTTATGCTCTATGTTTACGGTTTACGCTTTTATGATTCTTCATGGTTTTAAGCGGTCCATTTTATGTATTCTACGCTTTATGTCTAGCTAGTTACGTGAAGTGCTAGCCTTTATGTTTTAGATGCTCCTGATCAGAGTGTCCTAGACTGCGGTGTCCGATCAAGCATAGCGATCCCAATCCAAACTACCGTCGGTTTGGGCATGCGGCGTGTGTGAGGTGCTTCGGCATCGATCGTAAGGGACCCAAAACTCTTGAATTTGAGTACTTACTTCTAAGTTTATGTTATATGTTCTTCTTTATGAATTTAAGTTACTTTTACTCATGTATATGTTTACGTTCATGTCATTTCAAGTTAATGTTTTATTCCCCTTTCCCGTTTTCAAAATGAATTTAAAGGCCGACACTAAAATCGTTTTTGAACGGTTTTACGCGTTGGAGGTTCTCGTACTGAGTGTTTCCCCACTCACTTTTCGCAATGTTTTTAATGTTTTGTTTTAGGGGGTCCGAGCACCCAAGGTAAAGGCAAAGGCAAGCAGGGGTAATCGCGTGTTGCAAGCAAGGTAGTCATGGTTGAAGTATCCGGTCACTTGAGTCGCATGTTTTTGAAGTAACCATGTTTATGGAAGAAGTGTTGTATTTTTGTCCTCTTTAATGGTTCTTTAAAGTTTGATGGTTATGTTTTGGGGATTCATCTTTAAGTATGAAGTTATGTTTTGGGAGTATAGTATGTAATGTTTATTTGTTTTAATGATGTTCTTTTGGGTTGTTGCCTTGTCCCGAGTAGGGACGGCGGTAATGCCTCGACCTAAGGTGTTTCGCTGCGCTAATCACAGGTTTGGGATTCTAAGTATAGTCTTAATCTTGTGATTAAGGTTGGGGCGTTACAGTTGTGGTATCAGAGCGGAGTTATAAGAAGTATTTGGGAAAATTAGAAGTTTATAGGAAGTATGATTTGAGTATGGTAATTTTGGGATTTTTATGTGTGGTTTATGTGTCCTTTTATGGACTGATATGGGAGATATGTGAATTGGTTGGTTTGGATGATGAGCTTGAAGCTCCAAGTGGATATATATGTATACGGTGTATAGGTTTTCTTGCAGGTTTGAAGATATGTAAAAATTTGGGATAGTCCAAATTATAGGGGAAGTGCTGCCGAAATTTTCCCGGAAATTGGGGAGTTTAGTAGTAATTTAAGTAAACCTAAGTGCAAAATTAAGGGCAATATAAGAGTTTGAATCTAAGGAAGTATGTTAAGAGTACGAGAGTCGTTGTAAATGTGAAGCATGTTGAGTTAGTCTTAAAAGAGACTTTATCAATTCAAATAAGGATTTACAAAATCCAATTCCAAGTGGGATTGGTGCGAGGCTCGAATTAGGGGCAAAGTGCTTTATCAAGATGTATGGTGAAAGGTTTAAAGGTATAATATGATACAAAGGTTTAATATGATTCTAGGATGGTTTATGAGAAGGGACGAGAGTTCCCTTTTATAATGAATAAGGTTCAAGATAGTTGAGACTCGGAGCTTGCCTAGTTTCTCTTATGTATATTAACGAGCTTTTCTAAGGTTTTTCATTCGCAATTAGCTCAACCGCAAGTTTCGAGGACGAAACTTCTTTTAAGGGGGGGAGGATGTAACAACTCACCCCAAAAACATGTTTAATTATATGTTAATCATAGTAATTACCCAAATAGCGTTATAATTTTTTTTTCGCGTTTACCTTTATTTATTTATTGATTTACTTATTTATTTATTGTTATCGGTGTTGAGTCTCGTGCAGGAGATGGCTAAGGTGCCGAGTTATCGGCTTAAAAATTTTACTTTACATGTTCATATATTGAATTAAAGTATTTCAGGTTATACGATTTAGGTTATAAAGTTATTTATACGTTAAGTTAATTTGCATCGGGTTTTACCGTTTACGCGGTTTTCTTAACCGAAAGGGGTCTAATTATTCGACCCCGTGACCCCTATATTTTATTACCCAAACCTTAATTCATTTGGGTTATATTTATTTCATTTAAGTACAAGTAATATTTATGTTTCATTTATTTGGATTTTCTACATCCAAGTTTTATTTTATTTTAACCCAATTATTACCAATTGATTTTATTTGGTACAAAGTAATTATTTTAAGTTTACTACTTTTATATTTATATTATTGGGGTACAAATTCAGATTAATTAAGTGGGTAGAGGGAGTATGTATGTATTAGTTAAAGGGGGGGGGGGGTTTATTTCATTACAACCTTTCTAATTTCCCCAACACTCCACACTCTCTCTCTCTAAACCCCCTCCCTCTCCTTCACTGCCGACCCACTGCCCAGCCACCTCCAGCCGTTTTCCGGCCAATTTCAGGCCAGCCGCCGCCAGTTACGGCCACCACGCACCACCCCCTTCCTCCCTCTTGTGTTTTTCATCAATTTTAACCCTAAAGGTAATCTCTCAAAACCCCCAATTTCAATTCTCTTAACCCTAATCTGATTTTATGTTTAATCTATGATATTCTTGTTAAATTTCATCTCTTTTACTCTCTTTATTCATGAATTCAAAGTTATAATTATATGGGTTTAAGTTCTACATACATGCATGTGAAATTTGAGATGTTTATGAGGGTTTTCTTGAGGAATTCATGTTAAAGGTTGTTAAAATGATGATGCATGTAAGTTTGGTGTTGATATTATGAGTTTTAAGGGCTGGATGTTTATGTTATATTGATTAGCTAAGTGGTTTTATGTTTAATTAGGTGTTTAAGAGCAATTTAAGTACTAAAATGTCACTTGGTGTTGTTTATGGTGAATACATGTGAAATCCATGGTTGCATGTGGTTTTTAAGGCCTTTGATGAAGGGTTTTTCATGGGTTATATTCTGGAAATATAGTGGATTAAGATTATATGAAGTTTGGTTAAGTTTTAATATGATTAAGAGTGGAAAAATCCAAGTAAAAGAGGAGTTTTAGGTGTTTTAAGTTGCTGTTTAGGTTCTGAAAATTTACAGATTTATTAAAGTGGGATTTTTGCCCAGATTTCTACTCCATGAGATAGCCCAAAGTGTTAGAAAACCATAGGCTTTGGAATTTCTAAATTCCGACATGTATAGCCCGAGTTACCAAAACCGTGAGGGTACGATTTTATATACGAATTTTGAGTCAGTGTATTGGGGGCTGTTTTTCGTCCCTTTGGAGACCTTTTTGGTTTTTATGGTAAATATGAAAGTTTTAGGCCTTGTTGCAAGCTTTCCGGAAAGGTATAGTTCATCGTCATCCGATATCGGGAGTGTGGGTTACGACCCCGGGAAACCGGGCTGTCCAGAATAGTTTCCTGCTCAAAATAACCTTTGGGAATTAATAGCTTTTGGGCCTCCAATCAACCCAATAAGGGTTCTAAGTGTAAATGTGTCATGGTTAGATATTGTCATCATAAAGTTTGGTGTTTAAGGCTAAGTGTACCATTTTGGAGTCCTAAGCGAGTATTTAAGGATAACCCCGGAAATTCTAAGGTTCTATGTCCACAGCTTCTGTCCGGGCCATTTTTCGGGCCCTTCCTCTCATTTTTAGCCTTCGGCCCAGTTGACAAAATTAAAGATCATGATTTTCCCTATTCCGAGATGTACTCTTTTATGTCGTTTCGATTTTCCTAACTCAAGTTATACTTCAAACTCTATTGATACATAAACCTGAAATTTTACTCCTAAAGTTATTTTATTTATACTACTAAGTTTCCAAACTCATGTTTCTAATTCAGAACCTTATTCGGTTCTTCATTTTTATGTATGTTTATCTTGGTTGACAAGTTTCCAAAGCCATCTCCAAGCCGAGCCGAGCCGCCAAGGTTTTTAGCGTCTTAAGGTACGCGAATTGTCCAACCCTTCGCTCCTTAATGTTTATGATTTATGATTTATGATTTATGTTCACGGTTTATGGTTTATGTTTTATGTTTATGGTTTATGCGAAAGTTTATGATTTATGTTTTATGTTTACGGCTTATGTTTACGTTTATGATTTATGTTTATGTCTACGGTTTAGGTTTACGTTTATGATTTATACAAATGTTTACGGTTTATGTTTATGTTTACGATTTATGATAATGGTTTATGATTTATGCAAAGGTTTACGATTTATGTTTTATATTTACGATTTATACTTTATATTTATGATTTATGTTTTATATGATGATTTATATTAAAAGTTTATGATTTATGTTTTATATTTATGATTTATATCCAAAGTTTATGATTTATGTTTTATATTTATGATTTATATTCAAGATTTACGATTTATACTTTATAGTTGCGATTTAGGTCAAAGATTTATGGTTCAGGACAAAGGTTTATGATTTATGTTAAAGATTCACGATTTACGCTTTATGTTTAAGATTTATGATGAAGGTTTGAGATTTATGTTAAAGGTTTAGGATTTATGTTAAAAGTTTACGATTTATATTTCATATTTACGATTTATATCCAAGGTTTATGATTTATACTTTATATTTACGATTTATATCAAAGGTTTACGATTTATACACTATATTTGCGATTCATGTCAATGTCAAAGGTTTACGGTCTAAGATAAGAGTTTATGATTTATGTTAAAGATTTACGATTCACGCTCTATGTTTAAGTTTTATGTTAAGGGTTTATTATTTATGCCAAAGATTTACGATTTATGCTCTATATTTACGGTTTATGCTAAAGGTTTATGATTTATTTTATGTTATATTTATGATTTATGCTTTATATTTATGGTTTATGATAAAAGGGGTTATGATTTATGCAAATGGTTACGGTTTATGTTTATGTTTATGGTTTATGATAAAGGATTTATGTTTTATGTTTACGGTTTATGATTTATGTTAAAGATTTATGATTTATGATTTATGGTTCATGTTTACGGTTTACGATTTATGCTAAAGATTTATGATTTATGGCTTATGTTGACGATTTATGCTCTATGTTTACGGTTTACGCTTTTATGATTCTTCATGGTTTTAAGCGGTCCATTTTATGTATTCTACAGTTTATGTCTAGCTAGTTACGTGAAGTGCTAGCCTTTATGTTTTAGATGCTCCTGATCAGAGTGTCCTAGACCTGGCCAGTGTCCGACTGCATAGCAGTCACCCAATCCAAACTACCGATCGGTTTGGGCATGCGCGTGTGTGAGGTGCTTCGGCATCGATCGTAAGGGACCCAAAACTCTTGAATTTGAGTACTTACTTCTAAGTTTATGTTATATGTTCTTCTTTATGAATTTAAGTTACTTTTACTCATGTATATGTTTACGTTCATGTCATTTCAAGTTAATGTTTTATTCCCCTTTCCCGTTTTCAAAATGAATTTAAAGGCCGACACTAAAATCGTTTTTGAACGGTTTTACGCGTTGGAGGTTCTCGTACTGAGTGTTTCCCCACTCACTTTTCGCAATGTTTTTAATGTTTTGTTTTAGGGGGTCCGAGCACCCAAGGTAAAGGCAAAGGCAAGCAGGGGTAATCGCGTGTTGCAAGCAAGGTAGTCATGGTTGAAGTATCTGGGTCAGCTTGAGAGTCGCATGTTTTTGAAGTAACCATGTTTATGGAAGAAGTGTTGTATTTTTGTCCTCTTTAATGGTTCTTTAAAGTTTGATGGTTATGTTTTGGGGATTCATCTTTAAGTATGAAGTTATGTTTTGGGAGTATAGTATGTAATGTTTATTTGTTTTAATGATGTTCTTTTGGGTTGTTGCCTTGTCCCGAGTAGGGACGGCGGTAATGCCTCGACCTAAGGTGTTTCGCTGCGCTAATCACAGGTTTGGGATTCTAAGTATAGTCTTAATCTTGTGATTAAGGTTGGGGCGTTACAATAAATCTCAAATAATTGGGCCCCAAAGACTTACAAAAATTTATAATATTCTTAACTTGATCTTGGCATGTAATTAAACTATTACATCTTAAACTTATATAAACTTTATTAAGTTCATATGGAGAATAAATTCCTAACTTATACGTACTTATGGAACTTAATACTACATCTTATATGTAATTGGATCATTACATATACAAATTTGATACATACTCAAACTTTCATGTAATTAAAACTTTTATTACATCTCATTAATTTAATTGGCTACAAAAATGAGAATATACTCCTCCATGATCTTAAAGGCCATCTTATAGAGAATAACTAACTTATAATATGAATAAACTTATAAAAATATTCTCTTCATGATTACATCCAAATAAATAACCATGGATTCATAATCATACACTTAGCCAATTTAAACTTAATTAAATCCATCTATATAATATCACATAGTCATGGACTTATAATCATTTAATGTACATATAAGATGTATACATTTCTTTTCTTGTAGCAAAACTTATACTTAAACATGCATACTTGAATAATACATATAACACTTAATTAATTCATAGACTAATACTTATAACATGATCATCATGTACTCAAATAAAACAATATAACAGATATTGTCATCTTTATCACATGATCACAAAACATAGTCTATATAATTAAATATATGTATTATCAAAAACATGCAACATCATAATTCACATCATGGATAAAACATGTATAAATAAATTATACAACATAACTTAACATATCTAAAGAATTATGTCAAATTAATCTTGCAATCATGATCAAAATTTGGATAAAACCAAAGAGGTGGCGGAAGTTATAAACAATCTTAGCCTCCTTTGGAAACTACCAAACATAAAATAATTACTTGATCCAACATTTTGCGGATTACAACCCATACTTACACAAAATCGAAAACCCTATGTGTAAACACTATGCAAATCTTAACATATCCAATCATGGAACTTTGATCACATGCAATATCTGCACATAATTTCTTTCAGAATTCACAAGTCCATGCAAACTAAAATCATGCAAGCAAGACCATTCATCAACATATCAATGACACATAAGAGAACTTCATGTAAACAAGTGTCATAAACTTGATCAAATTCGAAAAAGCAACATGCATATCCATGTACTTGAAACTTAATCACGAATGATTCTGAACACATGCATGTGATCATCATATGTCAAGTAAGAGAAAAGAACAAACTTATCTTGATGAAGTTCCGTAAAGCCTAGTTCATAAACATAAATCAATACTTGTATAACCCTTGGTGCGGTGAAGCCCCTATCCACAACTTATCCAAACACATCTTCAATCATTGATCTTGATCTTGTCTTGTCCCGATTCTAACCCACTCATACAAAAGTCTAAGATTGTTGGAAATATAGGAACAACAATGGATGGGTAAACCGGGTATAGCGAGAGAGTCGCAGGCGCACCTACTCTCCTTAGACTTTTGTATCAACCGTACAAAGTCTTAGGGATAAAACTCTGCCAAGGAAACTCTAAGAACGTAGTTTCAAACTTCCCATGACAACTCTAGAAATGCTCGAGTCCAAAACTAGAGAGGCGTGTTTGGTTGAATGAGAATGTATCAACAACATGACTCACTTGTCTTATTCTTGTATTTCTCTTCTCTTGGAAATGACACCCCTGACATCCTATTTATAGGCCTTGGAGAGGCACCTATAATAGGATAAGATTGGGTGGATAATTATAACCACTTATAGATAAGGTTAATTGGATAATGATGATCTTAATCATCATTATCCACTTAGTGAAGGATAATTGGATAATGATGATTAAGATCATCATTATCCACTTAATGAGACATAGGATGCTATCCATAAGAAACCGAGGCAAAACTTGAAGGTGCAACATGTGGGACTAATACAGTCCGTGTTACCTGGTATTTAACTTGATTTTGCCTCTTATTCATAGCTCTTATCTTATACACTTGAAATTATCCAACAGATTCATTATAGACCTTATATGATGCTATCTAAAGAAAAAGACACTCATATCCTGACTCTAGAGCAAAGACTCACCCATGATCTGGGGTCACACAGGACTTTCTAAGACACATTAACCAAGGAAAAGACTCACTTATGACCTAGACCAAAGACTCACCCATGACCCGGGTTTAGGCTTCCAAAAACAAAACACATATATTGACTTAAGAAAAGACTCACATATGACACGACCTTGTATGAGACTTTCTAAAGACTGAAAGACATTCACATGTAGACTCTGAAACAAAGACTCATCCACTCTGCATGGACCTAACGACATGACATTATAAAGGGCCGAATAAAGTCAAACATAGCGGGCGGATTATGAGTTGACAGGTTTTAGTCAATGTTTCTCAATTCGGATGGGCCTAATCCACAGGCCAACCGTTTTAAGGAGAATCCGTAACTTGGCCCAACAACTCAGACGACTCGAGCTATGTTGGCTATTATGCGGACTAGAATAATGCTGATCGCACTAACAACTTGACTTCTATTTACACACTTTTTTTTTTGGCGACCCAAAACATTTATTTATTTAACTCAAGGAGAGTGACTGTTATAAAAGACCGAATAAAGCCATCAAAAGGCGCATTAAAACAAACTTATAAACTTAATTATTAATTCCACCGTGGATGGGCTTAACAACGGGCCGACCATGGATTTCTTAGACTTAATAATCAAATTTATAAATTTATTTTCTCTAACCTTGAGACTATTACGCGGGCTAGAACAACACACACACTGACTTTGTTTGATTATTAATCAATTTTCTTTGGACCATGAGTATGAGAGTATTGAGAAGGGCCGAATAAAATCATCAAAGGTGAGTTAAAATGAACCGATAAACAAGGATAATGAACCTTTAAAATGAATGGGCCCCACCACCGGGCCGATCGTAAAATTTAAGGTTAATTAATCAAGTTTATAAATTTATTTCTTCTCAACCCAACGATTATTACGCGGACTAAAACAATATCTCAAAATTAGGTCCGACTCTAATGAAGACCCAACATACAGACACGTATTTACACATAGTATACAACAAACTTTATTTATTTACTCAGGGAAAACCGGAAAACGGACATTGTAAAGAACTGGATAAAGCCAACAATAAGCGAGTCATAATTAATTTATGGGCTTAATTGACAAATCCAATATGGTTGGGCCTAACAACGGGCCGAGCATAAATATGATGGATTTATTAATTAAATCGATAAATTAATTTACTCAAGCCTAGTGACTATTATGCAGTCTAAGACGCTATCCATTAACTTTGTTGGACTTTCAATTATTTATTTATTTTTGGACCTTTGTTGAGAGAGTTTCATAAAGGGCCATATAATATCATCAAAGATGAGTCAATTTTTATTTATTAATTAAGAAAATCAACTTTCAAACATAAATGGGCCATTCCACTGGGGTTAACCATAATACCTTTAAGTTAATTATATTAATTAATAAATAATTATTTTCTCAACCTAATGAATTTTATATGGACTAGAACAAAACCTCAAAACTAGGGTCGACTCTTTACAAAAGGACAAGAAAAAAGAAAGGGGGAGAGATTCACATAGCACATAGCATACACATGAAGGGGGTACCCTAAACCAACGCTTTAAATTCATGGGCTTTTATGGTTGGGTTATATAGCCTACCGCATGCCTTCGCCCCGGTTCTTCATACCATAAGTTAAGCAGTTGGGGTATTTCTCAAATAACTTCAAGGAAGCTCTTGGAGTGTGACACCGGGAGAGGAGCGACCAAATGCTTAGAGATGTAGAGTTCATCCCCATAGTAGTGGCCTCCCGCTCTCAAGGGAAATCCTAGGCAACTTAAACCGTCGCATTTGTGCTAACGTGTCAAAAGACCCGATTAGTGGCCCGGTATGCAAGGGATGCCTAAAAGAATAATAAAATCGCGAAATAAATTAACTTCTCCCTTTTACACTTTCAAATCAATTTGATTTTTTTCAAGTTTTACCCTCATTTTAAGTTTAAGTCCCCAGTGGTGTCGCCAATCTATAGGACCCGGAAAATTCCCGTTCGGGGAAATGTTTTCGGATGCGCTACTTTTGTGATCGGGAGCCGACTAAGGTTGCTTAATCCTTAAATAAGGATATTTTTAATTTTCGAAATTTATTTTCGGGGTGGTGAAACTTTATTTATTTACAAACCCTTTTTTTATTATTTAAATTATCCGTAATTACACAAATTAATTTAATAATTTAATCCCGACCCAATCACTAAATTCAAGCCCAAAGAGGAGCAGACGGGCCACTAGAAAATGCTAAAACCCGCCTAGGTTTTAGCAGACCCTAGGCTGGGCCGTCGGCATCCCTGGGCCAGAAGAAAATGGGTTGAAATTAATAGAACCCGCCTAGGTTTTATTAATTTCTGGCCCATTTTCCTTGGGTCCAATCTTAAATTAGTGAAGGGAAATGAACTAAATTATTTTCTTAAATTATTTTATGCATAAACGAATATTTTAAATAATTAAACGAATTTATAAAATGCAAAAGAGTCGCCAGCCGATTTAAGGAAATCGACAAACCGTAAAATAAGAAAAGAAAGACTCGGGTCTACGAACCCGATTTCTAGATTCGGGGTTAAGGTTACGAATTCGAGAGTTATAAGAACTCTCGAATCCGCCTGTTATAAAACAGACTCCTACTAAAATCAACATTGAAAAGAAAGAGAGCGGGGAGAAGTTTGATTAATTTCGTGGAGTTATTATTCAAATCATGCAATATAAAAACATGATGTTTGCTTTTTTACAAAATATGTACAAGCACGGAATTAAGAAAGAATTACATGATAAATTACATTAATGTAAATAAAGAAATCGAACCTTGCTTAAGGTGGTAGAATTGATGAATTTGATCCCTTGAGTTGCCCCTTGACTTGAAGCCCGGATGAGATGATGCAGGTGGTGTAGAAAAAGTGGTATGTGGATGGTTAAGTAGTGGTGATGAAGGTGATTATGAGAGGATTAGAGGTGGAGGTGGATGATGAGATTTTGAGAGAAGGGAAGTATAATATGATGGAAATGAGAGTAGAGTAAGTGTATTGGATAATAGTAGTTGATGCAAATGAAGGTGGAATGGAGGGGGTATTTATAGGTGAAGGAGTGTGAGTTTTGGAGGGAAATGGTGGCTTGGTGGGGGACATACCCCACGAATCATGCCATTAAAGACTATAACCTAGGCGGGTTATAGGAAGTCAAGGGGAAGGACAAACATGTGGGCAAAAATCAAGGGATTGAATTGCATGCATGCAGATTTTGGCGTCAGACAGATTAAAACCTAGGCGGGTTTTGAATTAGCCATCACGCGGATCCATGACGTGGAGCTAAACGACGACGTGCGCTCTTTTATTCAAAACCTAGGCGGGTTTTGAGTTCTCTGGGCCGGGGCGCGCGTTTGGGCGTGCTTCTGTATTGGCTTGTTCTCTGAAAATTAAAACCCAGTGGGGTTTTGAATTAAAACCCAGGGGGTTTTAAGCGAATGTAGGCGGCCTGTTGACTTCTCGGGCTCAAGCTGTTGACCTTTTTGGGCCCAACGACCCATTTATCATTTGACCCAAATGTTTTGCTGATTTCGATGAGTCGGGATTATGCCGGTACAAATTCCGGTGTCTACACCTGGAAATTCAAATATAAAAAGGTCAAAGTCAAATTAACGGTAACAACGGAAGACTTTTTCTTTTACTTTTTAACTAGGCGTTACTGTTGTACCTCCAAAGAGATATAAGGCCAGAACAGAGATTAACACTTACTACAACTTCAAAATTTAAAACTAAACGTTAAACTTGGTTCAACAACATAAAACAACTACTAGAATATTTCAAATCCGACATTAAACCACTAAACACATTATTCAACGAACTCTAGATGTCCTCACTTCTAGTTCCCGTTTCCCTCACAGAAGTCTTCACCTGAAAACAAAAAATTTACAAACATGAGGGGGGGGAGGGGGGGAAACCTCAATAATGTCTACCCCTAACAGTTAATACACAATTCATTTCAACACATTTTAAGGGAAGGGGAAACAATTCAAATATTTCAAAATACTTTCACCAGACAACCTTACCGTTTCCATATTTTAAAGCGGGCGGGGCTTCCGTATTGCCCCTCGGAGTCAATAGACTCGCCAAAAACATTCACAGTACTTTTCGTCATTCTTTTCTCATGATCAATCCAATCTCAATCAATCTCACGGATGGCCATCGCAACATTCATTCCAAACTATATTGATAAGGAGGGTAGAGTTTGTTGTGTCTTAACTATATTGATAGAAAGACAACAATGTAATTATCTTAACTATATTGATAGAAAGGTAAGAACGGATAGAACTAGGTTTCTAACTTGAATCCACAAGATAGACAACCTAGGGCTAACTTGATCTAGACCGTAACCTAGGATCAAGCTCTTCCTAACCACTTGGGTGCCATGCCAAGATACAATAGAAGAAAAGGGGAGAGGGTTTATCCAAACACTCGAGAGAAAGTTAATAGCTTAATTGATTTCATAATTCAAGGTTGTGTGTTTGCCTTGAGAAGCTACAATCCTATTTATACTAGGAAAGTCCTTAAGGGACTAGAACTCCTACTTGGCGTACAAGCCAAGCTATTCTACCTTAGGAGACTCAATCTTGGCGTGTAATCCAAGATGAACTCCTCTATCTAGACGCCAACTACTTCTATTCTCCCTTGGATTAGGAATCCTTATCCTATGGGGAGTTTGTTATAACTAACCTTATCCTAGTTGGTTTGGCTTTCCTAATCCAATATGGATTAGTTACAAAATAGCCAATCTCTATCTAGGAATCAATAAGTGACGCCTAATCTACTAATACCACACGTAATACTAATCCTAGGATGATTAAGTTTATAATTCACTTGTCATCTCACATTTATTCTAAAAATAAAAACACACCAAAACGATTAAAAGCTATAATTAAATAAATTACATCCAAAATCAAGATTATAAAATTTTGCTTGAATTCTTGACTTGGACGTGTGGATCCTTGGACTTGGCGTGTGATCTTGGCCCAATTAGGATGTTTGAACATCCTCTTGAAATAAGAAACACACCAGATGAATGGGCCTTTGTAATTCAACCTTATATCTTCCTTCTTTGGCCCACTTGATGTAATCGAGCCAAATATGCCCTATTGGTCCTGTATTGGTTGAAGTCCTTTGATGAAGGACCCTATCTGCAGCTTGGACCTTCACTTGGGCCTTCTTGATTGGGCCCAGGGGAATAAGCGTGGGTTGATTTCCATAATTCCCCCCTAGTTGAAAGAAGTTTGTCCTCAAACTTGGAGGTTCAAGTTCAAAGACTCCTAATAGCGCAACTGAAAACTTTACGTGGATCAGGACCTCCACAGGAACCATGGTTGTGCCAATGACTTCTACATGAATCAGGACCTTCACGTGTATCTTCATGCTGTGAGAGATTCGATCTTTCACGATTTTGCTATGTAGGAATGTGTCATGGACACACTTGCCGATAAAGGACTTTAGAACCTGAATCATAAGTCTCATAATAATAGTAAACGCATAGATTAGGTCACAAGGTGTGACTAACCATATAGGGAGACTTCTTAGGGTTTGGACAGTAGTAACCCCTGATTGATTCTAAACAAAGTTAATTTTCTTCTCCTTTGCGATCACTAGGGCACTTGGTTGAACGGTTTCCTTCTTGAGCATACCCTTAGCGTGACCATCAGCTGTATTTCGAACCCTTAGAATAGCAGTAGGGTTCACGCGATCTTCTGCAGGTTGGAGTTCACGTTGACTGGACCTAGGTGAGGTCTCTTCAGTTGAGTTCTCGTGAAGGGCGACAAGTGATGATGGAGTGACCTTCTTGTGTTCACTAAACTCAGGGCGCTCAGTGATCATGAAAGATACGAGTTTTGAATCATTCCCAGTTGTTGGTGATGTCTTTAGCGGAGCTAATGTGACTTTCTTGTTTTTCACCATCAGTGTATAGGTATTAGCTCTTCCATCATGAGTAACGCTCCTGTCAAATAACCATGGTCTTCCAAGCATAATATGACAGGCTTCCATAGGTAGTACATCACACCAGATTGAGTCTTGATAAGATTTTCCAATAGAGAAGTTTACCAAACAGCGTTGAGTTACCTTTAAGCCTTTACCCTGGATGATCCATTGAACTGTGTATGGCGTGGGGTGTGGGCTTGTAGGTAGCTATAGCTTATTCACCATAGTAGTTGAAACTGCATTAGTACAATTTCCACCATCAACGATCAAAGAACAAGCTTTCCCTTGCACAGTACAACGGGAATGGAAGATAACTTCCCGTTGTTGCAGATCTTCAGGGACTGGAGAACTATTCAGTATTCTCCTTACAACCAGCATTTCTCCTTGATCTGGTTCTTCCACGACCTCTTCTTCGGATTCGTTGTGACAGGTGTGGGATTCCTCTTCCACATCCGTCGGTTCGGGTTCAAACAGAGCATTCTGAAATTCTAGCAGTGTGATTGCCCTCTTGTTTGGATACTCCGAAGCAATATGACCGAGCCCTTGACACCTAAAGCACCTCTTTTTATCCGTGGGTGGAGCTGGAACCGTTTTAGGGATGGTTTGAGAGGTAGGGGTAGGCGTTTTTGTGGCGGACGGATAAGAGTGGGTTGGGCTTTTTTGTGGAGTGTATGTTTGAGGCGAGTAGGGAGTTCTTTGGGAACTACGGTTCCTGTTTGGCGTCTCCATGCCTCTTCTTTTCTTTTGCTGTTCCACCTTGTTAGCCAAAGTACTCAATTCATCAAGAGTTTCATAAGGTTGGAGTTCCACCACATACCTTATGTTGTCGTTTAAGCCAGCAAGATTCCTTACAAGAGTTTGAGGTTCATCTTCTTTCAGATCACACCTCCAGAGTAGGTGTTCGAACTCCTTAGTATACTCTTCAACGGATTTAGATCCCTGGGATAGTTGTTGCAGTTTGAAATAATTGTCCTTGAAATAACTCACAGGAAGAAACTTGGAGTGGAGTTTCTTCTTCATCTTTTCCCAAGTTCGGATCTTTCCTTTCCCGGCATGTTGTCGCTTCTTCTGTAGGTTAGTCCACCAAATACTAGCATGCTTCCACAGTTTAAGAGCAATGTATTTCACTTTCTTATCATCAGCAATGTCTTTTAAATCAAAGACTCGTTCGACAGTTTGAATCCAATCAAGAAAGATTTCAGGATCAAGATTACCGTCGAATTCAGGAATGTCGACCTTGAAGTTGAGCCTTTCTTCTCTTGGTGCACGCCTAGATTGACGTGACCTCCGGGTTGAGCTAGCAGAGTGCTGAGTTTCGCTAGGACTGTTGGGGACGACCTCTTCTTCTTCTTGCCCCCGTAGTGTTCTGATTGCAGATTCATGTATCGCTTCAACTGATCAGAAAGATAAGCGATTCTTCCTTCAAGTTCTGCCTTTTCTTGCTTCCATTGCTCAGTAGGATCTTCAACTTCATGACCGTTGCTTCCAGACGCCATGGAAGGGGTTGTGGAACGTCTAGAGTGACGTTGGGTAAGAAGGGGTAATATGTTTGGGTTGTTTGTGGAGTTTAGGGTTGCAGGTTGGTACTGAAGGTTTGAAGGTTATGTGTTTGGTACTGCAAGTTAAGCTTGTGGACTTGCAGGTTAAGCTTTGGACTTGCAGGTTAAGCTTTTGGATTTGAAGGTTACGTGTTTGGTTTACACTCAACACTAACCTAGAGCTCTGATACCACTTTTGATGTATTACTGCATCAAGAGAGAATCTTAATTCCGAGAATACATGAAACACATGTAACCAAACAGGGAAGTGGGGGTGGTTCACGAGATTAAGGTGGGAAAAGAGAGGGGGAGTTCTCGTGAAAGGGGTTCTTTGTGGAGGTTATTTGTCGTGAGGACTTTTGTGATTTCAAGATTCAGGAAAGATTGAATCTTGAACGGGAAAGAGGGAGAAATTGATGAATCTTGGATGGTGGTTTGAAGGGGGTTGACGTGAGGATGGGGAAGAGAGAGAGAGGGGTTTGGCGTTGGATTTGATGGTGAGGGAGAGAGTAATAGGTTGTTGGGAGGAGAGAGAGGTAGTTTGTTGGAAGGTTGTTATGGAGAGAGAAAAGAGAGGAGATGGTGTTTTGTGAGAGGAGGGAGGGGGTGACGTTTGTGAGGGGAAAAGGAGGAGTGGAGGTGGCGTTCGGTTGGAGAGATAAGGAGGGTAGGGTTTGTTGTGTCTTAACTATATTGATAGAAAGACAACAATGTAATTATCTTAACTATATTGATAGAAAGGTAAGAACGAATAGAACTAGGTTTCTAACTTGAGTCCACAAGATAGACAACCTAGGGCTAACTTGATCTAGACCGCAACCTAGGATCAAGCTCTTCCTAACCACTTGGGTGCCATGCCAAGATACAATAGAAGAAAAGGGGTGAGGGTTTATCCAAACACTCGAGAGAAAGCTAACAGCTTAATTGATTTCATAATTCAAGGTTGTGTGTTTGCCATGAGAGGCTACAATCCTATTTATACTAGGAGAGTCCTTAAGGGACTAGAACTCCTACTTGGCGTACAAGCCAAGCTATTCTACCTTAGGAGACTCAATCTTGGCGTGTAATCCAAGATGAACTCCTCTATCTAGACGCCAATTACTTCTATTCTCCCTTGGATTAGGAATCCTTATCCTAGGGGGAGTTTGTTATAACTAACCTTATCCTAGTTGGTTTGGCTTTCCTAATCCAATATGGATTAGTTACAAAATAGCCAATCTCTATCTAGGAATCAATAAGTGACGCATAATTGTTAATTGTTAGTTAAGACCCATAAATGTCAGTAACTCCCAATTGAAAGTAGCAAAAGCTTCAAGTCTATATCAAACTTTTTGGAGTATAGGTAGTGGAAGTATCAGACTTCCCTGATTTCTCATTATCTTATGTCTATTGTATGGATGTCATTCCACCTATTCATGTATAGCCTATTAGCTCACTGGAAGAGCGTTTGTGTTGTTGCGTAAAAGATGTAGGCTCAATTCCTACATAGACATCTTTTCTTGATTATTAAACCTTAAAACGGGCAGAACCAAGTCCAAAATAAAATAGAAACACCGCAATACAACAATAAGTCCAACAACCAAAAAAATGCAATGAGCAAAATAAGTACTCACTGCAACGAAAAGCAGCACAATAGAACCAAACACCATAGTACAACATTAACTTAGTCACACAACTATTTATCTTTGAAGCTATGACCAAAGCAATATTTCATTGAGAAAACCCATTCGTCTAAAAAAGAAAGGTGGTCAATTTCAATTAGCAAAACACAATGAGTAGCTTAGTCAAGCAGTCATTTACCTATACCAAAAACAACATATGAACAAAGTGAGTAGGAAAAAGGCAAAGCTCCTAAACACCGTGTGCAATCATGCCTCTCCTAAAAACAATGTGCAGAATCATGTTTCTTCTAAACACAATGAGCAAAATCATGGTTCTCCTAAACATAGTGAGCAAAATAAGTAGCAGGTACAACCTTTGAACTCTTTCAATCTGTCCAAATGGAAAATGCTTGGCTTTCTCGGCTTGAAAATACCTCTACACCCTTACTCATGGTTCTTCTAAGTTGGAGCTTAGATGATCTAGTATTAGCAGTACAATGAGTAAAATCAACACTTCGAACGACAGAAACATTTTCACTAGTATGAGAAGCACCACTGGCTCAAGATCCAGATTCAAATACGAAGATAGAAGGAATGTCATAGGTTGTAGTAATAGTTGGGGCAAACGAGGTAGTAGTGTCATCCTCCATAATACAATATCATGTTAATTTCACTATTTTATTTTTGTAAAAATAAAAGAAATTATGTAAGAATATACCCTTTGTAGGCATGTCTTATTGTTATGGCCTTCATGTTCACATTTTGAGCACCGAAGTGTTCCTCCTAATCTTGCAACAGATCCATACGGGCCACAAGATCTTGTTTCACCTTCCTCAAGCCTTCTTTTGAATAGGAGGGTCCCTGTCTTCCTCTATTTGAATTTCGGAGCAAGGATAGGATTATCTTTAGATTAAGTACACAAATTTGAGCCGTTTAGAAGCTTCTATGTATGTGAATAAGTAGCTCTCCACATCTCAGTGCTATAACACTTATGAATAAATTGAATTGGATTGACTGTTTCCTCCCTCATCACTGTTAATGTATGAGCACACGGAATACCAATCAACTCCCATGCCCTACAAGTGCAAGTCTTCTCGTACATGTTGACAACAAATCCTTATGTTAATGTTTTACCTTATATATACCATTGTTTGCTCTACTTGCCTGCCAAAATCTGCATTGATTCTTTAATCTCTCTAGCTTTTTGAGAATTGTCAAACATATGTCTTGCTCAAATTACGGGCCATAATATTTCTAGAAGCAACTCTACACATGGCTAACTCAAAAATCTCTTCAAGCATGGCTGCGATAGGTTTAAATCTTGCCTCGATGATGGATGCATTAAATACCTCAACCATATTATTGTCAACTGAGTCATACTTGGAATTTACTTCGAAGAATAATCTACAAAAATGCTTAGGGTTCTTCCTTTTCAAAAATTCTCATTACAAAGGCTTAACTCATGCATCTCCTTTACATACTATTGGTAGTGAACTCGTCTCTATATTGTAAACCCTTCCATTTTTTTTGAGGTTAGCGTACACATGTCTTACACACAATCTATGCTCTGTCTTACGCAACAAGTAAGAGAAGCCGTGGACAATGCCTTGAAAATGAATAATTATAAAAGTAAGTTGTTTTATTCTATATATAAATACATGCAAAAACACAAACCAGGATTTAACTAGTTACAATCTTACCTTTTGTTGATATGAATCATTGTCCATCCTTGGCCATTTGCCATGTTCAAGTCATGAAGCAAGAAATTGAGGAACCACATCCATGACTCTTTGCACTCCCTTTTTTCCATGTGCCAAGCAACAATATACATTTTATTATTAGCATCTTGACCAACAACAACTAGAAGTTGGCCATCCTAAGGCCTCTTCAAGAAATAAGCATTAAGGTACAACACTCTCCTACAACCCTCCAAAAATCCTCTCTTCAAACTAGCAACACATATGTATAAGCTCTTGAAAATAAACTCTCCATTCTAGAGTATATATAATCCCTAAGCATTCTAGACTACACCTTATAATCTTCTACTAGTAAACCTAAAGTGGAGAGTTTCGGACCTAAGGTTCACACAAAATCATGTGAATGATGGAAATCCACCCATAGAACTCATACACTCAACAACTATTTTTAGGGTTTTGGGGTTTTTCTGGATAAACAAGAAAGAAATCAAGAATTAAAGGATATGAACAATTGTAAAACGTAAACATTCACCAAAATGAACTAAGATGTTCAAGAACTTGCACAAGGATTGCCCACAAGCAAGGCACCAAGAAACATCTAAGAAATCTCACCCAAAGAGAGGAGGAAGAACACCCACTCACAAAGAAAAAGAAATCAACAAGCAATTCCACAAAAGGATTAGTTTCTCATTGAAATTAGGGTTTCAAACCCTCAATTACAATCTCCTCAAGAAAGGATTTTCAAGCTAAAATTCCAAGCTTCTATCTCTATCCTAGATAGCTAAAGGACCAAAACTATCTCAGGTGGCCCCTCCATGGTATGGAAATACCCAAAATACCCTTGTGGTTGATATTGGCCGTTTGGAGCCTAAAAGGAAGTCAAGTTTGACTTCGTTGCCTTATTCATACCGAAGGAATCTCGAAGTCCCTTAGAAGACCTGAGAGAGATTTTGATGAGGATCCGAAACCATGACCTATGGCTCGGGGTCTTCCTTGAAATGAACATCGCCCCCAATGATGGCCCAAAAGGCCTTCCGAGTACCTAGATCCACCTTTAAATGGATCATGTGACCGAGTTTGAACCATGGAGTGAGGAGGGTGGCACTAAGCGAGTCGCTTGCCATAGGTGGACTGAAATTGGGCCGAACCCAATACGCTCCACAAGGCCTTTGCTCGAGTCCTTGCACATATTGACATGGTAGGCTTGTATAAATGATCTTTATCAATTAAACCCATTAACTCCCTTAATTTCAAATTTGGTTACAACCCAAAAACATGTTTGTACTCACGAGAAACCAAATACTAAACATCTTCCTCATCCCTCCTTCAAAGCTAAATGGAACATAAGTATGAGGTTTAGGTAATTTATTGATTTGCCAAAATGCATCTTTCTTTAGATTTGATACTCACAACCTCCACTCACATCCTTATGCACAACAAATTGTTCCAATCTTTCTTAGTCACCCGTGATTATCTGTAAACATAACCTTTATATATATATATATATATATATATATATATATATATATATATGATAATCTTTAAAGGCACTCACTAGTTACTCATTATCCCTAAATAATTGCTCTACTTATGGAATGAATTCGCTTTTTTATGAGTTAGGATTGTATCTAGGGTATAGTTTCTTCTTCTTTTTTGCCCCCTTCTTTCCTTTCCAAATTATCATCATTTTCTCTACTAACTCGGCTATCTACATTGTCTTAATTTTGTTAATAAGTCTCTATCTCACTAGAATCAAGTACGTTGCCTCCACATATGTTCATGTTCATCTCAACTCTTAGTTCCTCTAATTCCGCGATGTGTTCCTCATACATCTACTTTTTTTTGCTGCATAACCTCCACACATTCTTCATCCTCATTGTATGACCCATATTCATCATAATAATCATCAACAGTCTGATTACTGCCATCATCACCTAAGTCCATTTCATGTACCGATGTCATCTTGTTATAATACCTAGAATAACAAAATTTCAACAAGACAAAACACCGACAAAATCAAATAAATCAACCTAACCACAACCAATAATTAACTTTTGCCTAATCCCTAATGAAGCTTCATATAGTAATAATAAAAGAATCATTTTTAATATTAGCAAAGTCTATGAAACATAGGATCTTGACAGTCTACACAACTATACACTACCCAAAAAGTTAATATTTTTAAGTTTGCCTAACCTTAACAAATATAATTATACAACCTTTAAAGTATTAAACAACTATAAATTTTCGCCTTTTGTATAGAAGTACTTTCGTCTAAATTACATATTTGATGATATGTTGGATGATTTCATGGTTCCAATGACCCCTCTTTATTCTTTAACAATCTAACAAGTCACTCGAACCTTGCCTCTTTGATACGTAGGAGAGAAAATTTTATTGATGAGTTCTAAGGTTTTATAAACATATAACCAGTTGGAGGGAGAGGGGGGTGAAGGAGAAATGTCGTATATTAATAGCGGTGAGTATACCTAGGCAAACGGGTCGGTGCCTATTGGTCATTTGCGAGCGGGCCATAGAAAGCGGGCTCAACCTGTTTAGACTGTAAAATAGGCCGAATTCATGGCGAGCTTACCGCTTATAAGGAATCGTGGACTGAGTTCGGGGTTGAACATAAATGAGAAACAAGTCAATTACTGCTTAATTGCTTGCATCTCGCTAGTCGTTACTACAACAACCTCCAGGAGAAACCCGTATGTTTAAAGTGCAGTCTGAGAATTTAGATGTAAACAATCTTTTCCCATGAAATCTAGGCTGATTCCTGTGGACCCACAAAAACTTTTCTAAAACCACTAAAGAAACCAAACAAGAAGTTTAAGGCCTTGTTTGACAACCACCTGTTAGCTGGTAGTTGTTAACTGTTAGCTAATAACTGTTTGACTTTAGCTGCTTGGGTTAACTGATTGTAGAAAAAATGTTTGGTAAAATAGTTTTTTTGTGAAAAGTTACATAAAAAAACTCCATCAACTAGTTTTTTGAAAACTAGTTTATTAGATCCAAAAAAATTATATAAAAAACTACTTATCAAACACTTCAAGTAACTTTTTCACCTTAATAAAAAAAATAAAAACTATCCAATAAATTGAATACCCAAACACTCCTAAAACACCCAAAAATAAAATAAATCATAAACTGTTATGAAATATATTTTTATGAATATCATTTTTCATGTGTTAATTAGTTTATATTTTGGAATCCAATGTTTGTAGCTTGGGATCTAATGCTTGTTAACTCCCTATAAATACCCATGTATTATGATCAATAAACACACTCCATATATCTCCCATATATTCCTCTCAATCTTCTTCTTAAACTCTTCTCTCAATTTATTCTCTCAATTATTGAAATTATTATTATAACACGTTATCAGCACCGAACTCTACCTTTCATTATTCCAATTATAATTCAAGGTATTTATTACCAGTTATAATTTTGTAAGTTTGATTTATTTTTGTTTTTAATTTTCGGACTTTAGTATAATTCAACCACTGTTTGAATTTCTGTGTCACGTTGGCTTGGAGAAAAATTCTGAAAATTTTACTGTAGATTAAACATAATTTTTGGCACACTGTGTTAAAATGTCGTAATTTTTGGAGTTATATGTTTCGAGTTACAAATTTTTCAAATAATTCTGCCCAGTTAAATTCGAAATTATGTAATATATTTACGAATTGAATATGTCCTATAATTGAGTTTTTTTTTTTTTGTTTTAAGTGCTATGAATTAATAATGGTAATCTTCTTGATGAACTTGCGGGATTAACTATGGGAGCCTTGAGTATTGAAGAGTCGTATAATTAATTAAGGGATGACTCCCGTTCAACCCCGTTTCCTAGCCCATTCTGAGAAACCCGAAGCTATGTATTCGAGGGAGTACCTATGGGAGCTGGATTAAAGGTGTATTGTTGATGGGTAATAGCCCCTTATCGACCTCAATCATCTAAGACCCATGTTGTGAAACCCGAGAATCATCATATTAACGAACTTGAAGTTCACACCAATATTAAAAAAAAATATTGCGTAATTATTATTAGTGACCAGAAGTTCACTACTCCGATATTGAATTTATTTTTATGGATGAACCAGAAGTTCACTCTACATTTAATGATAAATTCATATAAATCTTATCGATGAACCAGAATTTCATCACACCACCAATATTGACATTCAGATGAACAGTAATAGCTCCCTGTCTGATTGGTTCGTTTTGTTTTATATTGACTTTGGTCATTTTAATTAGATATGTTTGTCTCTAACTTTTAATTATTTGCTTATTATAGTACCATGTCGAACTTGGCCAAACTTGAATTCACCGCCCTTGACATAACTGGAAGGAATTATCTTTCATGGGCGCTTGATGCTAAGATTCATTTGTCTACTAAAGGTCTAAGGGACACGATTATTGAAAACAATGAAGCATCTGACCAAGATAAGGCCAAAGCTATGATCTTCTTGCACCACCACCTCCATGATAGCCTCAAAATAAAGTACCTCACAATTGAGGATCCATTTGAGTTATGGACAAATCTAGAAGAAAGATATAACCACCAAAAGACAGTGATCCTTCCAAAAGCTCGAGATGACTGGATACATCTCAGATTTCAAGACTTCAAATTTGTAGCTGAATATAATTCAGCAGTTTTCTGAATTACCTCACAGCTGAAATTGTGTGGTGAAACAATCACAGATGAAAGTCTGATGGAGAAAACATTTTCCACTTTCCACGCAAGTAATATAATTTTACAACAACAATATCGTGGAAAGGGCTTTACAAAGTATTAGGAACTAATTTCTTGCCTGCTTGTAGCAGAGCAGAATAATGAGCTTTTGATGAAAAACCACGAAAGTCGCCCTACTGGCTCTGCCCCATTCCCTGAAGCGAATGTGGCAACACATGACCCCAATAATAATAAGAGGAATCGACGCCGCAATAATAACCGTGGCGTGGACAAGGGCATGGTCGTGGTTATGTTCGTGGTCGTGGTCGTGGTTATGGTCGTGGTCGTGATCGTGGTAATGACAATTCTTTTAAAAGATCATCTTCCCACCAGAAGTGGGAAGACAGGAATGATCAAGGCCAAAATACTAGGGAAAGTCCATGTTATCGCTGTGGAGGACATGAGCATTGGTCACGTACCTGTTGACGCCGAAACATCTTGTTGATCTCTATCAAGCCTCATTAAAGAACAAAGGAAAGCAGATAGAGACCAACTTTATGCAAGATGATGCTAATAATGATTATGACCATCTCATTGATGCGTCTCATTTGGATGTTTCTAATTTCCATGTCTACCTTGAGGGACACTTTACTGGCAACGACAATAATTAGATTTTATGAAATAAGATCTTATAGACCATATTTTACTATTTTTAGTTTTTGTATGTCGCTTAGTTAAGTCAAATATTGTGTAATATTTTATTTGCTAAATGTATGACTTGTCGGTATTATATCATGTTTCGCTTATCTTCTTATTTCTATCTTATTTATGGTGAAGATCATGGAAACTTCTTTGATCGGAGAAATGAATAGAGGAGGAGATATGTGTCTAGCAGACAGTGCAACAACACACACTATTTTGAAAAATAAGAAATATTTCTCTTACTTATTAATGAGAGATGCAAATGTTAGTACTATATCGGGTAGCTCAAATTTAATTGAAGGCTCCGGAAGAGCCCATATAATGCTACCTGGTGGAACAAGTTTACACATTGATGATGCATTATATTCCACTAAGTCTCAAAGAAACTTACTAAGTTTTAAGGATATCCGCAGAAATGGATATCATATTGAGACAACTAGCAAAAATAATATTGAGTATTTGCATATCACGAAAATTTCTTTGGGCAAAAGATGTGTGTTAGAAAGATTATCATCATTATCCTCCGGGTTATATTACACAATAATAAACCCAATTGAGTACATACTCTAGTAAACCAGGAGTTTACTAGTAATAAAGAATTTACAATATGGCATGACAGATTGGGGCATCTTGGATCAACAATGATGCGCAAAATCCTAAAGAACTCATACGGACATACGTTAAAGGACCAGATGGTCCTTCAAATTAATGAGTTCTCATGCGCAGCTTGCTCTCAAGGAAAATTAATCACAAGACCTTCACCAGCTAAGATTGGGGTGGAATCCCCTGCATTTCTGGAACGTAAACAAGGTGACATTTGTGGTCCTGTAGACCCACCATGTGGACCATTTAGATACTTTATGGTATTAATTGATGCATCAACTAGATGGTCACATGTGTGTTTATTGTCAACTCGCAACTTGGCATTTGCAAGATTGCTTGCTCAATTGATTAAACTACGAGCACATTTTCTAGATCATTCTATCAAGAAAATTCGTCTTGATAATGCCGGTGAATTTAGGTCTAAAGCTTTTGACGATTTTTGTATGTCAATTGGCATAGAAGTTGAGCATCCTGTGCCGCATGTTCATACACAAAATGGTCTTGCAGAATCATTTATTAAGTGCCTGCAACTAATTGCAAGGCCATTGCTTATGAGAGCAAAACTTCCAACTAGTACTTGGGGGCATGCTATACTGCATGTTGCGGCATTGATCCGCATAAGGCCAGTTGGTTATCATGAATTTTCTCCCCAACAATTGGTTTTTGGTCATGAACCAAATATCTCCCATTTACGAACTTTTGGATGTGCGGTGTATGTACCTATTGCCCCACCACAACGCACTAAGATGGGACCCCAAAGGAGATTGGGAATATATGTTGGGTACGAATCTCCTTCTATAATTAAGTATCTAGAACCATCAACTGGAGATTTGTTTACGGCAAGATTTGCCGACTATCATTTTGATGAGACAGTTTTCCCAACATTAGGGGGAGAATCTAAGCAATTGGGTAAAGAGATAAGTTGGAATGAATTACTACTAAAGCATCTTGATCCTGGTACAAAGTAGTGTGAACTAGAAATTCAAAACATAATTTGTTTACAATCTCTAGCGAATCAACTGCCAGACGCATTTACTGACCCAAAGAGAGTCACTAAATCTTACATTCCAGCTGTCAATGCTCCTATTAGAATTGATGTCCCAGCAGGATAAAGTGCCATTGCTAATGAATCTAGACCACATTTGAAGTGTGGCAGACCACTAGGTTCCAAAGACAAAAATCATCGATAAAGAAAAGGAGCAAAGAATAATGATAACCAACACGAGGAAAAATTGATTCCAGAAGAGTCCCCAGACATGACAAATGTGGAAGTTGCACCACAAACTCAAGTACTTGAAAATTGCAATAATGATGAGATCTCAATCAATTATGTCATGACTGGCATAAGATGGAACCGAAGTGAAATCGACGTTGATACAGTGTTTTCATATAATATAGCACTAAATATCATGAATGAGAATGAGGATCATGAACCAAGGTTTGTTGAGGAATGCAAACAAAGAAAGGACTGGCCAAAATGGAAAGATGCGATTAATGCAAAATTAGCTTCCCTTACAAAAAGGGAAGTATTCGGACCTGTTGTCCGTACACCAACAGGCATAAAACCTGTTGGATTCAAATGGCTCTTTGTGCGAAAACGAAATGAGAAAAATGAGATCGTGAGATATAAAGCACGACTAGTCGCACAAGGGTTTTCACAGAAACCAGGCATCGACTATGAAGAAACATACTCCCCAGTAGTTGATGCTACTACTTTTCGATACCTATTGAGTCTGGCAGTGCATGAAAATCTCGCTATGCATCTTATGGATGTCGTTACTGCTTATCTATATGGGAAACTTGATAATGACATTTACATGAAACTCCCTGAAGGATTTCAATTGCCTGAAGCACATAATAAGAACCCACGAGATCTTTACTCAATCAAGTTGAATAGATCTCTATATGGGTTAAAGCAATTCGGACGCATGTGGTATAATCGCCTTAGTGAGTATTTGTTGAAAGAAGGATATATAAATAATCCTGTTTGGCCATGCCTTTTTATAAAGAGATCCGGATCCAAATTCGTTATAATCGTTGTTTATGTTGACGATTTAAACATGATTGGAACTCCAGAAGAGATCCGAACAGCAGCAGATTACTTAAAGGAAGAATTTGAAATGAAAGATCTCGGTAAAACCAAGTTTTGTCTTGGTTTGCAAGTTGAACATCTTGAGAATGGAGTCTTTGTGCATCAATCAGCTTATGTAGCAAAGATACTAAAACGATTCTACATGGACAATGCACATCCTTTAAGCACTCCAATGGTGGTAAGATCACTTGATGTGAAAAAGGACCCTTTTAGACCCCCAGAAGATGGTGAAGAACTCCTCGGTCCTGAAGTACCGTATTTAAGTGCTATTGGAGCACTAATGTACCTTGCTAGTCATAACGACCAGATATTTCATTTTCTGTGAATTTGCTAGCAAGATTTAGCTCATGTCCAACACGACGGCATTGGAATGGAGTTAAACATATTTTTCGATACCTTCAAGGTACGATGGATATGGGTCTATTTTATCCTCACAAAGTAAAGGAAGTTTTGACTGGCTATGCTGATGCCGGATACTTATCTGATCCCCATAATGCCCGATCACAAACTGGGTATGTTTTTACTAGTGGTGGAACCGCAATTTCATGGCGTTGTATGAAACAAACCCTAACAGCTACCTCATCCAATCATGCTGAAATTTTGGCAATTCATGAGGCTAGCAGAGAATGTGTTTGGTTAAGATCTGTAATCCAACACATACGAGGATCTTGTGGTTTATCTTCAGGTAAAGATATTCCAACAATCTTATACGAGGATAATGTTGCTTGTGTAGCACAATTGAAAGCAGGATACATCAAAGGTGATAGAACAAAGCATATCTCACTGAAGTTCTTTTTCACTCTTGATCTACAAAAGAAAAGTGAGATTGATGTTCAGCAAATCCGTTCTAGTGAGAATTTAGCAGATTTATTTACCAAGTCTCTTCCAACTGCAACTTTTGAGAAGTTAGTCAGAAAAATCGGGTTGCATCGTCTCCGAGATGTTTGCTGATACTCATATCAGGGGGAGTTTATACGCGATGTACTCTTTTTCCCTTATCCGAGGTTTTGTCCCATTGGGTTTTCCTTGGAAAGGTTTTTAATGAGGCGGCATATGGTGGCGTATCAAGAATTATGTACTCTTTTTTCTTCACTAGGGTTTTTCCCAATGAGTTTTTCCTAGTAAAGTTTTAACGAGGCATATTCTTTTGAAAAATGGATATTCAATGGGGAGTGTTATGAAATATATTTTTATGAATATCATTTTTCATGTGTTAATTAGTTTATATTTTGGAATCCAATGTTTGTAGCTTGGGATCCAATGCTTGTTAACTCCCTATAAATACCCATGTATTATGATCAATAAACACACCCCATATATCTCCCATATATTCCTCACAATCTTCTTCTTAAACTCTTCTCTCAATCTATTCTCTCAATCTATTCTCTCAATTATTGAAATTATAATTATAACACCAACTTGAAAAAGAATAAATCATAGTGGCCTTAGCATTGAGATCCTTCGCTTCTCTCCTCCCTCTAAATTCTAATAACTCTAGGATTTGCTGGTTGCTGCTCATTCGGCTTCACCGCCGGCCGCCGCTGCTCGTCGGAATTTCTGCTGCCGAAGACGCCGAGAAACCCTTTCTTCACCGGCGACGGAAATCAACGCTAGGGTCTCCGTCTCTTTCTCTCTCTCCAAACTCCAGTACGAAGAAAATTGACTGGGTTGCTGTTCTGGCACAGGAAAATCGACGGTTGAATCACATTCAAAGTTCGGCGTGGCATCTTCGTTCTCTCCGGTTTTTACCACTCGTCCAAGTTTCAGAGTTATCATCGTCTAAGAACGGTATGCCATTTTTTCCACATTTTCAACGTTCGATGCAAGCCCTTTTTTTCTTTGGTGATTTTATCATCTGGGTTGTTGCTATTTTGCCTGATTTGATGTTTTTTCATCTGGGTTGTTGCTATTTTGTTGATTCCTTTGAAGGGTCACTACTCACTATCATGTGTAAGTCAAATTAAGTATTTTGCTGCCATTCTGTGATGTTTTAGTTTGTCTGGTGCTGATTCCTTTGCTTGTTCTTCAAAATTGAATATCATCCTGTGGTTTGCTCCTTCTGGGTTCACATAAGAAGTGAGCCCCAAATGAATTAGGTTCATAAATTGTAGTCAGTCAGTGAATTGGTTTATGTTTGAGAGTGTGAGATAATGATATTGTGTGGATAATTCCATTTCCAGCTTCCCATATTGATAAATACATGAATCATATGATAAGTTATAGTCAGCCAGTCAATTTTAGCATTCTGAAGGATTACTGTGGCACCCGGCTTCATCATATCAACTGCAAGATCAATAAGGCCCTTAATATTGAACAAAATACTGATAACAGAAATGCACAAGTAAAACCAGAAGCACCAGTTTCGTTCTTTGAGCGTGGGACCAAACAGACTTCAAATTCAAATAATCTTTAGGATTTTTGGATGATAATATACCGACCTTTAGTGGTATTGGATTGTAATATACTGACCTTTACTATTGGATAACAACATCCCGACCTTTATACCTAGGTGACATTATTATACCAACAATAATTAAGGGGGTGGTGAACCGGTCTCCATGTTGACGTGGCTGATGGAGGGAAGAAACCTGCCCCAACCCAATAACGCAGTTAACCCCTCCGTTTTTCTCAATCACCCACATTACAAGACATAGGTTAGTTGTGTGCCACAATAGTACAGTGGCTGGTTCACCACCCCCTTAGTCACTGTGTTGGGGCATATATATATATATATTTTTTTAACATGGGTTAGTGAAAAAATGGAGTGGTTAATGGGGCTACTTGGCAAGGGCCATTTATTTTCCCTTCTCCTGCCCCATCATCATGGAGATCTGTTCACCAGTAACGAATCCCTTAGTCACTATTGGTACAATAAGCCCACATAAGTATAAAGGTTAGGGATATTGTTGTCCAATAAGGTTGGTATATTACAATCCAATACCCTCAAAGGTTGGTATATTGTCATCCAATATCCCTACTTTTTAAGTAGATTAAGAAATTCATGATCCTAGGTAAGGCTTGACTTTGGCAACCTGATATAGTTACCCTTCTTTATCACCATTCACTTTTTGAGGGTGTATTTACAAAATCAATGAAATAAAAGGTACAATGTTGTAAAACCTGAAAGATTATCATCCAAGTAGGAAACACGGCACATAGAATGTGATAGATTCACAATATACTCTGAATTTGAAAAGCAATAAGCCTAGTGGCGAAAGTAATAAGGTGTCTGGAGGCAAATAAGGCGCATAGATTTGTGCAAGATGGCACCTTTTTCCTTCATTTTGGTTTCTTTGCCCTTGTCTGTTGTGCTAGCTTAGTTCTTTCACAGAATTGGGTTGTTTACTAATAATTTGCAGATATTCAAGACAGAGCATTGCTCGATTTTGCAAGAACAATTAAGTTGGAAGAGTTGGGTTGTTTATGAATTCATGTATTTTCTTACAAATACTAGACTTGTTTATCAAAAAGTGTGGCTTTATTGGGGTTTGAAATCGTGTTGGGTTGCAAGTTCCACTGCTACTCAGGTTCAGTTATTATATGAACTATGTTAATAATGAAATTCAGGATTTTTAAATACCAAGTACCTACTAGAAATGTGCACGCTGACAGGGATGTGTTAACAAATTAGGAGGGATTTTTAAATCAATTTTTATTCTATCATTACTAGACATGTTTACAGGCAGTAACATGTCACTTTTGGCCTGTGGCATTTTTGACAAAAGTTTTTATTTATAATGGTAGTGTCGGTAAAAGAAAAAATAGTGGTATTTTTGAAAAAAAAAAAGTTTGATGGTATGAGTAGTTATGAACTCATCTCCAGTCTAAACCATTACCCGATATTAAGCTTCAGTGATTCAGTTATATTCTGGTCTCTTCTCTTGTCAGATTTCGATTCAAGGTGAGCTCCGCAGTAACGGAGAAAGAGAAGGGGAAGGACAGGAGATGGAGTTTGCAGGGAAAGCCATGAATATGGTGACCAGACTGCTAAACAACAACGTCTTTGTCGATGTATGCTTGTTGGGTTCCTTCGGTGCTCTTGCCTTCAGATCCATGAACCAGGAGAAGCTCATCGAATCCCTAGAAGCCGAGAAAGAATCCTTATCCAATACCAACAAGCAAATGAAGAAGACTATCTGGGATTCCAAACAGCAGCTTTATGCCCAAGCTTCTTCGCCTGACACCGCCATTATCCCTCTTTCTCGCCTCAAGGGCATCTATGGCGATGTCGTCACCCTTCCTTCTGTGGGAGATGCCACCAAACAAGCAAAACCATCAGCTAAGCTGCTTGTCTGAATCTTGCTATTTCCAGTACTTTAGTTTTCTTAGCGCATATCTTTTAGGGTTCTTTGTCATTTGTCAAACCATGGACATATGGTGAATAAATACGATCAGGAACTTCTGTAATCATTCCCTCTGTTTGTTATCTGCACTATCACACAGACATATTGTATGTTGATCTGTGTTCCATGTCTTGTTTATCAGAGCTGTATTCAAATATGCACACCTAGGCCATGTCTCAGAAGAGCATCGTGGTCTGAATTCTGACCAGTCCGCTCAACAATATCCCCTTCTTCTATCCCTAGCTTTTTTGAAGGTAATCAGCAGCGATGATAGTAAAGTAATTCCTCATTCTGAATGCCATCGCCATAGCATGACAGACTCTTATGAGTCATGACAACCATGAAATATGGGCTCTAAAACCCCATATGTGTGTTTTTGGTTTTGTTGGATTCTATAATTGAACAAAAATCCTTCAAATCCATTACAAAATTATGCAATGTCTGAATCAAATCCAACCTGATAATTTTAAAAGAGTATAAATGTATTTATTCAGTAACTGTGATTATAGAGTAATTCGTCATTCTGAATGCCATTGCCATGGTATGACAGACTCTAATTACACCCATAGAGTCTGAGTTCTTAAGTACCTACCCCCTGTTTGTATTGGGCTTTTAGTTAGAAGAGGGTGAAAGTTTTACCACGAGTTGATTGGACTCTATTAATGTTTCATACGACCATTGTATGAATATTGGAACATATGGTGGGATCATGGACCATGGAAATGAGAAAATTTCGTACCTTCCAAGTTAGCGGTTCAAAATGTTATAAGGTCTTGCTTGTTTTGTTATCGCATTTATGATCTGTTCATGCAAATGCTTATAAGTAGTTTTTGAGGTCTGAATTGTGGGGTGTAAGAATGTTTATGTGAGGATGCGACTTGGTGAGTTGCGGAGTGTGCTAATGCTAGTTACCCAGTACACTTTCTAGGTCGTTTATTATGAAATACAGATTGCTAGCTTTTGCGCAAATATAGTGTAGTTTTTTTTTTTTTTTAAATTTGAGATGCTTTTTCCTAGAACAGGGTCATAGGGGCATCTAGCAATCCTGGTAAACTATGATGCAATTGTTTTTGAGAATGTATGGTTTGCTGCAACAAATATGAGTGATGGTTGAGTCTTGACCTCCTTTGTGGCATGATATCCACTTCTAGTAGCCAAATAGTAACTGAGGTTCCTCCCAGCTTTACCTTGTCTGCTTCTAATTATGCATTTCAGAGCATAACAAGGGAGTTGGACCATAAACTGGACATTCAAGTCTCTAGGGTCTTACAAGAAACCCTGATAGCTGTGTCGTCGGTCTATCAGTATACTAGAAGCTGAAATTTCAAGTGTGGTGATTTGTTGGCTAGTAGCTTATGCATATTGTGAGGCTGAAATTGTGCAACCACTGTCTTCTAGTGCTCTTGCGTGGTCATATCAATGGTGGAATGTTGTGGAAACTGATAGACTGGTGGAACATGGAGAGTTGGGTATGCCTCTGGTTATTCCGAGGATTTCTTGCGACAACTTCTCCATAGTGCACAATTCATGCATGTTAATTACGTTACAGATGAGAAAATATTCCTTAATCAACTGAGTCTAAATGATTTTACTACTACTATGCGCTCATCTATTGTGTTTATTGGGGAAACTGTTTAATGGACATCGATTGTGAGTTATAATCCATTTTAGGAATTGAAGACATCATTGATTGAGAGATGGGTTGAGCAATTTGATGGTTGCACCTATACCCCTTAATGGAATCTATTACTGGCAAGCCCAATATTTTAGTTGGCTAAGTAATGCCTCCTTTGAAAATCCTATCTACTTTCTGGAAAAGGGAGACTTTGTGCTTCAAGAGCATAATGGATACCTTCTGTGAGTATAATTGAATGAACTCCTTATTGAACATAGTACAGTTTCAGGGACCATTATAAATTTTATGCACAGTTATTGAACAAGCTATGATATAATTGTTTGTTGTATCTGTTCATTCAAGTTTCAACTTGGAACACAAACTAATGGTCAATATGGAGAGTACAACTTTCAGAGAACATGACTGATTGAGATATTTGATTGATGCATCTCAATGAAATCAACTGCCACCAAACAAGGTCATATTTTTGGATGGTAATTTTAGTATATTATATATGTTGGCTAAACCTTTTCTTCAACCTAGCGGTGGCAAAAAATCGGGTCCGGGTCAAACTGGGTTCGGACAATTCGGACATTCGGACAAAAACATCAAACCCGAACCCTGTCCGAATATAATATTCGGACAAAAGATCTTGACCGGACCCGGACCCGTTTGTCCGAATGTCCGAATATGTGTCCGAATGTCCGAATTAAAATTAAGCTTCAACTATTGAAAAAAAAAACTGCTACCTGCCTAAATTACATTCAGGTTTCAACATCTATACATACAACCTATAACTACTCAGTAGTTGGTATCCATATACATTCACCCATAACTACTCAGTCAGTAGTTGATACAAAATAATTACAAAATAAGGCGAACCATTAAGGCTCAAGCCTCAAACCTACACTACCTAGTAGAGTAGTGTCACCACTCAAACCACCAAAACTCAAAAAGGTGGGGGCCTGGGGGGCAACTGGGCATTTAAAAGCCAAACAACAAAGTTTATGAACAGCTTAAACTGCCCTGCCACATTACATTAACAAAAACCAAAATGAATGCAGCCCAACTCAACAAAATAGGCGTCCATCATAGTATATTCACATCATCATTCAGAAGGATGACTTGGACCCTCCCCCAAGTCCTCTAGATCTTCTTCCAAGTCGAGTGCTATATCGCTTTCATCATCTTCATCTACATATCCAGCATCCATCTCTACAAGCATAACATTAAAACATATTTAAACATACATCCACACAAAAAACCCTAAGCCACACATAATGTAAGATCTCCAATTATACTAAAATTATTACCTCTCAACCCAAAGTTCCAATTTCGGGAGCAAATCAAAGCTTCAACATTCTGAGGAGCCAAAGAACATCTAGAGGATCTTAAAATCCTACCCCCAACACTGAATGCCGCTTCCGAAGGTACCGAAGTAATTGGAATGCTCATTATATCACGAGCAAGCTCCGCAAGAACAGGCCAACGATATTGGACAGATTTCCACCATTCTAAAATATCTAAGTCTACATTTCTATTCGTTAAAGGCTCATCAAGAACCAAATCGAACTCAGATTTACTTGATGTATGTGATGTAGACTCAACATATTTGTCAAAATCCTAAAAAACAAACTCAGTCAAAATTTTAATCAAAACAAAACAGAACTTGAACTAATTCATCAAAAAAATAATAATAGCAAAACATTACATAGTCAAATTCAACAAAAAAAACATAAAAACAAAACAGAATTTTAATAAGAAAACATAAGATAAGATGCAAACAGAAAAATTAATTAAATTTAAAGACTTACATTGGCTAAACGATGGGTACTAGGCTTCTTTACTTGCTCTTGTGTTTGCTCTCTTGATGGATCATTAGATTGATGGTCAACACTATTTGAACTGATACTGTTTGCTTTGTACTCAGAAAAGAGAGCTACAATAGTGTCATAGACGGATTTGGCCTTCAAAGCCCCATCCTCCACACCATACAATTTCTCATATGTAAATTGAATCAATTTCAACTTATACCGAGGGTCTAACACAACAGCAACAGCCAACACCAAATTACAATCCTCCCAATAACTATCAAATTTTCTTTGCATCCTTGATACCATTGATCTAACGACTTGGTTAGGATTCAAAGATTCTTCTTGCAAATGAACTTGGATATCAGAGACCCCATGGAAGAATAGGTTTGTAGTGGGATACTTAGTGCCAGAAAATATATTGGTCAAGTCATAGTACACTTGAAAAAACTTGCAAAATACATCCACTTTATCCCATTCATGAGGAAGAGGACAATAACAATAATGTTTATCAAGTATAGCAAGATGAGGGAAAACATCCTTGTAATATAAAGCAGACTTAAGCATAAGGTAAGTAGAATTCCATCTTGTTAAAGTGTCTTGCTTCAATTTCCTTACAGTTGGAATTTTTTCGTCTTTTGCTGCCTCATTAAACTTCACTAACCTAGATGGTGAACCCTTCACATACTTTACACTTTCTCTTATCTTCCATATAACTTCATCAATTTCCTCTAAACCAGCCTTCACAATCAAGTTAATAACATGGGCAGCACACCTAATTCTGAACAAACGACCCCTTAAAGGCAATGCACCTTTAGATACCAACTTGGTCATGTAAGACTCCACAAACGTGTCATTGTTGGTAGCGTTATCTAATGTGATAGCCATTAGTTTGTGCTCAATATTCCAACCATCCTTGTCCAATAAGTTAGAAAACTTATCACTGATGAAAGAGCCATTATGAGGAGGTGGAAAGCGACAAAAGCACAATAGAAACTCATGAAGTTTCCAATCACTACCAACAAAGTGAGCGGTGATGCACATGTAAGAATCAGACTTCATGGAAGTCCAAAAGTCAGAAGTAAGTGAAATTCTACCAGGACAAGAACTTAACATCTCCTTCACCCTAGACTTCCCCCTTTTATAAAGCTTAAGTATATCAGCTTTGCATGTATTCCTAGTGATATGCTTGACATCAGGATTCAAATATGCATGACAATCCCTTACACCATCATACTCCACAAGTAGAAAAGGAAGTTCATGCTTCACTATCATAGTTGCAAGAAATTCCCTATAGACATTTTGATCTAACTTAGCACCCCTTAACGAAATATTACTAGCAGCATTTAACATCATTTGTTTTAAATCATGTTGACCTTTCAATTTCAAACAAGTATCCATATGACGTTTCATATTAGTGGTGCCATACCTCCCATCACAAATCATAATAGTATTGCATCCCTTGCATTTCCCTCTTTGGAATCCATCTACCTCAAGGTCAGGAAATGTCCCCCTTTCGAGCTTGATAAAATGATCCCACACAGCAGACTGATTCTTCCTTCTCTTAGGACCTGGAGCATCTCCAATTTCAACCTTATAGGGCTTTGCTTTTTGCTTTCGACGTGGCCTCTTACAACCAGATTTGTTTGGTTGTGTTCCCTCTTTCTATCAACATAATTACCAAACATATAAATTAAGCTCATCTAAATAAAATTATTAAACTAAATCAATTATAAATTGAGTGATACAAATAAGGAAAACCTACCATTTCAATTGAATCTGATAGTACATCCACATCCACATGCACATCTCCAGTAGCCATAATGTCTAATATATTATTAAAATCGAATAAAATAAATCAAGTGGAACAAGTTAAACAAATGAGAAACAAGACAATTTACTAACAAGAACAACAAAATTATCATACCTAGCTTAGGCTTGAAGACGAATAAAGATGCTCAAATCAACACTAGAACATAGCAGCAAATACCTTCAACCATTAATGTAGAAAATATCAAAAAACCCAACATAAACAAGAGATTATCACTAAGCATAAAATCAAAGGAATAAGATAGTAAGGATGGAGATATTCATACCATTACATAACATCATTCTTGATCTGGCAGGATAACACTGGATGATGAACACAGATGCAAGTTCTGAAATATAACATGGAACAAGCTGAATTTATCAATTTCTTAGATCATAAGATTATTTTTCCTTACTTGTTTTTTGCAAATATATTAGTTTCTTTCCCTTTCAATTAGATCTTTGAATTTCTTTTTGAAAAGTGTATGATATTCAAAGAAATATTCTGCAACTATGTAAAATATGAATTTTATACAAGCTATAAAATTTAAATATCAAGTATTGCCAACTTTATATGACAAACATGAAAATTAAACAAACTGATGTTAAATATATGGAAAGTCTCCATGTTTCTGTAATGGTGTAAATCAACCAAGAAGTCACGCAATAGCCCATGGAAAAGATATAATCAAACAAAACTATAAAATAATTAAATAAATGAAATCTCACTCAAAAAATCTCGAAACAACCAAATTTTATGTGAAGTATATACCACATTCTGATAGATCTGAGGTAATTACACTGAAATAAAAATAAATAGGCCAAGATCTGACCCAAAATCACCAAGTCAGACATATAAGCATCCAAATTACCGAAAAAAACGAACGAGGAAGACAAAGGTGGAACAAATATGACTGTATGAGAGTAGGGATGAACATGTTCATACCACTTGTTCAAACTATACTAGATCCGTGATGACAGTACTGGAACAAAGACAAATACTCCATCTGCCATAGAACATCACAACGCATGTAAGCAACGAAAAAAGTAAAAAAAATAACGAAGGAAAAAGTCGATCTATCTGTTATAGAATAGAGAGAACGAATACCATGCAACAGATTAATTGAGGGAAAATGACAAAATGTGAATAAAGTAACAAACGAGCTCACAAATGATTAATTGTGGGAAAATTCTTATGAAACTATAAAGATTATGGTAGATGTGGATGAGAGCCAGGAGAGAATATGAGTATGTGAATTTAGTTAGAAAGACTAGAGAGTAGAGAGAATGAGGAGAAAGCGTAGTGGTTTGGTGAAAGAGGGAGCGAGGCGGGAGGTAGCAATTAGGGATTTAGGGTATTAATATTCTACCTTCAAATTAGAATAAAACCCTAATAATATTGGGCCTCATCTCACGCACAATCCAGCCCATTTCAATTCAGATTTCTGCCAAAATTTAATAAAATCAAATTCGGGTCGGACAATGTCCGAATGTCCGAACCCGATTTTCATCAAAATTCGGGTTGTCCGAATTTGAGTCAGTCAAACCCGAACCCGACCCGGATTAACATTCGGTCATGTCCGAATTGTCCGAATTTAAATTCGGACAAAAAAATCGTGACCAAACCCGATTTTATTCGGTGACGACCGTCAATCGATCGGGTCAGTCGGACTTTTGCGGCGCTACTTGACGAGCTACTAGATTGCAGTGTATTAGATGGGAAATTGGGGATAAAGTTGGTTGTGCATGTTACAAGATTGTCCAAGAAACCAAAATCGAATACTCCACAATCCCGTCATAGGGTTAGGTATGATACAAAATTGTCTGTTCATAATACAATATTCCATAAGGCACGATAAAAAGCTTGTAAACAACGATGAGAGTGAGCCAAACAATGAAAAGTATCATATCTCTTATGTTATTAGGTGAAGAATCATGCTAATTCATACTGTTCAAATATGTTGTCTTTCATGGTTCAAAAAGCAAAAGCTTATATACGTTTTGAATTTTTCCCCCTGGAGCTATCTAAACTCTAACAAATAACAAGTCTTGACATTTTCTACTTCTTACCTAGATCAGTAATATGTGTACTTCTTTATAGTTTCTTAATGCTATGGTGATAAATATTCAGTGCAGTTTGTAGTGGCTCCTTTTACTGATTTCTTATCAAGCTTGTGATAAAGAAGCAACATGAACTATGTAAAGGTGATGCAGGTCTCACCCCCTCTCTTTCCCGGGTCAACTTGATCATACAAGAACTAGGGACTACCCAAGACCTTCGATCCTTATTGACATTCATATCAAGGTTTGGGAAGATAGGTCTACGGGTGTCTAGGGGAGTACGAGCTACTTAGGACAGCCCCGAGGCCCTCAATTATCTAAAAAAAGAAACACACAAACAACTCTCTCTCCTTCTACTATTCCTTCCAAACTGTGATTTTATTTTTGGACGTACAGGGCATTACATTCATGTCAACGGTGCTACAATCATAAAAAAATGTGTTGATGTAAGCTCCATTAGAAAGTTTGTACCTGGTTGTTGCTTTTTATGAACCTTTTTTTTCGATAATTTTATGGTCCCAAAAAGCAACAGCCTGTCCACCAACGCCTCAGCACAATCAATAGCCGAGGTCAAGTTTACCAATCTTTGTCGTCGCAATTTATTCTATACCCCTGGCTTCAAGCCCGTAATAACCGTAATAAAGCCAAAGAGTTGGTCCTCCTCTGACATCCCCTTGATGTTTAGCAACAAGGAGGCAAATGTCTTCACATATTCTCGAACTATACCAGTTTATCGTAGTTCCCTCAATCGATCACGGTAGGTGCAAGATATGTGATGGGGCAGAAATTGTGCCCTCATTTCTTTCTTCATTCGATCCCATGTAGAAATAGGAGGACGTCTAGAATCACGATCATCCTCGGATCGGGATTGCCACCAATCTTTCCGTGCCCCGACAAGAACATAGCGGCCACTACCACCATGTCTCTTTTCAACAACCTAGATGCCATGAAGTACTGCCCTAAATCCCATATGAAGTTCTCAAGTGTCTTTGATTGGTGGACCCCATCAAAAGCACCAACCTTGTTTTGATACCAATTGTCACAAGCAAAACTTTTCCCTGTGACAATCATCACAAGGAAAATTTTTGCCTTACTTAAATTCGAGTTTTTCCGCTGTCCGATAGTCAAGTTCGCAACCTAACTCAGCCTTTATAAATTGTCGCTTAAAGAATACAAAGTATAATAATCAACACATAACAGTAAGGGACAAGGCAACATAATCTCTTATTGAATAATGTGGATATAAACTTTACATTTGGATAACATAACAACAATACAATGCATTCATCTTTGTAAGGATAAGGGTCTATTTATACAAAAAGGTGGCAAAGACAATCCCCTACGCTTGGGTGAAGAAGACAATCAATCTCAACCGTTATTAATGAGGCATTTATTTCTAGCGTTGGAAACCATCGAATCTGTGTGGACATTTTTTGCGTTGTTCAGACGATAAACATCCGCGGGATAGAGAATTTGTTGAAGTTTACTTTTAATTAAGTTTTAAGGATTATTCGCACATTTTATGAATAGTATTTGTAAAATCATCTTCCATTTACTGTATGCATTTCATGAATAATTAAACTAAACTTTTAGAGTGAACATCCACATGTTCCAACTCCTTAGGACTAGTCCAATTTGTTCAAAAGTTTTAAGCTCAATAGAAGGTAATTTATGCAATCACTATTTAAAAATGTACAAATCACCTTAAAGTTGCATCAGTTTATTATAAAACCATGGTAAACATGACTTATATAGGCAATCCCGATGTGTTTTGGTTTTAAAGGAGTCGCCACCCAAACTTTTTAAGGCGAAAAGCCAAGACTCCACCTACGAACCAAGAAGTGGATTCGGGGGTAAGGTTACGAGTTCGAAAGGTAAAACCCTTTGATTTCACCTCTCACTTTAGGAAAAAGAAGTTGGAAAAAGTAGGGAAAATGTTATTGTTGTGGGGTTTTGGTAGGTGTTTTTGGTTGTTTTTTTGGGGTTTTTGGATGGTTTATGTAAGATGTTTTTTTAGGTTAAAGGAAGAATGAAGAAATAGGGAAAATGGAGACAAGAATGATGTAGAAATTAGGGAGAGAAAGTAAGAGAATTGAGAGATTTAGAAGTAAGAGGGAGAATAGAGTATTCTGGTTGTATCAAGGTGTGTTTGCTTTGAGCTATAGGGTCCTACTTATAGGCACTAGGATGCTTGTATGTTGTAACACCCCCAGGATATTAATTATCATATTAAGCTAAATTATTTACTTAACCTAATGATTAACGCAGCGGAAGATTTTTCCCAAGGGTATTACCGTCGTCCCTTCTTTAAAGGACAAGGCTAACTAAAGACCCAACACACAACCATAACTCTAACAACCTAAATCATAAATCATCACAAACTTAACATAACTTAAACAAGTTCCCATGGCAACACAATACAACCCAAAAGTAATGCAAATCAAGATCAATCTAAGCCTCAAAAATCATTCCCATTCACCTTGGATCTCCTTAGGTAGCTTTAGGGTTCCATCCGTCCGGAGCTTTGCCTTTTCCTACAGCCACGCTTCCTATAACGTGAACAAAACTTAAAAAGTGAGTGTTACTCAGTACGTATACCCCTATACGATGTAAAGCTAATTTAGCAAAATTAAAAATAACTTACTATAGCGCGGTTCCATTAAATTTACAAAAGTACAAGAATAAGGAGAGGTAAACAATAAGTAAAGTATACATACAAAACAAAGTCCACTTAACTCGTTCAAGTAAACTGATCCTCATTAGAGATAAAAAAAAATATGAGTACCTTACTTTAAACATACTTGGACATAATGTAAGGAAAAAAACTAACATGATCAGCTTAACTTAAGTCATGCATAGAAGTAGAACAATTCAAAAAACCATTCCCGTGAACTTGATGAAACCTTTCCTTTGATTTAAAACAGTAGGATTTAGTTTTAATCAAATACTTGGTTGTCTTAATAATTAGGAAGGTCCCCTACTTGCGATCATCGGCTAAGCCTCCATATGCGCATACCCTGACTGATCGGGAGATCTGGATGGTGGATAAACATCTTGTACTGGCCAGATTTCTATGGTGTGCACTTAAGGCACTATATATATGTTTTTCCTAAGGGTGCACTAAGGCACAGTCATCTTGATGTGCACCTAGGCACGATATACATGGTGTACTAAGACATGAGTTTCTTGGGGTGCGCTAAGGCACGATTTAACATGGGCGGGGTCTTATTTAACTTTAGAAATCTTGAAAATCTTATTCTTGAAACCTTAATACCTTAAACCAATTTATTCGCAACTTAAAAAATCTCCTGACGTTCTTTGGATGAGGGTTGTACTTGTAAGAAATTTCAAACATGTAATGCACTTGATTTTTAAAGTAAGAGTTTAACAAAAGCTTTTCTAACGTGAAGTGGATATAACATAAATTCATAAAGTAAGCTGTGATTTAACTCGATAATTCGATAGTGATATTTAAAGGCATGAGAATTGGTGTCATTTTTGAACATAAATCACAAACGTTTACATATATACATGAATGATAAAGTAGCATAACGAACTTGGCATAAATTGAGAATAATTTAATATGATATGCATAAAATATCAGGTAGTATACGTACCGAACGCTTTAGAAATACACAATGGACGGACAGAGGCTTGAACAGTTTGAGTGCAACGATCTCTTGGAAGAACTTAGAAAAGAAAGGAAACAAGAATTAAGATTTAGCTTAGGTGGGAGGATTGAGAAATAACTTCAATAAAACTTCAAGGCTCAAGAAGGAACCTATTTTTCTAGGGCGCACTCATAAGGCCATAACTTCTCCCACAAGAATCGTATCAAGGCATAAAAGGACCTTTCGGAAAGCTCGGATCATAAACTACAACATTCTAGTTAGTCATGAAGATCAAAAACATGGTTAAGATGGTAAAAACTCTTATCTTAGCAAGCTGCCTAGAAATAATCAATTTAAACATCACTCCTTCAGAGAATCATAACTCGAGCTACACTTATCGATTTGGGGTGTGTAAGCTGTCTATGGAAAGCTTGTGACTCATAATTCAACTTTCATTTTATCCACAAGCTGATTTAAGCATGGAAACATGTCAAATTTTGGCCAAGAACAGAGGCAGTTGCAAAAACAATTTTCTGGATAAACTTAGATTATTACCCCCCTACTTGGGGACCCGTAACTCTCTCTCCCGATATCCGATGACCATGCATTATACCTTTTTGGAAATCTTAAAGTATTCTCTTTAACTTTCATGTTTAGCACTAAACCTAAAGAGGACCCTAACCCTATGAAAAATACACATCTTTGGACTAATGTTAAATATTCTCAGTTTTGCGCCATCCTATGATTTTGGCTATAACTCCTAATATACACATCGAAATGACGAGCTACAAAAAACGGGTGTTAGATAACACCTTAGACTATCTAAACACTCTGTGAAATAGCTCAAAAACATGACTCACATTCTCTGGAAATTGTAAAAATCGACCAGAATGCAATATCACTTCATAAACTCACTTGCATGCATGTTTAACTCACTAATTCACCTTAATCACTTTCCAAATCATGCCTTCCATCCAAGAACACCAATTTCTAGAATCATAACATGAGGAAGACCTTCATCTTTGACCAAATCCCATACATGGAAAGCTCAATTCAATATATGTATTGCTCCTAAACACTACTTTACAAATTCAATATAAAAAGCCATAGAAATCATCTTTTGGCTAAACAAATCTCAATCTAAACACATGCATCTACAATTTAGCTACAAACTTAATCTTTCACAAGGATTTAAACCTCCTAAATCACATGCATGTCACAATATAACATTAATCACCCTTGTTCATCCTTTTAAACACAAAAACATTACAAACTCATCCATGATTTTTATTAGAAAGAGAAAGGAGGAGAGGGATTATATTACTCTTGCAAGAGGAGAAAGGAATGAAGGAAGATGATGGTGGAGATGTGGTGGTGCAGCGGCAGCTGGAGGTTGGCCGGAGGAGACGCCGACGACGGCTGGGCAGGGCGGCAGAGGGTGGCAGCTGGGCGGGCTAGGGGAGATGGACAGACGAACGAGCGGAAGAGAGCAAGAGTGAATGAGGGAGCTTTTAGTGATTATCTTCAAATCCAAGCACCCCTTATTATCACCTATATATATACATACATATCACTTAAGCCCATAAGATGAGTCTCCCCCTTCCTTCTTCTCTTGGTTCAGCCGGCCATGGCCCAAATGGGAAAAATAGTTTGATCCATTTATTCCTCCCTGATATAATTATATCTCCTAAATTCCCGAATTACTTAAATTTATTCAACCGTAAAAAAAATTATTGGTAACCCAAATAAACATACTCATTCACCTTCTCATAATTTCTCATAATTATATCCTAAATTAACTCGAATAAAAGATGGACCCGTTACATCGGTCTCGGAAAAAGAATTCATAAACGATCATGAATACCATAAAAATAATCGGAAGAGATTCACCAAGAAAAGAAAATTTAAGACTGATTCATTGACGATCGTTGCACTGTTCAAGTCCTGCAAAACATGCACTGGATTGGAAAAATGGAACATGCGCTTTAATTATTCGTGATTTATTCTTAAATTTGATTTTTTAAGCTAATTAATGTGCATTAAAGGGTGATTTTCTTTGGGTTATTACATATGTGCATGAAGTCACCTACATTGGAGTCATCGAAATAATGGTCGATCGGCCTATAAGGGGGGGAAGAACCATGTACCCTTGGTCAGTAAGGGTGTGAAACATGAACCTTGGGTGTGAGCACTTTAATGGTCGATCGAGCTTAGCGGGAGAGGAAGGATGAACATGCCATGGTTCATGCATCACGTGGTCGACAGTGGTGTGAACCCTTTAAAGTCTGATCGGACTATAAACTCGTCCCATGCATGCACTCAAGTATGATCGGCAGTTGTAATCGCTGAAAGTTGCCAAATAACTGTTGGAAGTTATCCACCTGCCGAATGAGTCCACTCGTGGACTTAGCATGCTAGCTGCCTAGGCATGTCAGCTATCTCAGCATGACATGGAGCAGTGTCGTCACAATCCATGATCTATTGTCCAGCTAGAGTTATTTGTCCAAGCTCGTGTCAAGCTTTGTCGTAGCTGACTTGAACTAAGCTTTGCCCCCATCAAAGTTATACGCTATGTCAAAGTGTCGTCCAAGCGTCCTCAGACATCGACAAGTCCCCCAAGCTTGTCTTAAGCCAAGTGTCCCCACTTTGCCTTGGTATCAAAGCAAAGTTGGTGCTCTAACAAAGTATCTATGGCTTGAAAGACTTTTGCGCGTGTTAACCAGATTTAACATGTTCTCTGTGTGACTGAGTGGATGGAGATTACGGAGGGATTCAATGTCATCGGTGGGCTTCAGACCTTGGTGGGGTAGGTTCAAGAGATGAATGTTCGGTCTCGTTTCGAGCCGAATTCTTCTCTTTAATAGGGAGTTTTTGTATGTTCTAACCCCGTGTGTTATTCGAGTTATGAGATTTTTGTAGTTTTGTAGGAAAATAAGAAAGTGATCGAAAAAGGCGACAAAACGGAGCAAAAACTTGCCAAATCAGGGGGTGAGACAGAAGGTCTGCTCGACCGAGCAGAATGGTGGCTCGCCCGAGCAGCGCTCCTAGAGAGCAGAAAAAATGGTCGAGTAAATTTGAACCAAGGGGAGGTGAGACAGAAGGTCTGCTCGACCGAGCAACATATTTGCTCGGTCGAGCCATGCTTCTGTGCATCAACTAGGAAAAGGGCGGAAAATTTGGCTAAGGCATTGAAGGGACAGAGAGCCAGCTCGCCCGAGCAAGGGCCCTGCTCGGCCGAGCTGAGCTTCTGAGCTGCCGAGGAGAAGCTGCCGAAGAACGAGGAACACGTGACCAGAATGCCTGCTCGCCCGAGCAGGATTCTGGCTCGCCCGAGCCAATTCCAAATTCTGCGTATAACTGAAACGGCGCTGCGTTTTGTGAAACAAACTTAGGGTAATATAAGAGTATTAGCTGCGACTCTTTTGGAAGAATGATTAGCTGAAGTTTTTAGTTTGTAATTAGGGATTTTTAATGCTTTCTTAATTAAACTCTACTTTCTCTCTCTAAGTTTTCTCTCTTGTCTTGTTCTTCAAGTTTTTGGGATTCTTGAATGTAATCAATTTTCTTCAAGTAATTTTCAGCCTTCCTTAATCTTTATCATCTTATGCTTAGTTTTCATTTAATTTTGCCTTTGAAAGTTCATAGTGTTAGCCACAAAAACATCCAATCCAACTTTTAGTGAAAAGGGGGATTAAGGGTCACAAATTCCACTCTCAAGTGGGGATTTGGGGATTCTTAGTAATCCAATTCACAATTTCTTGTTTGTTCGGGAGAAATTCAAGTAGATTGAAGATTAGTGAAAGTTTGGATCATCAAAGGTATAATCTCTTGTTCCTAATTTCATTAATTAGTCTTAGTTTTATTGTTTTCTTAATTTCATGCTTTTACTTGCTTTCATCTTTTATTGCCTTCTTAATCATTATCATGTTTAGGTTAGTTTAATGCTTTATTTACATAATTATTGCTTTCCGCATTGAGAAAAAACCTTGTACACAAACCGATTATCTAAATCAAACCTAACACCCATCCCTGTGGACCGACAACCCTAACTTAAAAACCATAAAAATTATAACCGAATAATGGCGCCGTTGCCGGGGATGGCGTTATTTGGGAGTTTAGAATTGGTTTGTTTGTGAATAGTGTGAATAGTTTAATTGCTTTGCTTGTTTAGTATCAAGTTTAAAAATCACTAAAAATTAAAAAAAATAGAAAAACCAACTAAAAAGGAGAAAGTGAGTCATTCGATAGGATGGGTTCGAAAACCGGAAACTAGTAGACTGGTTAGGGTAGAGAAACCTTTAGTCGACCCGCCTAACATGGGTGAGGAAGGACCGAGGGTTACCTTGAGCGACCAGCTCTATCCATCTTATGACCCGCCTCCATCGTGCTTTGTGTTACCGACCCTACCTCAGGGAGTTACGTTTGATCCCGCATAATATCATACTCGTAACCTACCTCTTTTACTGGGACGGTTGGCACTTATCCGGATAGCGAGTATAAGGAGTACCTTAGTATGGTCACACCACCTGGGTACCTTTAGATTATGTTCTTGAAATATTTGCCCTTCGCTCTGAGATTCGCAAAGAGGTGGATGTATAGCATCAAACCGGTCCATAAACTCACGGATAGTTTCTTGAAGGTATTTATGAAGAGGTATTTCCCAAATTCCATGGCGCTTCAAATGAGAAATTCCATCTTGAAGTTTAGACAGGATAAGGGGAGCCTTCTGGAAAGCTTTTGAGAGGTTTAAGAATCTTTTGTCTCAATTTCCCACTATGGGTTTGACTAGTGAGACTGCCAAATAGTGTATGAGGGGGTAGATCAGAAACCCGAGTGACCTTAGAGTCTATGTGTCAAGGGGATTTATGGACAAATCGGAGGAAGCTTGGGATTTTTTGGAGAGTATGTCAGAAAGAGTAATGCAATGGGGAAACACTAGGGATGAGTCCTTAGGAGCACAGTTGTCCAATGCAGGGGGAGGGGTTCATGCGGTGAGTGAGAGTACTGGGTACGAGGCTAGGTTTGCTTCTTTAGAGAATATGATAAAAACCTTAGCTCAACAGCAACTAGCGTCCAAGACCCAACCGTGCGTACAAGTGAATTCTGTAGAGCAACCCATGTCTCCGAACTCTCAATCTTCTTTGATTTGTGCTTGGTGCCAAGGACCTGACCATGTATATGCTAATTGTCCTTTGTATTTGCAACATGTGTCAACTAACGTGGAAAATGTTAATGCTATGTTTAATCAGTACCGGCCCTACCAATTTCCCGGGGTGCCAAAACACCCTTTCTTGTCTTACGGGCCGGATAATCAAAACGTTTTGAGGCCATCGATGCACCAAGGAGGAAGTTTCCAAGGAAACCCACCTCCCCCTCACTAACATCAAACCCAACCAAGACCACCGCCTCAGGTTGCTTATCAAGCACCTCGAGGACAGACCATTCATCCCCAGATAGCCCATACCCGACCTCCACCAGGATACCAAGGTGAGGATAGAGGGGATAGGAAGTACAAAGAGTTAGAATCTGGTTTGAGTAGGGTTGAGGATACGATGAGTGACATGGCGAAAATGGTGAAACAATTGAATGAGAGTGTAGCCCAACTCATGATGTCTAATAGGGATAGGGGAACTTTTCCTGGACAACCGGAGGCGAACCCTAAGGGGAAAGCTTCTAGTTCATCCTCTTGTGACCCAAACCATGTTAGGAGGCTTAATGCGGTGATTACTCTTAGATCAGGAAGGGAAGTGGACAATCAGATTCGAGAATTACCTTCAGATTCGCCTAGGACACAACATGTGAGTGTTGGACCTTGTGATGAGCTAGTTGAGGATGAGCCGTGCGAGGAAGAGAGGTTGACCAACTTAGGTGACAACCCGAGTCCTAAGACCTCACCTAGAGTGCTTCCTAGTTCCAGTCCTGTTCAACCGGTGGCAAATAAGCCTTCCTCACCTTTTCCTCAAAGGTTGAGGGGAACTAAGGATCAGAAATTTCTTGAAAAGATTAGGGAGACTTTTTCTCAAGTCAAGGTCAACATTCCCTTGTTGGACGCTATTCAGCAATGTCCTTCTTACGCTAGGTTCCTCAAAGAATTGTGTACAACGAAGAGAGCAACTCAGGTTCCTAAGAAGGCCTTTTTGGCCTCTAATGTGAGCTCCATCTTGTCTAGTCAGGTTCCAGTGAAATATAAGGACCCAAGATGCCCAACTATTTCCATTACCATAGGAGACAGTCAAATTGAGAGAGCCCTCCTTGACTTAGGGGCAAGTGTCAACTTGCTACCTTTACATGTTTACGAGACCCTGGGGTTGGGGGAATTGAAACCTACAAGAATGGTTCTCCAATTAGCTGATCGGTCTACGAGAGTGCCTAGGGGGGTAGTTGAGGATGTGTTGATCCAAGTCGGGACCTTTGTCTTCCCTGTAGACTTTGTTGTGTTAGAGACAGCTAGGGTTCAGAGTCCTCGTGACGAGATTTCGGTCATTTTAGGTATACCCTTTTTAGCTACATCTAATGCTTGGATTAATTGTAAAGATGGGAGAATGAAACTGACTTTTGGGAATTTGACTATGGAATTGAATATTTTTGACCTACAAAAGTCACCATTAGGACATGATGAGCAAGAGTGTAATGCTGTGAATTGGGTTAGTGACCTTGAGAGTGATAACCCCGATCCGGATGTTGCCCTTGTGTGAGTGATCTTGTTGAGTTAGGATTCGACCGATCGTAACCTCACTATGTGATTCGATGTGTTTGACGTGAATTGCTTTATGAATCTCATTGCCTCTCAACATGTGCGATATAATAGAACCCGAGCCACCATCTTCTAGAACCCTTGAACTTAAACCCTTCCTTCCGAGTTAAAGTATGTTTTCCTTGGCCCTAGTGAGACTTACCCTGCTATCATAGCTTGAACCTAGGAGGACCAAGAAAACAAACTAGTCGATGTTCTTAGAATAAATAGGGGCTTTGGGATGGACACTTGAGACATCAGGGATTAGTCCATCTATTGTGCAACACAGATATTTTGGAAGATGATAGTGTAGCCCAGAGGGACCCTTTAAGGAGACTCAATCCCCAAATGAAGGAGGTGGTTAAGAAGGAGATTCAAGTGGTTAGATAATGACATCATTTACCCGATTTCCGATGAAGTGGGTTAGTCCTATACATGTAGTCCCTAAAAAGGCCGACAGTGGTGGAGAATGAGAGGGGTGAATTAGTGTCGACCCGCATTCCATCGGGATGGAGAGTATGCATAGATTACAGGAAACTCAATAAGGCTACGAGAAAAGACCATTTTCCATTACCTTTCATGGATCAAATGTTAGAAAAGCTGGTGGGGCACGACTTCTTTTGTTTTCTAGACGGCTATTCGGGGTATACTCAGATTTCTATAGCCCCGTGTGATCAGGAGAAAACGAATTTTACTTGCCCATTTGGTACGTTTGCTTTCCGTAGGATGCCCTTCGGACTTTGCAACACCCCCGCTACTTTTCAGCGGTGTATGGTGTCTATATTCTCGGACCTTGTTGATGACTGTGTTGAAATTTTCATGGATGATTTCTCAGTATTTGGCACCACCTTTGAGTGCCATTTTATGGTACGAAAGGGCATAGTTTTGGGCCACGTGATTTCAAAAAATGGAATCGAAGTGGATAAAGCAAAAATTGACCTAGTTAGGAACTTGACCCCCCCACCTGTGTGAAGGAGGTTAGATCTTTTTTAGGACATGCTGGGTTTTATCGTCGATTCATTCGTGATTTTAGCAAGATTGCCAAACCCCTTTCTGCTTTATTGGCCAAGGAGGTGGCTTTTGACTTTTCTGATGAGTGTTTGAAGGCCTTTAATGCACTTAAAGATGCCTTGATATCGCCTCCTATTCTCAAACCTCCCACATGGGGGGAACCGTTTGAGTTGATGTGTGATGCTTCTGACTTTGCTATAGGTGTGGTTTTAGGACAACGAATTGACAAAAAACCTGTCGTGATTCACTATGCAAGTCATACTTTAAATGAAGCACAACTGAATTACACTGTCACTGAGAAAGAGTTTCTAGCTGTGGTTTATGCATTTGAGAAATTTCGGGCTTATTTGTTGGGGTCTAAAGTGATTGTTTTTACTGACCATTCGGCGATTCGCTATTTGATGGAGAAAAAAGAGTCTAAGCCTAGGTTGGTTAGGTGGGTGTTGTTACTTCAAGAGTTTGATTGTGAAATCCGTGATAGGAAAGGATCTGATAACCCGGTAGCGGACCACCTTTCTAGGATAACACCTGAACATGTGATAGAGTCTGCTATTGATGCTTGTTTTCCTGATGAACGCATTCTTAGCATAGGAGTAGAACCGTGGTTTGCTGACATTGTTAATTTTAAAGTCACGGGAGAAATGCCCAATGATTGGAATAAGCATGATAGAGATAGGTTCCTTCACATTGTCAAAAATTTCATATGGGATGAACCCTATCTGTTTAAGTATTGTCCTGATCAAATTCTTAGAAGGTGTGTTCCGGATGAGTCTATCATGGATGTCCTTTCGTTTTGTCACGACCAACCGTGTGGGGGGCATTTTAGTGGGAAAAAGACAGCGTATAAGGTTTTACAAAGTGGATTCTATTGGCCTACCATCTTTAGAGATGCCCATACTTATGCCCAGAGTTGTCTTAAATGTCAGAGTTTGAGTAAAATCTCTAGAAGAAACATGATGCCCTTACAACCCGAGATCTTTGTGGATGTATTCGATGTTTGGGGCATTGATTTTACGGGACCATTTCCTACCTCTTTCGGGAATGAGTATATTCTTCTAGCAGTGGACTACGTGTCAAAATGGGTTGAAGCAATTCCGTCGAAAAGAAATGATGCTAAGGTTGTGACTAGATTCCTTCGAGAAAACATTTTCTCTAGGTTTGGGGTGCCTAAAGCCATCATTAGCGACCAGGGGACTCACTTTAATAATCGTTCTTTCGCGGCTTTGCTTAAGAAATACTCTGTTGAGCATAGAATGACTACCGCCTATCACCCTCAATCAAATGGCTAGTGAGGTTTCCAATAGGCAAATTAAACAAATTCTTGAAAAGACAGTCAAAGAATAGGAAAGATTGGTCCACTAAATTGACCGATGCTTTATGGGCCTATAGATGACCTTACAAGACTCCATAGGAATGTCACCGTATAGAGCGATCTTTGGGAAACCTTGTCATTTGCCTATAGAGCTCGAACATAGGGCGTGGGCTTTGAAAGCCTTGAATCTTGACTACAAACTGGGACATTAGAGAGTTGACCTTGTGAGCTAGAGGAGTTAAGGAGGAAGCTTACGAAACGGAAGATTAAGTAAGGAGCGATCAAGGTCCTACATGATAAGGTGATCCTTAGAAAACCTTCGTTAAGGCGTAAAGTCCTCCTTTATGACTCACGTTTGCATTTGTTTGCGGGTAAATTGAAGTCTAGGTGGACAGGTCCATTCATTGTGACCGCTGTGTTTCCCTCGGGAGTTGTTGAAATCAAGGACCCCACTAATGCATCAATGTGGAAAGTTAACGGTCACAGGTTGAAACCCTTTTTGGAGCTTCCAGAGAAAGTGGATGTGGAGTGTGTAACATTCCATGTTCCATATGTTGATTGAAGAACATTGAGGTAACATCTTTGTATATATTGTAAACTAGTTTATTTTGTTTGTTTCTTTGTTTAATTCTCTTAACTATGCACTAACGAGAAGGAAGGATCATTTATTGCTCACATATATTCACCATTTCATGGCTTGCATACTCAATCTCCATTTACAAGTCATGTGATGATTATTTGAGATCTAATCAGGTATTATCCTTCTTTTTCTTTGGGGTTAGTTGGTGAGAAAACTCTTTTTCATTCTTTTTGTTAGTTTTTAGATTTTTTTTTAGGGTGTTTGTCCTCCTTTATTTCTTGCCACAATGAGGACATAGTGTGGCCTTTTTGTGTGGGAGTGGGGAGGCATGCATGCCGACTTTTCTTTTTCTGTGAAATCTGTGAAAAACCAAAAGATTTTGTTTTGTTTAGGTTAATTTTTAGATTATTGATTTTGAAATGTCCCGGGAGTTTTTTTTGAGAGATTGAGGTTTTGAACATATTTTTAGTAGAAGTGAGAAGGTTTATTTCCTTGAAAAATTTTAACTCCTTGCATTGTTGACAAAACACCTGCTCGGGCGAGCACAATTTTGGCTCGGGCGAGCAGCCTTACTGAGGGGTTTTCGCGAGTAAAGAAGGAAGAGAAGGAAATACTTCCAGAAGGACTGCTCGGGCGAGCAAGACCTCTGCTCGGGCGAGCTGGTCCACTGTGCCTAAATTGAGAGAGAATCCTGCATCAAAGACGGTGGCCGACAGAAACCTTACTCGGGCGAGCAAAATTTTTGCTCGGGCGAGCTTGTCCACCAAGCGCCGAGGAAGAAGTCCGATGACACGCCTAGCGGTCGTAAGAGCCGCCGGGCGGCGAGTCCGCTGCTTCTCGGCGAGCAATGTTCGACAGATCTGTGTTCGCAACTAGAATCCGCCGCGAGCAGGCATCGCTTTGCTCGGCGAGCCTACGATGATCTAATTTCTGTCGGGGGTTTTATTTCATTTTTCTCTCACTTTCTTCATATTTTCTCACCTATTTTCTCTCTCATCTCTCTCTCTCACTTCCTCCAACCCCTAGCATCAAGCCCTAACCCCTAAATATTTGATTTCTTCTTCGAATTCTTCCAGGTTTTGGTTGAATTTCTGGGCCCTAATTGTGTTCTGTGCCCTAGCCGCGAACGCCGTGGGGCCGCGTTTGTCATTTGGGTGCTTGTCTTTGTGCGTGGTTTACGCCGCGAGTCTTCTTTGGGCTATTGCGTGGTTCTTTGGTAGGTCGTGGTTTGCCGCCGCCATCGCGCGCGTTTGTTCTGAGGTTTGGGGGAAAGAAGGGTTTTGCCAAGGTCGGGAGGTCTCAAGGTCCCAAGTTGCTGTTGTGTACTTGCTTTTTGCCCGATTCGTGTTGCGACTTGGTGTTTGGTGCCTATTTGGGAGGTAACATTCACAATTAGTGTTTTTAAATTTGATTTCAAAGTTAAATTGGGTACTACTTGTGATTGTTCCTCAGATTTAGGGCTTGCGTGTTGTGTGTATTGATTACTATTTGGGATTCTTGAGTTGTTAGTGTGTCTTGAAGTTCACAATGGTTCGATCTAAGAGAGCCCGTACCGATGAGGAAGGTACACCTTCACCACCGCCCGAGTCTTCATCGGCGGCGGTGGATAAAGATCGTTACTAGGCCCAACCGCCTACGCTTCTTCAGGCTAACCCGGAATTGCGAATTCGGTTTCGGGATGAGCATCATCGAAAGAGATATGAGCTTTATCAACACCGGAAACTTTGTGCTCCGGACGTTTATGATGAAGCCACCGTGAAGAGGGTTTATTGTGGCCCTAGTTTTGATTATATTATAAGGGTCTTGGGTTGGGAGTCCTTCATTAAGATTGACGAGTCTCTTTACGATCAACCAATTCTTGAGTTCCTCAGTTCCTTCTAAGTTGAGGATGTTGCTACACGCCACGCTAAGTTCCGTTATCGGGTGGACAACAAGGAGAAAACGTGCACTGTGCAAGAGTTTTGTCAAGTACTTGGGTTACCGACAGATGGGTTGTATTGTGAGGAAAGTGTGCACTTCGATGAACAAGCTGCTATGAAGAGTCTTACCTGTTGGCGTCGGAAACATCAAACGGCGAATGCTCTTGAGGATTGTTTATTCTTAACCAGAAATTCCAAGTCTCGTGATTTTTGTAACTTAGCGATCCGAATCTTTCATCGCATAGTTTCAAATTCGGTCTTCGGAAGAGACGATGGGAGGGCAAATGTGCGGAGGGATGATTTGTTTATCATCTTTCACACCCTCCAAGGGAAGCGGGTGAACACGGGGTCGTGCATTTTGCATTGCTTCAAAGACATTACCTCTAAACACCTAACCTCTACAATTGGAATGGGGCATATTATTTGCCACTTTTTGATGACGAAAGGTTTTGGAGGATATATCCACCAGTTCACCCCGAGGTATTTTCCCGACCCCATCGATGGTATTAGATTGCAACGTATGGGTATCTTTGAGCGTCACAACACAAAGCATATATACAAGCACGGCTCGGATAAGTATGCAACTTCCATTCATTTGGACCACGCACGAGCTGCACGTTGGTTGGATGTGACCAATCAACATAACTGGTCATGTGGTGAAGATCCTAGGAGCACCCGTCGAGTTGGGGGGCCCGATGACCCATTTGTGAGCGAAAATGTGGAAGAAGAGGAGCTGCCGGCAACCCAAGGTGAGGCTAGTGATAGTAATTCCCAAGAGATTACGATGGGGCACTTGGCAAGTCGGTTAGACCAACTGAGTGTCGACCTCCGTGAACAGCGAACTTTGCTACAAAGTACGCACAACTTGATGGAAAGTCAACAGGAACTCCTTCGTGCGCAGCAGTCGACCCTTGAACGGCACGAAGGATACTTTCAGCACTATGACGAGTACTTCCATCAACAGAATCAATATTGGAGAGATTGGGGTTATTATCACTATGCTATCGCCGACCATGCACCGGCACCGCCCGACTATGTCAACCAGTATTACCCGACAATTGCCATGACTTATCTCTATTAGACCTCTACATGGAATGGGAAAGCGGAATCCTAAATTCTCACACGCTTTGACTGTGAAATCTTATCTAAGTTAGACGGTTTTAGTTGTTCAATTGCTCAAGCTCTTAATTAATGCATTAAATAATTACTGTAGGGCCTACCGTCATGGGTTGGTTTGGGTGGATCGGCACCCTATGCCCCTTAAGTGCAATGACTCACGTATGGAGAAACCCAGCAGGGAGGGTAACCCTTTGCGAAGGCCGGTGCTTAAATCCCGCAAAACCCGACACAAACGCTCTAAAAGACACAAAACGGATTGAGTGGAAATAAAAGAGCGTAGGTTTTGAAAAGGAAGAAAAGAGCGAAGCAAAGAAAAAAATGAGAAAAAGAGTTGAGCAAAGGTTTGATAAGAAAGAGAAAAGTAAAAAAAAAAAAAAGAAGAAAGAAAGAAGAAAGAAAAGAGCGAAGTAAGAAAAAGTAAGAAAAAGAGAGGTTGAAAGAAAAACCAAGAGTAAAGTAGGATAGATAATTTCGAGCTTGAGCATGAGAACAACTCTGATTGTCTGGTTTAGGATAGGAAAGACCGACTAGAGCTTACTTGCACACATGCACGAGGTATTTTGCTCATTAGGAAGTGTTTTGGTTCAAAATTTCTAAGATTGGCAGTTGCTTGGGTTAGACGTTGTGAGATGCTCATAACGGTTCCTTTCGGAGGATTAATACCGTTTTCTTAATTGAAACAGCTTGATTCATTGAAACGAGCGGTTCTCTTTTTCTTTTCTTTTAATCTTGTTTTGTTTTTCACTTTCCCTCTCTCCTTTTTCTATGGCTTTTGTGGGTATAGTTGCTATAAACCCTCACGAGATCTACCTCGTCCACCCGGGCTGCCGGGGGGTTTAAAGGGCTTGATGCATATGCTAAATGCATCCGCGATTCCTGCGAAAGTGAGTTAGGTTTTTTTTTTTTTTAGTTTCTCTTTCTAGTTGTTTTCTTTGTTTTTTGTTTGCTCGGGGCGAGCAAACCTTTGTGTGGGAGTGGTGTTCGGTCTCATTTCGAGCCGAATTCTTCTCTTTAATAGGGAGTTTTTGTATGTTCTAACCCCGTGTGTTATTCGAGTTATGAGATTTTTGTAGTTTTGTAGGAAAATAAGAAAGTGATCGAAAAAGGCGACAAAACGGAGCAAAAACTTGCCAAATCAGGGGTGAGGGTAAGGTCCGCTCGACCGAAAGGTAATGGTGGCTCGCCGAGCGCTCCTAGAGAGCAGAAAAAATGGTCGAGTAAATTTGAACCAAGGGGAGGTGAGACAGAAGGTCTGCTCGACCGAGCAACATATTTGCTCGGTCGAGCCATGCTTCTGTGCATCAACTAGGAAAAGGGCGGAAAATTTGGCTAAGGCATTGAAGGGACAGAGCCAGCTTCTGAGCTGCCGAGGAGAAGCTGCCGAAGAACGAGGAACACGTGACCAGAATGCCTGCTCGCCCGAGCAGGATTCTGGCTCGCCCGAGCCAATTCCAAATTCTGCGTATAATCTGGAAACGAAGTGCTGCGTTTTGTGAAACAAACTTAGGGTAATATAAGAGTATTAGCTGCGACTCTTTTGGAAGAATGATTAGCTGAAGTTTTTAGTTTGTAATTAGGGATTTTTAATGCTTTCTTAATTAAACTCTACTTTCTCTCTCTAAGTTTTCTCTCTTGTCTTGTTCTTCAAGTTTTTGGGATTCTTGAATGTAATCAATTTTCTTCAAGTAATTTTCAGCCTTCCTTAATCTTTATCATCTTATGCTTAGTTTTCATTTAATTTTGCCTTTGAAAGTTCATAGTGTTAGCCACAAAAACATCCAATCCAACTTTTAGTGAAAAGGGGGATTAAGGGTCACAAATTCCACTCTCAAGTGGGGATTTGGGGATTCTTAGTAATCCAATTCACAATTTCTTGTTTGTTCGGGAGAAATCCAAGTAGATTGAAGATTAGTGAAAGTTTGGATCATCAAAGGTATAATCTCTTGTTCCTAATTTCATTAATTAGTCTTAGTTTTATTATTTTCTTAATTTCATGCTTTTAGTTGCTTTCATCTTTTATTGCCTTCTTAATCATTATCATGTTTAGGTTAGTTTAATGCTTTATTTACATAATCTATTGCTTTCCGCATTGAGAAAAAACCTTGTACACAAACCGATTATCTAAATCAAACCTAACACCCATCCCTGTGGACCGACAACCCTAACTTAAAAACCACAAAAATTATAACCGAACAATGAACCATATGCTCTAGAAGATGATGGAAAAGGACCCCAATGAGGTCCAATCTGACTGCGAGTTGGATAACTCGCTACTGGTCAAAAAGCCTACGTGATGAAGTTGCTGCCTTGAAGGCACAACTCGAGACTTCTCCTCAACCGGATGCTCAACTATGGTTGAAATAGGGATGGCCACGGGTTCGATCGGGGATGGGGGAGTATATCCCCGTCTCTGTACCCGCTCCCAAAACTCGTCCCCATCCCCGTTTCGGGGAATGATTCTTGCCCCATCCCCATCCCCGCGGATTCCCTATCCCCAACGGGGATCCGACGGGGATTTTTTAAAGCTATCCTAAATCTAACCAAAGTTTAATCGGACCCGATTTTTAATCGGACCTGGTTTTTAACCTGTTTAAAATACAACGTTTAACTTGCTCAAGCAATAATACATCAAAATCAAACAATAATACATCAACAAGTGTTATTCGGAAAAAAATACAATAATACATCCTCCTCAAGTATGAATCAGAGTAGCATACATCCTCCTCAAGTTTCGATAATTACTACTTTATCCTTGCTATTAATATATATATATTGAATTAGAATAAAGGTTATTTGGTAATTTTAAAATTTTCAGGGACAGGGATTCGGGGATGGGATCGGGAATTTTCCCCGCCGGGGAAAATGGGGAAAATTTTGTCCCCATCCCCGCCCCGTCCCCGAGTGAATTTTGAAAAAACCGTCCCCATCCCCATACTCAATCGGGATAGGGATTTTTCCCCAGAGCGGGGCAGGGCCCCAGCGGGTTCGGGGATTCCCCGCAACATTGCCATCCCTAGGTTGAAAGTCTCGGACCCTAAGCCTTATGATGGGGTCCGAGATTTAAAGACACTTGAGAACTTCATATGGGATTTAGAGCAGTACTTCATGGCATCTAGGGTGCCGGAAAGAGACATGGTGTTGGTGGCCGCTATATGCTTGTCGGGGTACGCTAAGATTTGGTGGCGATCCTGGTCCGAGGATGATCGTGTTTCGGTAAGTCCTCCCATTTCTACATGGGACCGGATGAAGAGAGAAATGAGGGCACAATTTCTGCCCCATCACATATCTTGGACCTTCCGTGATCGATTGAGGGAACTATGAAAAATTGGTACTGTTCGGGAATATGTGAAGACGTTTGCCTCCTTGTTACTAGACATCAAGGGGACGTCAGAGGAGGACAAACTCTTTAACCTTATTACGATTATTACAGGCTTTAAGCCATAGGCTTAGAACGAATTACGATGACAAAGAGTGGTAGACTTGCCCTTGGCTATTGCTAGTGCCGAGGTGTTGGTGGACTTCAAGCCACCACAGGAAAAGGCTCGTCACTAGGGTGAGAAGGGTGGCAAAAGTTGGTCCTCAAAGGGGAAGAAATCCCAAGGGAAGCGGAAGAGGGAAGAGGCATCTAGAGACTATTCGAAGGGAAAGGCGCCCGCTGATGTCTATCCAACTAAGAAGCCTCGCTCCGCCGACGACTGTTTTATATGCCGGGGACAACACTTGGCAAGGATTTCCCCAAACGATAACAAGTGGTCGCCATGTTCGAGGAGAGGCCCGAGGAAACGACAAGTCAAGATATTGTCCCTATTTGCATCAACTCTTTGCAAAGGCTGGGTGCCTTGCGAGAAGCTACACAATCATCCCCTTTACTTGAAAATTTAATGTACTTGGATGTTAGCATTGCGGGAAAATATGTGAACTCCCTGATTGATTCAGGTGCGACACACAATTTTATTAAAGTTGAGGTGGCTGAGAAATTGGTTTTCCCTTGACCTTCACTAAATCCCAACTAAAAACATTGAATGTCGCTGCGTTGGATGCCACTTTGGGTTGATTGTTAGTTGGGTACTATGGATTTTCTTGTCGTGCCTTTGGATGATTTTAATGGTTCTTGCGGAAAACAAAGGGGAGCCTACCTTTGCGGCTGTTCTGGTGGAAACCAGTCCAGGCCAGGCCATGGAAGTACCGGATGCAGTGGCATGGGTGCTAGGGGAGTTTGTGGATTTGATGCCACCCGAACTACCCTGATGGTTACCTCCTAAGCGTGCAGTGGACCACGCTATTGAATTGGACTAGGGCGCTAAGCCCCCGACATAGGCATCTTATTGGATGGCACCGACAGAATTATCCCGACTTACGAAAGCAATTGAATGATCTATTGCAGGTAGGGTTCATTCAGCCTTCTAAGGCACCTTACAGGGCGCCATTGATATCCCAACGAAAGTCGGATGGTATTGATTATCGTGCTTTGAATAAAGTAACAATTAAAAATAAATATTTGATTTTGCGTATTGATCGATGATTTGTTTGATCGTTTATCCAGGGCCACCTTCTTCATGAAGCTTAATCCGTTTGGGCTATTTGCAAGTCTTAATTGCCAAGGGAGATGAGCCCAAGACAAAATGTGTCACTAGATATGGACCGTACGTTATACTGTTTGGGCAAACTAATGCCCCTGCTATTTCTGTAATTTAATGAATGATATTTTGTATGAATATTTGGATGACTTTTGTGTTGTATATTTGGATGATATTAAAATCTATTCGGAGTCATTATTAGATCATGTTGTTCATTTATGGATAGTGTTTAAAAAGTTGTGTGAACATGAGCTTTATGTTAAAATGGAAAAATGTGAATTTTCCCAACATGAAATCATGTTCTTGGGTCACAAGATTATTAAGGGTCTTGTCAAGATGGATGAGAGGAAGGTGAAGGCCATTTTGGAATGGTCACCTCCTAAATTTGTCTCGGATTTGCGATCCTTTTGGGTTTGATAAACTATTATTGTAAATTTCTCAGATACTCGCGAAGAGTTTCTCCCTTGACTAGTTACTTAAAGAGAACCAGAAATGGATCTAGGACGGTGGTTGTCAAATGACCTTTGAGGGGCTAAAACAGGCAGTGGCTTTCGAGCCTTTCCTACAACTGTCGTGCTTTGACAAACCCGTTGAAGTGCATATGGATGCCTTGGACAAAGCCATTGAGGGCTCTTAGTCCAGGAGGGTCATCCAGTATCCTTCGAAGGGAGGAAATTCCATAGTATTGAATTGAAATATTTGACGCAAATTATCTTCGAGTTTAGAGACACTATCGGTTAGTCACTAAGTTATTGTCATGACATACAATGTTGCTAACACGTAATTTCCAAAAGTCTGAAAAAGTTGTCAGCAAAGCAAGCACGTTGGCAAGAGTTTCTTCAAGAGTACGATTTTGTGCGGAAACACAAATTAGGGCGGCACAATCTTGTTCCGGATGCTATAAGTCGCAAGCTCTTAGGTTCCATGCAAGGAGTGGTGTCGACTTTGTTAAGGATCGAGATAGACTTCGTTGGAAAAGTTCACGACTTCTTGAAAGAGGACCAAGCTTACCAACACTTGACACAAGAAGTCGTTGATGGTGTCGTGCGTCGGTACTGGCTAGAGGGCGATTTATTGTTTTCTCAGGGTAGGCGCTTACATGTTCCCGTAGGGAAGTTGAGGCATCAACTTCTACGAGAAGTTCATGATGCAAAGTAGGCTGGACATCTTGGTAGAGAAAGAGCATTGGATTTATTAGCCAAGAGTTATTTCTGGTCGAGGATGGAACAAGAAGGAGAGACTAAATTACATTTACCCTACCTGACATTTGTGGTAATAATTTTTACACACCCGACATTTGTGAAATAGTTTTTACCTTACCTGACATTTAGTGAAAATAATTTTTAGCAGCTGAATCTGGTTACTTCTTATCGGAAATGTGAAAAATACGAAAATGTCCCTATATGGCTATATGATTGTACCATGTTACCCCTAACATTGAGAAAGAAATAACTTAAATGACCTTTTCATTTTCACAATGGGGAGAGAATGGGTTTTCGAAGAAATAAAGAACAAAAAAGGTTGGGGTTTAAATGCCATATGAATAAATATTATGGGTAAAAACATCAATTCATATTTAATTGAAAGTTGTATGAATTAATATTAAGGGTAAAAAAGTCAATTCATATTTATCTTTTTAATGTTAGCACGAAAATCCAACAAAAATCAATTATAGAATATCTTAGGAGGTTTAAATATATGAACACTTAATGTCAGGTAAGGTAAAAATTATTTCACAAATGTCGGGTGTGTAAAAATAATTACAACAAATGTGAGGTAGGGTAAATGTAATTTACTCAGAAGGAGAAGCCTATGTCAAATCGTACATGGTTTTCCAACTTGACAAAATTGAGATAAGGAAGGAAACGAGTTTGTTACAACCTCCTTTTGCCCCAGAAATGCCATTGTAGTCGCCGCCAATGGGTTTCATTTCGGGTTTCCCCACGGTGCAAGGGTGTAAGTCTGTCATGATGGTCGTCGATCGATTCTCCAAGTATGCGCTCATCATCCGAGCCCCGGACGCTTGATTCGCTGAGGAAACGGCCAAGTTATTCCTGAGTCACATGGTTAAGTACTTCGGTTTACCCAAAGACATTATCACTGATAAGGATACTCGTTTTACAAGCCAGTTTTGGACAGTGTTGTTTAACTTGATGGGGTCCGAATTGTAATCTTGACTGCCAACCATCCTCAAATAGATGGCCAGACCAAGCACATTAATTCTATCCTTAAGGAGTATTTATGACGCTATGTGTCGACTTCTCAAAGGAATTGGCTAGACTTACACATAACCCAGTCTTGCTATAATTTGCACAAGAGTAGCGCGACGGGACTTAGTCCCTTCGAACTTGCCACGGGCTGGCAACCACTTACTCCCCATGAGATAGCAAAACAAGATAAAGACACTAGATGTCCAGGGGCTCATCATTTTGTCTTGAACCAATAAGAGATGTAGGAGGAGGCACGAAACAACCTTGAAAAGGCAGGCCACCACGTGAAAAAAAAATATGTGGATGCCAAGCGAAGGCCTCTTGTGTTTAATGTCGGAGAAAAAGTTTTGTTGAAACTTACTTCGCAAATTTGGAAGCAAATTAGTAGTAAAACGATTCAATAGTCCTTAATACTAAAGTATGATAGAACATTTGAGATCCTTAAGAAGGTCAGTAATGTGGCATACCGACTAAACTTGCCCGTTGAAAGTGCGTCCCAATTTCCACGTTAGTTTCCTCAAGCCTTACTAAAGTAAGAAAAACCAAAGGGTTGAGTACTTAGTCCAGTGGAAAGGGCAAAGCGTGTTTGAGGCTACGTGGGAAAAAGATATCAACTTGTGGCAGTTTGAGGATAAAATTTGCGTATACTTGACGAGGCGTCAAGTTCATCGGGTGGGGGTGGTTTATACGACCTTTGTTGTTCGGAGCATGACATTATCGCCAAAAGACTTGTCTTGACAAGCAAAAGGGTGGATGGACCCTAAGTCAGTCGGAAAAGCCTAGCGCTGGCATGATGTATGACATTGGCGAGGGAAGCCTAAGGCTGACACAGTGTTGGGTGACAACATTAAGCGTTGGAGGAATGCTTGACATCTGACGGATGGCAAGAGCGGTTAAAGGGATCCTTGGTATGTTTAAAGTACGACCATGACAAGGCTAAATGGGGAGACTTGGCGTAAGACAAGTTTGGGTGACTTGTTGATGTGCGAGGACACTAGGACAACACTTTCACATAGTGTATAGCTGTGATGGGGGCAAAGCTTAGATTAAGTCAGCTACGACATAGCTTGACATGAGCTTGGACAGCTAACTCTAGCTTGACCATAGTTCATGGACAGTGGCGACACTACGCCATGTCATGCGAGGCAACTAGCGTGCCAAGTCCACGAGTGGACTGATTCGGCAGCGGGATAACTTCCAGCAGTTATCTGACAACTTCTAGCAGTTACAACTATCGACGATTGTAACTTCCAACAGTTGGGGCGGTTGAAGTTCTATAATATGAGTGATGATACTCATCTTCTAGGGAATGTTCATTATCACGTGTATTTTACGTACTCATTTATAATAGTCAATGCTCATTTCTATATACCCAGTTGTCCTTTTGATGTTTCCTAGTAATCATATGGTTACTCATATTTCAAGAAATATTAGTTCATGTGCTTTGATGTCCACATTTGTTTTAGTAGATGCTCATTTTTGTATACCTTGATGTCTTTTTGATGTTTTGTAGTAATTAGATGGTTACTCATATTTCAAGAGATGTTCATTATCACGTGCTTTGATATCCATATTTTCTATAGTCGCAACTCATTTCTGTGTGCCTTGTGACAAATATAAAACATCGAAAGGACAACAAGACATTCAAAAATAAACATCCGTTATAACAAATGAGGACATTAAAACACAAGATGAACATCACCTAAAAGATGATTACTGTCACTCATAATTTGGGACAAAAGTAGGACGTCAAGTTATGAGATAACAAAAATACATCAAGTTATATGATAGTGAACATCAAAAGTATGTAAAAACTACAAGATAGTATATTATTTGTTCAAAACAATACCATTCCTACAACATGACATGTAACCCAAGACAATAAGAAAGATTGTCTAGAGTTCTAATCAACAAGACACGGCGCAACAGCAATATCAGATGCAGACGCGTGACAATGAAAAAGATGACCTAGAATTCTGAGTGTTTGAAATCTCCTTCATGATTGCAGTGAGAACATCAAATGCATCAACCCGGGCAGTCTTATCGACATCTAGACCCTGAACTCCACTCCTACATGCAATGCAACATGTGAGAACGCAGATAATAAAAAAAAATGAACATCAAATGCAAACATATGATGACATCAAGTACAATGAAAATGAAACATCAAATGAAACATATCAGGACATCAATTACGACAATGATGAACATCAATTGCATGCATTGCTCTATTATACCACTATTCCAACATGTGAAGATATCGAGTACAATGGAAATGAACATAAAATGAAACATGTTAGAACATCAAGTGCAACGATGATGAACATAAATTACATGAATTTTCAACCAAGAAAAATGACATCAAATCATGTCACTCTTAAAATCAACCCAAGTACGTCATCATACATGAAGTATAACAGTAGGAGACATCAAGTATAATAGTACGAGGTATCAAGTATTATCAGTATGGACATAAAATATAGGAGTCGGGGACATTAAGTATATCAGCATGGACATAAAGTATAGTGGTCGGGTATATCAAGCATTATCAGAATGGACACTAAGTATAACAGTCGGAGACATCAAGCATTATGATTATGGGCATCAACTATAACAACATGGGGACATCAATCATTATCATTATCGACTATAACAGTAGGGGGCACCAAGCATTATCTTTATGGACATCAAGTATAACAACATGGGACATCAAGCATTATTAGCATGGACATCAAGAATAATAGCAAGGGGACATCAAGCATTATCATTATATATAGACATGAAGTATAACACCAGGAGACATCAAACATTATCATTGTGGAAATCAAATATAACAACAGGGGATATCAAACATTATCATTATGGACATCAAGTACAACAACAGGGAACACCAAACATTATCAGTATGGACATCAAGAATAACAACATGCGACATCAAACATTATCATTATGAATATCAAGTATAACAGTAGGGGACATCAAACATTGTCAATATGGACATCAAACATTCCTAACCAAACTAAAACAAAGATTTGAAATTAAGTTTTCCAACCCTCAACCCACACAAACGTAAACAAAACTTTTAATTCAAATATTCAAACTCTAAAAACCCTCACCTGCCGCTTGTTTTCTCGTCATTCCCATCCCTCGCGCCTCCTTGCTTCTCCAGGGTAATCGAATTTTATCTCTCTGCTAACAAGACACCATTTTTCAAGGAAACCGTGAAAAGGTATGAAAAACAACATATAACAAGGTGGATTCGTAAAAGCTATGAATTGGACAATCGACAAACCTTGTCGTGAAATCAAGGTTGAAGATCGTAATATGTGGGTTCTAATGAGGCATTTTGGAAAATCTATAATCGATTATATTTAACTTTTTTTTGTAAAAAAATCATGTAATATTAATGTATTCTGCATTAATTTAGATATTAATGTATGTGCATTAATGTATATGATAATAAATAAATGACTTTTTATGTTTATATATATATATATATATATATATATATGTAAAAAAAACTGAAAATGCCCTAGAGTGTAGACGATGCGTCATGAAAAAGCCAAAAGCCGCTTAAAAGCGGGAAAGTCGGCCGGCCGGATGACTCTCCGGTGCCGGTAATGCGAGCTTTGAATTCTTCGGATAGTGGTCGATCTGTTGATACTAGTTTTGTTGAGGATGAGCGTGTTTTCGACCCAGGTGAATCTAATTTCCCGGAATATCGGGGATGCCGTTCCTTCAGCACCGATGTCGTCGCCGATTGTGGAGGGGAATGCAGAATCATCGGGCTCTGATTCAGGAAAGAAGTCGATTAAGGAGATTTCTCCACCTCAGGAAAGTTCTATGAAGCTCTTCTATGTTCCACCTGTCGAAATTAATGGGATTGTAACTCAACAACTTACTTCTGAGGATACCGATTCGGAGGTAAAATACTGGTCATCTTCCATTCTTGCGTTTGTTCTTGGTTCTAATCCCCCTTTAGCTGTACTGGAACGTTTTGCTATGAGGATGTGGGGTGAAAAGGGATTGGGTCGGATTCTATGGCAACCTTCTGGTGCTTTCATTCTGCGATTCAAATCTGTTGAGGATCGGGATAAGGTCCTTGCTAAAAGAGTTGCTTACTTTGACAAAAAACCTGTGATTCTGAAGGCTTGGTCTCTTGGTCAATCTACTGCTATGGATGACATTGTGAAGGTGCCGATTTGGGTTAAGCTTAGAAAATTGGATTGGAAATATTGGAGTTAATCTGGTTTGAGCAAGATTGGTAGTATGCTGGGTGTACCTCTAGAAGCAGATTTATATACTCAGGAGAAAACCTTGATGAAGTTTGCCAGAATTCTTGTGAATATTGATATTAAGAGCTCTTTCCCAGACACTGTTTCATTAGTTGATGAGGATGGTTTTGTCTATGTTCAGAGGGTGGAATATGAATGGAAGCCAGTTCAATGTGCTGATTGCAGAATGTTTGGTCATTCTACTGAGAATTGTAAATGTAAGGGTAAGCAAAAATGGGTGAGAAAGGATCCTGTGCAACCTGCTGTTTCTGCTCAAGTGCCTAAAAGGGGGATCAATTGTAATGACAAAAAAACTCTGCGGTTTGGGTCATTACAAGTTTCTCTGGCTCCCATTCCTGAATTGGGTGTGGTTAGAGCCAGGAAATTTGGTCCTTGCACTTCTTCCGGGGTTGATGGATAAATTTTTGGTATGGAATGTGCGAGGATTGAATGGTCCTCAAAAACAGGAAGGAATTAAGCAATTTCTCCTGAATCATAAATGCTCTTTGATTGGCTTACTTGAGACGTAGGTTTCTTTACTTTGCTGTGAGGAGATTAAATCAAATTTGGGATCTCATTGGGACTTGATTTCGAATGCTACTTCTGATGTGCATAGTAGAATTTGGGTACTTTGGAGGCGCTCTGATGTTGATATTGATTGTCTTCTGGTGCATAGACAAATTATTCACTGTAAAGTCTCCCAGCAAAACTCTTGCTTTCTGGTTTCCTTCATTTATGGTGATAATGACTTGGGGGAAAGGAAGATTTTATGGTCAATTTTGGAGAATATTGCACAGCAGACTTCGTTACCTTGGGTACTTGCTGGTGACTTTAATCATGTCTTACATTTTGATGGCAGAATTGGTGGCCTTGATGTTTCAGCTGAGGAGATCTTTGATTTCAAGGAGTTCTTATCTGGTAATCATATTATGGAGATGGAGCGAATGGGCCCAAAGTATACTTGGCACAATAGAAGAATACTTTCTTGTATTGACAGAGCTCTTATCAACAGTGAAGGTATTTCTTCTTTTGGGGATTGCTTCTATAATGTTCTCCAGCCTGGTATTTCAGATCATTCACCTATGGAGATTATTTTAAAGAAGAAGGAGAATCCTTCTAATAGAAGGTTTGAGTTCTGCAATATGTGGACATTGAACGAGGATTTTATTCCCCTGGTTAGAGACGTCTGGAATCAGAGTGTTGATGGTACCCCAATGTTTGTTCTTTGTCAAAAGCTTAAGAGATTGAAAAAGCCTCTCTCTGATTTACATAGATCAAAATTTGGTAATATTTTTGAAAAATCTCAGATTGATTATCTCTCTCTTACTGATATTCAGTCTAAGATTGCTCAGAACCCCTTTGATTCTTCACTGTTCAATTTAGAGGCTGAGGCTAAACACACTTATTTTTCTTCTCTTGGGGCTGCAACAAAGCTTATGAAGCAAAGAACAAAAGCTGAATGGCTCAAAAAAGGTGATTCTAACTCAGCTTTTTTCTATTCCATGTTGAAAGCACAGCACTATCAGAATAAGATTGTGAATCTGTTTGATCATGATGGTAATCATCTTAGTTCTGATGGAGAAATTGGCTTTTTTCTGGTTGATCATTTTGAGACTTTCTTCAAGAAGGCTGATTGTCTTGGTAAAGTTAAGTGGTCTACTATCACACATGGAAATATGTTGTCACAGGATCATGCTGCGAGTCTTTTGGCTCCTGTTACTGACAAGGAAATTCGTGAGACTATTTTTTCTATAGATGGGAAGAGGAGTCCGGGTCCGGATGGTCTTAATGCAACTTTTTTTAAGAAGGCTTGGAGTATTATTGGTACAGATCTCATCAAAGCAGTTAAGAGCTTCTTCACCTCTGGTTGTCTGTTGAAGGAATTGAACTCAACTCTTCTTACCTTAATTCCTAAAGTCAACAATCCTGAGAAGGTTAGTGATTTGAGACCTATATCTTGCTGTAATATTGTGTATAAAGTCATCACTAAGATATTGTGTTCGAGGTTGAAATCTGTCCTCTCTTTTTTGGTTAGTGATGAACAATCTGCTTTTGTTGCGGGACGTTTGATTTTACACAATATATTAATTGCAGAGGATCTGGTGAGGTTTTATAATCGCAAGGGGGTTACCCCCAGCTGCTTGATCAAGGTAGACATCCAGAAGGCGTATGATACTGTCGACTGGTCCTTCTTGAAAAGTTTACTGTTGGCCCTTAATTTTCCTATACAGTTTGTTAACTGGGTGATGATCTGTGTTTCCACTGCTTCTTTCACTATTGCTTTCAATGGAGGAACATTTGGCTATTTCAAAAGTGGACGTGGATTGAGACAAGGTGACCCGATTTCGCCTCTTCTCTTTGTTCTTGTTATGGAGTATTTGGGTCGTGCTATTAAGGAAGCTGCTATGTACTCTGATTTTAAGTATCATCAATTTTGTAAGTCTCTGTCGCTTACTCATTTATGCTTCGCTGATGATCTTCTACTATTCTGTCATGGAGATTCAACAAGCATTAATATTCTGTTGTCTGCTTTGAACCATTTTTCTGAGTGCACTGGTTTGATTCCGAACAAGAACAAATCTGACATTACTTTTGCTGGTATGGATGAGGATGTCATTGAATCTATTTTGGTGAATACTGGTTTTAGGAGGGGATCTTTGCCTTTCAAGTATTTGGGCATCCCTGTTAAGCCGACTAGGCTTAATCGGCATGATTGCGCCTTATTGATTGAGAAAATGACTAAGAGGTTGTCTGGTTGGGCGGTGAAGAAATTATCTTATGCTGGTCGTGTTCAATTGGTCAACAGTATTTTGATGGCTATTCACACTTATTGGGCACAGATTTTTATTTTGCCAACAAGTGTGATTAATGATGTTACTAGACTATGCCGATCTTTTCTTTGGGGGGGGGGGAAGAAAATTCCTCCTATCTCCTGGTCTCAATGTTGTTTATCGAAGAAGGAAGGTGGTTTATGTATCAGGGATGCTTCTGCTTGGAACAAGGTTGCTTTGGGGCACCTTGTTTGGCAGATTATGATGGAGAAGGAATCTCTATGGGTAAAATGGGTTCATCATATTTACCTTCGTCGTCAGCATATCTTGGAATATGAAGTGAAACAGAATGTGAGTTGGTACTGGAAGTGCTTGCTGAGGGTTCGGGATGAGTTACTTGGACTCTTTAGGAACCTATATGAGGAAGGCCGCCAGTATTCTATTCAAATTGGATACTAGTTTTTGAAAAACCATGGTGAATCTGTTCCTTGGTACTCTCTGGTTTGGCATAAATTGAGTATTCCTAAATATACCTTCACATTCTGGATGTTGATGCTTCGCAGATTATTAACTCAAGATCGTCTTCAGTTATTTGGGGTCCCTTGGGTTAATCATTGTTGTTTGTGCTGCACCGAAGCGGAAACAAATGATCACCTTTTCTTTACCTGCTCTTTCTCCTCGCAGATTGTTGTTGATGTGGTCTCGCTACTTTGTCTCTCTTGAGTTGGCAGATTGGGAACGTGGCTCGCTAGTTGATCCCAACACAAACGCCAACTTGCTTTGATTTTCTCTAGTATGGTTTATCATATTTGGCATGAGAGGAACAATAGATTTCATGGCAACCAGGCTAGAGAGAGTTCTGTTTTGGTTCAAATTATTTGTAATGATGTAAAGCTTAGAGTTGCTTAGGTGCTTTGTTAGTTCTTTCGGTGTTGTCGCTTTTTGGACTGTTGCTTCTGGCACAGTTTTGTATTTGGTTTTCTCTGTTTTGTTAATGGAATTACTATTCGATTTTCCAATATATATATATATATAAAAATATATATATATATATATATATATTTATTGAAAAATATGTGATGTATATTCAAAATATAAGAGTCAAAACCCAGTATTACAACACCTAATTACATAACAAATCTATGTAATTTGAAAACTTTACTTTGTTCTTAGTAAGATATAAGGTTCTATCCCTAAGATGATGTTTGATAATTTGAAAAGTCTGAGAAGAATCTCTTCTGATGTTCTTGAATAGGTTATTCCTCGCGAGCCAAATGTTGTAAATGTACGATGCGAAAATGGCAAATATGATCTGCTTTCTTGTCTTATTTTCCTTGAGGTTTAGCAACTTCCTTCCCCAATGATCCCAACTAGCTGCAATTGGGAGTTTGACCCAATTGGTCAGGTGTTCTCTGGTCTGTTGTGCGTAAGTACAATCATAAAGAAGATGTTCTATCGTCTCTTCATGATTGCCACTGTAACAACCCGATGAAAATCGCCCCTTAATACGTATTAATTAGTTTAAATAATCAATGTTAAAATTAAATCACGATTAATTTAAAGCGCGTGTTCCATTTTTCTAACCCAGTGTATGTTTTGCAGGACTTGAGCAGTACAACGATCGTCCATGATTTAGTTTAATTTTCTTTTCTTGAGAAATTTCTACCGATAAATTTTTATAGTGATTCTGATTATGTATGAATTCTTTTGCCAAGACCGATATATCGAGTCCTTATTTATTCGAATTAAGTTAAGGTTATAAATGTGAGGAATTTATGGAGGCATTGGATATATTTATTTGGGTTCCGATAACATTTTTACGGTTTAATAAATTGCGGTAATTTGGGAAATTAGGGAGATATAAGTATAAGAGGGGAAAATTAAAATGGATAAATGTGATGTATTTGGGCCCTATGGTCGGCTGACCCAAGAAGAAGAAAAAGAGGAGGGGGCTTATTTAATTTGATGGGCCTAAGTATGGTTATAAATAAGATGATAATAGGTGAATGTTATTCACTTAATGATAATTCAAACCCTCATCTCTCACCTTGCTATCTCTCTCTCCTAAGACCGTCCACCTCCCTCACTCACTGCCAGCTGTTGCCCCTGCTGTCCGGCCACCACCAGCCGTCGCTGGCGAGTTTTTCGGCCATTTTCCGGCCACCGTCGCACCCATGCACCACCATCATCTTTGTTCTTCATTCTTCCCTCCTCTTGCAAGTGTAATGTCATCCCTTCTCTTCTCTCTTTTTAATGAAAAATCATAGATGAAATCTGAGTTTTTGTAGATGTTTCATGTTATTTCATAGGTAAACCAAGTATTTCTAAGTTCCTCAAGTGAGAGGTGAAAGAATCCAAGCCTCAAAAATGTGAATTTTGGGCAAGTTGTGTTAATCTTGAGTTTTTATGAATTAAATGAGTATGGATGATGGTGGATTGTGGCATGCATGTTGTTTAGGATGTTTAATCCTTTATGAAAGAGTGAGTTTATGGATTAAATACAAGAGCATGTGTTTTAAATGAGATTATATTAGCAAAAAGATGATCTTTGTGACTTTTAATGTTGAAATTGTCGAATATAATGTCTAGGAGCATGATATGTATTGAATTGGGCTTTGCATGTGTAATATGTGACCAAAGGATGAAAGTTTTCTTCATGTTGTTAGTTCTGGAAGTTGTTATTGGTGATGGAAGTAAAGCTACTCAGAATCAATTAGCAAGGAGGATAGGATTTTAGAAGTATTTGAGTTAAATCATGAGATTAATCAAGCATGCAAGTGGTTTGTTGAGTGTGTTGCAATCTGGTTGGTAAATGGATTTTCCAGAAAATGAAAAATGTGATTCTGGGTTATTTTACGGCATGAATAGGTAGATAAAAGTGTTAGCTAACACCCAGTTTTTACGGTTCGTCGTTTCAATATGTATATTGGGATTTATGGCCAAAGTCGTAAAGTCGTGCGAACCTGAGACATTCTGTCGTCAGCTTAAAGATGGATATTTTTCGATTAGTTAGCGTTTGCTATGGTTTAAGGGCTGAACATAAAAGTTTTAGAGTACTTTTTTAGTTTTCCAGAATGGTATGGTATGCATTCATAGGATGTCGGGAGAAAGAGTTATAAGCTTCTAATTGAAGGACAAAAATCTGAAATTTCCAGAATTGGTGTTGACATGGCTGCCTCTGTTCTAGGCTGAATTTCCACCTCTTCCCTAGTTTAAATCAATTGGTGATGAAAATGAAAGTTGAAGTATATATTATAAGCTTTCCATAGACGTCTTACCCGTTCCGAACCGATAAGTGGAGCTCGAGTTACGATTTTCCGAATAATTGAGGTTTAATGGTTATTATTCTGGACAGATTGTAAAGATGTTAGTTTTTACCCTCCTTAGCCATGTCTCTAGCTTTCATGGTCAACTACAAAGTTGGAGTGTAGGTTCTAAGCTTTCCGAAAAGTTCTTTTATGCCATGATCCGATATTTGTGGGATAAGATATGACCTTACGAGTATGCCTTAGAAACCAAGTTCATTATAATTATCCCCAGAAAATTCATTAAGTTATTCATCCATGATACCACCTAAGTTAGGACCTAATTCATGATTTCTTTTCTTTTAAGTCCCTTCAAGAAGATCGTTGTGTTACTGTTCAAGTCCCTGCTCGTTTCGTACGTGTTCTTAAGTCTTCAGGTACGTATATTGCCTGACCTTTTATGCGTAATATTATGAATTAATCTTTTTTGCTAAGTTCTAAATTTATAATATACTATTCATGTTTATATGTAAAGTATCATGATTTATGTCCAAAACATAGCAAGTTCTCATGGGTTCTTTTTAAGTAATTCAGGTCAATTTATCAGGGTAATTTCACAGTTATTTCTAAGTATTTATATTGCGTGCCCGTTATATTGGAAAACTTTTACGATAATTTTATACTTTGGATGGTTGAATCATTTCATGAATATTCCCCTTTATAAGTACAAGTCTTATTCGAGGAGTTCACATAGGTATGTGTTTAAGTTATAGTTGGGAAATGGTAGTTTAAGGAATCAGTTTCATTAAGAATACAAGGTCAAGGAATCAAGGTTTAAGTTTTCAAGTTTAGAAGTTGGTAAAGGCCCCGCCCATGTTTATGGTGCTTTAGTGCACACCCCATTTATGCTGCCTTAGTGCACACCAAGGAAAACATGTTTATGTGCCTTTGTGCACCCCAAGTTATTTATAGTCGTGCCTTAGTGCACCCAAGGAAAAATATATCTCTAGTGCCTTAGTTGCACGCTATGAAAACCTGGCCAGTAGGATTATTATCTACCATCCGGGTCTCCCGATCGGTCCGGGTATGCGCATACAGAGGCTTAGCCGATGATCGCAAGTAGGGGGACCTTCAGGATAATATCAGGTTAACCGAGTTTAAAGCTTCTTAAGTTACTCAGGTCTTTTGAACCAAAGAAAAGCTTTATGACTTACATGCCAAAATTTTTATAAGTCTTGGTTCATAAGGGTTTAAGATCAAGTTTATGCTATGGCTTTGTGTGTGTGCGTTATATGTTAAGTCATGTATGACTTAAGTTCTTTTGAACTCTGTTAAAATTACTTTAATGCCATATTGTTTCTAAGGCCATGATTATATATGTTGCTTTTACAAGGAAGAACTCAAAGGTATTTCCATTTAAGTTGTGATTTAAGTACATGTTAAGTTACTCTTCCCATGTACAAGTTAAGTATGGTCAAGTGACATAAGTTATACTATCTTTTAATGTTGTTCGTTATTATATTGTTTTAATATTTTGGAACCGCGCTAAATAACTAAAACGAATTATGAAAAGATTCTTACGTGGTTAGGGGTATACGTACTGAGTTTAACTCACTTTTCGAAGTTTTATGTTTTCGTTTTAGGTATCCCGGCAAAGGAGAAGGGAAAAGCCCAGAAGGACGAAACCCTAGAGCTTCTTAAGGGATTGAAGGTGGTTAAAGACTCTTTATGAAAGATTTAAAAGAAGTTTGTGATGGTTTGGCTTGTATAAGTTTTATTGGGTTGTGTTATGCTGTCTTGAGATGGTTCAAGTTAAGTTATGTCCTGATGATAAAAGTTCGAAGTGGGTTTATATGGTGGTTGTTTAGTTGGTTTTAGTCTTAGCCTTGTCCACCTTCGTGGACGGCGGTAATACTCCCAGGTGTTTATCCGTTGCTAATCATTGGGTTAGGAGTGTCTTTAGCTTAATCTAGTGGTTAGTAACCTGGGGGCGTTACAGCCACACATTAGACAAATAGGATGAACTTCTTGGTTGTGCAGCCTGGTTTTAACCTGAAGTCTTCCATGCAAAGCCATCCAAGCGCAAAAAGAATGTCTTGGGGTATTGTATTTATTTCACACAATCCTTGCCCAGGGCCACTTGACATTATCCCCTTCAAAGACATTGTATCCCATTGATACTGAGTATTGGCTTCTTGGCATATTTGCCGATTTTATTTGCTCTTTTACATCACAGAGCTTCTTGAAATACCAGCATGTATCCCCCCCGGGTGGTATTCCCACCAGCCTCGGGATATTTGGCTAAAAGGAGAGAGCCAATTCCCATTCAAACTAAAACAATTACAGCTTACTCCGGACATACCCAGAGACTACCAACAAACATCCAAATTAGAAAACAACCACCCCATGAAACTTAGCTATACAATCTCTACTAATCATTGTAGCTAGGATTTCCACTCCCTTCCCCAAATTACCATGAGATCTACTATTCCTTTCTTTCCAAATATAGTAAATCATTCTTATATACAAGAGAAAGATCTTCTGTTTCTGAGATTTCGAGAAAGACCCATTCTTCATCACAACATCCATCCAATCCTGGTCTCCATGAAGTTGAAATCCAAATTCCTTAGCGATAATATTCAGAATACTACTACTGTAAGAGCAACCAAAGAACAAGTGCTCATGACTTCCAATGTCCTTTTCACACAGCCAACATCTTGGAGCTAATGCAAACCCAAATTTTTGTAGTTTATCCAGTGTAATAAGCCTGTTCTGGACTGCCATCCAGGAAATAAAAGAAAGCTTCGGTATCCTCCACTTATTCTAAATCAATCTTGTCCAAGGGGGTTCCTCATCAGTCTTTTTCAAAAGATAACAAGATTTTGTAATTGAATAAGACTCACCTGTCGTAATCTGATCAATAATAAAATCCCTCGTCTTCAACAAATGTCTCCAGTACCAAGCGCAATTTTGGGAAGGCTTGCAATCCCATATAAAGGTCTTCTTGAGATAAATGTGATGTACCCATCTAATCCAAAGAGAATTTTTGCCCTGACCAATATTCCAGTTATGTTTTCCAATAGCCGCATAATTCCACTTGTAAACATCCCAGTTCCCTAGACCCCTATTGTGTGTATCACCCCACAGAAACTTCCTACAGATTTTCACAATCTGATCAAAGACATATCTTGGAATAAAGAAGATCTAAGCCCAATAAGAGTGAATTGACATCAAGATACCGTTCACAAGTTCCACTCGTCTCACATAAGTGAGCTTATTTACTGCCCAACCTCTTATTCTAGAGCAAATTTTGTCAATAATAATTTGACAATCTTCCTTTGTCAATTTTGTAGGTTTGAGAGGTACCCCCAGATAACGAAAAGGAATATTTCCTTCTCTAAAATAAGTCAGAGTAATGAGTTCCTGCTTCACAAGCAGTGAAACCCCAACAATAACAATCTCAGATTTAGAGGAGATATATATATAGGGAACTGATCATATGAGCATGGCTCTTTGGTGAGCATGTGAGCATGGCTGGATATTTAGCGGACATTAAGTGGTGTTTTTGTGGACATCAAGTATGCAAAGGGAAATAAAGATTTTGCTTGGCGGGGATCAAATGTTGATATCTAACCTTCATACTTAATGTCCACGAAAACAATACGTGATGTCCACCTTTCATAATTAATGTCCACGACAGTAATACTTGATATCCACCAGAACTCCAATGATGCTCACACGCTCACAAAAGCCCCATGCTCATATGATCAGTTCCCTATATATATATATATATATATATATATATATATATATATATATATATATATATATATATATATATATATATATATATATATGGAATTGATATGATGAGAAGGAGGAAAAGTGAGAATGGAAGTCCACCTTTCATAATTAATGTCCACGACAGAATACTTGATATCCACCGAACTCCAATGATGCTCACACGCCACAAAGCCCCATGCTCATATGATCGCTTCCATATATATATATATATATATATATATATATATATATATATATATATATATATATATATATATATATATATATATATATATATATATATATATATAGATATATATATATATATATAGGGAATTGATATAATGAGAAGGGAGGAAAAGTGAGAATGGAAGCTTGGGAAATCTCAACCATTGGTTTCAAGATCTAGGGTAGAGATCAATGGGTTGTTTTATTTATATTTGTAGGTATTAGACTGTTTTTTGATTGGTTGGCCTTTTATTTTTGTTAGAGGATCACGTGAGGTGAAAGAGAAAAGAGTGAGGGAGCTTCATTCACGCATGGGAAATAGGGCTGCAGTGCATTAAACACCACTCTTTCCAAAAAACAGGAAGAGCGGGCAGTCCATTTAGTTTCAAAATATTGAACAGAACGCCAGAGACAAACAGAGCAAATTCATCTGGAAAGAAAAATCTAGGAAACCCTAGTGAACTCATCTAAAAAATTTGAACGGCAGTTCGTTGGTTGTTCAAAGGTTTGTTGTTCAATTTTTTTTTTCTTCATTCATGAAGTTTGTCAATTTATTGCCAATTTGTTTAATATTTGATTGGAATTGAGTAGTTGAAGGTGTTTTTGACAAGGTTGTATTCGAATGAAGATTTTTGACAAGGAACATGGCAAACATTGATGGAGTTGTTATCGAACTGGAACAGAGCAACAATAGGTTTCTATGTGAAACATGGCAAGCACTATTCAAAAGGTTTGGTTTTGCAAATTTTTTTCCTTTTTGAAAATTCCAGCGGTAATCGGGTATATGTTTGTCATTCATAGCACATTGAGTGAAGTTTTGGTTGAAATTTGAGTTGTTGAAGGTGTTTTTGTCATGCTAGTAGTCGAATTTGAAGGAATCAGAGATGGAACAGAGCAAGAACCCATTGTAAGTGTTCTTTATGACGTTTGAAATTCCTTAATTTTGAGCAATTGTAGTGCATTCTGGGCTCATGACAAACGCGTTCATAGGCTTGGTCATGGTTAATATAGTTGATGTTCATGTTTGTCATAGTGATGTTTATGATGGAAATCCTGATGTTCATGAGTCTTTTAGTGGATGTTCATAGTACTGAATATGTTTGATTGTCATGGGGGGGGGGGGTATGTACATCTGATGTTTGTTCATAGTATTGAATATGTTTGTTCATAGTCTTTTAGTGGATGTTCACATCATTGAATACTGTTCGGCCTCGTTTCGAGCCGAATTTCTTCTCTTTTATAGGGTATATTTGCTTGTTTTAACCCCTATTTATATATTAGATATAATGATTTGGTGTTTTGTAGGAAAATAAGGAGTTAGAAGAAGTTTGGGCTTAATTGAAGGTTTTTAGGGAATCCCGAGCTATTTCCCGAGTCAAACCAAGTCAACCCGAGCCGAGACCCGAGTCAAACCAAGTCAACCCGAGCAGAGATCCGAGTCAAACCAAGTCAACCCGAGCCGAGAGCCGAGGCGAAACCGAAGTCGGAAATTCCATATCAAGATTGGCGCAAACAGGGGAACGGTACAAACTTAAAGGTTTGAAATACATGTGCCTTCACCGTTTGGGTCATAACTCCTTCATTACAACTCCGATAGCTCTGAAATTTTGGGAGCTTAAAGTACACACCGATAGCTTTCCATCGATATCTTACGGGCCTAAAACGGAGTTCGGATGAAGAAGTTATGCGCGTTTGAAGTCGGCAGGGAAAACTGCCCAGAACGCTTGCTCGCCCGAGCCATCTGCTTGCTCGCCCGAGCAAGGCTTCTGGGGCAACAAAAACACCAGCCAGAATGCTTGCTCGCCCGAGCCAAAGGGTGGCTCGCCCGAGCCACACTGTCTGCGGAGAAATTGCTGCGCGTGCTGAGAATTATCTTTAGGGTTTTGGGTTGTATTTTTCCTTCTTCTATAAATACCCACTTGTATTAATCTAAAATTATCAATTAGCCTAGGTAGTTTAGGAGTAGAATTAGATTTAATTGTTTTCCTTTATTTGCTTTAATCTCTCTTAATTGTTCTTCAAGTTTTCAATTGTTCTTCATTGTTCTTCAAGCTTTCATTGATTTCTAGCATTTGTATTCAAACTTTCTCAAGCTTTCTCAATTCAAGCAAGTTTCCATTGAAGTTTTACAAAGCCTTCTCTCTCTTCTCTCTTCTCTCTTCTCTCTTTCTCTCTCTAATCTCCATTGTTGACTTGTTTTCCAAGCTTTATAGTGTTAGCCACAATCAACTCCATTTTTAGTGGGGAGGAGGGTCAAGGAACTCCAATTCTACTTACTAGTGAGAATTTGGGGGATTCTTGGTAATCCAAACCACAATTTCTTGTTTGTTCGGGGGAAATTCAAGTGTAGATTGAAGGTTTATTGAAGATTAGTCATCAAAGGTATAATTTCTCATTCCCAATTTCATTGTTCATTCATTGTCTTCATTCATGCCTTTTAATTGCTTTCATCTTTAAGTGCTTTCTTTATTGCTTTCTTTTAATTGTTTTCTTTATTATTATCATGTCTAGGTTAGATTTAAATGCTTTCTTTATATAATTTATCGCTTTCCGCACTTGAGAAAAACCCATTTACACGAACCGATTACCTTACTCAAGCCTAAACACCCATCCCTGTGGACCGACATCCCTAACTTATTAAACCACAAAAATTACAACCGAACAAATACATTTGTCATAGATGATGTGAAAGATGGGAATCTTGATGTTCATGAGTCTTTTGATGGATGTTCATAGTATTGAATATGTTTGATGGTTATCTGAGCTCCTAATCAATATATTGGATGTTCATGGTTGATATAATTGGGGTAGTGATTGTTCATGTTTGTCATATTGGATGTTCATGGTAAAAATTCTGATGTTCATATGTGTTCTGAGTGGATGTTCATATCATGTGTGTGTGTGCAGTTCATGTTGGTAATGATAGGACGATTGAAATTCATCAATTTTGGGTTTTTGTTGTTCAATATGGGGGTTGGATAATGATAGGACGACTGGAATTCATCAATTTTGACACAACCTATGGTAGTCTAATTGTTGTTCATTTACTATACTGTTGATGTTCATTGTTGGATAATAGGTGTTGGTGTGTAATTCAGGCTTTTTGATGGTCATCTCATTATGGATTAAACCCCTTTCGTTGTGATTCACACAATAGCTTAATGTTCAAACTTGCTCTTCAATTTGACATATTGGATGTTCATGTTCAAGATATTGTATGTTCATTGTGAAACCTGATGTTCATGTTCAACATTTTGGATGTTCATGTTCAATATATTGGATGTTCATGGTGACATATTTGATGTTCACGGTGAAATCCTGATGCTCATGTTCAACATATTGGATGTTCATGGTGAAAATCTGATGTTCATGTGTTTCGATTAGTTGTTCATATTGTGTGTGTTTGTTGTACTGGTTGTATGTTTTTTTTTTAATTTTTTGGTGGGTCAAAAAAATTAAGGTTTGTTGAATGTTTTTTTATTTTATTTGTTTTTTGAATCATATATGTATGTTGGTGACAAAAAGTATTGATTTTTTGTTTGAACCGTATGGGTACATCGAGTTTTTGATGTTCATGACAATTTAACTTAATATTCCAACGTGACACAGTTGTTAATTTTATTATGATTAGATGTCCATCCGGAGTATTATCTAGTGGCATGTTGTTGTTGGGGCATGTTGATACGGATGTTCATTTTGATGTCACTTAAAATTCATTTCATAAACACTGGATGTTTATTTTGATGTTGAGTTACTTAATTCAATCCTCCATACTAGAAGTTTATTGGATGTTCATTTTGATGTCACTTAATGTTCATTTTATTAACACCGAATGTCCATTCTGATGTTGAGTTACTTAATTAAGTTATCCATACTGAAAGTTTATCATATGTTCATTTTGATGTCACTTAATGTTCATTCTAGAATGTCCATTAGTTGGATGATGTTCCATGTCCTTCATGATGTTACATGTTCTTCACGATGTATTTGATGTCCAATACTAGATATTTATTCCATCTACTATTGTTTTGGTGTTGGTGTTCATTGTAGGTAGGATGAGCTGTTGGACGTATTGAGAAGGTGCTACTGCAATGACTTGATAATGTATGAAAAGAATAAGATTAAAGACACAGAACATTCAAGGGTCACTCATTGGAACCTAACAAAGTCACTCGCCCCCATTTGGTGTTGTAGCGTCGTTGTATCTGATGCTTACTAGAATTTTAGGGCATCTTTATCATTACCTCTAGTTACGTGGCATTTTGTAGAAGCAGTATTGTTTCCAAATAAGTAATGTATTATCATGTACTTTTTTTGATACTATTAATGCTCATTTTGAGTCACAGTACTCATCTACCCCGGTATGCAAGCATTCATTTTGTGAACGTATATGGGTAATAAAATGAACATCAAGTGAAAATGAAATGAACATCAAGTTGTACTGGAATGAACATCAAACGAAAATGAAAAAATGAACATCAAGTGACAATGAAATGAACATCAAGTTGTATTAGAGTGAACATTAAATGAAAATAAAAAGATGAACATCAAGTGACAATGAAATGGACATCAAGTTGTACTGGAATGAACATTAATTGCAATACTCAACGATGCACACTAAAAATGAACTGTTTGGATTGAGAATTAAGTGGAAATGAAATAATCATCAAGTTACACTGGGTTTAAACATGTATGACATTTTGGCTGCTAAGACATGTCTTGAGGGGAACTTTGTATGCACTGTGTTACGAACATAAACACCACACCCCGGTGTGCAAGCATTCGTTTTGTGAACATATATATGTAATAAAATGAACATCAAGTGACAATAAAATGAACATCAAGCTGTACTTGAATAAACATCAAATTGAAATGAAAAAAATGAACATCAAGTGACAATGAAATGAACATCAAGTTGTATTTGAATGAACATCAAATGCAATATTCAACCATGCACACTAAAAATGAACTATTTGGATTGAACATTAAGTGAACATCAAATGATCAATCAGTATTAAATGATCAATAGGACCCTAAATGGCATTGAATATCTACGGATAATGAAAATGAACATCAAGTGAATATGAAATGCTCATTAACTTATACTGGAATGAACATCAATTTATAGTCAACATGACCATGAAATGAACATCAAGTCTTACTGTGATGAACATCTATGGATAATGAAAATGAACATCAATTGAACATTCAATGTACATCCCAGTTGTAACATTTGGGCAAGGATGGTGAATCAATTGTAACATCAATAGGACCCTAAATGGCATTGAACATCTATGGAGAATGAAAATGAACATCAAGTGAATATGAAATGATCATCAAGTTATACTGGAATGAACATCAATTTCAAATCATCAATAGGACCCTAAACTTGATGTTCATTTCATTGTCACTTGATGTACGTTTCATTTCCCATATATGTTCACAATACCAAAATCACAATGAACATTGAACGAAACGGCAAATGGCATACAAAAATTGAGAATGAACATTTAACACAATGGAAAATTTGTCCAAATAGAAGAAAAAAGTGCACTTGCTTTCATCAATCGATTCTCCTTGTAACATTAAACCAACAACAAGTTTATAAAAAATACATCAAACCAACATGAAATCAAGTGGATTATATGACAAAAAATATGCAGCCAACAAATGTTCATTCATCAACCGCAATCCGAAAGATGAACTTCCCCTCTTTAGTTGATTCAATAGCACAAAATGGAACATATTCCTCTGGTCTTTAAATTTGTAACTCAACGACACAGATGGGCAGCAACATTGGGAATATACCCAATTGTGAACCACCAGCTGAACATTGCACATCCAAAACAATTGACTCAGTGATGAACATCGAAAGCGATCAACATGAACAACACACACATACTATGAACATCCACTCAAACACACAGAATATTCACCATGAACACCCAATATGAAAATCATGAACAATCACTACGTCAACCATGAGCATCAACTATATTAACCATGAACAACCAACATATTGATTATGAGCCTAAATACCAACATGAACTGCACACACACACATAATATGAACATCCACTCAGAACACATATGAACATCAGAATTTTTACCATGAACATCCAATATGACAGACATGAACAATCATTACCCCAGTTCTATCAACCATGACAATCCAATATATTGATTAGGAGCTCAGATAACCATCAAACATATTCAATACTATGAACATCCATTAAAAGACTCATGAACATCAAGATTCCCATCTTTCACATCAATTATGACAAATGTATTCAATGCTATGAACATCCACTAAAAGACTATGAACAAACATGTTCAATACTATGAACAAACATCAAATGTACATACCCATCCCCCCCTCCCTCCCATGACAATCAAACATATTCAGTACTATGAACATCCACTAAAAGACTCATGAACATCAGGATTTCCATCATAAACATCACTATGACAAACATGAACATTCGCTCATTAAACATGAACATCAATTATGGTAACCATGACCAAGCCCATGAACATCAGCGTTTTCCATGAGCCCATAGTGCACTACAATTGCTCAAAATTAAGGAATTTCAAACGTCATAAACAACACTTACAATGGGTTCTTGCTCTATTCCATCTCTGATTGAATCCCTTCTTAGGATGTCATGTTCAGCCTTCAAATTCGACTACTAGCATGACAAAAACACCTTCAACAACTCAAATTTCAACCAAAACTTCACCCAATCTGCTGTGAATGACAAACATATACCCGATTACCGCTGGAATTTTCAAAAAGAAAAAAAAATTGTCAAACCAAACCTTTTGAATAGTGCTTGCCATGTTTCACATAGAAACCTATTGTTGCTCCGTTCTAGTTCGATCTCAACTCCATCAATGTTTGTCATGTTCCCTGTCAAAAATCTTTATTCGAATACAACCTTATCAAAAACACCTTTAACTTCTCAATTCCAATCAAATATTACACAAATTGGCAATAAATTGACAAACACCATGAATGAAGAAAAAAGAATTGAACAAAAAACCTTTGAATAACCTACGAACTGTCGTTCAAATTTTCCATATGAATTCACTAGGGTTTCCTGGATTTCTCTTTCCAGATGAATTTGCTCTATTTGTCTATGGCGTTCTGTTCAATTTTTTGAAACTAAATGAGCTGCCCACTTTTCCTGGTTTTTGGGAAGGGCGTGGTGTTTAATGCACTGCAGCCCTATTTCTCATGCGTGAATGAAACTCCCTCACTCTTTTCTCTTTTTTCACCTCACGTGACCCTCTAACAAAAAGAAAAGGCCAACCAATCAAAAAAACAGTCTAATATCTACAAATAAAAATAAAATAACCCATTGATCTCTACCCTAGATCTTGAAACCAATGGTTGAGATTTCTCATGCTTCTATTCTCATTTTTCCTCCCTTCTCATTATATCAATTCCCATATATATATATATATATATATATATATATATATATATATATATATATATATATATATATATCTTCTGGGCAAGAATAATCGTCATTCCTAAGTATGTTATTGAAGAAATTACTCGCTTTTACCGTAATTTTCTCTGGGGCTCTTCCTCTCATTATAGTAAAACCCCTATGGTGACCTGGGGGGTTGTTTGCAGACCAAAACATTTGGGAGGGCTGGGTCTCCGAGACCTAACATCCTGGAACAATGCAAACATTGCCCGACTGGTATGGGCGATTCAGAGGAAAGAGGATAACTTATGGGTCAAATGGGTTCATGTCAAATACATTCGAGGGTCATCCTGGTGGGGATATCAACCTCCTTATGATGTCTGCACTTACTTTAAGCACGTCTGCCTTGTTAAAGAATCCTTCAAATGGGCCTGTGAACCCGGAAACAGATGGCACTGGAAAGGAGGAGGGGCTTCAACAACGGGTAATTACGCTGCAACAGGTGGATACATTTGGAGCCTTGGGACCATGTATGAGGTTGGATGGGCCTCAATTATTTGGAACCCCCTATCGATCCCACACCAGTCTTTCATCACCTGGGTCCTACTACACGGAAAACTTCTTGTCAGAGCTAGAACAATGCGTTGGCAGCCTGGAGGTCACTCCCTTTGTCCCTACTGTGATTTGGAGGTTGAAACTATTGACCACCTTTTCCTTGGTTGCGCTTTTGGGAAAGAGGTAAGGCAATCTATGGGAAATTGGGGGCTTAGTCAACTGTCAACCTCCCAAGAATGGAAACAACATCTGTGCGAACTCCAAAAAACCAGTAAAGAAGCTCAACTGAATTATGCTTTCCTCACAGCGTATGTCTATCATATCTGGACTGAAAGGAACAACCGTGTCCACAAGACTCAAAGCGTTACTCCTCAAATGATGGTTACAAAAGTGAAAAATGATGTAATAAATAAGGTCATTATGGTAGCAAAAACTAGGAAAAAGTACAACAGACTGGTTGATATAGTACTTAGTATGTGATTTGAGGGATCCTTCCCTCCACCTCCTGTATGCTACATTGATTTGGTTAATATAACCTATTTTCTTGTGCAAAATATATATATATATATATATATATATATATATATATATATATATATATATGTATGTATTTCCGGGTACAAAGGGTGAGGATCGTAATATGTTGGTTCGAATAAGGCATTTTGGAAAATCTATAATCGATTATATTTAACTTTTTAAAAAATTATTTAATATCAATGTATTGTGCATTAATTTGGATATTAATGCATGTGCATTAATGTAAATGATTATCAATAAAGACCTTTTTATGTTCTTGTAAAACCCCGAAAAAAATCCAAAGATGTTGACCGTGACGTCGTTAGTAAATTAGGTTTGACTTCGTTATTTATTATTATTCGCCTGTGTTTTATTTTGCTAACGCTTGAGCTCGTAGGATCGTGAGAGACTAACAAGGGTATATCGGTAATTTCATAGGTTTAGTATTATTAGTTTTACTCTTTTTATTATTAGTATTACTATTAATATTATTGAGTTATGTGATTAATTACGTGAATATTATTTTCTATGTGATTAATATTATTATTAGTATTAGTATTATTATTACTATTATTAGTATTATTAGTTTTTTTTAGAAAAATCAGGTTTTTAATTGTTTTAGTTGGGTTGGGTTAGGAGTGTTAATTGGGCCTAATTAAATGGGTAGTATAAAACTCTCTCTCTCTCCCTCAAACCCTAATAACAATCAAAAACCCTAATTCCTAAACCCTAGCTTTCCTCTCCCTTCTCTCTCCCTGCCGTCCCAGCCACCAGCCACCTGTAACCGCCACCCTCAGCCGCCGCAGCCCCGCCGGAAACCACCGCAACCAACCACCTTTTCTTTTTCCTTCTTTTCTCCTTTCTTCCTCTCGATCTCCCTGCCTCTCGTGCCCAGACGACCACCGCCCAGCCACCTTCACTCCACCACCTGTGAACCGCCGCCCTTCGTCGTCGGAAATCGCCTCCAACCACCGCAGCAACCACCGCAAATCACCGAGCCCAACTCCCTCTGTTATCTTTCTTCCCCGACTTCTCTCTCTCTTCCCTATTATTGCACGTTGTCGCTTCACAATCGCCGCCCAGACCGTCGTCCGCCGCCACCGAGGGTCCTGCCGACGTTGCCGCAAACTTCCAAACACCAGACGACGGTCGCACCGCTGTCGAAGTCACCGGAAACTGCAATCAGAACTAGGACGATTCTGCTGCCACTGTTGTGGCCGTCACTACCGTTGTTGCCGTCGCTTTGCCCCGACCACCTCCCGACTCTCCGACGACTCCCCCACCACCGGAAACCACCAGCCCTACAGCCGCCTGCACCACCCAGAAACCCCCTCTGCGTAAACCCTAAAACCCTAACCCTAACGTAAAACCCTAACTGCTTTCTTTTAATTTTGATATATTTTTTCCTTTTCTTTTTCCTTTTTCTTTTCTGTTTTTATTTTTCAAAAATTTAATTGTTTTTATAATTATTGAATTGTATTATTAGTTTTGTAATTAGGAAAATTATATGTAATCTTGTTCTTGGTTGTAATTATGTGTAAATTGTTAATTGTTATGTGTAATTTGTTTATTTGTTATATGTAATTTTATGTTGTAATTTTATTGTAATTAGATTAGGTTGTAATAGTTAAATCGTTAGGGTTGAATCGTTTATTGTATCTTTAACTTATAAATGATGTTGGGATTTAGACCACAATATTATTGTATGCACGAATCTGAGAACTAAATTACCTAGGTAAATTCTTGAATATTTTAGTTAAATAAATCGTTATGTTCTTTATTGTTCTTTAAAAGTAAATCTTATTAAGTTTGTTAAATAAATTAGTTAACCTACTACAAGTTAAATTCTTGTTAATGAAATCAGGAATCTTGATTGAGTTTAGTAAAAGAATTAGTTGTTGAGATTCTTGATTAGTAACTACATGTATATTGTTCCTTATGTTTATATTTCCTAAGTCCTTCTTGATTCTTGATTAAAGAAACCCACATGTTATAACCACCTTTATTAATTCTTGAACCTTGTTTACGTGTTTTATGTTTTAAGAAATTATTATAGTTCTTGTACGACTTAAGTTTTATTAAAATTGTATTAAAGTGTTTCTTGTTTTTTAAATAAGTTTAACTCTACAAGTTTAATGTTGGACCTTAGTTGAATTAGACTATATACCTTAGACCCTAGTTACTGTTTTGAGCCCAAATTAGGACCCCAGGATCAAATGGTGGAAGTTAGAACCGAAAGTGTTAATTAAATAAAAAGCGGAAACCGGACAGTTTTGTTAGTGTCCAAAGATCGGGTTTTCACGATTAGTATAGTTACTATTTGACCGAACCCTTTGGACTGGAGGTTCCCTTAGATGTTAGGAACCATAGAAATTTTACGGATCGAACGTTTGATTTGTATAACCCGAGTTATAACCTTTTTACCAGAACCTGTCTGATCTGGACCAATTGGGAAGATGGGTATTTTTAGAGTCCTTCGGGACTGATATGGGCTTGGTCATCAACATAGAAGTTTTAGTAGACATCCCGAGGTTTCCGAAAAGTCCAGAACCAGACCCATAGGATGTCGGGAAGTCGAGTTGTGACCCGTTTTATGTGAACGTTACAATCTGTCCTCTGTTTGCTTTTATTTATAAAGAATTGTTGAGTGAAAATAATGTGTGGTCCTGTTATGTGTTTTCTTGGATGTGTTAAGTGTAATTTCATAAATGATAGGAACCTAAGTGTTCCTAGGGGATGGGTTAGGTAGTTGATAGTTAATACTAACTTCGTTAGAACGCGTTTTGATTAGATAATTATTCTTATTCTAGGCCCGAGTTAGTGCGTGACGATAGTGAGCTCAAGTGTGTTCTCCTTATTGCTGTACTGTGACGTTATTCAGGTAATTGTCTATGCTCTAATCCCCACCGGGATGCTCTTTAAATGTGTTTTAATGTTTTCTAATCTGTTTTGATAATTGCATCCCGAAAGGGGACTTTTGTGGAATTATGACCGTCTGTTTTGGATAACTGTTTGTAATTGTTGTACCTTGTTTTATGAGTGGAGAAATTGAGATGGTCTTTTATAAGTGGTTTTATTATTTTTTTGATAATCTGGGTTGGGTTTGACTTGAGAGTTGTGAGATGAGTTTGAATAATGAATTAGTAATTCAAAGTGGAAACATTAAGCGGGTTGTTGATTTGATGCCTTCGACAGGCTAATGTTTTTGCGGGTGATAACCCTGAGACCAAGATTCGATGCCTGTATGGGTTATGTGTCAGGAGATCAGGGTTTCATCCCTGATATAGGATAGATGTTATGAAGCCTTTGGTGGGCGACTTTTTGATGCCTTTGAGAGGCTAATGTTCATGCGGGTGATAACCCTGAGACCAGGATTCGATGCTTGTATGGGTTATGTGCCAGGAGATCAGGGTTTCATCCCTGATATAGGATAGTTGTTTGATGCCTTTGGTAGACGATGTTCTTTATGGGATTTGATAGCCCGCCCGCAAGTTAAAATATGGATTGGATGGGTTGAGGAAACATTATGGGATTAAAGGTTTGTAAAATGTTTGATTCGATCCCTCTCCCCAAAATGAATTGAAAAGAACTTAAACAGTTTTAAACGTTAGGGGTAGACATTATTGAGATTTCCCCCTCATTTTTGAAATGTTTTGTTTTCAGGTGAAGATCTAAATGATGGGGAAGAGAATTAGAAGTGAGGACGACGAGTCTAGAAGTCCTTGAATTTTTTTTATATTATTCTCGTTATGAAATCTTAAAGTTTTGTTTTGAGTTATTAGTAGTTACCGTTAGCAGACAGTTGTGTTTTCCTTTCTCGCCTTGTATTCCTTCGGGGATACGGCAGTGACGCCCAAACTAAATTTGAAGTCTTCCGCTAAGTTTCGTCTGTTAACGTTAGTTGACTTTGACTTATCTATAATTGAATTTCCGGGGCGTTACAGTTCTTTATTACAAATTTTATTTTTACGCATTATATGTTGGTTTGCCTTTTGAAATGAACTAAAAAAAGATCACGACCAGAAGTAATTTTTTTATATTATAAATTAAATATTTGTATTTTTTAAATTTATTAGAAAATTATGTATAAAATCGTTTTAATGCATTCTATGAGAAATGCTTTTAAAGAACAATACATATTACATGCACCTTGAGCATATGCTCTGGATAAGTATGAATGAACAATTATATTATTGGAAGTGAACAATACATAGATATGAGTGAACAATTATGCTGTTGAGAGTGAATAATTATGCTATTGAGAGTGAGCAATTAACATATTTTAAGCACATATTCTAAGAGCATGTAATGAATTACATTCTACAAATATGCGTGTTTTATCATTGTCAAGTGCAAAAACACGTATATAAGTACTAATTGTTGGAGTATTTTACGAGTTAAGGGGCATAAAAGTATAAATTATAAGCATAAGATTTGGGACTAATAAGCAAGATGGACCCAACATGGACCGTGTCTGGCTCGACATGGGTCGTGTTCGGGTCTAGAGAGCAGGATTACGTTATACTGGTCCAACACGGTCCGTGGTGATCAACACGGTCCATGATGATGCCGTGTTGAAGCCTAGTCAGCTATTAATGGCGTAATCCCACGATTTAAACTTTGGGATTAAATCAAACGAATTAATATATGGGATAATCATTGACTAAGAAATCAGTCAAAAATCATCCCATAATAATCCATAGACAAATCCCATGGATCATGCCCTTAACTTTGGAAATAATAAGTGATTTGAATGCTCCTCAGATCCTATGAATAGTTGGTATTTTTGCTCATTCAAACACACCATCAGAAACTCTTCTTCCTTCTTCTAGAGAGCTTCAACACACTCTTAAGGTGTTGAAATTCAACAACATTCTTGTGAGTTCTTGAGAGATCTTGTAATTTTGCTTATAAAAAGTTAGGTTTTATCCTTGAATATTTTCACGGGCTAGTGAATAAGTCTTAAGGGTAGACGGTATCGCCCTCGACTCCTAGTCACCCAAGTGATCCTATCTCGTGCAAGTAGGGGCGGCAAAAATCTGACCGACCCGATAGTCCGAATTTTACTGACCCGGAAAAATCGGGTATTGGACATGGCGATTTGACCGAATATGAAAATTCAGTCATTCGATAATTGACCGAATAAAATACGGGTCGGGTTCGGGTTTAGCAAAACGGGTTCGAGTTGACCGAATTTTTGAAGAAAATCGAATTCGGTCAATCGGGTCCGGGTTGACCGAACCCGAAATTAGGCAAGAATCAGTGAATCACAAGATATATTACTAAAAAGAGTAAAAAGGTCCTTTATGAAATTCAGTCAATCGGACACATTCGGTTAACCGGATTCGGGTTCGGGTTTGACAAATGTGTCCGAATTAAAATTCGAACAGGTTAGGGTTTGAGGTATTTGACCGAATACCGAATTGACCAAACCCGATAAGACCTGGATCCGATTTTTTGCCACCCCTACGTGCAAGTGACCGTGTTTCCCCATATTTCCAACACTAGTTTATATTTATAATTGTTTCGCAAGCGTTGGCAAGATCAGTTTATTGAGAGAGCGTTTGGTAGGAACCCCGTAAAATTTTTCTTGGGGAAAATTTTTCATGGGAAGTTTTCCACGGGAAAGATTTCTCCGCGAAAAATTTCGCTTAGGAAAATGTAGGAAATAGTGGGTCCACCGTAAATTTTTCTTAAAGTAAACCTACATCTAAATATGGGGGAAATAAATCAACTCGGAAAAATTGACAATTTTCCCGAAACGTTTTACAAGCAAACGCACTCTTGAATTTCAATATATATTATATGCACCCGGAGCATGTGCTCCAGATATTTGTCCGTGAATAATCATAATAACTAGCGCTGTATATCCCGTGCGATGCGCGGAAATTTTTTTATAATTTATATGTAATTTATTTTTTAAACTAATTTTATAATAATTATCAATTCAAAGAATAATTATAAAATAATAAATAAAATTATACAATGATTATACTATCATTATTTTTATATTACTTTTGTACAAAATGACTTACTCGTAATTGAAAATAAAAGTGATTTTAGATTTGTCAAATTTAATGTAATTGTTTCTTGCTTATATGCCTAGTCTTTTTGTCTTCTAATTTAATTATGTGTTATAATTAATGCCTATGGTGCTGTGTGTTTGGCAAATAAAAATAAATTTGTCAAGAATGTTTAGAAATTGCAAGGGATATTTTCGTAGTAGTATTTGATTCCGATTATTGACATTGAATGTAAATTCTGGATTTATTGCATGGTTGAAAGAATTCGAAGCAACATGCATATGTACAATTTCAAATTTGCAAATATTCCAAAGTATTGCTTGGTAAGTTGTAAATCTTTCAAAGTATTTTCTCCCTTTTTATTATAGTGGTCATACTAAGAGAAATAATTACTGAAAATATGGTAAACAAATTAATAATTATCATTATTTTAAATCTCTTACCTACTTTTTTATGTAAAACTTTTTAATATAAAATTTAACCATTTTTTTATGTAAATTACCCACTTTTATGAATTTGCAAAGAAAGGGAAAATTATTTCAAAAAGTATCAAAATTAATAATACAAATGGGTTTTGTTTTTTGTTTTGATAACTTATTTTTTAATTATATAATTCAATTGTGTTTAATAATAACAATAACAATTAATAATGATGATAATAATAATAATAATGGTAGTAATGAGATTTTTTAACTTGCATGTTTTTTAATATGTCATAAATGGTGATGAGTCAATCTTATGTGTGTTGTAACTGCTGTAGTTGAATGTCCTTTGGCTATCCGAAAAGTTGCTGAATTAATTGACCTTATACTTAGGGTTTATATTTGTTTTTATTTTTTGAATGAAATTTTAATGTAGTTATTAGAGTGCCATGTGGCAGAAGCTTGTTTGAGTTGGTTTTGTTTTAATATATTAATAGATACTAGTCTTTAACTCGTGCGATGCACGAGATATTTAAATAGTTTAATAAACAAAATAAACATAAATATGTTAAAACCCTCAATTCAAATAAAAAAAAAGTCATTTTGAATTGTATGAGTCTAGGAAAGTGTCTTGTCCTGTCATTAAAACTATATTATATATATTCAGATGAAATTTGATGATGTGATTAAATTCTACAACTATATTATCACATATAAATTGTATAAAGTTATACTTTTATACATTATTTTTTATATTTCAAAAAACGCTTAAAATAAGTTTAATGGAAGGAGTTGATTCAATTAGTGTATCATTTGTGTTCATTGACACAACCTACGCATTCTAAATTTCTTATAATTAATAATTAATATTTACTATTAAAAAAATTGTGTCAAAAATTATAAGAAATACCAATTTGGTGAAGGACACGATATATAGATTTGGGTGGAGGTAGATTCCTAATTAGATTTGAGGGAGTTAGACTCCTAATCGGGTTAGAAAGTAGATTTCTAATTAGATAAGGTATACTCCTAATCTCATTAAGCTTTTTGTATATTATTTTTTTTAAATCAATTTTTTTAATTATTATTTCATGGGCGGGAATTGTTTACTGTAATTTTAAATCGATTTTTTTCTTTAATATATTACAATTATTATTCCATGGATGCACCTTTTTATGGGATTAATGGACTTACATTTCTAAGTGTGATTGTTGCCTTGTCATTAAAATCTTGTTGATGTTACATTACAATTACAGGACATTTAACACATACTATGAAGAGTGGCTATACCATAAAAAATATGAATAGATTGAGTTTGAAAATGATGAAGAAAATATCAACAATTATCACATACTCATTTACAAAGTATGATTTCGGATTTGGATTTCATATATCATATATAGTCATGAGACCTAATTTCATTCTAACACTTCACAATTGAAAAGAAACATATATGCTTTCAAATTTTTAAAGTGCCTTTTGGGTTATACATGTATACTTCTGGCTATGTGAACTGATCTCAATCACTTTCACTGGCAGTGGGTTGCTGGTGACCATTTTTTTCTTAGCCACTGTATGCGGTTTTTGGACATGCATCACCTTCTCGACCACCACTCGAGTCCCACCCACCTTCTAAGTTACATAAAAAAGGAGCAGTAAATAATCAGCGAAATCCAAATTCCAAAAATAAACCATAGTGATGATACATGAATTATTAGGTGCCCTGTGCAAATACAACTGACCAAATTCAGCCCTTACCAAAATTGCATCGCTTATATTAAAAAAAAGACAGGCTTGGGCAACAAAATTTAAACATATTACTTTTATATATTAATAGATTTTTCAAGCAATGAGGACTGATGGGCAACAGACACATGCTAAAGCCAAAAAGGGAGGGGTTCAATATCTTCACAAATATTTTTCACCATATAAATCCAATGTATCATGTAAAATTTTATGAAAAAAAATTGTAAAATACAAATACATGCTAAAATATATTGATGTGTATATATTGATAGTACTTTTCGAAAACTAACTTGTTCGTATTTGAAGGTTTGCTAAGAATTCAATGGTTGCTTCAAATGTTAGTAGTTGATAGATTGGAAGAGAATGAAAGATGTTTCGATGTTTATATATTAAGTCGGGAGGTAGAGTTCTAATTAGATTTGGGTGAGAGGTAGAGTCCTAATTAGATTTGAGTGGGAGTTAGAGTCCTAATTGGGTTGGGAAGTAGATTTCTAATTAGATAAATTAGACTCTTAATCCGATTAGACTTCTTGTTTATTATTTTTTTAAAATCGAGTTTTTTTATTATTTCATGGGCGGGAATTTTTTATTGTATTTTTAAATCGATTTTTTTCTTTAATCTGATTGGCCGATAACCCCTACAATCACTCTGGGTTGAGTATTTCAAATTTCGAATATATTACTTTTATATTATTATAGATAAGAGTGTATATGAATAAACAACAAGTGAACAATAGTAATATTTGGAGCACATAATCCGACGGTACATAAATTGCAGATTTGGTTAATCGGTTTTCGAATTGAATTTCCGACTTGTGGGCTCCATTTTCGTTCAAGTAAGTAATGACACCCTACGGTTACCTTCTTCAACGGCACATTTACGCCAACTACCAGCTTCCACCCCTAAATTCACCAACCCCTAACTCACTACTCACTATTATTCCGTTATTCTTTCGACACTTTCAATCTGCGTTTTTCAGCGACAATGGCAATGCACAGGCTAGCGGTGATCATCACGAATCCTTCAAACGAGGACGAGTTTCTAGTAGTCCAGCAAACTCGGCCTCCCAAATTCGGTATCGAAGAGTATGATTCTTACATTGATTCCGATCTATGGGACCTCCCCTTCGTTCAACTGAATTCAATGCAAGACGGAACTGAAATTCAAGTAGAAGGAGCCGAATTGTGTGCGGATAAGCTTGATTTGAGGAAATTTGACCTCGGTTCGGCTCTAAATCAGGTTAAATTCTTGTGTCGACGTTTTATTTGGTTGAATTCTTGCAGTTTACGGAGCACAGTAATGGCTTCAACTACTTGTTTTAGGTATCCGAGCTAGTAGGGATTGAAGGATTGGTGGAAAGGCGTTGGAGATTCTTTAAGTATGCTGAAGAAGCTGACTTTGGACCAGCAAATCCAATTCATACAGTGTTCGTCACCGCACAACTTGAATTTGGCGGTGGAAGTAACAAAGGTTCGTCTTAGTTGCTATTTTATTATTGGATGTTCTTTAGAGGGGTGAGGTAATATGGGAGATTGTGGTCTAGTAAAATGGGAGATTTTGGCTAGCAATCATTTATGTGTAAATTTGTAGTGATCATCCTGAATGTCAAAACGATCAAATATTGCAATACAGGTGATCAAATACTTGCAATAATTTTATTTCAAGAAAAGCAACATAATGTGCATTTTACTGTCCTTTTGTTTTACAAAGGGGTTTTTGAAATTGTCTTTTTCTACGGATTTACCAGAATCTGTCTCTCCATGAACTTTCGCTCATGGGGTAAGGCTACCTACATTTGGATCCTCCAGACCGCGCTCAAACGTGTTTCCCTTGGAAGATTGTTATTGTTATTGTTATTGTTATTGTTATTGTTATTGTTGTTGTTGTTGTTGTTGTTGTTACAACATAATGTGCATTGGCGATTGATGACACTGTAAAATGTAGGGGAGGTAAGCACTTGTATTTGCACTAATCACCCCATGCCAATAAGCCTTTTTTGAGCAATAAGCTATTCAATAAGCAATTTACCAAACATTGTCTAAGTCTTTGTTCTTGTTTTGAATGAGCGTCTAGGTGGAATGATGTTATTATGTTACTCAAATCTTTTTTGTTGTTCGTATAATTCGACTATTGTAGCCTCCCCATAAAAATATGTTGAAACTTCAAACTATGCTGAATCATATGCAGTGGCATGCCGGTGGATGCGGAGGTCCGAGTGTCTCGAATACCTTGTTGAGGTGAAGCAAGATAGTAATCGTATTGGGCCTTTGGTGGCGACTAGCGTTCTACATGATGTTGGACCCTCTATGAAGTGGAGGGTTCCTCTAGACTTGCCTTACCAGGTTTTAAAAATTTTCGGTTTAATCATTACCAAGTCATTAATCCCTCGATGCACCCTTGTATCTTTTTAGTCTCTTCGGAATGGCATGTGTTTGATGTTGTATGGTAGGTGACTGTAGGTCTTGTCATGAGTTGAACTAAAGGATATGTTGAAGATGCTGATCGACTATTGTCTCATGTAATTATTACACTTCTTTTTTGGTTTGTCACTCTATGACTAGCATGGTACTCTGCCCTACTCAGTTTGGGTGAAGGGTACCTCACTATGTCTACAGGCTGCATTCAACTTATTATGCGTGGTTATTCTCAAATCAAATGAAAAAGGGTCAAGTATCCAAGCCAGTTTTTTGATAAGTCAAGTATCCGCTCCAGTTTTGGAGTATTGAATATCCCACGTGGGTGCTTGAGATGATACAAAAGTCTTGACTTACATGATTGGCCCAGTCTATTGCTATTCAAGTTTTTATCTCACTAATACCTTGTCTTACCTTTCACTTACCATTGCTTAATATCATGTCTCATTTTTAGGAATATCCTCCTGGGGTTGTGCTGATACCCATGAGCAGTAGAACTTCAAGGCCTTTCCGTACTACCAACATGATTGTTGTTGCTCCAAAAATTGTATCTTCAAGTCAAAGTGATAAAGGTGTTGTGGTTCATGGTGATGCATTAATAGTGGATCCAGGATGTCGTTCACGTTTCCAGCAGGAGGTAGTGCTCGTAACTCTTTAGCTTGAAGGTAGATTAACTCTGGTAGTAAATTCACTAAATTCAACACAAATGTTTGAATCATGGTATGTTTATGATGCATATTGAGTATATGTTTGCATGAGTGCATGACTTATAGACCTTTGAGGCTTAATAGTGCATGCAGAAAATGACCATCCTTCCCTGAGTGCTAAGATCGATGGAGCTAACACAGCTTACGAAAAGTGTACAATTTATGCTTGTTGGGGCTAAGAGTTTGTAAATCGTCCTTCCGAGATTGGTTAGATCAGAGGAGTTGATGTGACTTGCACAAAGTTAAAAAAAAACAATCTTGATCGACACAAGTTAGAATGAAGGGTTTCAATTTTGTGAGATTGTAAAGGTTTTTCAGCTGTGAAAAATTTTCTAAGCGAAGTCGATGTTGGAAAACTTTAGTGACTAGAAATCGATTTTGGTTGATCTCCAAAATAGAAGAATTAATCGAATCAAAAAATCAATCATGGAAATGTAACCGAGTACCATAATCAATCATCAAGTTTAACTAATGATTCTGGATTTGACTAGTTAGCATTGATAATTATTTAACTGAACTGTTTAAGCAAACTTTTGGTTATCTAATCTGCCCACTCCCTCCAAAAAATCATAACGGTTTCTTCAATACTAATTTACTTGTAAATTATTCGGACTTGTTATCAAATGATAGTTTAGGTCCAAGTAATTCATGCTTGCAAAAACACTAGCCTTTTTTTTTTATTTTCAAAATCAAAGTTCTACTTTTATTATGCCCCCTTCGAATTGGAAATTAATGATTTTAGTGTTCAGAGTTTTAGCATTGAGTAACCTATAAAATTGAATTTTGAAATTCACAAGTTTGCTGAATTGTAAGAGATCCACCTTTGAATTTGGAATTTCGATTTTTATGAAACACAAAAGCCTAGTGCCAAAATTTCCAAGACTTGAAAATTTGAAATTCCAACTTGTGATTTTTGTTTTTCAAACTTCAAATTCGGAAATTTGAATTTAAATAGATGAATATTTGAGTTTAAGTATGGCGCAAAAATTAAATTTAGAAATTTGTACTGGATATGGTTCACTAAACCATCCTTGCTTCGTGCAACTTAGCCGCAATGGGTTTCCCTAAGCCTTATGGTGGTTATTAGCTTGTCTAACCTGTGCGTTGTTGTTATTGTTATTATATTTATTATTATTATTGTTATTAATACTTCTATTGTTATTATTATTATTATTGATAAGTAATCAAAAGATATTATTGCAAAGACACCAAGGGGGTGTCACCCATTTACAAAAGAGGCAAATACAAAAACACTCTAGCCCTCAAGCTAGGTACGAAGCGACATGGAGACCAAAGATGGCAATGGCCCCCCTAACCTTTTAGCTTTACTTATAAAATTGATAAAAATCATATCATCATGGTTATTATTCTAGCTTTTTGTTGCTTTGACTCCCATTAATTACTTCAATTATGGTTAAATTTAAATTAAAGTTTATATCTTTAGCTAACTTTATTATGCTATATTCAATTTTTTTCTCAGACATATTAGATAAGTTAATTGTCATATTCTTATTCTTTAGAATTTTCAGTGGAGTTGATAGATTGACTAACTACTAAATGTAAACATAATTAAAGCGTACTGATGATGCTATATAAGGTATACCATAGATGCTAAAAAATTGAGTGTTTTGAAATATTGAACGTTTATTTTTGGATGCCAAATCAAAGTAGTGTTCTTTTTAAACAAAAGTATATCAAATGTTTAATATATGATATACTGATCTCGAAAGATAAAAAGAGAACCATTGAATGAAAATAGTGTCTGATGGACTATATATTATTAATATTGACTAATAATCATAGCTTTTTGCCCCCTTAATAGTATGGTCTGGCTTCGTCCCTCCCTCCGGCTCTCAGCCATAATATATTATTATTATTATTATTATTATTATCATTATCTAGAAGGCAACTTTTATTTATTTATTTATTTTTTTTGTGGGGGGGGGGGGGGGGGAGGGGGTTGAATGCCAAATAGACTTTGTAGGGAAGCCCACTCTTGTCTTTCCAGCAATAGGAGTATTGCAAAACCCGTAATAGTGAAAGATACTTTAGAGTTATATAACCAAATCCCATTATTGGCCGCCCCTCGGAGGGGAAGCTCCTCTCTGCGCTAATAAGGCCAATTAACTACAAATGTTATCCTCTTCAATCAATTAGGGAACTCACAAAAGTTAAATACCAATGGTTGTAGTTTCCATTTTTGATGCAATTTAGTTAACCGTTGCCCTTGCCCTTGCCCTGGCCCTGGTCATCATGTAAAGAAGTGGAAATTGTTCTTTAAGGAGGATTGCCACACCAAACATGATGTCGAAAGAGGACCCTTGAACCACTATTTACCTCAGAATGCGCCAGGAATTTGAATAATTCAGTACTCATGGAGATGGACTTCTAACGACCCACTCTATGAGTTATTGCAATACTCTTGTTGGGGACAACATTGGAGTGGACTTCCCTGCAAATTTATTTGGCATTCAAAGGCTCTACCTAAAGCTTCCTTCTTTGCTTGGGCAACCACAAAGGGGAGATACCAACGAAGGACATGCTTAAAAACATACATGTTAGTGGTCCTAGTAGATGTTCTATGTGTTACAAGGAGGAAGAGTCTGTTGGTCATTTACTAGTCCAATGTTAGTGGGCCCCTTTGCTTTGGAACCTTGCTTTTTCATTGATGGGGTTTCTTTGGTTTAAGCTAGTTGGGTGAAGGATATGTTGGTGACTTGGAAGAGAAGGATGAAGAAAGGATGGTTTTAAGCTGTGTGGAATTTAGTTCCTTTAGCCATTTGGTGGGCCATATAGAGGAAATAAATCAACAGATTTTCCTAGAAAAATCTTTGTCAAGTAATGATTTCATGCTCTATTTTTTGTGGATGTAATAGTTGGACTGTGGTAATTAAGGATGACAAAAAATTGTGTTTTTTGGATTTTTTAGATAATATTATTGTTGAGAGCTTGAGTGTTTTTGTAGTTGATTCTTTTGTAAATGGGTGACACCCACTTGGTGCCTTTGGAATATATCTTTTGATTACTCATAAAAAATAATAAGTAAAAATGATCTTCTCTAAACGATCACTTGGTAGGAGTAGTTAGAAGAGACATAAAATAAATTGATTAGTTATTGCTACATGACAAATGATCATCCTCTTCCCTACATCCATTTTTTCCCGTTTATGTCGAGTGACAAACTTTTGTTCAATTTCAAGAAGTTCACGCTATTATGCAATACTGCAATTTATGTTTTCAGTTTGCTATTAAAGTTGGTAAATTAATTAGTTGGATTCTAGTGTTGTAACTATTAACTATTAAGTGGCTTGAAGTTGACTTATTCTACAAGTGTCAAAAACAAGTAGAAAGTTGCAAGTGTCGACAACAATATACTAAGTGATGTGATGATCTTTTCTTGTTTTTGCAGCTTACTAATGTTATTGAATCTTTACCAAGAAAGTTACTTGTGCTTGTTACACATCACCATCATGATCATGTTGATGGTAAGGGCCTTCATTTCCCAAATCAATATTATAAGCATCTATTTATGTAATGTAAAACCATGTTGAAGATTTTTTTCACGCTGCCTTACATATCTTTGTGCTTGAGTTACAAAGACGGTTTTTATTTGCTAGTCCAAACATCACATGCAACATTATGCGGGGATTTTTGTGTTGAGTTCAGTCAGAACTTAACCTTAGTTTTGTTTTTCTGCACTATCTTGAGTTCTTCACTATCTAGATTGATGTATTCTAAAGACTTCTTTGCTAGTGCTCTAATTATAATTACATATTTTCCGTGTACTACGATTTCTTTGGTAACGGGACAAATTAATTGTTCATTTTACCTCTAGGTCCCCCATTTCCGCTGAAGGATATTTCAGTAAATACATGTATGTCTTTGTTTCCAAAGTCTGGCATGTGTTGGGCCTCACAAGTTCCCGAGTAGTTGATTAAATGGCTGGAGTTACATATGAGTTAGACATCAATTTGACCCTTAAGCCTAAACCAATGGATCATGGATCCAACTTGTAGATAAACTCTTCACTTCACCATTTGTCAATCAATGCGGGAGACTAACTCACGTGGAATTCCCAACAATCTCCCCTCACATGTGAGTTCATCGACTCCCCCTTGTGCGCATTTGATGGCAATCTAGCTTTGGATTTAATTAGTGGGGGTGCACCTCTAAAAAGTGGTGCAATCCATTAGGGGTCAGCCACCCCAAAATGGTAATCCAATTTTAAGGATCACTTGGCAATATTTTATACAAAAAATATATTTTGGGACTCAATTTTCCCCTTCACCCTACTTTCTCAAGGCAAATTAAAAGGGAAAAATATATGGCAATCCATGTAAGGATCAATCTATGATCTAATCCACAATCTCCCCTCCGATCATGCTCTTTTTTGACTCATATCCAATCCTAACTTGCATCACCTTTAAAGTTTTAGGATCACTTAAGGATCACTCCCCATGTCATTAAGGGCCACCTTTAAAGTTGATCTAAGCGGACCATGGATACAACTCATTTTTTTTCACCATTTGTCTACCAATTTTGGAGACTAACTCATATGTAAAATCCCAACCATATGTCAGATACAACCATAATGGTGACTCCATATATGATCTTTATGTTGTTTAGGCTACCTTCATAAATGTACTTTTTTCTATGTCTTAAAGATGACTAAGGCCTAATTCGAGCTTTTTAACTTCTCAGTACCCTATAGTAGATAGTAATAATATATACAAACACCCATTTTTTGAAATAATTTTAAGGTGCCTTGACTTGGGTTTTTAAAAATAAAAATAGACCTTACCGATTAACTTCCATTAACGGTGCTTATGTATTCATATTTTTGAATAGGTTGTAATGATTAATTGCCATGTATTTCCAGTAGTGCCTTTGCGTAATGATTAATTACGTTATTAGAAAGAAATCGTTTGGCATTTCTTTTTTAATTCAAATGCATGTAAAAGTAGTATCTGTTATCCCTGTCTTTCCCCTCCACTAGCAACCATGTCTGTGTTTTCTTCTCCAATGTTGAAACTTTGCCGTGAAAGAGCTAGCAAGCCTAAATGAGAAAAATGTATTTTTCCTATGTATTGTATCTATTAGGAATTACTGTTATATTTGATAGGGAAACTTATTAAGGATGCGGTAATTATACTAAAAGATAGACCAATAAAATTTTGCACTTCTTAGCTGTAAACCCTGAGAGAGGTTGTTTTATATGAATATATATAATATAGTCCAAAATGTATAAGGACCCAAATATATTCTAGCCGACTTTGAACCAAAGTGCATCCCAAAAATAATGTACATTGAGAGTGGATTAGACTCTAAAATCTCCATGGCATCAACTTCACAATTAACCTAACAAAGCTAAAGTCATGTATGAAGTACAAATCTTTTTCCTTCAATGCCAAATACTAATATCAATCTAGAAGAGATAGCTTTGCATTCATGTAATGCCATGTGCAAGGGGAAGGAGTGGTTCTTTCCATCCAAGGCAATGGCAGTGAGTAGAACTTCCTGAAAAGGACCCTTAGGTGACAACCATCAAAACCTTCTACAATCCTTTTTGAACCCGTTTGTGCACCCGTTCAAATCAACAAACTGTCGATTAGATTGAGGCTTTATTGGTTCATTTAGAAATGAAACATCAGTACTTTTCGTTGGAGAGTTGATATGTATCCTTAGAGATGTACACATGGCTGTGTGGGTTTGTCGTTCTAAGATAGAGGGAGGTCTTGTCATAGGCCACACCCCTGTGATGAATGAAGCATTAAAATTCAAGTGGATGTGGAGGTTTGGTAAGGGTGATGATGCCTTGTGGAATAAAGTGGCCAAGGCTATATGGAGTTGAGGATTTGAGGTGGTGGAGTAAGAAGTGTTCCTGTTCTCATGGAAGTCCATTTCTACGAGCATAGAGCATTTCAAATTTGTAGTGCATTTTGAGGTCAAAAAGTGGCTCTAGGGTCTTCTTTCGGCATGATGCTTGGTGTGGCGATAGTCTGCTTAAAGAAAAATTCCTGATACTTTACAGGGTGTCCAAGGCCAAGGAGGTTGCGATTCACCAACTTGTAATTGCGGAATGGTGGCTTTGTTCATTGGGATTTGGCTTTTGTTGAGATCTCTTAGTGATTGGTGGAAGAGGAAAACTTATGTAGTTTGCTGGTTGTATTGGCTAGGATGGTGGTCCTATAGGAGGGTAGTGATGGCATTCTGTGGCCACATGATACTAAAAAGTCTCACTGTTGGAAGCTTTTGCAATATTCTTGTTGGCCACCACAATGGAGCAGAGTTTCCTGCTAATTCTATCTTAAATCCTGAGGATCGCCTTAAAGGTTGTGTCTTTGCTTTGGCAACCATCAAAGGGAAGGTACCAACTGAGGACATGCTCCAACATAGAAGTTTTTAGTGTCCAGTAGGTGTTCTATGTGTTGTAATGAGGGAGAGCCTATGGATCATTTATTGATCCATTGTTCATGGGCTTCATCTCTTTGGAACTTAGCTTATTCTCATTGATTGTGATTTATTGGGTTCAGGCGAAGACTTTAAAGGAGTGTCGGTGGCTTGGAAAAGAAGAATGAAGAAAGGTTGGGTTTGTGGTGTGTGGAATTTGATTCCTCTAACCATTTGGTGGGTCACATGGTAGGAAAGAGTTGACGGATTCTTCAGGATTTATTTATGTCTCTTAATGATTTTAAGTTTTATTTCTAAGAATTTCGTATAGTTGGATTGTGGTTATTAGGGGTAATAGAAATGTGAAATTTTTAGATTTTGTTGATAAGATTATTAATGAGAGTGTGAGGGCTTCAATGATATTTTTATTCTCATATTATGGTAGTGTATTGTGTAGAGGGTTTTTGGCTCAAAATAATCTGAAGTCGGAGGTCATTGGATGAAAATAATCCAAACTCATTTTTTGGCTGAAAATAATCCCAACTTTTAACTTATTTACTTGGACTAAACCGAAATCGATTTCTGGCGTCGGAATGGTGATTGGGCAGCTTGAGCACATGTTTCTTTAATTGATTTTGGTTTTGAATTTTTTTTTTAAGCTTATGTAGACCCCAACTCACTTAAACGTATAATGACATGGCAATGGATTAAAAATAAAACACTTTAACATAATAAATTGGGAAATTGGATTCTAATAATCCCTACTTTTGCAAATTGGATGGCAATAATCCCTATTGTCAATTTGTATTCTGGTGGTCCAAAAAAAAAAAAATTGTATTGTAGTGGGACATAATCGAGAGTATACCCTAAATATCATAGATTTTGTGTTGCATTTGATTCAAAACTTTGTATAACACTTTACCAAGATTTTTAATGAATTTACAGCATTTCTCCCAATTTTTTTTCTATTTTTTATGATTTTTTCAATTTTATTCCTTTTAAAAAATCATAATAATTACTCGAAATCTCAAAAAAATAATTTAAAAAATGTTTTAGCAACTACTTCATTACCTATCTGGGGGCAGGAATGAAAATAACAAAAACAATATGGGGTAGGCATGAAAAAATAAAAGGAATGTGGTGATGGATTTGGTACCACTACAATACAATTTTTTTTTTTTTTTTGGACCACCAGAATACAAATTGAAAGTATGGATTATTGCCATCCAATTTGCAAAAGTAGGGATTATTAGAATCCAATTTCCCTAATAAATTAAGTCTTCCAACCACAAAAATTTAAAATTTGACCCAACCCTAACTGTTTGCCTTTTTTCTAATTCCTGTCATTCTTCTCTCTCCTTCTTCGTTATCTTCTTCTGCTCTTCTTTCATGTCCAGGGCTTTTCAATTAAAGAAACATGTGCTCACTCCTCAGGGTGCCTAGTCAGCATTCCAACGCCGGAAATCGATTTCGGTTTAGTCCGAGTAAATAAGTTAAAAGTTTGGATTATTTTCAGCCAAAAAGTGAGTTTGGATTATTTTCAGCCAATGATCTCAGACTTCGGATTATTTTGAGCCAAAAACCCTTGTGTAAATGGGTGAGTGTGACACCCCCTGGGTGTCTTTAATACCTCTTGATTACTGATTAAAAAAAATTATAAGAGACCATGTCTCCCTTGAAGAACCTCCCACATCAGCTCCAATGCTCTACTAAGGAATTAGGTTTCAACTCTTAGCCATTACCTCTTAATTAATATCTTCTTCATATCAGCAAATCCAAATTTTCACCAATCTTTGAATTTGGCATCAACTTTTGCGAAGTCCATTCCTGATTGCTTAGTAAATTTGGGCATTTTGTATCATGGTTCCCTTTTATTGTTTTAATTTGAAATGTCCTGCCGTCTTGTAATGTTCAAGCATGAATCCACCCTGCACATGCTTTTTGAACCTGCAAGATGCTATATATCTTAACTTCGATACCCCGCATTCTTGTGCTGAGTGAAGCAAAATCCTTCTTCTACTCTTAAGTCCCTAACATCTCCCATAAACCTTACCTTGTTTGCAAACATGTTGCATTGCAGCAGCTGTATGCTTCCAGCTGCTTCAGAAGCCCAGGACCTCCCTGTACTATACATTTTGTCATTTGAGTCATCTCCTTCAACATCAGATTTAGAACTGACATAAAGGTGATGGATTAGGCCTGTTAAGTCCTCGCATACTAAAGCAACATCTGAATCAGTTTCTTTCTCTTCTTCCCTAGCTGCAGAATCCTATCCCTCACTGCCTAATTCTTCACACCAATGACTCTATCCTTCCCCACCTTCAACATCTTCACTACATGTTTAAGTTTAATTTCCATGGGAGGAAGGTCCACAACAACTACTTGAATCTATAGACAAGTGCTTTTGGCTTAAGTCAAAGTTGTTTGGGATTTGGCCAATTATCCGAAAGATTGGGTCAAGTATGTTTGAGACGGGGAGTGTAGAGGGTAATGGTTAGTGGCTTTTTTTGGAGAAGAGTCAAACATGTTTGAATGATCTAGGTTTTAGAGCAATTCTGTGCTTAACAGATGTGTGTGGGGTTGGCTTATTAACATGTAATATATGTATACCTCGCCTGACTATTATTGTCACTTATTTCCTCTGCTCCACTTACCTCTCTTGTGAACAGTTGGACTTCATAAGAATGTTCTCATCTATAGATTCTATTATAAAATCCTGCAATTCTTCAGTTTCCACACCACTTCTATTCATCAATTAAGAGCTGGTTGCCTGCTACCTCTATCCATCATCAATAAGAATTCTTTGTGCTTTAATTTGATTCTCTAAACTGTTAGCTGCATGGCAAGGAGAATGGGGCTCATTTCCTGCTGTCACGTGCACATGAAAATCAGGTTCCTTTCTCTATTCTTGAAGAGCCTTTAGCAAATCTTCATTAGATGCTACAGGCACTTTTCATGTTGACCTATTTGGGAGAGTAGTAAAACACATGATATTTTGGAGGTTCTTCTTGTCTCTTAACTAGCATATGATGTTCTGTCATCATTATATCCATGGGACTAAGTTCATCGATATCAACCCGCTTAATCTTCATCTGTGTGTCACTGTGGATGGACAATTATATTATTATCCTGTACATTTTCATAATGGTATCAATAACAGTAACAATAACAATAACAATAATAATTGAAACACACTTCAATTATTTTTTGATATGTATTGTGTTGTATATTTTGCAACATAATTACTTGTTTAACTTCTCTCACATTTCCAATACTATAACAAATAACCATAACAATAACAATAATAATTCAAACACACTTCGATTATTTGTTATGTGTGTTGTGTTGTATATTTTGCAATATAATTACTTATTTAACTTCTCTCACATTTCCAATTTCAACCTTGTGGTTTGCATCCCATTTCAATACCAAAGCTTCGACTAAACACAAACCCATAACTTTCCAAAATAGTGTGTCATGATCTCAAAACCCAATTGTTAAAATTCATATAATTTACAGACCTGATTTCTTATACAAACATTATTCAACCAAATTTATGTTTCAAAATGTATACCTCCAACCCAAGTGCATGAAGCAATAACTTCTCTCTCCACAACAATATTGGTGACGAAAACCAAGGCCATACCCCAAATCTTTAATTGATGAAGGAGAACTCTGTTCTTGAGTAATGGAAAATGAAGTTTGAGAAGATAACAATGGCCACGGAGGGCTCTTCTTTGAGGTTCCAGCGAATCATGGAATGTCTTTTTCTTCTTGCTTCCCCTCTATTTTACCCCTTTATTTTTATAAATCTTCCTCTGATTTAATGGGCTATTAGTCTGTTAGGTTTACAATTTGTTGCTGTTTATTAGTTTATTACTTGCATTAACTTTCTCTCTCAGTAACTCAATTTTACTTCAAATTACAATGGTCCTACCCAACAGTTTTTTGTCTTTTGGTATTTTTGGTATGCTCTTTCACCAGAGTTGGTAGGTTTTTTAGACATTTAACTTGTGTCAGAGCATCTTAAAATTAGTTCGTTAACAGGGGGTTATAAATATTATTTCACTCTGTGACTATGTCCCATCCCAGGTAACCAAAAAGTAAAAAAATCTGTCCCCATCCAGAGAGAAACCTTATACCTGCTGTGTATGTGTGATTTCTCATCTTATTTTTGTGCGGCCTTTAATATTTGATTTTCTAGATGTTTTTAACTACCCTGGAAGCTTTTCTCAGAAAGTTCTGTGGCTTGAATAGAAAGTGTTGCAACTGATTAAAGATAAGGCTGCTCACATTTAGACGTCATCATACCTGCCTTAATGTACTCATTAGTGGATTAGTTGTTACATGTCCTGGATTCATTGTCATATTAGCATTTTCGTTGTTTATAATGAGTACACAACAATCATATAAGACATTGGTCTAGAAAACCTTGCCCAAAGGACTTTGAGATTGCACTGTACTGTTAATACATTAAAATAGTCTCCAACCCGAATGAGACAGCAATATATTTGATGACATGAATAGATTCATTATCAAACATTCGTTACGGGTATGCCATTCAAAGTTTTTTCTTGGTCATAAATAATGGGGTAAGATTGTGATAGTTTTAGATTCCTCCATTTGTCCTCAAAGAAAGAAACATCTATCAGGTTTTTAATCTTGTTACCACTTGTATTAAATTAAGCAAGGTATCTTTGCTAGTGTTCCAATGTTGAGTTTGCAACTAAAAACAAATGCAGAGGGAGTATTTTGTTTATTTATTTATGTTACTTGTATTTTTTTTAAACATCTGTGTGGGACTAGCCAATATTGGATGGTAATAGACAAATGGCACATTAGTCCATCAACTTCTGGAGTTTCAATTTCACTCTCAAATTCCTTGATATTTGGTGCTAGGCTTGCATGCACTATGCGTGCTTACACATGATTATGTGTTTGTGCTTGATCTCTGGGTGTGCATCTGCATCAATAAACTTCTATTTGAATATGATCTCTTTTGATGGATTTGCTCAGGTTTATCTGTGATCCAGAAATGCAACCCTGATGCGACTCTTTTGGCTCATGAAAACACAATGCGCAGAATCGGAAAAGGTAGTTTCCCATATTCAAGTTGATGTTATGAGTAGCTAAAGTGCTGAATCTCAAATATTTCTGGTGTTTTGGGTTATGTCCTGAATGATCCAAAATTCTTGTTAAGCTTCCACTATTTGAGGGATTATGGAAGTTACCCATATTTTGTCTTTTCATAACCATAACATTCATAAGGATGGTGCACTAAGTTTTATGTGCTTTGACATATGACTCATAAACCTAGTGATGAAAAGCTTTAGCATTCTTCTAATTCATAGTACATTTATTAACTCAGTCTGCTGACTAGGAGTGCATCAGAAGACTACCAAGTATGATCTAATGGCTGATACGTTTTGTTTCCCAATGAAATTTAGCTTTGCATGTAGAGGATCATTCCGTTTTCCTAGCAATGGTAGCTAGTTTTCTTGGTATATCGTCTGATGTAGAAACATTTTATTGTTATGAGACTGTGAATGAGATACATGATGTCAAATGTAGAAATGTGGTCACAACTACGCTCGTGAAGTCTAAAGCATGCTATGAATCCATGTGATGCAGGTGACTGGTCTCTTGGATACACTTCAATAACAGGCAGTGAAGAAATCTGTGTTGGGGGACAACAATTTCGAGTGGTTTTTGCTCCGGTATATGTCTGCTGGCAAATGATTTAACTCTTGGCTTTCCTTTATTTGTATTTGCTTTTAACTAAAGTTGACCGCAGGGCTGGTCTAGGATGAGCTAGGCACTTCTAAGCAATGCCTTCATCATAAACCTTATACCAACCGAGTTGGCATGGCTTTATTTTGGCTTGTACATATCAACCAAAGTGGCAACAACGCTAAAAACTTGATACGCCGCAAGTGCATCGGCGTATATGTAGCGTGTATCAAGGTCATTCCATGTATCAAGGTCATTCCCACAAGGACTTCGCTTAACTATGCACAGAACTAGCCTCCTACCTAATCGCTAAATCGATCGGGTTTGATTTGATTCTTTATCTAACCTTATTTCTAATTATCAACAATCAAAATTCTAAGGAATAAATAGAGGAATAAAAGGCGTCCAGGGGATTAAACCTAAGTCGAATAATGAATCAACTAAGTGGATCTTGCCGGTCATGAAAATGACGGAGTGCCTAGGTCAAAGAGGTTAGATGCGAGAACCATCGAGGCTATGAGAGTGTGCAAAAGGCGGCGGGATGAGATTTATTGCGCGTATCTGAACCATGTTGAGGTGAGACTACCTCATGACTTTTTGTCAATCAATTATGCACCCAACATCCTTTTCCTTCTTGGAAATGAGGGGGTGCCTTTCCAGCTGCTCCACCAACCCCTGCGGGTGGCGATGGTGCTGATGATGATGATGATGGTGTAAATGAGTTTAGCTTCATTGCACCACTTAGTTGATTCGTTATTCTAAGGAATAAACATATTGATTTAGCTAAGCTATTCACTTTATTGTCAAAAGCTTGTTGCGAAAGATTCTATGCAATTATCGAACATAGAATGTATAAACTAATGAAATGCATGTTCAATCCACTTAGTTGATTCGTTATTCAACTTAGGTTTAATCCCATGAACGCCTTTTATTCATCTGTTAATTCATTAGAATTTTGATTGTTTGATACTTAGAAATAGCTTAGATAAAGAATCACATCAAGTTCGATCAATTTAGCGATTAGGTAGGAGGCTGGCTCGGTCAAGGTTGTTAAAATCAGGATCCTAACTCGAAACTATGGGGAAGTTAGGATTGGAAATTAGCCCATGTAGGATCATGGATCGTGTGTAAATAGTAGAATCTTATCAAGGATTTTGGACCATAAAATCGTAGGATCGTAAATCAGGATCGGGATTTTAATAACTATGAGCTTGGTGCGTAGTTAAGCGAAGTCCCTGTGTGATGACCTTGATACATGCTACATCTAAACCCATGCGCTTTTGTCAGTAGGCTTATTCACAATGTTGTTATAAGCAAACCCAATAATAGGTAGCACCAAAACCCAAGTACTAGATTGGGGTTGACAACATTTGTATGGCCATAAATTTTGAGAATGAATTGCAACGAAAATTTTAAGTGCTAAACAATTTTTGCACGTGCTAGTTTAGTAGAAGGGATAAAATGTGGCTTCTTAGAACACCGATCCACAACAACAAGAATGTGATCATGACCTCTAGCAATGCGGGGAATACTAAAGACAAAGTCCATGTTAAGGTCGTCAGGTAAAGGAGTATAGCTATTGTTTTGCTTCCAAGCTTTTGCAAGTTGGCAAGTGCAACATTGAGACACAACACGACTATATCCTTATGTAAAGAAGGCAAAAGAAACGGTCAACAATAAGAATAGTGGTCTTGTCCAACCCTAGATGACCAACAAGGCCTTCATCACGCAGTTCCCATGTTAGGAATTTGTGTACATAGTTATTAGGGACACACAACTTCGATCCCTGAAACAAGTAACCATCCACAATCATATATTATCAACCAAATTATTGTTTGTAGTTTGCCATTCTTACCTTGGGTTTATATATATTTGGGACATTCGATGCAAAGTACCTCTTCTTTAAGTCTTGATCCATAACACTTGCAATGTCTGAATGGGTGAAGGATGCGTTGGTGACTTGGAAGAGAAGGATGAAGAAACGATGGTTTCTCGAGGTGTATGGACTTTACTTCCCTTGGCCATTTGTCTCTCTTTTTAGAATTCTAAGGATGGACAATAACATTTTTGGTTCACTCTTGTTCGCAACTGAGTTAGGTGCAAGGCATAAGAGTTCATGGGTTCTTACATAATCCTTGAAGCTTGAGGACAAACTTTTAATGGGAAGGCATTTGATATGTGAAAAACAGTTTCACATGAGCGACCGAAAAGTTATTAAGGGAGTTGGTTGTAGTTGTGGAGTTGGTGACTTGGAAGAGAAGGATGCGGTTTCGACGTGCATGGAATTTACTTCCCTTAGCCATTTGTCTCTCTTTCTAGAATTCTACGGATGGACAATAATATCTTTGGTTCAGTCTTGTTCGCAACTGAGTTAGGTGCTAGGCATAAGAGTTCATGGGTTCTTACATAATCCTTGAAGCTTGTGGACAAACTTCTAATGGGAAGGCATTTGATATGTGAAAAAACAGTTTCACATGAGCGACTGAAAAATTGTTAAGGGAGTTGGTTGGAGTTAGTTGAGGAGTTAAAGTTGTTAGCTAGCTCAAACAAATAGAGGTCATCACATTGATGATCCTGAGGGAACAATAGTTACTAGTTAGACGTTTCTGTATATATATATATGTGAGCATCTGCAGGTTGTTAAACTCACTGATGAATATCAATACAATGTCTGCCTCTCTCTCTCTCTCTCTCTCTCTCTCTCTCTCAGCAATTATACGGAAGGACCGAGTGTATATAGCACGGTACACTCAGTAAAAATATGCATTCAAGGTGGGAAAATATGCATCCAAGGTGGGAAAATATGCATCCAAGGTGGGAAAAACTTCATTGCGTAAGGGAAAATATACATCCAAGTTGGGAAAATATTCAAGTTGTGAAATTATCATGATACATTCATATCATGATAATTCTACATCCAAGGTAGGAAAAATTGCATTGAGTAAGAGAAAATATGCATCCAAGTTGGGAAAATATCCAAGTTGGGAAATTATCATGACACACTCATATCATGATACTTTTGCATCCAACTGTGCATTGTGTAAGAGAAAATATATGATGTCACAATAAATATACATTGCAGTGGTTGAATACTGAACCTAAGTCAGGAAAACATGCATTACATGATAGAAAATTTATCACCTACTGTGCATTGTGTAAGGGAAAATATGCATCCAAGGTGGGAAATAATGCATTGCGTAAGGAAAAATATGTATCCAAGTTGCAAAAATATCCAAGTTGGGAAATTATCATGATACACTCATATCATAATAATTCTGCATCCAAGGTGGGAAAAATTGCATCGCGTAAAGAAAAATATGCATCCAAATTAGGAAAATGTCCAAGTTGGGAAATTATCATGTCGTACACTCCTAGTATGATACACTCGGTGTTATATCATAATTTGCGCTCTCTCTCTCTCTCACACATTCTTCTGAATTCTGTAATTGTGTTTTACTTCTTTCGGATTCAACTGAATCCCTGAGAATCATATCAGAGAAAATCAAGGGGAAAAATAGGGAATTAAAATAAGAACATGGGCATCAGTTGAATCTTCATCTCTCAGCCAATTCCTTGCTAAGCTTGCATTTTGAATGCTGCTCCATCTTCAACATATGGATTTAAATCCATTAGATTTTGAAGAACACCTCTCCAATGTTCAAATTTGATCCTTGCTAGCTTCATCAGCAAGACTATGTCCTCACTACATACTTTGTGCCAAAGCACATCAGTACTAAACCCTTCTAGGGAACTCATCTATAGCCAAGGAAAAGTGCAAGGGCTTAACTGGTGCAGCCTTATATCAAAGTGCTTTGTGTCTTTACTCGTGTCTTGACACCAGCCATGCCTCTCATGTGCATTTTTTTAGTAAGTTGATGTAAAAAGTAGCCACCACTTTAAAGTATCTTCAGTCTCCTCAAGACCTATTTATGTACTTTATTCCTGGCCTTCCCAAAGTCTAGAAGAAGCATATGATCCTTCTTCCAAATTTTCTGGATTCCATCAATCTCTTATGAGATGGATAGCTTCTGTGATAGAGCTTCCTATCTGGACAGCTTCCATATTGATTTGGATTATAGTAGACTATGTCCAAATGCTTTTAGACCTTAACAATGTGTATGCTGCGCAAAGTTGTATGTTTGTTTTCTCTTGGAGAATTTACATAAGGCACTCATTGGACACTGCTATCAACCTTTCAGCAGATGTTATTTTAATCTGAGGTCTGAAGGAAGCACCCGCAGGGGTAAGGCAGAATATTAGAAGCCCTTCTGTGCTGAGTTGCAACTTTTGGATCAGGATTTAGGCATTTGATACTGCAGGGTTTAAAAGTGTTGCCTTGAAAATAGAATGGAGGTTTCCGGTGGTCTTGTATGCTGCTTGGGAACCGTTTCTTAACTTCTTGACTAATTAACAGTCTAAGTTCTTACATAGGCGCGCAGAAAATTTTGGCTGATCATGTCCTGCGTAAGTTGAGGGTGGTTGTACTTGTAGTACTTAATGATACTTTGTAGTAGTTTCTTTGCATAGACTATTTTCTGTGTTTAAGACAGATATTTGCCATGTTTGACGCTGTAAAATCTTCCAATAACAGGGTCACACAGATGGTCATATGGCACTTCTCCATATTAATACTCAAGCTTTGATCGTCGGTGACCACTGTGTTGGGTAAGAACCTTCGAAAAGCAATGCATTTTGGGCTATTGTTCTGAAGTATCTTAACATCCTGATTCTGTGGTGTGTATATGCTTTACTTGCAATATTCATCACTGCATCCAATTTGGCGGTGAATGTCCTGTATGTGGGCACTAATGGTTTTCCCTTCGCTTTGGGAGGAGACTTATCATGCAATGAGACTTGGACACATGCATAACCAAAGGTGCGAAATAGCAAATGGAATTTGAAATTGTGATTGCATAATGAAAGTATCACCCAAAATGCAGATTGTGAACTATAATCGAACATCCCAATAAAAGATGTGAGCTTATATAAGTGATCATCCCCGTTGCATGATATCTCAAGGCTGCTCAGGCTCTCATGATAGCAAATGCCACGAAAATTTAGTTGCTCAAACACTTTGTCTCCAATTATTAGCCTTCAATGCATTAATTTTCTAGAACTACTCATAGTACTTGTGCTTTTTAAAGGTAAGTGAAATGACAATTATTTCTAGTTTTATAGTTAGGAAGGGTCTTGCTTGAGAATGATTTGTTTGACTGTATACGGTTTCAGGCAAGGTAGTGCGCTCTTGGATAGCGCTTCTGGTGGAAATATGGCAGTAAGTCAATGGTGTTTTATTCCATTTTTCATGCTTTTAGATTATGTGTTTTACACTGGCCTACTTATTTGTTTGGAGTGTACTCCTGATTGTGCTGCCTGCTATATACTGATTGACCATATTTTAGGATCTTATTTATTTGATTTCTTTTTGGGACTCGATCAAAACTTTCATTACATTTAATATTTCAAGATTTTGTCATGAGGGCTCCACTGGAAATCAATTTATTTTTATGTGAATGTGACTATAGTTTCTAAATAAGTTATTGTGTTGTAGTCCATCTTTTTTTTTATTATTTTTTTTACTTTTTAGTGGCAGTTCTAAACTATTGTCCATCTATATTAACTGTGTTAAAGGTCTTCTTTCTTGTCTAAAATCCACACAAGATAGTGCGTTAAGATGTTCCTTAAGAAATTTTCATTCTTAGAAGAAACCATAGATATGGGATACAAAGAGTATAATTCTCCCAGACAAATTCTAATTATTTTTGTACCACAATATTACATGCATTTGGACATGATTGTAATGGTGTTTAGTAGAGAAGGCTCACGCAAACTGGGAGTCTGGGTCTTTGTAAATTCACAGAAACTATTCACTTTACAATAGTATAATATTGTGATTCCTATGCTGTTATCACCCCCCTTCAATCTATAGAGGCGGATATGTTTGCAAACTGAAGATGAGTGGGTACACAACGAACTATGAAATAACCATGAGATTCTTGTCCATGAACAAAGTGATAATCAATGTTGCTATGTTTACTACAATCATGAGCTCGATTGGCAACAAGATACGTAGCATAAATATGTCACACAGAATTTGAACTGGAACAGCAAGGAGATTACTCAATTCAGCCGTGACATTGAATCGAAAGAGTCTAAGTGACATTGTAGGAGATAGCACAATATTTAGGTTTAGTGGAGGATTTGAGGCTGTAGGCTGCTTCTTTGAGCACCAAGAGTCAAGAGTAGCACCGAGGAAAATAGCATAACTAGTTGTAGATTGAAGCTATCGAGACGACCATCATTACAATAGGCAAAGATTAGCACCAAGGGCCTCATATTCTGGTCTTCTCAAGCTCGATCCTGGATGAAGAAATGGATCATTGGAGAAATTATTTTTTATTATTTTATTTTCTAAGGGACGGGATTGGGGATTAAGCAAAAAATAAATAAATAAAAATTAAAGAACATTTAAATTGAAGTAATGCAAATGGATATTGGGAATGATGCGATGAAAGGATAAAGCCCTCTATGATGGAGCAGGATCAAAACTTGTGCAAGTATATCCTGTTCTTAAGAGGCAGTGCATATAGTCAATGCGTTTGCAATCATATACCAAAGCCATCCTCTTTATTTTAATGTTCATCTTTAAGAATTGTTTTCTGCCTCCCTCCATCATTCTGCCTCAAAAGCTTCAATGGGAGAGTATCAGATTGGGGTCATGCTACATGTGAAAGCTTCTTGATAGCAAAGAATAGTTTGACCGAAGGGTTTCAGATTGAGTATTACATGTCAATACTTTCAGTTTTTGCCTACAATATTCTTTTCCATGAATTTTTCCAGGCACAAATTTTCTTTTCCATGTGGACTATCATTTTGAAATTCATACAATTTCACTGTTGTCGTTGTTGCTTAGTGTGCTTTTCATAGAGCCATGTGCTTCCCACAGGATTTTCCAATGGAAATTGTGGTAATGACACTTAATTGTTCATGCAGGATTACTTTCAAACAACCTACAAATTTCTAGAGCTGTCCCCGCATGTTCTGATTCCTATGCATGGTCGTGTCAACTTGTGGCCAAAGCACATGCTCTGTGGGTATTTGAAGTATGACTGCTGCCTATGATTTTCTTTTGAATTACAGGATTCGGTCTGTCAGTGTTCTTTTTGATACGAAGTTTATGTTTTCCAACTAAATATATTTAGCCTCTTCTCACCTAATGTTTTCAGTTCTTACCATTGTTCAATGCTTCTAGAGTCTGCATGATTTCTTTCAACAATTATTCAGACTTCTATTGTATTAACTTAATTTCAGGAACCGCAGAGACAGAGAACTTTCAGTTTTAAAGGCAATAGAAGAAGGCAGAACCAGTTTATTTGACATAGTTGCCTCAATATATAAAAATGTTGATCGGGTCCTTTGGTTTGCAGCTGCATCAAATGTGAAGCTTCATGTTGAGCATCTGGCTCAACAGAATAGATTACCCAAGGTAATGCATTTAAAATTGATTTTGCAAGTCAATCAATTTAACCCATGTCAGTCACTTATATGTATTTGATACTCCTGCTCACTGTTGACCAGATCTCTTCACCTTGCCAATTTCAACTTGGACTTAGATCATTATAACCAAAGAATAGCTACTTATTGGGGAAAAAAAAGCGGAAGAGAGGTCCGGGCTAGGGGGGGGGGGATTTACTGGTTTAACCTTGCAAACATGTTGAACTGAGGCTGCTCGTAAAACTCTCATCTGTGCTGGAGTCGTCTATCTGAAAGGTATTCTATACTTTTAGGCAGCTGAAGGATCCACTTTGTAGGGACATTGTTTCACCTTGGATTATCGTGGACTGAAGCTAAAGGGTTTGCAAATCTATTCCCTACGTTGCTAATGAGAACCACCGAAGGGGTGATCTAGTAGGAACTCACCCACCTTCTCTACTTGAGGGCTAGAGGCTTGGGGGGAGATATGCTTCCCTGTTAGTAAGTAGCAAAGAGAATTAAAAGGTTTTAGTCTAGGCCTCAGGGTCAAAAGGAACTAGCCCTCTTTGTAATTCAGGGGTAAGGCTCCTAAATCTAAACCCTCGCCCCCACCCCTAACACCCTGCATAGGCCACACCCAAGAGCAAATTCAGATCCTTTACTTTCAAACCTCTTCCTGAACAGGGAAGTTGAGGTGTTGTCGATTTATATGGAGTAGAATCGTTGGGACATATGAGACAGATGGTCTCATTCAACCTAGCTTGGGAGACTCGTCAAGGTGTTCCACATATGAGCTGAGAAAATGCTTTGCCTTTTAAGATACATGACAAAAATGATTAGGAGTAGCCTACAATATCCTTTCAATTCATTCTTTCTCTAACTTGCTCACTTCTTAATTAGTCTTCGCATCAGTTCCCAGTCTTTGCATCAGTTCCCAGTCTTTTAGACTGATATTTACTATGGAATGTCAGTCACTGCTGATGCCTTCTATTGATGTTGCACTTTGAAGTTTATCTAATGCTAGTGCAGGACCTGTTTTCTAGTGAGTTGTACTGTGTTACCTAATCCTTCGGTCCAAAATTTGGATTGAGTATTGTTTACACAATTGTTTGTGATATTTTCTGCTCCATAGACCTAGCAAGTGGGTCATTTGCTTGGGTTGGGGTTATTTTTAGCCCAATCATAATTGAATGAACAGAATTTCTGGTATTGTATTGCCTAGGTTAGTTAAAGCCCATTAGTGTTTGGTTCTGTTTCTGATTGGCACTACATTTTCCAAGCATATATTTCTGGTCGGCCAAACAACTGTTTGTATTACATGAAACTTGCTCTTCTGCTTGTAATGCTTTGTCTAATATTGGATGGTGAGTCCTTTTAGAATATTAGGTTGTTTGGCATTGTTCATCTGAGCATTGTCTCTATTAAAGCTTCGTTTGCTAGACAAACTAGACCAAGGTTGCAGTGCGAGTAAAGAATTCAAATTTGCTCTCCTTGTTTTTGTCTTTCTTGTCATCAAAATTATTTCCCCAAAATAATTGTGTCTCCTGATCCGGTGGTCATTATGAACAGACTATATGCAAGCAACTTGCCCTTGTACTTGTTTGTTCTTTCACTTGTGAGCAAGTTTTTGTCATATCATTAAGGATCATCAAACCAAACTTACCACTGAGCTCCCTTCAATTTCAGTCAGTGTACTGTTGATGTGACAGCTTGATCTCTGTTGCACTCCTCTCCCCACCCAGATGAAGTCTTCCTTCTGTATCTATCTCAACTTGCTTCTACAATCCCTTGACAAAAAGCTTACTGGTGGAGCTGGTTCTTGGCATCGTCACTGTCACTGGTATGCACTTCTCTCACAGCAACCATTTCAATCCTCTCATTTCGTTGCCCTTATCCCTCTCACAATGCCACTGCTACACCAATTGGCAATCATAAAAGTAATGGCAAAAGCGGCTGACCAACTTCCAAAGTTCCAAGTCTTTGACTATCTGGCTCATCGTGATCCTAGATGAGGAGTGTGGGAGGGATGAAAACACATAGAAACTTAGGAAAGGAGATCACAGGGGCTTGAGAAAGACTGATTGGGCAGTGCAATGTATATGACTGGCATGTATCATTATTCATTAAGCTTTTTGCGTGAAGCCAGAGATGGGTTTCTAAAAACCCGTGACCTTGTTTGTTGTTTGTAATTTTGAGTTCTAGAAACCGTTTGGAAGGAACACATTCCAAGTTTCTCTTTGAAAGATCCCAATGTTGGTCATCACAATTCGCAAGGTTGAAAGTTGAAACGGTTTGGGTTTTGTGTAGATAGCTTCTTTCAAGAAAAGCTTAATTAAGTCAGGAGAGATATCTTCTCTGTTGGTTATAGGCTATAGCCTTTTGTTTTTCATTTTGATTTGACTTTGCGGAATCTCCATTTTATTTGTCTGCCAACTACTTGCTTGGGTAAATGCAGGGCTTCTCCTTAGAAACTTATAAGCAAAGCATTGCCACATTTGCTGCTGGAATGACTACTAACTAATGAAATGCCAATGCTTATGCCCTAACTTCCTCTTCGGTTAGATTCGCTGACCTTATGTTTATCTTTCCCGATTATTTTAAACTGAAAAACGGCTCTGAGGTCACTATCGTTCTTTGAAGTGACCACAAATTATGCGTTTTAACTTCTAATACAGAGCAGTCTTTGGATTTTGCCTCTCCAAAACAAACGGTAATTACTTTTTTACGAAGTATATTTGTTGCTGATATCAGATTGGTGATCTTAGCAGGGGTTTTCATTGCGAAACTTTCATCGAAGTTGTGGTGTAAACTTTGCAATCAGGTGGGGTTGGGCATACGCCGAGAGGTTTATGCCAGTGCAGATTCAGAGTCCCAAAATTGTGCTACCCTTACTTGTGGCATCCTGTGGAATTATACTGTACAAGAAATTTGCCTAAATTAAGGTGTTAACACTGAACTATATTGTTCTATTGTTGTGGGTCTTTGTTGATTGAAAATCATAGCTGATGGCAAGGTTTAAGAAGAAATTATTGCATTATTTGTAAATAGCCTATGATTAAAAATCATCCTTTCCAAATACAATAAACCTTCTTCTAGAGGCCTCTCAATATGAACGTTGCATGCATATGGTATCCTACAGTCTTGAAACTTGGATTTAACAAAGTTACTCTGAGTTTGGTAGCAGTGGAGGTTCACAATGGGTAAATTTATGTGCAATTTATTATGTGCTTTTAGAGTTTGTGCTTTAAAGATGGCGATTGTTCACTTGTAACTGTCAAGTTTTTCACTCTCAATAATATGATTCTTCACTTGCTGATATCGTGAAGGATATACTCCAAAATGCATATACTCCCTCCGTTCCATATTAATTGACACTTAAACTAACGTTTTTTGTTCCAAAATAATTGTCACTTTCCATTTTTCAATACCTAATTTAATTATTTAACTTTAATAATTATGTTAACTTTTTATTTTTTCAATCATTAAAAACTAATTCTACTCACATTCTCTCACTACTTACACCTTGATATCCGAAAAAGCATCTTGGAAAATAGTACTATTTATTTATGTGGGTGGTTTTTTTAGTTATACCTTGATATATCAGAATTTTAAAAATATGTCAATTAATATGAAACGGAGGGAGTAATATATATTGAAACTTATGCCCTATTTGGCAAAGAGACATTATCTGTTTGTATTAGTTAACATATTTAGATTCAATTTTTTGAATTAGTTGTTTAATTGGTAGCTATTTATATTAGAGATCAACTGTTTAAATCTGCTGTTGTAAGAAAATGTGTTTGGTAAAATGAATTGATCTACAAACATATTTGGTAAAATTTTATGTACTCCATTGTTCTAAATTAACTTTCATTGAATGGTTCTTACTTGGTAGTTATCTAATATTTTTGAAAATTTATTAGGCTTATATAAAATGACATTATCTGTTTGCAGGGAGCCAGGGTTGGAGGTTTTTTTTTTTTTGAGGAGAGGGTTGGAGTTATTCTGGGGCAAAAGGGATATTTGCCCCCCCCCCCAAATATACTGAAATTATTTTTCATACAGTACAATACAGGTGTTAAAAAAATGATTTAATTTGAATCTCAGTCAAAATGAAGAAACCTTGTTTCCCATAACCCATGTTCGCCTTATCTATCCTCTCACTCGAAGTCACTGCTTTTCGTCTTTTCCCAATTCTCAATATGTAATTCTCTAATTCTTGCTATTGATGATCATGACTCAACTTCAATGAGTGAGTATTTAATGCCACAAATTAAACTATATATATATAGTTTGTTCGTTCATTTTTTTTTTTTGAGTTTGTGAATCCAATTTTTCGATTTTTGTCAGTTTCCCCTCCCCATACTCATCATCACCAATCCACCATCACCATGTAAATTTAATTTTTAATTTTTTTATCTTTAAATTTCACATATTTTTAACGAATAGCCCAATTTAGTTTTTTTTTTTTTCAGTCTATTGACTTTTGCCCATATGCAATGTAAATATGTAATGATGTGAATCGTAAGTTGTGACTTCTTAGTATTTACTTAATTTATTTAATTATTAATGCTAATTGCACACCAAGATTATTATTCGGCTTGTTTTTCTAATTATTACTTAATTAACTTAATTGCACACTTGTATGGTAAGATTATTGTTGTTCCTCTTTGTTATTGGTTATTTTATTTATCATTTTTATAGTTGCCTCTTTATCTTTATTAATTCTCATAATTGGCCTCTTTATTATTATTATTATTATTAATATTATTATTATTATTTATCATATTTTTGTACTTTCATTATGATTTATCTTGTTACATTTGATTTATATAAAAATAATTTATAGATAGAATTATATTGAACTATTAATGGATGTATTTTATATTTTGTAAATATTGACATATTTAATATTTAAATAATGACTGATTACTTGAAAATATAATTTTGTGTATTTTTTTAGATATTTATATAAAGAAGATGAAGAGGCAAATACAAGACAAAATTGAGTTGATGATTAAAAGACAAAGACAGGAGACTCAAGAAGATACTATAGCAAATTCGTCTACATGCGAAAGTGAGCCGACACCGATCAATGACTATGACGCAACGCCTAGAAGACTTGGTGGAGCACCTAATACATCAACTTGTCCTCCGGATATTTCTTGCCATATTATTGTTGAAAACATTGATGAGCCACTAGAGCGTGATCTGGGAAAAAGGAGACAAATTTGGGAATACCATGTAGAGTTGCAAGATGAAATTCGAAGAGATTATATAAAAGCAAGTCCTTGCCAACCTGTCAAAGATTATTCGCAAACTGAGCACGCAGGTCATCTTCGTCGATTTCACACTTTTTGGTACAAAAACTATCCCTCTTGGTTAGAATATTCTTCTGAAAAAAATGTTGTTTTTTGTTTGTCTTGTTATCTTTTTATTGAGGAAGATAATCCTTGTGGTTACAAAGCAATTACAATCGAGGGTTCTCAAAATTGGAAGAAAGTAACAGGGAAAGATTATACCTTTTTGAATCATGTGGGCAAACAACCAGGCTCAACCAACAACAGCTGAGTAATTAAGTAGGGAGGACCTATTGAATCAAAGGCGGCATATGCCCAAAATATTTGAAAAACAATCTTCCAGGCAAATCCAAGAAAATCGATTGCGTTTGAAGGTTTCCATTCATGCAATTCTCTATTTGGTATTCCAAGGATGTTCTCTAAGAAGTCATGATGAAACTAAAGACTTTCATAATCGCGAGAATATTATTGAACTCGTGAAACTTTCGCTTCTTTTAATTCAGGAGTTGCAATGTTGTATTGGAAAATGATATTAAAAATTACTCTTATACATCACCTGATTCTGTAAAAGATAATCTTAAAAGTCATGGGAGAGAAAGTAAAAAGACTCATCTGTGATGAAATTGGTGATTCAAAATTTTGTATCATCATTGATGAAGCCGGTGGTGTTTTAAATCAAAAGTAAATGACCATTGTCTTATGTTATGTTGATAGTCAAAGCATTATTAGAGAGAGATTTTTTAGCATTGTCCTTGTTCCAAATATTTCCATGACAACTATTCGAGATGCAATTTAATCTAAATTATCTCTTTTTGCTTTTGACATTCAAAATATTTGTGGGCAAGGGTATGATGGTGGAGGCAATATGCGTGGAGAGTGAAATGGACTACAAATTCTTTTCAGTAAGGATTGCCCTTATGCTTACTACATCCATTGCTTTGCCACCATGTGCAACCGACATTAGTTGTTGCATCAAAAGAAGTTAAGTCAGTCTACAAATTTTTTTCTTAGTTGGATACCATTATCAACATTGAGTTAGCTTCCCATAAGTGCAATGATGAGTTAAACGTTGTTTATGCTGAAGAGATTGCTTATTTGGTTGATAATGGTGAGATTGAAATTGGAACTGGTCTCAATCAAGTTGACACTTTACAATGTCCTAGCGATACTCATTTGGGATCTCAGTTGAGATCTATATCAAGTTTGATGAAAATGTATAGTCTTACAAGCGTTGTGCTTCTCAAGTTAATTGAAGAAAGGAGTACTTCAGCTTAAGTGGGGGAGGCAAATGTTACATATAAAATCATGACCAGTTTTGACTCTATCTTTACCATGTATATGATGAATGTCATTATGGAGATCATCGACATGCTTTGTCAATTTCTACAACGGAAGTCTTGAGATATTTTAAATGCCTTGCAACTAGTTTTAAGCACAAAAGTATTGCTTCAGAAACTAAGAGATGATGGATAAGATCCTCTTTTGAACAATGTAAGGTCATTTTACGAGCGTCGTATATTGACCTCCCATATTTCAATTCTGCTTTAAATATTTAATGCCACCATAGTAGAGGGGCTCGTGCTTGTCACCATATGATCAATTTACAGTTAAGCACCATTATCGAGTTGATATCTTTAATGCCACCATTGATTTTCAAATGCAAGAGTTAGAAGAAAATGCAATGGAGTTACCTCTATTAATGTGTGCTTTGGATCCAAGATATGAATTTAAGTCCTTTTAGATTGTAGATATTTGCAATCTAGTTGAATTAATTGTAAATTGATCATGTTGGCGACCCCCTCTAACAATATAAGTAGAATTGAAATCTGGGAGGTCAATTGTGGCGCTCGCAAAATGACTTTACATTGTTCAAAAGGAGATCTCATCCATCATCTCTTAGTTTATTAAGCAATACTTTTGTGCTTGAAACTAGTTGCAAGGCATTTAAAATATCATGAGACTTCCATTGTAGAGATTGACAAAGCATGTTGGTGATCTCCATAATTGCAGTCATGAAAGACATGGTAAAGATAAAGTCAAACTAGTCCTGATTTCATATGCAACATCTACCTCATCCCGCTTAGTTGAATTACTCCCTTATTCAATTAACTTGAGAAGCACATTTCATGTAGGGTTATACATTTTCATCAAACTTGATATAAATTTCAAAAGAGAGGCCCAACGTGTATCGCCATGCTGTTGTAAAGTGCCAACTTGATTAAGATCAATGCCAGTTTCAGTCTCACCATTATCAACCGAATAAGCAATATTTTTGGCGTAAGCAACCTATAACTCATCATTGCGTTTATGGCAAACTAGCACAATTTTGATAATAGTATTCAACTGAGAAAAGAATTTGTAGATCGACTTAACTTCTTTTGATGCAACAACTAATGCTAGTTGCAAAAGGTTGGCAAAGCAAAGGACGTAGTAAGCATAAGAGCAATCCTTACTGACAAGAGCTCGTGGTCTATTCCACTCTCCACGCATATTGCTTGTAGCATCTTACTCTTGCTCACAAATATTTTGAATATCAAAGGCATAAAGAGATAATTTAGAGTAAATTGCATCCGGAGATTTGTCGTGGAAATATCTGTACTATCAACATAACGTAAGACAATGGTCATTTGCTCTTGGTTTGAAACATCACCGACTTCATCAATGATGGTACACAATTTTGAATTATTAATTTCATCACGGATGACTCTTTTTACTTTCCTCCTAGGACTTTTAAGATACCTTTTTGAGAATTAGGTGATGTATAGGAGTAAGTTTTAGGAGCTTTTTTTTTTCAATACAACATTTGCAACTCTCGAATTATAAGAAGCCAAAAGTTTCATGAGTTCAATAAAATTCCCATGATTTTGAAAATCTTTAGTTTCATCACGTCCTCTTAAAACACATCCTTGGAATACCAAATAAGGCATTGCATCAATCGAAACCTTCAAAAGCAACCTATTTTCTTGGATTTGCTTGGAAGATTGTTTTTCAAATATTTGGGGCATGTGATGCCTTTGATTCATTAGGTCATCTCTACTTTGCTCATCCTTCTATGGGTTGAGTTTGGTTGTTTGCCCACATGTTTCAAAAAGGCACAATCTTTTCCGTCTACTTTCTTCCAATTTTGAAAACTCTCAAGTGTAAATGCTTTTGAACCACATGGATTATCTTCCTTATTAAAAAGATAGCAAGGGCAACAAAAAACAACATTCTTCTCAGAAGAATATTCTAACCAAGAGGGATAGTTTTTGTACCAGGAAGTATGAAATCGAAGAAGATGATCTCCATGCTCAATTTACAAAAAATCTTCGACAGGTTGGTAGGGAAATGCTTTTATATAAACTCTTCGAGTTTCATCTTGCAACTCTACATGGTATTCTCAAATTTGTCCCATTTCCCCAGATCACGCATTAATGGTTCATCAATGTTTTCAATAATAATATGGCAGGAAATATCCAGAGGATAGATTGATGTACCAGAGCTCCACCAGGTCTTCGAAGCGTTGCCTCATGGTCTGTGTTGGCTTATTTTCACGCGTGGACGCATTTGCTATAGTATCTTCTTGAGTCTCACCTCTCTCTTAAACATCAAATCAATTTTTCTTTGTATTTAGCTCTTCATCTTGTGTATCTAAATACCTAAAAAAGTACACAAGATTATATTTTCAACTAATCAATGATTATTTAAATATTAAAAATATATCAACATTTACAAAATATAAAATCCATCTATTAATAGTTCAATATAATTCTATTTGTAAATTATTTTATACAAATCAAATGTAACAAGATAAATCATAATGAAAGTATGTTAAATAATAATAGCGAGGCCAATTGTGATACATAATAACGGTAAAGAGGTAATTAGAAAAACAGTTTTGCTAATCATCGCCATGGGGCGATGGTTAAGAAAGAATCTTATCCACTTTATATTATTTTTAATTCACATATAATATTTTATATTAAAGAAAGGAAGTAATCTTTTATCCTTTCAAATTCAAGATTCCTTGTCCCACTTTATTTTATTAGTTGTAAAAATAAAATGGTTTTACTTCTCTCTCCACTACCAGATCCCCCCAGTTTTTGTGTGCTACAACCCAAAAAATTCAAATTACAAATTTCTAAACCCACTCCATTGTAAAAAAAATGTTGCTCCTCTCTCCACCACCTAGACCCCCCATTTTCTATTTCTAAAAAACGCATGCAACTAAGCACCACCATTCAGAACCTCCTGCCCATTTTTTGACACCGACGATGTCAATTATCCGAGGAGAAAGAGGAAATCCCTACACAATCACAACTAGGGGCGGATCTATGTTATAGACTGTGGTGATAACTGACATTTTAGAAATGAAAAATTTTGGTTGAAGAAAAAAAAAATTAAAACTTATTATATAAATAGCGTTTGAAACCACTTAAGGTTACAAAGCTTTGAATAGCTTAGTGGTTGTATTTAGCTTGTTTGTTGCTTGTGAAGCATATGAGCCTTGATTCAAATTTCTTTAGGGCTCTTTTCATGCCTTGTATTCTTTTTAATCTTTCGTGGTTAACTTAACAGTTGCTTCTATTTTCAATCTTTTTCATCCTAATATCTCCATCATTAGATTATAATTTGTTTAAGTCACTCCATTATTATTTTTCAAAGTTATTCTTTTCTATTCATTAAATTTATTTCAACATTTGATTCCAAGTCATGAGTTCGATTTGTGCGAACAAGCCAATGTGATTAAATTAGAATTTGTTAAATTGCTTGTTGTTATGTGAATGAGCAAATATGGTTAAATTATTTGTTGTAAACACATAAATTGAATTATGTAGTATGCAATAGTCATTCAATATAATTTTATGGTTAATGTTGATTTTTCGAGTTTTATGTTATTATTAAATTTTGTTAGTGCGTGTCGTTCAATTAAAACTTTTTCAAGGCAAATTACACCTGACACCACTGACCTCAAATTCTAGATCCGCCACTGATCACAACCTCCCCCTCTCTCCTCCTCTTGGTCTTTCCTCAAACAAATTTCAAACGAAGGAGACCATCCCTTCCGAGATTCCGGAATTTGCCGGCGGAACACCACCAATCAACTAAGCACACCCTTTCAGAACTCCACGATGGAGACTTCGGGAAAAATGTCGTGGGGTGATCTGGACGGGTGGTGAAGAGAGCATCATTTTGATGAAGGCATTCCTCTGCTGTTGACGGAGAGCTGACGTGGAGGACTTGCCGGTGGCCTAGTCGGAGGAAGTGCACGGGGCCCACCCCTTCTGAGATTTTGAAGAGGGTTTCGTGAAGTGGTCCCACAGCAGGTGGGGGTGACCGATGATGGGGAGCGAGAAGGGGCTCGGTGGGTGGTTTTGGAACTTCGGATCAGTTTTCGAGTTAGGGTTTCGAGAGCTCCCCATCATCGAATTCTTGTAGCATTCATCATCTTTGGGTATGTATTCGTATTCTCAATCTTCTCGTTTTGCAAATTTTGTCGTTCGGCCTGTTACTTAGTCTGGTTGATGGTGTTATGATTGTGATGGTAGAATTTGATGAGTTCGTGACTGGTAGAATGAGGAAAACAATCCGGGTTGGATCTTGTCTGCGATTTTGTTGTCCATTTGGTGAATTATGAGTGTGATTTGGAAATACAATAACGACTAAAGGGGCCATTTATTTTGGTTTAATAATTTTAAGGGTCCTATTTTATGATAAATAATTGTTGGGTGACATTATTTTTTATGTAAATATTTAGGGATGACATTCCGATCAATTTTCGGCCAAAAATGGCACGAAATAGTGGATTTTTATGTTTAGGCATGTTTATTATGTTAAGAGATTTGCTGGTATATGTTAGAGTTAAGTATAGACTTCAATTTAAAACATGCCTAACATAAAATCCACCGCTTTGCGCCATTTTTGGTCGAAAATTGGCCGGAATGTCACCCCTAAATATTTACATCAAAAATAATGTCACCCAACAATTATTTATCATACCATAGGGTAGTAAATTACATTTACCCTACCTGACGTTTGTGGTAATAATTTTTACACACCCGACATTTGTGAAATAATTTTTACCCTACCTGATGTTTGTGGTAATAATTTTTACACACCCGACATTTGTTAAATAATTTTTATCTTACCTGACATTAAGTGTTCTTATATTTAAACCTCCTAAGATATTTTATATTTGTTTTTTGTTGAATTTTCCGGCGAACATTTAAAGCATAATATGAATTCCCTTTTTTACCCTTGATATTAATTCATTTTCATTTTTTATTTCATTATAAGATATTTCTTCCATTATAATTGATTTTTTACCCTTCATATTTTATAAGATTTTATAATTGGGTTTTCATTTTTAGAATGGGGAGGGATTGAGTTTTTGAAGAAATAAAGTAGAGAAAAGGATGGGGTTTAAATGCCATATGAATTAGTATTAAGGGAAAAAACGTCAATTCTCGTTTAATTGAAAGTCATATGAGTTAATATCAAGGGTAAAAAAGTCAATTCATATTTATCTTTTTAATGTTTGCCGGGAAATCCAACAAAAATCAATTATAAAATATCTTAGAAGGTTTAAATATATGAACATCTAATGTCAGGTAAGGTAAAACTTATTTTTATAAATGTCGGGTGTGTAAAATTATTACACCACAATATGAGGCCCCTTTAATCTTTTTTTGATTTGGAAATTGAAATATTTCATAGCTATGATTTTCAGTTGTGCTTGAAATTTGAGTGACTTATTTTTATTTTTTGGCTTGAAAATTGAAACAATGAGAATTAGTGAGCTTTTGGTGCATTTTGCACGAAAACATATAGGCTAATCAAGTTACTGAGGTTAGATAAGGTGCCAGGAATTGTCCTTGATAGATTGTTATTGTTCAAGCTCTTGTATAAATAGAAGGAAATTGCAGGTTGAGAAAAAGAATATATGGTAGGTTGTTAAATAGGCTCAGTATGGTAGACTCTGCCTCATTCAGCTTTTTGTGCATTTCTAGAGGTGTAGAATCTTAAATAGGCTCACTATGGTAGATTTTGTGCATTGAAAAACACAAAGATATACTCTAGTTGACAAAAAGAAGATATGAAGTACTTTACTGGAACTCAAAACAAATGGTACTTCTTCAATCACAAAGACATGATCGAGTCTTGTAAAAAACAATAAACTAAATGATAATCTCAAAGTAGATTTTAGAAAGAAATATAAAGTAATCCTGAGCTACCTAATCCTTCAAACAAAAGATAGGATTTAGACCTATGTCACTTGCTGAAACCTTCTGTGTTTTTTGAAAAATGTGTGCATTCTCTTTGTTGGGACATGTTGGCTTAATATGACCAAGTTGTTTGCATATTGAGCACTTTTTGGTTTGCTTGGTAGCCAATTCCTTTCCACCTTTGAAACGTACTTTCCTTGTACGCCCTTTTATTTATTTATTTTTTAGGTGCACATAAAACATTATTTCCATCTCTCACATCTTCCACATTAATCTGAGTAAGCTCTTGATAAGTGCATTATTTGCCTTGATTTTTAGGGAGCTTTGATAGTAGATAAGGGAAGTTTTGGATTGAAAACATATATATACTCCCCTATTTCTCTATTATGCTTAGTCTTCTTGTTTTTGGTGAAAACTTGCAGATTCGGGAGCAAAACACTAGTTTTGGGAACAATTCTGGCAAAACCAAGGGTACCACTTGCATTCTCCATGGATGTATAGGCCATGGCAAGAGTTTCAGGAGAAACAGAGAAACAACCAGCAAACAGTTCCCACCACGGTTTTCCAATGGTGGAGACCACAGACCGTAATGGTCTCTTTTGTGCGTGACCGCCGTTTTGTTTCGCAAGAAAAGAAAAGAAAGGACTGATTTCGGGATTCGGTTATGACTCATCAAGAGAGAAAGAAGTTCCCAACCCCTTCCATTGCTACTCCTTTTCCATACTCCATCAAGAAATAAGATTGAACCAAACCTAGAGAAGCAACAATCGGAATTCGAGAAGAAATTAGCGGGGTTCGCGGAGAAGGTTTTACCCGGGGATCGAAAGACTCAACCAAACTCTCTCTTCATAGTTTGTTCAATCCTTTCCGTATTATCTTTTATTTTGAGGTTTGATTATTGTGTTTGGAACTTATTTCATGCTTTCGATGACTATATGTGAGTAGAGTTTAGCTTTCTAGGAGTTTGCGAACAGAAACAATGAGGTTTGATTAGATTTTCTTAGTTTGTGCTTGAATTCTTATTTTGAATCAATAGAAAGTTGTGTTCTTCATGTTCATAAGTATTTTTAAGGCCTTGAATGCTTGTGATGTGAGACTAATATGAGAAGTACTGAAAGGTGAATTAGAATAATCCGACTACCAACTTTTCTACTTAGTTTTGCGAAATTTGCGAAAAAGACAAGTAAACTAGGGAATCACTTTGATAATCGGATAATTTGAGACCTTGAAATTTGATTAACTAGAAAAGCATACGAAAGTTGTTTGTTAGGTTAATTAGAGTAGTTGTATTAAGCATCGAAAGAGCCGTAGAATTCTTGTGGTTATCGATACTTAATTCAATTGATAGAATAATTTCACAAACCAGGTTTTAATAGTCAAGTTCGTTGCTAGGAAAGCAATTCCCTAGAAGTCTTTCTCCCTTGATTAAATCCTAGATTAATTTCCCTGTTTTATTAGTCTTAGCTAGTTCATTTGAGCATTCGAAAATCCAAAGCCTGATTAACTTAGAAATCAAGTAGAGGGCTAGTTCACTACATTGCTAATTGAGTCCCTATGGGATCGACCTTGACGTGCTACATCATACCCGTGCGTTTGTGGCCTTGTCAACTCTTCTTGTCGAACTTCCTCCACTAAAAATTCTTGTGCTTCACCACTGCTTTCACACACATTTAAATGTCGACACCACAGTAGATAAGATGTTGGGATATGGAAACAATCCTTTTGAATGAACACCCATAATATATGACGACAAATTATGCCCCAAAATTCAAAATTCTTGCAGCTATATAATGTATTGTTTCCATCCCAGAAGACTTTATGCATTCTAATATCTGACTTGTAGTGCCTTAAGACAAATTCATGCTTTCAACATAGACAAATGAATATTGGCTTTCTCTTTCAAGTTCTTTTTGAAACTTTTTGAAAGCAAATGGTGTGAACACTTGAGAAACTTGTTCTTCAAGTGGGGATCTTGTTTTCAAAGAACTAGGTCTAATTGTAGAAGTCATGTTGTTGTGTATACACTTATTCTTGATCTCTTTAATTGCAACATCAATTTAAAAATAGGGTTATTGGATTCTAATAATACGAACTTTGGGCCATATAAGACTTAATAATACGAACTTTCGATTTGATTCTTAATAATACGAACTTTGACCCCCTGTTGGCTACAGTAACACGCCACCGAGTTAGTGTTTTTTTGACTCGCGACTAAAATGAATTGGCAGGCCAAACATGTGTTCCCTCTTGTTTGACCTTGCCACCTCAGCCATTGACAAAAAAAAACTGCCATGTCAGCCACTTATTTTCCCTCTCCTCTCTCTCTCTCTCTCTTCTCTCTCTCTCTATCTGGATTTCAAGCTAGCCCCCCCTCAATGGTTGCCACAATTTGCTTCTTCTTCCTCCCTCTTTCTCTCTCCTCTGTCTCTCCATACCAAACCCAGATTCGATTACAAAGATTCGATGAATGAGTAACAAATGAAGCTAAAAGATCCACATCCCCGCTTTAATGGCGATTTCCTTGAAATCTCGTCGATTGTTGCTGCTAGGTTTTGTGTTCTTCTCTTTGAATTCGAGATCTATGAACTCTTTCATGGTGGTTTTGGAATCTTCGAATTCATCTTCATCTTCGACAACATTTCAGAAATCGGAAACCCTAGAAATCTCAAAACCATCGCAATTACTCTCACCTTCTTCTTCTACTACCTCAGGAACATGACAGGTACCTTTCCCCATAAACCCTAAATTCTTCGACTCAACCCTCACGCCGTCGCTCAATCCGCCATTACCGCCGTCGTCGGGAGGTCGAAGAGATTAGAGAGCGAGCTCCGGCCCCTGACGTCACACGATCGGCGACGAGGCTCCAACCCAAGCACACAAAGTGGAAGCTCCGTCCTCGGAGATGGTGGGGTTGAATTGATAAATTGCGGATTCCAGGGTTTACTTGAAGTTGATTTCGTTAAAATTGACCATTTTGATTTGTGGGTGCCTACACTTTGATTCTAAAGATGTGTTCTTGTGGAGGTAAAGTTGTCAAAGTTGCAATTTTGAGTTGTCTGCAACATAAGGTAGCAATTTTGGTTGCTTTTTGGCGCTTGAGTTAGGTTTTGTGATAGTATAGTAGGATAACAGAGGAGGGTTTTGCTGAATTTTGTCAGATTTTGGTTGTTGAAGTTGTGAGTTTCCCCCTTTCTGGATTCGAGGCTTGTATTTTGTATGGATTCATCATCAATTCCCAATTTTCCTGATTCTAGAACGTAGAGAGAGAGAGAGAGAGAGAGAGAGAGAGAGAGAGAGAGAGATGAGAGAGAAAAATAAGTGGCTGACATGGCATTTTTTTTGGTCAATGGCTGAGGTGGCAAGGTCAAACAAGAGGGAACACATGCCTGGCATGCCAAGTCATTTTACCAGTGAGTCAAAAAAACACTAACTCGGTGGCGTGTTACTGTAGCCAACAGGGGGTCAAAGTTCGTATTATTAAGAATCAAATCGAAAGTTCGTATTATAAAGTCTTATATGGCCCAAAGTTCGTATTATTAGAATCCAATAACCCTTAAAAATATTAGAAGTTATAAATGAGTGTTACAAGGTTGATATTTTAGGGAAATTAAAAAAGAATACATGCAATATGAAAGAAAGAAATGGTACAAACATGTTTAACAAAATCTACCAGACTTGTGTGGGAAGAAATAAACCTTTTGATGAATGCATTTGTACTTTTTGATCTGCCTATAGTTGTCATCCCTCCAAAAAATTGATCACGAAGATAAGTCGGTGCCTAGAAGTGTCTAATTTCATATAAACCTGTAACATGCTTATTGTTTTGCAAGTTATACTTTTGGATGGTTAAATGCTAATTATACTCAAATTCTTCAGGGCAAACCATCCTGTATAACATATAAATGTCAGAACACCATTTTTGGTACTCACTGCGAAGAAGACCTCTGAACCAAGCACTAAACCTCGATGTGATATGCCATATACAAAAGCTATGTTTTGTAGTTGACATTTCGACTGCAACTGCTTCAGACGTCCATGGGTCTTGATATGTTATAATAGTCGTAGGAGGTTTTCTCATTACTTCAATGAAAATTTGCATTTGGGTTACAACACAACGTTAACTAAAAATTTTGGTTCACAAACCTCTTAAATCATCTATTTAATAATCTATGTAAAAATCCACTAAATAAAAATCCTTTAATCAAAACCACACCTGGACACCTTCAAGTAATCATCTAAATCATTGTAAATATGTTTCATATAAGAGCATGTAAATAGATACTAAATTAAAGTTGATGTAAGGCGAGTATAGCTTGAGAAAAACAATCACTCAGTAAACGGTTCAAGTATGCTTTGCAAAACAGCCATTAGTTTCGGTTGAAGTCATCAGTTCTGGCCGAAACATCTTCAGTAAGGTCAACTTCAAGTTATTATTAGTTTTCCAGTGAAATTGTGGTGCAAATAATATCACAAAAAACATCCTGATCATATCAAATAGGTAGGAAATGAGTACCTTTATATGTCACTTAAACGTAGACGTGGTTTCATTGCGTAAGAATACACATCTAAATAAAACCGTGCTTCCATGGTTGTCCATGCCAGCGAATATTGCACAAGGTATATCATATGCATTAACTTTGTAAGTAGTGTCAAAGACGACTGCATCATCATATTTGCTATACCACTGAAAACACTGAGCAGGGCACCAAAACAAGTGTTCAAATCTACTTTCTTTATCCATGTTGTAGGCATACTGAAACTTTTTATTTCTGCCTTTGCTAATTTCATCCCTTCAATTAAGTCCATTGCATCATATGAGCCAATCATTTTCTTTACTTTAGTAAAAATATTTCGGATATCCTTTTCAATGAATGGAAGTCCCCCATGTTCGACATTTGATTCAAGCTCCATAAGTCGGATTATTTGTCTGACTGAAAGTCCAACTTCTTTGTATAACAGAATTTTCTTTTCTTCTTCAGGTGTGATGCTTCTATTAGATGGCAGTAAGCAAGATTCTTTGGTTGTAAGAAGATCATGGTTGTGCTCTTTGACGAACCTAGTTACATGTCATTCTTCAGGAAATATTCCAAAAGACCTCCTAAAATTGATACGCATATGAGCATTGCACTCACATCTAGAAGATTCTCTATTTCACTGACCTTTGGATGGATATGTATCTTGATTGGTTTCTTCCATCCTTGATGGCAAGCAAAATCAATCCTCACTACCTTATTCTCTTTTTTCTCAAATCGATCTTTGCGAATGGAAAAACTGTGCTTTTGGGCATATATTTTGTAGAATATTTGGGCTTCCTCTTAAGTATTGAAAGTTTGACCTATAAATGGTTCATTGATTTCCCTTTGTGGGATTTTGTTCAAGTCAATATCCATGTGTGATGTATGAGAAGTAGAATGATGACAATGGTGGTTGGCCAAGGTTGAAATTTAATAAGTCTTCAAAAAGGTAAATTGTAGAAGATAGGTTTGGCGGCAATTGACGGCAAAAAATAAAGCGAAAATAATATCATTACCATATTTGGCGACCGTTGGACACAATTAGGAGTTTGGGTGGCGATTGGGAGCTTGCAATTGGGAGTTTGGCGGCAATTGGAGTTTGGGCGTACTCCACGCAATATTTCAATATATTTAGAACTCCATATAACTATTCCAAATCTACCATTATAAAGATAACTATAAAATATTTATTAGGTAATGATAAAATTTGTTTAGATTTGATTAGATAATAAGTATATTTTATTGCATTAGGTAATGATAATATTTATTAGGTAATAATAAGATTTACAAAATATAAAGTGGACAAGATTCTTTTTTAACCATCACCCAGAGGGACTATTAGCGAAACCGTTATAAAAATGATAAATGTAATAACCAATAACAAAGAGGGAAAATAATAATCTTACCGTGCAAGTGTGCTAAGTAATAATTAGAAAAACAAGCCAAATAAGAATTGTGCAACTAGCATAACTAAAAAAATAATTAGATAAATTAAGTAAATATTTTAGAAGTCGCAATTTACAACTCACATCATTACATATTTACATGACAAATGGGCAAAAATTAATAGACTAAAAAATTACATTCGATTATTCTTTAAAAATATGTAAATTTAGCTATCAAAAAAATATGTAAATTTAAAGACTAAAAATTTAAAAATTAAATTGGTGAATTGATAGATGAGGAGCTTGGGGAGGGGAAGTTGATTGATTGCCAATTGACAAAAATTGAATACACCAAGAATTTTGAAAGAAGAATGAATCATATATATATATATATATATATATGGGAAGTGATCATATGAGCATTGTGTTTATGTGAGCATGTGAGCACTATAGATATGGACCCTTAGATCTTTAATCAATGGATGGGAAAAAACGAGGAGTTTGTCTTTTTTTTTTTCAGCCTTTTATGGGAGTATCACGTGACGTTTGGGAGGAAAAAAAAAGGAAAACGCAGCAATTAAACAAAAAAAGACAGCAAGAATTAAACATTGCCGGTGCATGTTGTACTTTTCATCATTTTCCAAAACTCAAAAGGAAAACACAACAATTGAACTTTTCAAAATCCCTCCTGCATAGTGACACTTCGTCTCCCTTACTCCCACCCATAATCGACGGCGACTGAAGAAGAAAGGGGAAGGGTTTGTGGCGAAACCGGACTTGGGCGGCGGCATGAGGAAGGTGTCAGGTATGCGAATTAGGGTTCTTGTCTGTAATTTCCGAATGTGATGTTCGGTGCGGGCTAAAGCACCGAATTAGGGTTTTCCCAATGTAATTCATTGAAACGATTATATGTTGTTTCAGAAACGTGAAATTTCGAGTTCAATGGCTGAGGAAGGAAGCACGAAAGATGTATGTGTGGGAGAAGAAAGTAAAAGGTTAGTCTTTAATCCTTGGTGAATACGAATTTCCGATTGTATGTGGTGTCTTGCGTGATACATTTGAATTTTCGATTGGGAATGTTGTCCACAATAGCAATAATAGATGTCAACTGATGGGAGATTGGTTGTGTTGATAAATGTGGTAGTTTAGCGGGGCTGTGAATAATAAAATTTGGTGGGGGGTATATGAGTGATCGTCGAAAGGTTTTTGTGAATGTCCATTGATGTATATTTGATGTCAACAGTTATGAGTGTGTATTGTCCACAGAGACATTACCTGATGTCCACTGATGAAAAGTGGTGTCTTGTATAGGTGTTGTCCACAAGAGCAATAGTTGATGTCCACTGATTAAATGTTTGGTGTCAACATTGTTAATGAAGTGATTTGAATGTACAAATTTGTTGTGTAGCTGACATTTCACAAGGATTGTTATCCACAGTCATTGTTTAATATCCACAATGACATTATTTAATATCCACAGTTTTGAGTGTGTGCGAATTTATTATGTATACTGAAATTGTTGATGTCCACAGTGGCATTATTTAATATCCACTGATGAATGTGATGATGTCCACACTAACATAATGTGTTTAATTATACGAATTCGTTATGGTGTTGACGTTTGTTCGAATATTGATCGATTGTTCTTTTGTCGGCAGATGTCATGATAACCCTGTTAGTTTTGGGGACCCTATCGTCCCACTTCGAGACGTATTTTGGCACTCAGGTGCCAAAGGAGGTTACTATTCACCCGCCGGAGGCGTCGGCGACTAAAGGGAGAGGCAAGAGAACAAAGACGACTATGGAGGTTGCTACAGCAAAAAAAGCAAGTGCACGACGGTGCAATTGGTGTGACAAAGTTACAACGCACGACAGCAGAAACTGCCCTGAACGCTTTCGATGACATATTAAGGCTCTATTACATATTTTTTAGTATGAACATTTATGGTATTTGGATCGTGGATATATAGTATTCATACATTTGAAATTTGGTTTTTGGATTGTGGACATATCACATTATGCAATCTAAGAATGAACATTTATGGTATTTGGATTGTGGACATATTGTATCTTGAAAGAGGACAACACGTGTATTGACTGTGGACATTATATACCTGCTTATATATTTTTCTAAATTCATATTTAGTGGCATGGCCTTGATATAGGTTAATTAATTTCTCAAAAGTGATAGCATATATAATGTGTGCCTTTTTTTTTTTTAGAATTATCAAGAAGGATGATACAATTATAGATTGTGGACATCTATCTTTGACAGCGTGGATGTTACGCATTTAAAGTGTGGACATGCATTCATCATGAATGTGTGATTGGCACCCCCAAGTTATAAGCAATATAATTGGCATGAAATTTAATAGTGGCAGGGTATGAAATTTAATTGACTATTTTTAGATTATTTATACGACATTATTAGATGTGGATATGAAGAATTATCAAAAGGGATGGTACACATATAGATTGTGGACATCTATATATGACACTGTGGACATTACACATTTAGAGTGTGGACATGCATTCATTATGAATGTGTGATTGACATGGGGTTTAATTGCCATAGAAGAAGAAAACATTAAAATGGTTAGGGTATAATGGTAGGTAGAATGTCATTCATTCATTTGGTATGTGTGATTGACATGTAAGTTTATTGTGACCACTCATGTTATTGGCAATTCTATCATGGACTTTATATGATATTTTTTAGAATTACCAAGAAAGATGATACAAGTATATATTGTGGACATCTATATGTGACACTGTGGACATTACGCATTTAGAGCGTGGACGTGCATTCATTATGGATGTGTGATTGGCATGGGGTTTAATTCTCATTGAAGAAGAAAACATTAAAATGGTTAGGGTATAATGGTAGGTAGAATGTGATTCATTCATTTGGTATGTGTGATTGCCATGCAATTTTATTGTCACCACTCATGTTATTGGCAGTTCTATTATGGACTTATATGACATTTTTTTATAGTTATCAAGAAAGATGGTACAAGTATATACTGTGGACATCTATCTGTGATAACGTGGACAGTACCCATTTAAAGTGTGAATATTCATTCATTAATGCGTCAAATACTAATAGAGTATCATACATAGCTAAAGGTGGTTCCTGAGCAAAATACAAAGTATGAGAAAAAGCCCTCAACACCAATCAAACTTTTGTTCATGACACTCATATGTCAACCATCCACAAGTTCATGGTACACAAACTATCCACAAGTTCTGTGCAAGTTGGGTGGTGCGGAAAGGTGATTTTTCAGAACTATCCACAAGTTCTGTACAATGTATGTATTTGTTGTGTAGCTGATTTCATAAACTAATGCCCTTGCGGACAATACCTATATAATACACCACTTTTATACTGGGAAACCCACCCCAAACCCATCCATATTGAAATGTCAGCTACACATCACATTCGTACATTCAAATTAGTTAATCAACATTGTGTACACCCACTTTCATATTGGACATCAAATATACATCAACTGTGGACATCAAATATACATCAACAGACATCAAGTAATGTAACTGTGGACACTACACATTCACAACTGTGGACATCAAGTAATGTCCTTGTGGACAATACACACTCACAACTGTGGACATCTAATATACATCAACGGGCATTAACAAAAACCCTTTCGAAATCTAGTGAGTTCTGTGCAGGCTGCGGGGTGTGGAATGGTAATTCTTCGGCACGTAACTCAGCTGTCTCATTCTCCACATAGCAAGATAAGCTCCCTTTACATGTGAGGGGGCTGGACTTGACCCCTTCAACCCTTCATTGTATGTGGTTGACAGGTCATACAACACCGAAGCTACCACATCCCCAGGGTTCCCAGAACTAACAGGGCTATCATGACATCTGCCGACAAAATAACAATCGATCAATATTCGAACAAACGTCAACACCATAACGAATTCGTATATTTAAAACACGTAATGTCAGTGTGGACATCACTTTCATCAGTGGATATTAAATAATGCCACTGTGGACATCAACAATTTCAGTATACATAAGAAATTCGCACACACTCAAAACTGTGGATATTAAATAATGCCATTGTGGATATTAAACAATGACTGTGGATACCAATCCTTGTGAAATGTTAGCTAAACAACAAATTCGTACATTCAAATCACTTCATCAACAATGTTGACACCAAACATTTAATCAGTGGACATCAACTAATGCCCTTGTGGACAACACCTATACAAGACACCACTTTTCATCAGTGGACATCAGGTAATGTCTCTGTGGACAATACACACTCATAACTGTTGACATCAAATATACATCAATGGACATTCATAAAAACCTTTCGACAATCACATATATAGCCCCCAACCAAATTTGATTATTCACAGCCCCGCTAAACTACAACATTTATCAACACAACCGATCTCCCATCAGTGGACATTTATTATTACTATTGTGGACAACATTCCCAATCGAAATTTCAAATGTATCACGCAAGACACCACATACAATCGGAAATTCGTATTCACCCAGGATTAAACACTAACCTTTTACTTCCTTCTTCCACACATACATCTTTCATACTTCTGTCCTCAGCCATTGAACTCGAAATTTCACGTTTCTGAAACAACATACAATCGTTTCAAAGAATTACATTGGGAAAACCCTAATTCGGTGCTTTAACCCGCACCGAACATCACATTCGGAAATTACAGACTAGAACCCTAATTCGCATACCTGACACCTTCCTCGCTGTCGTCGTCCAAGTCCGGTTTTCACCGTCAAACCCTTCCCCTTTCTTCTTCAGTCGCCGTCGATTAAGGGGTCGGAGTGAGGGAGACGAAATGTCACTATGCAGGAGGGATTTTGAAAAGTTCAATTGCTGTGTTTTCCTTTTGAGTTTTGGAAAATGATGAAAAGTACAACATGCGCTGGCAATGTTTAATTCTTGCTGTCTTTTTTTTTGTTTAATTGCTGCGTTTTCCTTTTTATTTCCTCCCAAACATCACGTGATACTCCCATAAAAGGCTGAAAAAAAAAGACAAACTCCTCCTTTTTTCCTATCCATTGATTAAAGATCCAAGAGTCCATATCTATAGTGCTCACATGCTCACATAAACACAATGCTCATATGATCACTTCCCATATATATATATATATATATATATATATATATATATATATATATATATATATATATATATTTATATGGGAATGGATCCGGTAGGAAGAAAGATACGGTAGGAAGGTAGGAAGAAGCGATGTGGATCGTACAAATCTAATCCAATGGTTGATAATAAAACCACCTTCCTACTTCATGAATCAGCTAGTGGTTTTCGAAAAAAATAAATAAAATTAGTTAGGTAGATATAATTGGTGAGAATCATGCATGGAATTAGAGAGAGAGATTTCCTTCCCTAAAATGTAGGGATTATTTTTTCCAAATTTAACTCCATTATCATTAAAAACTAAAGAAAAACTAGAAGTTATCAAATTGTAGGGATTATATTTACTCTAACATAATCGTTACTTCTCACAATCCAGGACTACACTCCCTAATATTTATGACCACACTCCCATAAGTTAAAATTATATCAATGTTATCAAGATATATCTGTGACAACATTCCCTAATATCCATGATCATACTCTATTATATAGATATGATATGAGTATTTGTTACAAGCAGTTAACTTTTGTATGCCTTGGAAAAGTATAAATTTCCTAATATCCACAACCCCTAATATCACACCATGACCACGCTATCCATAGAATATGACCACAGTGTGCTCAGAGTGTGGATAAATAAATACAAAGTGTGGACAAATTTATGTAGTATGTTGGGTATATCTACTGTATATGACCACAGTGTGTTCAACGTGTAGACAAATTTATGGAACATATTTATGCAGTGTGTGGTCATTGATACTAGTGACTGTGGTCTTCGATATAATGCGACAATAAAGGTATGATTTGATTTAGGGAGGTGCAGTCATGTATATAGGGGAATGTGGTCCTTGATATAATTTTGATTTATGGGAGTGTGGTCATGGATATTAGGGGGTGTGGTCATGAAATGTGAGAAAGAACGATGATATTGGACGAAACAGACTCACGACAAAATTCTTATAGAATGCTGACTTCTGGTTTTTTTAGTTTTTGATAATAATTGAGTTCAATTTGAATAATTCAATCCCTACAATTTAGAGAAGTAAATCTCTCTCTCTCTCTCATCCCATGCATGATTCTAGTTAACCATATCTACTTAAGTGATGTTATTTATTTATTTATTTATTTTCTTTTTGCGAAAACCACTAGCTGGTTTATAGGGAATGAAGGTGGTTTTATTATCAGCCATTGGATCAAATTTGTACGCCCTAGATTGCTTCTTCCTACCTTCGTATCGTATCTTTCTTCCTATTGGATCCGCTCCCTATATATATATATACACATATATAGATATATATATATATATATATATATATATATATATATATATATATATATATATATATATATATATATATATATATAGATAGATAGATAGATAGATAGATATATATATGAGCATGTGAGCATGATTAGATATCTAGAGAGCATCAAGTATTATTTTCATGGAAATCAAGTATGACAGATGATCAAATAAGAATTGAATTAAAATGAACGTGTGCGCATTGAAAATATTAGGAATTGGATCTTAGGTCAATGGTTTAGATTAAAAAAGGGTGTTTAGTTTTTTTTTTAAAATTATTATTACCACTCACGAAGATGGAACATGGGGAAGGGGTGAAAACATTTAATGCTACACGTGGAATTACAACGTCAATGCACTTGAATTTCAGGCGCTGAAAGGGAGAACCCAAATATTTGATGTTCTCGCAAGAAATACTTGAAGTTCCCGATGAAATACTCGAATGTCCCTAATGGAAAAAATTGATCTCTCTTGTAATATTTGAAGTCCCTAATGAAAATAGGCGATGCCCCAAATGATAATATTTGATGTCCCAAATGAAAATACTTGATGTTCCTTGCAATATTTGATGTCACAAATGAAAATAGTTGAAGTCCTCCTCAAAAATATTTGATGTCCCTAGTAAAAATACTTGATGTGCCCACAAGAAATACTTGATGTCAAGAGTTTAGATTAAAAAAGGGTGTTTAGTTTTTTTTTATTATTATTATTACCACTCACGGAGATGAACATGGGGAAGGGGAGAAAACATTTAATGCTACATGGGGAATTACAACGTCAATTCACTGGTACTTTAGCGTTGAAAGGGAGTGATAATATTTGATGTTCCAAATGAAAATACTTGATGTCCCTTGCAATATTTGATGTCACAGACGAAAATACTTGATGTACCCGTAAGAAATATTCGATGTTCCTCGTAAAAACACTTGATGTGCCCACAAGAAATATTTGATGTCCCTTGTAATATAAGTTATTACCTCCTAAGTAAATACTTAATGTCCTAAATGAAAATAGTTGATGTTCCCACAAGAAGTATTTGATGTCCATAATGAAAATACTTGATGTCCATATGGAAAATTTTAATGTCCCCGATAAGGGGTTGTCAGCTATATTACAAGGGACATCAAGTATTTCATGTTGGGACATAAAAAATTTTCACTAGCGCATCAATTATTTCTTGTGGGGACATTGAACAATTTTATGGGAGTCATCAAATATTACAAAGGACATCAAATATTTTCATTAGAGGACATCAAATATTCTCATGGGGGATATCAATATTTTATTGGGGCATTTTATATTTTCATTGGGGGCGTTGTAATTTAGCAGCCTTTTGTTATTTATAATCATCAGCCTTAGTAATTCCCCATGTAATATTAAATGATCTTCCCCCTTCCCCATGTACCATCTCATGTGAGTGGTTAAAAAAAAAAGTTAAAAACTCTCTTTTGTTATATAAATATATTGAATTAAAATGAGCATGTAAACATTGAAAATATTGGTCATTGGATTTTAAATCAAGGCTTTAGATTAAAGAGAGTGTTTAACTTTTTTTATTTTTATTTTTATATATTACCACTCACATGAGATGGTACATGGGGAAGGGAAAAAACATTTAATGCTACATGGGGAATTGCTAAGGCCAAGGCATTGGGGAAAAAAAACGTTAAATACCCTAATTAATCTAATCCCTTGATTTAAGATCCAATGGCCAATATCGATAGTACTCACATGCTCACTTAAAGTCACTCTCATATGATTTAAGATCCAATGGCCATTATATATATATATATATATATATATATATATATATATATATATATATATATATATATATATATATATATATATACACACACATATGGGATTGACTTTAAGTGAACATGTGAGTACTATCGATATTGGTCATTGGATTTTAAATCAAGGGATTAGATTAATTAGGGTATTTAACTTTCTTTCCCCAATGCCTCAGCCTTAGCAATTCCCCATGTAGCATTAAATGTTTTTCCCTTCCCCATGTACCATCTCATGTGAGTGGTAATTAAAAAAAAAGTTAAACACTCTCTTTAATCTAAACCCTTGATTTAAAATCCAATGACTAATATTTTCAATGCTCACATGCTCATTTTAATTCAATGTATATTTGATCACCTGTCTCTCTCTCTCTCTCTCTCTCTCTCTCTCTCTCTCTCTCTCTCTCTCTCTCTCTATATATATATATATATATATATATATATATATATATATATATATATATATATATATATATATATATATATATATATATGGGAGAGTGTTAATCTTTACATCTTCTAAGTATATATATATATATATATATATATATATATATATATATATATATATATATATATATATATATATATATATATATATTTATATATGGGAAGTGATCATATGAGCATTGACTTTAAGTGAGCATGTGAATCAAGAGATTAGATTAATTAGAATATTTAACTTTTTTTCCCTAATGCCTCACGTGACACTTGTCAATTAAAAAAAAAAAGAACCGCCCTCGAAAAATGGCGCATGATCAGACCCCCAGATCCCATAAATTTTTTGAAATCAATTTCTTCTCCCTTCTTCCCCCCTCCCCAAATTCTAACAGAGAGGTTGTTTTTCTTCACTATGCAAAGTCACGCCCGTCTCCAGCCAGTGCAGAGACCCAAAATTCGTCCACCAAAAATCAGTTGTTTCTCCTTCCAATTCCTTCTCCTTCTCAGTTCCAACCGAGAGACTGTTAATCTTTAGCCAGGAAAGAGACGTTCGTCATAAGCACTACAAAGAGAGGTCTTTCATCTTCCCGGCCAATTCCTTCATCTTCCCAGTACCAGTACCAGTCGCTGTCTAGGTGCAGCCGACACGATTGACGAGGTTTGGTGTTAGGTGAGTTGCGTTTTAGTTGGGTTTGGTTCACGACAAGGCATGATTCGAGTTACAGTGGAGGCACATAAGGACAAATCAAGCGCTAGGTATGTTGTTTAGGGTTTGTGTAGTTTGAAATTCCACATTGAAACTTTTATGTTTGTGTATGGTGAGTGTCGTTTTTTCGGAAGGTTGGAGGAAGTGTTGTTTGTTAAAGTAGAAGGTTGATGTTCCCACCTAAACAAAAGAACCAAGAAGAATAGAGAAAAGGCAAGAGAAATCAAGATGGCTTACCACTTGATCCCTCTTAGTGTTAGGCGTTCCTAATTAACCATGTCATAAAGGCTATGCATCCTAACCATCCCATCAAGAAGCATAAGTAGGCCGAGTCTTCCATTTATATCCTGTTTTGCCGCATTTCAACCGGGGACTCAATCATCACTCAACATCCACATCATGGCAACTTGCGAGACAATTCAAGAAGAGAACTCATCATTTTCCATTTTTCGTCTTGTCCTGCAACTCACTTCGAAATCGCCCTTGACATTTAGAGTTTTTAATTTACTTTTCCTTATTCTTTTTTTTCCCCTCGGGAAAGTGGGGGCTGTTCATATCGCATACATGCAGCAAATCAATGTGTATTTTTTAGTTTTTTGTTTTTAGGTCATATGCATTTTCTCATTTTAAGCCATATTAGTTTGCATTTTGAGTCACATCAATTCGTTTTTTATTTTCATTTTGAGTCATGTTAGTTTTTTTAGTTTTTATTTAATTTTTTTTCTTCTTCCTTCTTTCTTCTTGAGTCAAATAAAAAAAAAAGAGTCATATCATGCTTTAAGATTAGGGCTGCATAAAGAGTCTTCTAGTATAAAATGCATAATAGAGTTGTGTATTGCACACAATAGAGTCTTGTACATATTTATTTCCACGTAATTCATGTAGCATAGCATGCATAAGACCACATTTGCATTCTTTTCTCTCCCGCCCGAACCTCAAAAGAAAAGCAGCTATGGCAGCTAGAAATCAAGCAAACTCACTTGGAGTCTTGATCGTCTTCGGACGTATTGCCAGAAGCTCGAAGGACACTGCTGATGAAGAAATAATTCGAGTTTTACGAGAATTAACTCATTGTCCGAGTTAAACTCTAAAATTCGAATCACAAATTTTTATGAAAACTAGTTTGGAAAATAATTCATTTTCTAAGTTAAACTCTAAAAATTCAATTCACAATTGTGTACGAGAATTAGTTTGGAAGTAACTCATTTCTGAATTATACTGAGAAGACCCGAGCCAAGACTCGAGCCCAACAATCGATGTGTAGGTCTAACTGCCGAGAAAAATCGAGGCCCTATCCCTAAATACCCTATGCGGGTTTGAACGTCGAAGGAAACCTGAGGCCCAAACCCAGAAACGGTCAAGCGGGTCAGAACGTGTCGACCCGAGGTGTTGTGTTGACTCGAACGACACGACCTGATGTCGTGATGCATTAGGAACAAGATGAAATGGCAAGTTTTGTAGAGAAAGAAAGTGAGAAATGAAAATGTGGAGCTGAAAATACATGTGGATTAGCTCCACTATACTCCTCATCCCAACTTTTCACCTACCTTTTTTTGGATGACTTTGACCATTAAGAGTGCACACTCAGAGATTTGATTACAATATTTTCAAGTGAAATACAAAATAATTTTGTATACTTAGAAAATAAATTAATCCTCAAGAGAAATGCAGTATGTCAAAAGTTAAATTGAAATTTTCAAAAGAAGTATGGAGATTCAATATCTATATACTTAGAAGATGTAAAGGAGGAAGCGACAGACTCATAACAGGCTTCATTTTCAAGAGAATTATGAATATTCATATACTCAGAAAATAATTTGAAGTTGGATACACACTTTTAATCGTCGCCTCTGGTTTGCACACTGGGGGGCTAACGTTGTTAATTTTAGCTGGATGTCGGGCGTTAACAATATGATGTCAGTTCCGCCGGTCATCGGGCGTTAATAATACGATGTCAGTTCCGCCGGTCATCGTTCGTTAACAGTACGATGTCAATTCAGCCAGACATTGGACGTTAACAGTCCGATGTCACTTCCGACGGTCATCGCGCGTTAACAGTACGATGTCAATTCAACCGGACGTGAGGCGTTCACAATACGATGTCAGTTCCACCAGTCATCGGGCGTTAACAGTACGATGTCATTTCCGCCGGTCATCGGGCGTTAACAGTACGATGTCAATTCAACCGGACGTCGGACTTTACCAATACGATGTCAGTTCTACCGGTCATCGGGCGTTAACAATACGATATTAGTTCCGCCGGTCATCGGGCGTCAACAATACGATGTCGATTCAGCCGGCGTCGAGCGTTAACAATAGGATGTCAGTTCTGCCGGTCATCGGGCGTCAACAGTATGATGTCAATTCTGTCGGTCATTGGGCATTAAAAGTACGATGTCAATTCAGCCGGACGTCGCGCTTTAACAATACGATGTCAGTTCCGCCGGTCATCGGGCATTTATAATACGTTGATAGACGTTCGAACGTACGGTTGGGCGTAGGACAGTTGCTTCCAAGTGTCGACAAAGACATAGGATATTGTTTCCGAATGTCAATCAGCTACAAGTCATACATGCGGCACATAACGTTTGCTTCCAAGTGCTATCCAGCCTCGAGACTTTGCTTCCGGGGCATATCATTTTCAGCATCTTCAAATTACTTTGATCAGCGTCCTACTCGGAGTCGATCAAAGTGGGGGCTAACTGTAGACGCTGAGTTTTGTCATAGTACAACTTTGTAATTATGTAATTTATTTTGAGCTTTCTTTATTTTAGTTTAGAAAAATGCCAAGAATTTTGAAATGCAACACATACTCCACATGTTAAAATCCCCAAAATCAAATTAAACCAAATCAAATCCCTCTTTATCTTATTTCATTCTTCCTCCATTCTCCAAATCAAATAAAATCATCGTTTATTTGATTTTATCCTCTCAATATTTCTAATCTACCACCATAAATAAACCAACCTCCACCGCTATAAATACAACCTCATTTCCACTTGTTTTCCACACCTCAAAATCATCCTAGGAGTATTGACACTAGGTGATTTTACCTTTCTTCTCCTCCCTCCTACTTCTTCTTCTTCTCATCATCATCATCATCTTGCATTCATAATCTCGGCATTAACTTGAGGTTAGTATTGTTTTTTCTTATTTTATTCTCACTTTGCTATGATGTAAAATTTGACTTAAATAATAATACTGATGCTCTAATTAATCCAATTAAATGCAAACTTGTAAATGTTTATGCTTTTGTTCACTTATTTCATTCAACTATTTGCATTTATTTTATTTTTTACATTTAATCATTTCATTTGTATACGCTAAACGATATTGATTAATCTAATTAATTATGCTCTTCTACTCTTTTCTTTAAATTAACCAATTTAGTAGAGTTCCTTCTTTGAACGGGCGAATTCGAAGGTTTTTACTTTCGAATTCGGAACCTTACCCCCGGATCCGAATCTCATGGTTCGTGGTTTATGGAGTTTAAATTTGAGTTTATTAATTCTCATTAAAAATTAATTGGCGACTCTTTTGATTTTTATTATTTTGATTCACTTGAACGTCATGATAAAGTGCATTTAAATCCCCTAGAGATTAAGACACCTCATTCGGCTCGTCATACAACGCGTGGGACACCACAGGGATTTTCCTGGGTCACACATGGGTGAAAAAGTAGAACATGTCGAATTGAACAGAAGACTGTCAGGCAATGTCACATGTTTGCTAGGTAGAAAAACTCGGCAATTATATATTGGCGGCGAAGAGAAGGTAAACAATAGGTCAACAATAGAGAGGGGACTCGAGAGTGGCACAAGCCACGAAGAGCCGAGAGGAGGGAGATTGATGGTGGATAATGATTTAAGGGTTTGGGGCTATAGGTACGTAATTGGGTAGTCAATCAGGGACTCACTGGTGTTCGTCTATTTGCAAAGGAAGGGGAAATTTAATTTTAGCTTAAGTTTTGGAGGAAAAATTTGGAAGGATTTGGTTGGAGGGAACCCAAAACAAGACTTGGCAATGTCCACCGCAATGGCCAATCCACCCATCTTTCTTTTTCTTTTTGGAAAACTGTTGCAATAGTTTGGTATAGGTAACAATTTAAAAAAAAAAATGTTGCATTAGGTTATCTCTTTGTAACATTTTTGTGAAGTGTTGCTATAGATATTTTATTGCAACATTTTTTTTTCCAAATGTTACTATAGTGAGTGTTGCAATAGACCACTTATGTTGTATGCTCAGCTGTGAAACTATATCGTAAGGCAAGTACAAAGCTTGTTGTATGCTCAAGAAGTGATGAGCGAAGGGAACATTAAAGATGGTACCCCCTGAAGAGAACCAAGTGAAGATTATTGTGGATGCACATTGTGACAGTCAGGGATGGGTTGGTCTGGGTGTAGTGAATAGAAACAAGGAGGGGATATGCTTTATAGCTTCAAAGACCGTCCGAGCGAAATAGGCAGCGGACATAGCCGAAGGTAAGCTGCAATATACAGCCTGGCACTGGCAAACAAGTTTAGGTACACCGTACACCAATGTTGTTCTCAAGTTGGATTGTCACGAAGTGACCTCAAGAGCAAAATCCAGAGTCGTCCTCTTAAGCAAATTTGATCGTGTTTTAGAAGACATTCTTTTCTATAGTAGTTGGAGTGGATGGGAAAAGCTCTGATACCAAATGAAGGGGATGTGAAAAGATCTGATACCGAATGGAGCGGTTCCCGATTTGCGGTGGATTAATGAATAAATATAGTTTGAGTTGTTCTTGTAGAGAAGATGAGAGAAAACCACTTGAAAACCCATGAACAATAGAATAGAGAGAGAAAGATGCAAATTTCAATCACCCATGCTTAAACATCTCAATTTTAGCCTTGAACTTGAATAATAATAAAATTCAACCAAGAACATAAACCTTGAACACCAAAAGGATTGGATATGATTTTGGATAAAGGATAATCCACCACCAAAACCTAGCACCCCACCATGACCATCTTAAAGGAGAAATCCACGCAATCATCAATAAAGGAATGACTTGCTAACACAACCATTGACAATGGATAAAGTAAGAACAAGATTTTGAGAGAAAAGGGAGAAAACCCTAACAATGCATTAGCATATCATTCATCAACATAAGCTACTTAGAAAAGAGTGCTAAACATGGTATTTATACTAAATAGAAAATTAGGTTAAAACTCAACAAAAATAAAATAGCACGCACGTGTCGCAAGGGGAGTCGCGGACTCGCGGGGGCGACGACCTTCTGTCCACAACAATCCATCGCTGGCCGAGGTGGGTCGCGGGCGCTACCAGAGCTGTCGCGGGTACGACGACCATTTGTCACGGCCGTGACACTTCCTGTGGCGATCGTGAGCTCGTTCTGCTCCACTTTCTGGCTGGCCCAATCGAAACGTCACGAGCGCGACGTTGTTGATAACGGGCGCGACGTTGTTGATAACGGGCGCGACGCCCAGACCAGCACGTTCTCGCGGGTGTGACAGCGCCGAGTCAAGCGCGACACGCGCCTGTTTGTTGGCGTGGATCCTGCCTTGAGTTTATCACACCGGGGTACTTCCAAGCCTCGATACTCCTCATTCCCGGGACAGCCCAGCCTGGTACCACGCCCTCCGAGTCGGAAGCAAGTCCTGAGCCTCTCCAAGTTAGGCCGATGGGCAACTCGTCGAAGCCAGTTCAACGTGCACTCACCACCCCACCCTTTATAAAGATGTAACGGTTCGTGAAAGACAGTGGTCGGGTGGGTTTCGCTCGAGAATGTCGGGTCGGGATTTCCTCCCTCGTGTCTCTTTTCGCAAACCCGGCTAAGGAAGATCGGGCTCGAACCCGACGTGCTCTATACTCTCGCTCTTGTAAAAGAGTTGTCTTCAACTCTTGGGTGTTAAAACTGATGCATTCTCCATCAGTTGGCTCCATAAAACTTCTAGCATCCCGATTGCCACAAGTCAACATGTCGGACATCCAACTAGCTTCGAATCCCACAATGTACCCATCGTCCAAATTCAAAAAAGTGGAAGGAGGCTTGTTTTGTGAAGGTAAGGGGTTAAGGGGCGGAAGAGGAAATTTATGTGGTGCTTGAGAACTCTCAATCTCACTAGGCTCGCCACAAGGCAAAGACAAAGCAAGATGTAGCTCGTCCTCACCAAGAGCACGCTCATCCCGTGTTTTACTCATCATAAGAAGGTTCCTCAACTCACTACCCACCCCGACTTTCGAAGTTTCGGTTTCTCGGGGAGAAATGGGAAGTAGTTTGATCTTATTGTCCTTATGGGTGAATGTGTATGTATTGTCCAACCCATTGTGCACCGTTTGCTTGTCGTATTGCCATGGAGGACCTAATAAAATGTGACAAGCGCTCATAGGAACAACATAAAAAACAAGGGAATCATCATTGTTAGATCCAAAAGAAAAATTCACTAAGACTTGCTTAGTTACCTTGACGACGTTGTGATCGTTGAGCCAATAGAGTGAATAGGGTCGAGGGTGCGGTAGTAGAGGCAAGCCAAGTTTCTCGACCATAGTGGTAGACGCAACGTTCGTGCAACTTCCTCCATCAATGACAAGAGTATACACCTTTCCACCTATGAAGCACCGCGTTTAAAATAACATTTCCCTTTGGGCCTTGTCGGGAGGAGTCTCATAGGTATGCAAAGCTCTCCTCAAAACAAATGCGCCTCCACGTACGGGGGGTACGGGGGCGACATTTTTCTCCTCACTAGTAACCGCATCTTCAATCACCACTTCGGAATCGTCTTGATCCTTTTGAAGCTCTTAATCGATTTCTTGTACTTCTTGAAGGGTCAAAGGACGTCGGTTTGGACAATCGGTTTGGAAATGGCCATAACCATGACACTTAAAACACTTATCCTTCCATCCATCGAGGAAGTTCCGTTGGAGTTACCATAGCAAGTCCCTTTCCTTTGTCAATTCTTAGTACCGGTGTGGACTTAGGTGTCTCGCTAGACTTCGAAGTGTTTGAATCCGGAGGGGGTCGGCTAGAAGGTGAGTAAACGGACCTGGACAAGGGTTTGGTGTCGGACCTTTCCTTCCTTCTTCGCACAACTCGGAGAGCCAAACTGCACAAATCGTCCATCGAATAGTAGGGTTGAACCTCAACCTTTTTGGCAACAGCAGGATCTAACCCATTCAAGAATCGCATCATCATTTGTTCTTCCGGCTCTCGGAGGTCACTTTTAATGAGAAGCTGTTTGAACTCCGAGATGTAATAACTGAAGGATCGTTTGCCTTGGGTGAGACTGTATAGTTTCCTCAAGACGTCTTGCTTGTAAGTGTTAGGCAAGAAATGACGATTCATTACATGTTTGAGTCGTGTCCAAGTAGAAATCCTTGCCTTTCCTTCACGAACCCGTTGTGCATTCATATTCTCAAACCAAAGCGAAGCGGCTTTGGTGAGTTTCAAACTCCCGACCTTATGTGCCTTCTCATCATCGTATTCCTTGGTCTCAAAGATCCTATCCATCAATTGAACCCATTCGAGGTAGTCGTCCGGATCATTGGAACCATTGAACTCGGGTATGTCGATCTTGAAGTCTTGGAAATCGTCATGAGGGGGCCTATCATGTACTTCTCGACGTGGACGATATTGATAGCAGCCTCTAGCATCGTCACTCGACTCAAATTTGGGTGGAGGACAGATAGGGCTTGGTGCACGCTTCCGACGTTCATTTTGGATGTGACCTTACAGCTGCGTGGACATGTTGTTTACTTGAGCTGCAAGTTCCCAAAGAGCTCGCTCGATATTGACATTTTGAGTCTCAATGGGATATTTTGTGGAGTTTGGGGGTTTTCTTGTAGTTGGCTTGTGTTTCGCTAAGGGTTCTTTGTGTTTTTCTCACTTTGATATTTCATCGAACACCTTGCGGGCACAATTTTTCCAACTTCTCCTCAAAGCTCCAATATACATCAAAATCAACAAACACAATAGCAATAACAACTTCTCCAACACACTTAGAGGCACAAGGGATGGGGAACACCAATATTCAATCAAATCCAACAAAAGACAACTCTACTAGTAATGAACAATGGAGAAATGAACAAAAACTCAAGCTAATGCAAACCTTGAGCTTTGATACCAAATGGAGTAGAGGGGAAAAACTCTAATACCAGAACCAAATGGAGCGGATGGAAAAAGCTCTGATACCAAATAGAGCGGTTCATGATGCGCGGTGGATAGATGAATAAATATAGCTTGAGCTGTTCTTGTAGAGAAAATGAGAGAAAACAACTTGAAAACCCACGAACAACAGAATAGAGAGAGAAAGATGCAAATTTCAATCACCCATGTGATGTATGCAAGGTCCTAAGATCAGATTATTGACCTCACAGTACAGCACATTAACAAAACCCACACACAATCTGGTCTCACAACAGAGAATCAAATACAAATACACCCAAAACAGTCCTCAACACAAAGAAACAACTATAACCTCCTCAAAACAGAGCATAAACACCAAAGCACAAATAGATGAAATGGATGATGATGAAATGATGATCGGATGAATAAACATACAATCAAACAGTAACCGAGGATAGACTTGAGGCTCGAGCTGATACAGACCCACCACAGCTAGAACATCAAGGGTAATGGACTCAATGACCTCAATGGATATAGGAACACCACCATTGAGATTACCAAGCTCTACACCCACCACAAGGATTGCCAAATCCTTGATACTGTAGTAGAATTAACTAGAGATGAGAGTTTAACGTCACTCACAAAAAAGAGGCTCAACAAGGCACTCAAAATGCTATTGATTTCACTGATAGATGATCCTCAAGCTGCCGATTACAAAGTATATTAAGCTATGGTTGAGCTAGATGATTAAGGGTTTCCCCTTGCTCGAGAAACTTTCCTAATCCGGCATTAAGCTACTTAACTAACTTAGTAAGCTAATTAAGACTCATTACAAACTGGATAACATCAAAATAAAATGAAATAAAATCTAACAAACGCGTTTTCTTTATTACAAACGGTTAAATCACCTCACAAGCTGGAAATGGTCTCAACAGCTCGGAAGTGAGTCTTCATGGAGGACCTCAATACAGGATACCTCATAGAACAGGAATATCCTCAACAGTCCAGAAGTGTTGTCTTCAAAGAGGACCTCAGAACTGGAAAATATCTCCACTGAGCTGGAAAGTCCTCAACAGCTCTGAAGTGAAGTCTTCAAAGCACTGGTGCAGACCTCAATCCAAAGATATGGAATTGAGAAATAACCTCACTGGCTGGCTGCTGCTATTGATGTTGATGTTGCTGTTGTTGGACGACCTCATGAACTGTTGGACCATCATAAAGCACTCTTGGATGTCAGTGTTTGATGTGGTTGATGATGGCCTCAATGCTGATGTTGGTGAGGTCATTGCTGCTCCTACTGGTTCTGGCTCTGGACTTGGAATGTCAGATGGAGGACCTCCATCATCCTCCCCAGGTTGAGGAAAGTTTGTCCTCAAACTTGGTAGGTCTTCATGCTCTGGAAAGTAAGGCCTTAAATCTTTAACGTTGAATGTAGCACTGCCTCCATAATCTTAAGAAAGGTCTAACTTGTAAGCATTGTCTCCAATCCTCTCAAGCACTTCATAAGGACCATCTGCTCTTGGTGTTAGCTTTCCCTTCCTCTTGCTTGGAAACCTATCCTTCCTTAGATGAATCCACACTAAATCTCCTGGCTTGAAAATCATCTTCCTCCTCTGCTTGTTTGCTGAAGTAGAAACTTGCTCAGAATATTTGATGATCTTCTCCCTGACTTGATGATGAAGCTTCTTGATCTCCTTTGCATGTTTACCTGCTTCATAACTAAACCTCACAGAATTTGTTAGGGGTGACAAGTCTGATGGAGTTATAGGATTTCTACCATAGAGAACCTGGAATGGTGAAAGGCCAGTTGCCTTAGATGGTGCTCTATTGAAAGCAAATTAAGCATGAGACAAGAGGATGTCCCATCCTTTTTTGTTTGTGGATATCAGTGACCTCAATAGTGTTCCAAGTCTTGTTTATGACCTCTATTTTCCCTCAGTTTGGGGGTGACAAGCTGTGTTATACTTCAGCTGGGTGCCCAACTTCTTCCAAAGAGTAACCCGAAAATGACTTAGGAACTTGACATCCCTATCTGACCCCATACTCCTGGGAACTCCATGGAGTCTCACTACCTCCTGGAAATACAATTCAGCCACCGTGACAGCATCATAGGTGGTATGGCAAGCAATGAAGTGAGCCATTTTACTGAATCTGTCCACAACTACCATGATTGAATCTTTCCCTCTTTGAGTTCTTGGTAGACTAACAATGAAGTCTAGGCTGATGTCCTCCTAAGGACTGTTTGGAACTGGCAAAGGTGTGTATAGCTGTTCGGTCTCGTTCCGAGTCGAATTCTTCTCTTTTATAGGGTATTTTTGCTTGTCTTTAATTATTATTTTAGTATTTTTATTATGTTTTTTACTCTTTTATTAGATTTTATAGCATTTTATTATTTTTGTTATATTATTATTGTTAAATATAAATCAAAAGATTACAAATTGAAAATAAATAAAAAAAGCCTAAAACCCATTCCTAAACCAGCCCATCTCTCTTTCCCCTCCTATCTCTCCTTTCGGCCCATAACAAACCCAGCCTAAAACCCTAATCCTCAGCCCAACCTAATCCCATCTACCCGTGAACCCATCTGCCCAAACCCTAAAACCCTAATTCCTAGTAACCGACCCGTTTCCCCCCTTTCTCCCTTTCAGCCGCATAAACAAATAAAACCCCAAACCCTAACTTTCTATTTCAATTCCTCTCATTTCCCCCTTTCTTCCTTTCTTTCCCTCTTTGTCCTCGTTTCTCCCTCACTCTCTGGTTCTTCTCATCTCATTCTTCTCTTGATTTCTTCATATCTTCTTTCTTCTCTCTTTCATCTCTTCATTTCCTTCTTCTTCTCATCTCGTTCTTCTCATTTCAAATTCTCGCGACATATATCTCTCACTCACTCATTTCACTTCTCTTGTTGCAGATTCGGTTGAGAAGTGCAGTAGCACCACCATCGTCATCATCTTCGTCCTCAACTAACCGATTGCATCATATCAGTCCACATGGAGAAGAATTGAAGGGCTCAGATTTGAAGGAGGGAGGGACGAAATCGACTATAAAAGAGGAGGAAGGAGCAGATTCGGGACTTATGAATGGTTGATTTTGGGAGTGACGCCCCAAGAGCCTCCATTTAGGGTTAGGGTTTAATTTATTTTTGGTTTATTCATGTTTTATTTCAAGCTTTGAACTTTGTTTTGAATCTCTTTTTGGTTTCCTTTTCATCGATTCTGGATTGGTTTTGTTAATGCTTTGTTCAGTTTTGATGTAATGTTTGAATTGATATTGGATTGTTCTTATGTTTTGAATGAATTCGGTTCTTGGTTTGATTTAGTTTGAATATAAGTTTTTGGTGATTTTTGGTTGAATTTGGATGTTCGGGCTTCTGCTCGTTTCTCTGTCTCGGCCGTCTCTCTCTCTTTCTCTATTTTCTTTCTTTCCCCTCTTTCTCTCTTCTCTTTTCTTAATTCGATCAGTAGTGTAGGATTTTTGTTTTCTTTTTGTTTCTTATGCCCTTCAATCAATGTTGTTAATTAGGAAATAGTTTAGGTCTTCTATGTTATTCATTAGGGTTAAGTTTATTTTTAGAGTCAGTTTAGGGTTCTGTTTAAGTATAATTTTAGTATTAGCCACAATACAAATCACTTTTAGTGAGGAGGAGGGCTAACTGTCACAAATTCCACTCTCAAGTGGGGATTTGGGGATTCTTAGTAATCTAATTCAAAATCTAGGCTGATGTCCTCCCAAGGACTGTTTGGAACTGGCAAAGGTGTGTATAGCCCTTGAGGTAAGCTATGACTCTTTGCAATATGACATGTAGCACACCTCCTGACCCAATGCTCAACATCCTTCCTCATTTTAGGCCAACAATAATGTTCCTTCAATATAAGAAGGGTCTTCTCAATGCCAAAATGACCTGCCAAGCAACCTCCATGAACTTCAGAGATCAACAACTCTCTAAAACTTCTCCTTTGAATACATAACCTTGCTTCTTTGAAGAGAAATCCATGGTCTATGTGGTATAGACTTTGAGGATGTCCCTTGCATTTCTGGTACAAGTCTCCAAAATCTTCATCATTCTCATATAAAGCTTTCAACTGTTCAAAACCAAGCACTCCTGCATCCAAAACTTGCAACAATAAATACCTCCTGGACAAAGCATCAACTCCTTTGTTAAGCTTCCCATATTTATGATGGATCACTAAATGGAATTGTTGCATAAACTCCACCCAAGTAGCATGCCTGGTGTTGTGTTTATGCTGCCCCTGAATAAATTTGAGGGCCTCATGATCACTGTGCAGAATAAATTCAGCTCCAATCAGATAATGTGTAATAACCTGAAAAAAATCCCTCCCTTAATACGTATTAGTGAGTCTAATAGATCAAGGTTAATAATAAATCACGAATAATTACAAGCGCATGTTCCATTTTTCTAACCCAATGTATGTTTTGCACGACTTGAATAGTGCAACGATCATTAACGATTTAGTTTAATTTTTCGTAGAAAAAAAAATCTCTACTGATAATTTTTCAGTATGTATTACGAGCTTTCTATAGATAGCTTACTGATGAAGGTCCTCCATCAAACGTCCAAAGTCTAGCACCAAGTGATCAGGAGCCAGCATCAGAAGCAGCAACGACCTCACCATCTTCAGCATCAAACACTGACATCCAGGAGTGTTTCATGATGGTCCAACAAGTCATGAGGTCGTCCAACAACAGCAACATCAACATCGATAGCAGCTTACTAAGTTAGTTAAGTAGCTTAATGCGTAATTAGGGAGTTTCTTGAGAAAGGGGAAACCCTTAATCCTCTAGCTCAACCCTAGCTTTATATACTTTGTAATCGGCAGCTTGTGAGGATCATCTATCAGTGAAATAAATAGCATTTTGAGTGCCTTAATTGAGCCTCTTGTTTGTGAGTAACGTTATTTGTGCATTTCATAATGTTGGGCTGTAGTAAAACACCTCAGGAAGTAGCTGAACAGGCCTTGAGGGAGAAGGAGGAAATGGAAGGAAAAATGAAAATTATGAGTGAACAATTGCAATATTATATGAGGTTGCACAGGAGGGAGATCAATAGAGAGACTGATGTGGAGTCTGAAGAAGAAGAAGAAGAGGAGAATTCTTTTAGTGAAACAGGAAGGGGAGGAGGAAGACCTAGATATCACAGAAGAAGGAGGTATAACAGGAGGTCACCTAGGAGTAGTGTTAGTGAATCCAGGAGTACGAGTGAGAGGGAAGAAGGAGGGAAGAAAGAAGAGTAGAGAAGTTGGATTTCAAAATAGATATTCCTGAGTATGGAGGTGAGTTGGATCCTGATGTATTTTAGGATTGGTTGCAAACTGTGGAGAAAGTGTTTGATTTGAGGGAGTTGTCTGAGGAAAACAAGGTGAAGTTGGTTGCATTGAAGTTGAGGAAATATGCATCTACATGGTGGAACAACTTGCAAAGAAGGAGAGAAGAGATCAATGAACCTAAGGAATCCTATAGAATGACCCCAACTGAAACCAAACAAAATGAACCAGCCCCACAAAATGACCATCCTTTATTCCAGCCTATCCTAAGCCAATTCCAGCATGTTTTCCCAGAAGAAATGCCACCAAGTTTACCCCCAAAAAGAGGCATCCAACATAAAATTGACCTCATCCCAGGATCTATTTTACCAAACAAAGAATCCTATAGAATGACCCCAACTGAAACCAATGAGATCTAAACGCAAGTTGATGAGTTGCTAGAGAAAGGAATGGTTAGAGAGAGCTTGATCCCTTGTGCAGTGCCAGCATTATTGGTCCCTAAGAAAGATGGAAGTCAGAGGATGTGTATTGATTGTAGAGCCATCAATAAAATCACAATTAAGTATAGATATCCTATTCCAATACTTGAGGATCTTGATGAGCTCTATGGCTCAACTGTGTTTTCAAAGATTGATTTGAGGAGTGGATATTATCAGATCATCATTTATGAGGGAGATGAGTGGAAGACAGCCTTTAAGACTAAGGGAGGTCTGTATGAGTTGTTAGTCACGCCTTTTGGTTTAACAAATGCACCTTCAACATTTATGAGACTCATGAATCAAGTTCTGAAGCCTTTGATTGGGAGATGTGTTGTTTTGTATTTTGATGATATACTCATTTATAGCCAGTCTGAGGAGGATCATGTAAACCACTTAAGGAGTGTTATGGAGATTCTGAGTAAAGAGCAGCTGTATGGGAACCTCAAGAAGTGTCAATTCTTCACCAGCCATGTTATATTCCTTGGTTATATTGTGACATCAGAAGGAATTCAAGTAGATGAGGAGAAGGTCAAAGCTATAAGAGAGTGGCCTGTTCCTACATCAATCCAGCAGATAAGGAGTTTCCATGGTTTGGCATCTTTCTACAAGAGGTTTGTGAGGAACTTCAACACTATTTTAGCTCCCATGACAGAGTTAGTGAAGGGGAAGAGCTTTACTTGGACACCAGCTGCACAGAAAGCTTTTGAGGAGGTCAAAAGACAATTAACCTCAACACCAGTGTTGGCATTACCTTGTTTTGCTAAAGTCTTTGAAGTGGAGTGTGATGCCTCAGGAGTGGGCATTGGAGCAGTGTTGACTCAAGAAGGAAAACCAGTCGCTTATTTCTGTGAGAAACTCAATGAGGCCAAGAGGAAATACAGTACATATGATAAGGAGTTTTATGCTCTCATTAGAGCTTTGCAACATTGGAGGCATTATCTGATTAGAGCTGAATTTATTCTGCACAGTGATCATGAGGCCCTCAAATTCATTCAAGGGCATCATAAACTCAACACTAGACATGCTACTTGGGTGGAGTTCATGCAACAATTCCATTTTGTGATCCATCATAAATCTGGGAAGCTTAACAAAGGAGCTGATGCTTTGTCTAGGAGGTATTTGTTGTTGCAAGTTTTGGATGCAAGAGTGCTTGGTTTTGAACAGTTGAAAGCTTTGTATGAGAATGATGAAGATTTTGGAGAGTTGTACCAGAAATGTAAGGGACATCCTCAAAGTCTATACCACATAGACCAGGGATTTCTTTTCAAAGGAGCAAGGTTATGTATTCTAAGGAGCAGTTTTAGAGAGTTGGTGATCTCTGAAGTTCATAGAGGTTGCTTGGCAGGTCATTTTGGCATTGAGAAGTCCCTTCTTATGTTGAAGGAACATTACTATTGGCCTAAAATGAGGAAGGATGTTGAGCATTAGGTCAGGAGATGTGCTACATGTCAGATTGCAAAGAGTCATAGCTTACCTTAAGGGCTATACACACCTTTGCCAGCTCCAAACAGTCCTTGGGAGGACATCAGCCTAGACTTCATTGTTAGTCTGCCAAGAACTCAAAGAGGGACGGATTCAATCATGGTAGTTGTGGACAAATTCAGTAAAATGGCTCACTTCATTGCTTGTTATACCACCTATGATGCTGTGAGGGTAGCTGAATTGTATTTCTAGGAGGTAGTGAGACTCCATGGTGTTCCCAGGAGTATGGTGTCTGATAGGGATGTCAAGTTCCTAAGTCATTTTTGTGTTACTCTTTGGAAGAAGTTGGGCACCCAGCTGAAGTATAGCACAGCTTGTCACGCCCAAACTGATGGGCAAACAGAGGTCACAAATAGAATACTTGGAACACTATTGAGGTCACTGATATCAACAAACAAAACAGGATGGGACACCCTCTTGTGTCATGCTGAATTTGCTTTCAATAGAGCACCATCTAAGGCAACTGGCCTTTCACCATTCCAGGTTGTCTATGGTAGAAATCCTATAACTCCATTGGATTTATCCCCACTAACAAATTCTGTGAGGTTTAGTTATGAAGCAGGTAAACATGCAGACGAGATTAAGAAGCTTCACCAGCAAGTTAGGGAGAAGATCATCAAGTATTCTGAGCAAGTTTCTACATCAGCAAACAAGCATAGGAGGAAGATGGTTTTCAATCCAGGAGATCTAGTGTGGATTCATCTAAGGAAGGATAGATTTCCAAGCAAGAGGAAGGGAAAGTTGACCCCAAGAGCAGCTGGTCCTTTTGAAGTGCTAGAGAGGATTGGAGACAATGCTTACAAGTTAGACCTTTCTGAAGACTATGGAGGCAGTGCTACATTCAACATTGCAGATTTGAGGTCTTACTTTCCAGAGCATGAAGACCTTCCAAGTTTGAGGACAAACTTTCCTCAACCTGGGGAGGATGATGGAGGTCCTCCATCAAACGTCCAAAGTCCAGCACCAAGTGATCAGGAGCCAGCATCAGGAGCAGCAACGACCTCACCATCTTCAACATCAAACACTGACATCCAGGAGTGTTTTATGATGGTCCAATAAGTCATGATGTCGTCCAACAAGTCATGATGTCGTCCAACAACAGCAACATCAACATCGGCAGCAGCAGCCAACCAGTGAGGTTATTTCTCAATTCCATATCTTTGGATTGAGGTCCTCACCAGTACTTTGAAGACTTCACTCTAGAGCTGTTGAGGACTTCCCAGCTCAGTGAAGATGTTTGCCAGTTTTGAGGTCCTCTATGAAGACATCACTTCTGGAACTGTTGAGGATATTCCAGTTCTGTGAGGTGATCCTGCATTGAGGTCCTCCATGAAAACTCACTTCCGAGCTGTTGAGGCCATTTCTAGCTTGTGAGGTGATTTAATCGTTTGTAATAAAGACAACGTGTTTGTTAGGTTTTATTTCATTTTATTTTGATGTTATCCAGTTTGTAATGAGGCTTAATTAGCTTACTAAGTTAGTTAAGTAGCTTAATGCGTAATTAGGGAGTTTCTTGAGAAAGGGGAAACCCTTAATCCTCTAGCCTAACCCTAGCTTTATATACTTTGTAATCGGCAGCTTGTGAGGATCATCTATCAGTGAAACCAATAGCATTTTGAGTGCCTTAATTGAGCCTCTTGTTTGTGAGTGACGTTAAACTCTCATCTCTAGTTAATTCTACTACAGTAGCAAGGATTTGGCAATCCTTGTGGTGGGTGTAGAGCTTGATAATCTCGATGGTGGTGTGCCTGTATCCCTTGAGGTCATCCAGTCCATTGCCCTTGAAGTTCTAGCTGTGGTGGGCCTATATCAGCTCGAGCCTAAAGACTATCTTTGATTACTGTTTGATTGTAAGTTTGTGCATCCGATCATCATATTATCATCATCCATTTCATCCAATTGTTCATTGGTTTTTTGCTCTGTTTTGAGGAGGTTATAATTGATTCCTTGTCGTGAGGTTCTGTTTTGGTGTGTTTGTGCTTGAATCTCTGCTGTGAGGCCACAATTGTGTGTTTGTGTCTTAATGTAGTGTACTGTGAGGTCAACACTCTGATCATCGCGACCTTGCATACATCACTTACCCTTCCGAACCGATAAGTAGAGCTCGAGTTATGATTTTTCGAATAATTGAAGTTTAAATGGTTATTATTCTGGGCAGCTTGTGAAGATGTTAGTTTTTACCCTTCTTAGCCATGTTATTAGCCTTTGAGGTCAACTACAAAGTTGGAGTGTATGTTCTAAGATTTCCGAAAAGTCCTTTTATGACATCATCCAATATGTGTGGGATGAGTTATGATCTTACGAGTACGCCTTAGAAAGCGAGTTCATTATTATTATTCGTAAAAAATTCAGTAAGTTATTCTTCCATGCTACCACCTAAGTTAAGTCCTAATTCATGATTCCTTTCCTTTCTTTTAAAGTTCCTCCAAGAGATCGTTTCACCACTGTTCAAGTCCCTGCTCGTTTTGTACGTGTTCTTAAGTCTTCAGATACGTGTATTGCCTGACCTTTTAGGAATAATATCATGAATTAGTCATTATGTTATGTTTTAAATCTATTTTATATTATCCATGTTTATATGTAAAGTATCATGATTTCTGTTCAAAAATATATGCAAGTTCTCTTGGATTTTTAAGTAATCCAGGTCGATTTATCTGGATAATTTCACAGTTATTTCTAAGTATTCATGTGGCCTACCCTTTATGTTAGAAACTTTTACGATAATTCTATGCTTAGGTTGGTTGAGACATTTCATGAATAAATTTCCTTTTAATAAGTACAAGTCTTATTCAAGGAGATTGTAAGATTATATCTTTATGTTATGATTGGAAAAGGGTAGTTTAAAGAACTAGTTTTATTAAGAATTCAAGGCCAAGGTATCAAGGTTTAAGTTCTCAAGTTTTAGAAATTAATAAAGACCCTGCCCATGTTTATGGTGCCTTAGTGCACACCACGTTTATGGTGCCTTAGTACACACCAAGGAAAAACATGCTTATGTGCCTTTGTGCACCCCAAGTTAATTATATAAGTGCCTTAGTTGTACACCATGGAAACCTGGCTAGTATAGGATAATTATCCACCATCCGGATCTCCCGGTCGGTCCGGGTATGCGCATATGGAGGCTTAGTAGATGATCGCAAGTAGGGGACCTTCAGGATCATAATACGACAACTAAGTTTTAAGTAACTAAGTTTTAAGTAACTAAGTACTTCAAGGATTTAAGTTAAGGGTTTAAGTCTTATAGGACTTGTTTATGTTTTTTAAGTATATTTTACAACATGTTATAAGTTACATTTTATGATTAGTTTGAAGTAACAGTTTATGCTATATGTTGGGTATACGTTTTAACTCATGTTTTATGACGTATTTTACTTGTCACTTTCTAAGTCATGTGTTCCAAGTACGGTTTGTGTCACGCATTAAGTGGTATGCTATATCAAGTTTTATGTACCTTAAGTTTTCCAAATTACTGGGATCAAAGTAAAGCTGCTTCAGTTACTTACCAAGGATTATAAGTTTTGTTTTATGGAAGTTAAAGTCATGTTTGTGGGAAGGTTTCATGCGTGTGTCTATGTCAGTTCATGCATGATCTTATTTGATTTCAAACAAGTTTATGGTTATCCAGTTACCTTTAAAAGGAAGAACTCATAAATGTTTTAATGATACCTTGGCCTTATTCAGTTACTTACCAAGGATTATAAGTTATGGTCAAGCTATGTAAGTCATGCTACTCTTATTGTTAAACTGTTGTTACGTTGTTTTAATGATTTTGGAACCGGCTAAATAACTAAAGCGAATTACGTAAAGATTCTTACAGGTTAGGGGTATACGTACTGAGTTTAACTCACATTTCGAAGTTTTATGTCTTCATTTTAGGAATCTCGGCAAAGGAGAATGGTAAAGCCCCAGGAGGACGAAACCCCAGAGCACCTTAAGGAATCTAAAGGTGGTTAGAGGCTCCCCATGAAGGATTTAAAAGAATTTGTGATTTAATGGCTTGTATAACTTCCTTTGGGTTTTTTTTAATGATGTTTTGAGGTGGTTTAAGTTAAATTATGCTGATGATGCATGGTTGAAGATGGTTTATGGTTGATTGCTTTTATTGGGTTTAGTCTTAGCCTTGTCCACCTTCGTGGACGGCGGTAATTCTCTCAGGTGTTTATCCGCTGCTAATCATTGGGTTAGGTGAATTATTAGCTTAATCTAGTGGTTAGTAACTTGGGGGTGTTACAGTTGTGGTATCAGAGCAAAACAAACTTGGAGAAACCCCTTCGGATATTTTTAGGTGTTAAGCAAAAAGTATATGAAGAAGTTAGAGGTAATAAAGCAATATAAGGAGTAGGATAAGAGTTTATAAGCATGTGATCTTTCAGGATCTAAGTACATAAGGTACTTGAAGAAATGCTCGAGTCTTGTTCTAAGTTGAACTATGAATCTCGGGGTATGAAAAAGGTCTAAGCATATGATTAGTGGTATGAAAAGATCTAGGAAACTAATAGAAGTATGCATGAATATAAGGAAAGTTGAGTATAGGTTGAAACTAATAGAAGTATGCATGAAAAAGGTCCAAGCATATGATTAGTGGTATGAAAAGATCACTGTCTGTTAGCAATTTTACCGCACGCGCATCCCTGGACTTGGTTCCGGCACAAGTACCACGATTTTATCTATACTTTCTAGCAATGCACCCACAAAGAACGATTTCAGATTCGAGGAGTATGGTCCGTGGTGACCTTTGAACTGAAGTCTACGAATATGCCGAATGCTGGGAGATGCAACCATGAGAAATCTGCTACTATTTCATAGAACTGTTAGGCCCTAGCCTACTGCCCAGTTTGAGGTTTAGGAGAGTGACGGTACTAAGGACAATGAAGATGTTGACGATGACGACTATGCCCCTCCTTAGGGAGTTCAGATTTTGTATGAGCAAGAAGAGGGGAGGAAGAATGAGAAGTAGTATTTTGTGGCGAATTATCTTGAGAACAATGTTGTAATTATGAAGCAATTATCTTTTGATTTTCATGTGTATTGTGGTTTATTTCTTGAGAACAAGTTTTACTCTCGTATGTTATGGTTGGGAATTAACACTTAATGTCTCAAGGTTGCACGCGTTTAAAACCTGATGTTGTAAGAAGTGAGAAAGAGGATGTATGTTTATGTTGATTGAGTTGAAGGGAAATTACTTATGCACCAAAATTAACAAGTTAACCATGGATACAAGAGGGTAAAAAATTTTGGGAACATGGGTTGTGATTTAATTTATTCGAAGATAACAAGGGACAAGAGATATGGTTACGTAAGGATTGCTTGAGTTTTATGTTCATTACTACATAAGGTGTAAAGGGAGTGGAATGATTGAGTTTTAAACCAAAATCTTATGTTTATAATGTAGCATGTCGTACGCATCAAACAACGACCACTCTTCTAACATGGGGAAGAAACTGCTGATTCCCGAGGGCGGACCTTACAGCTGCAGGGATCCCAAGGGGTCCCCAAGTCAACCCTGTGTCAGGGTCCTCAACGAACATGATGTCCCGACCCAACCCCTACCATCCCGAGTTTTTTGAACAAGTGATACAGGAACTTTTACAGAGAATCCTAAACCCCAGTGTGGAAGGAAGTAATATTGTTAGAAATGATGACCATGTTGATATAGGGTAGCCAAGAAGAACCCTAGAACATATGTAGGAGGGCTAACCTTGTGGAATTAGAAGACTGGATCCGAGGTATGGAAAAGATATCTGAGATCCTTGAGGTACCGAAGGAGAAATGGGTTACCACTGGGACCCTTTTATTTGGTTAAGGAAGCGAATTTATGGCGGGGTACCATGAAGAACAAGTACCAAGGAACAGAATTGTCATGGGAGGATTTCCTAGTCGACCTCCGAGCCAAGTTTTACCATCTCTCCTTACAGTGTCAAAAGGACAAGGAGTTCATAGAACTGAGGATGTCCAATCATGAGATATCAGTTATGCAGTACGTTGCCAAGTTTAAAGAGTTGGCCCCTTTCACGTCAGACTACTTGTCCACCGAGTGCATGAGGATTGGTAGCTACGAGAGTGGCCTGGCCCCGTACATACGAAGCCATCTGGTAGGTCAGCCCTTCAATACGATGCAAGAGTTGTACGAACGTGCAGCTGAGGTGGAAAGAGTAAAGAAGGAGCTGAGGAATGTTTATCAAGAAAAGGGCGCACTTGAATGTCCCTCTTAGAATGTCAAAGGAAAGTTTTCCAGCAGATCTTATCATAATAGACATAGCTAAATTTGATATTATCTTAAAGCATGGATTGATTAGCCAAGCATGGAGCCAAGAAAAAAAGTGATGAAGGGATGGTTGTGCTGAGAAGTCAGTTAGGAGGAGAGATTCATTTCAAGGTGAACTTGAGAAGCCCAACTGCAGGACCCGTTATGGGCACTACGAGTTTATGATCATGTCTTTTGGGCTTACCAATGCACCGACAGCCTTATGACGATACTATGATCTACTCAAAAACTCGAGAAGAGCATGAACGACATTTGGGAACAATGTTGCAAACTCTGAGAGAACATCAGCTATATGCTAAGCTGAAAAAGTGTGAGTTCTAGTTGGGGGAAATAGCCTTTTTAGGGCATATAGTGACCAAAAAGGGGATTAAAGATGATCTGCAGAAGGTTGAAGCTATCATGAACTAGGCCAGGCCAACAACCATTACCGAAGTAAGAAGTTTTCTAGGTATGACAGGCTACTACAGACGTTTTGTTCAAGACTTTTCTAAGATTGCCTTACCACTATCTAGTTTGTTGAGAAAGGCTACCAAGTTCGAATGGTCAGAAAAGTGTGAGAAAGCATTTAAAGAACTCGAAATGAGACTCACATCGGCCCCAATCTTGGCCCTGCCAGTGGAAGGAAAAGAATATGTCATATATAGCAACGCATCCAAGCAAGGGTTAGAATGTGTCTTGACGCAAGTTGACAAGGTCATAACTTATGCCTCCTGGCAGCTGAAGCCATATGAGCTGAATTACCCTACTCATGATTTGGAGTTAGCCGCGGTAGTTTTTGCTTTAAAGATCTTGAGGCACTATTTATATGGTGTTTTTACTAGAGTTTTCATAGGTCATCAAGATCGCAAGTACATTATCACTCGGAAGGAATTAAAGTTAAGGCAATGAAGATGGTTGGAGCTCATCAAGGATTATGACTTGGGCATTCAATACCATCCAGGGGAGGCAAATTCAGTAGCTGATGCTCTGAGTAGGAAAAATCAGCACGACACAGATGTGCCGAAGATGGTCAAATCAAAGCTCAGCCAAAAAAATTCAGGAAGCAGAGATTGAAGTAGTCCCGCTGGATTATGTGAAAACACAGTTGGCAGAACTTCAGGTACAACCCTCAATTTTGTATGAAATGAAAGAAGAACAGATGAACGGTGATCATTTAAGGTATATCCGTGCAGGAATAAAACAAGGAAAAATGCCAGAGTTTTTGGTTCACGAGGATGGAACCTTGAGGTTCCAAGATTGTCTATGTGTGCCTGCGAGGCGAGATCTATGAGAGAGGATTCTGCACAAAGGGCACAATGCCCCATACTCAGTCCACCCAGGAGGTACTAAGATGTAATGAGACAGAAAAGAGAAGTTTTGGTGGCCTAACATGAAGAAGGACATCGCCAATTTTGTGGATAAGTGTCTTACATGTCAAAAGGTGAAGATAGAGCACCAGCGGCCTGCAGGAGAGTTAAGGCCACTAGAGATCCCTACATGGAAATGGGATTCAATATTTGTGGATTTTATCATGGGATTGCCCTTGACGGTTATATAGGTGTCATTAGGAGATGTTGATCATTTTTGGAAACACAATCACACTCCCTCTCCCTCTTGCTCCCACACCCTCTTCACCATCCTACACCACCAACCAGCCCCTACTGCCGCCGAGCCACCAGCCAGCCGGCGCCGCCGCCGGCGGTTTTCCGGCCACCCTCCGGCCACCGACACATCATCATCACACCTTCTCACCTTTCCTCCTCTTATTTCAAGGGTATTCCACTCCATCTCTTTCTCTTCTTTTAAAAGATGAATCAAGTATGTGTTTTAAGTTCTTCTTCATGTTATTCTTAGGTTTTCCCAAAGATCACTCAAGGATTTCAATATATTCAAGAGGGGGTTCCTAGGAACTAAGGAAATCAAGTGAAAGTTTGGGTAAGTTTGAGATAAACTTGTGTTTTTATGATTAAATGAGCATGGATGATGATCGATTGTGACATGCATGTGGTTTTATTAGTTAAAATCATTATGCAAGGATGGAAAATCGATTTAAGTAAAGTGCATGTGTGTAAATTAATGTTGGATTAAGTATAGTGATTATTTGTGAGTGGCGCGCATGTTGATTATGTGTGAGAGACATGAAATATGTGGAGTGTTGGCCTTGCATGTACTTAAAAGTGGATTATAATGGTAGTTTTCTCAAGTCTAGAAATCCTAATTGTGGTGATCAAATATGTTTTAAGGGAGGTTTATGTTAAAATCATGAAAATTAAGCATGCATGCTAGCTATTTTGGATAAACCTTACAATCTGGTTGGTAATTGGTTTTTTCAGAAAATGAGGGATGTTATTTTTGGCTATTTTATAGCATGAATAGGTGGATTAAAGTGTTAGCCAACACCCGGTTTTTGTAGCTCGTCGTTTTGATAAGTATATTGGGAGTTATGGCCAAAACCGTAAGGTTGCGCAAATCTGTGTTCATTTGACGTTAGTCCAAAGATGGGTGTTTTTCGTGAGGTTAGAGTCATGTATGGTTTAAGAGCTGAACATGAAAGTTGTAGGGGACATTCTGGGATTTCCATAAAGGTATAGTATATGTTTACCGGACATCGGGAGTGACAGTTATGAGTTCCCGACTCCAGACTAATAAACTGAAGTTATCAAGAATGTGTTTTTGTGACTGCCTGCATTCATGGCCAAAATCCGATCCTTTTCCATACTCAAATCAACTTGGCGTTAAAAGAAAAGTTGAAGTATGTATTACGAGCTTTTCATAGTTAGCTTACCCGTTCCAAACCGATAAGTAGAGCTCGAGTTACGATTTTTCGAATAATTGAAGTTTAAATGGTTATTATTCTGGGCAGCTTGTGAAGATGTTAGTTTTTACCCTTCTTAGCCATTTTTTAGCCTTTGAGGTCAACTACAAAGTTGGAGTGTATGTTCTAAGATTTTCGAAAAGTCCTTTTATGACATGATCCGATATGTGTGGGATGAGTTATGATCTTACGAGTACGCCTTAGAAAGCGAGTTCATTATTATTATTCGTAAAAAATTCAGTAAGTTATTCTTCCATGCTACCACCTAAGTTAAGTCCTAATTCATGATTCCTTTCCTTTCTTTTAAAGTTCCTCCAAGAGATCGTTCCACCACTATTCAAGTCCCTGCTCGTTTTGTACGTGTTCTTAAGTCTTCAGATACGTGTATTGCGTGACCTTTTAGGAATAATACATGAATTAGTCATTATGTTATGTTCTACATTTATTTTGTATTATCCATGTTTATATGTAAATTATCATGATTTATGTTCAAAAATACATGCAAGTTCTCTTGGATTTTTAAGTAATCCAGGTCGATTTATCTGGATAATTTCACAATTATTTCTAAGTATTTATGTGGCCTACCCTTTATGTTAGAAACTTTTACGATAATTCTATGCTTTGGTTGGTTGAGACATTTCATGAATAAATTTCCTTTTAATAAGTACAAGTCTTATTCAAGGAGAATGTAAGATTATATCTTTATGTTATGATTGGAAAAGGGTAGTTTAAAGAACTAGTTTTATTAAGAATTCAAGGTTAAGGTATCAAGGTTTAAGTTCTCAAGTTTTAGAAATTAATAAAGGCCCTGCCCATGTTTATGGTGCCTTAGTGCACACCACATTTATGGTGCCTTAGTACACACCAAGGAAAGACATGCTTATGTGCCTTTGTGCACCCCAAGTTAATTATATAAGTGCCTTAGTTGTACACCATGGAAACCTGGCCAGTATAGGATAATTATCCACCATCCTGATCTCCCGGTCGGTCCGGGTATGCGCATATGGAGGCTTAGCAGATGATCGCAAGTAGGGGACCTTCAGGATCATAATACGACAACTAAGTTTTAAGTAACTAAGTACTTCAAGGATTTAAGTTAAGGGTTTAAGTCTTATAGGACTTGTTTATGGTTTTTAAGTATATTTTACAACATGTTATAAGTCACATTTTATGATTAGTTTGAAGTAACAGTTTATGCTATATGTTGGGTATACGTTTTAACTCATGTTTTATGACGTATTTTACTTGTCACTTTCTAAGTCATGTGTTCCAAGTACGGTTTGTGTCACGCATTAAGTGGTATGCTATACCAAGTATTATGTACCTTAAGTTTTCCAAATTACTGGGATCAAAGTAAAGCTGCTTCAGTTTCTTACCAAGGATTATAAGTTTTTGTTTTATGGAAGTTAAAGTCATGTTTGTTGGAAGGTTTCATGTGTGTGATTATGTCAGTTCATACATGATCTTATTTGATTTCAAACAAGTTTATGGTTATCCAGTTACCTTTAAAAGGAAGAACTCATAAATGTTTTCATTTAAGTTGTGATCTAAGTACAGGTTCGGTTATATTTCTTCATGTTCAGGTTATGTTATGGTCAGGCTATGTAAGTTATGCTACTCTTATTGTTAAACTGTTGTTACGTTGTTTTAATGATTTTGGAACCGCACTAAATAACTAAAACGAATTACGTAAAGATTCTTACAGGTTAGGGGTATACGTACTGAGTTTAACTCACATTTCGAAGTTTTATGTCTTCGTTTTAGGAATCTCGGCAAAGGAGAATGGTAAAGCCCTAGGAGGACAAAACCCCAGAGCACCTTAAGGAATCTGAAGGTGGTTAGAGGCTTTCCATGAAGGATTTAAAAGAATTTGTGATTTAATGGCTTGTATAACTTCCTTTTGGGTTGTTTTATGGTGTTTTGAGGCGGTTTAAGGTAAATTATGCTAATGATGCATGGTTGAAGATGGTTTATGGTTGATTTCTTTTATTGGGTTTGGTCTTAGCCTTGTCCACCTTCGTGGACGGCGGTAATTCTCTCGGATGTTTATTTGCTGCTAATCATTGGGTTAGGTGAATTATTAGTTTAATCTAGTGGTTAATAACCTGGGGGTGTTACATAATGCCTCCAATGTTGCAAATCTCTAATGATGGCATAGAACTCCTTATCATATGTACTTTATTTCCTCTTGGCCTCATTGAGTCTCTCACTAAAGTAAGCTACTAGTTTTCCTTCTTGAGTCAACACTGCTCCAATGCCCACACTTGAGGCATCACACTCCACTTCAAAAACTTCGGCAAAACAAGGTAATGCCAACACCGGTGCTGAGGTTAGCCGTCTTTTGACCTCCTCAAAAGCTTTCTGTGCAGCTGGTGTCCAAGTAAAGCTCTTCCCCTTCACTAACTCTGTCATAGGAGCTAGAATAGTGCTGAAGTTTCTCACAAATCTCCTGTAGAAAGATGCCAAACCATGGAAACTCCTTATCTGTTAGATTGATGTAGGAACTGGCCACTCTCTCATGGCTTTGATCTTATCCTCATCTACTTGAATTCCTTCTGATGTTACAATATAACCAAGGAATATAACATGGCTGGTGAAGAATTGACACTTCTTGAGGTTCCCATACAACTGCTCTCTACTCAGAATCTCCATAACACTCCTCAAATGTCTTAACATGATCCTCCTTAGACTGGTTATAAATGAGTATATCATCAAAATACACAACAACACACTTCCCAATCAAAGGCTTCAGAACTTAATTCATAAGTCTCATAAAAGTTGATGGTGCATTTGTTAAACCAAAAGGCATGACCAACCACTCATACAGGCCTCCCTTAGTCTTAAAGGATATCTTCCACTCATCTCCCTCATAAATTCTGATATGATAGTATCCACTCCTCAAATCAATCTTTGAAAACACAGTTGAGCCATGGAGCTCATCAAGCATATCCTCACGTCTTGGAATAGGATATCTATACTTGATAGTAATCTTGTTGATGGCTCTACAATCAATACACATCCTCTGACTTCCATCATTCTTAGGGACCAATAATGCTGGCACTGCACAAGGGATCAAGCTCTCTCTAACCATTCCTTTCTCTAGCAACTCATCAACTTGCGTTTAGATCTCATTGGTTTCAGTTGGGGTCATTCTATAGGATTCTTTGTTTGGTAAAATAGATCCTGGGATGAGGTCAATTTTATGTTGGATGCCTCTTTTTGGGGGTAAACTTGGTGGCATTTCTTCTGGGAAAACATGCTGGAATTGGCTTAGGATAGGCTGGAATAAAGGATGGTCATTTTGTGGGGCTGGTTCATTTTGTGAGGTTGGTTCATCTTCAAGATCAAGCAAAAGAAACTCCTTCTGTTCACTGAACTCATGATGTTCAGCTGGTAAGATCACATCAAGGAATGGTTCAACAATGAGGCTTTTGGTTCTTTTTGTGAGCTGGGATGGTTTAAGTGGGGTGAGGACAATTTTTTTGTGGTTTGGGTTAAGGGAATATGTATTTGCTCTTCCATCATGATTAACAGATCTATCAAACAACTAAGGTCTTCCCAACAATAAATGACATGCATCCATAGGTATAACATCACACCACACTTCATCTTTATAAATAGGACCAATTGAAAAATTCACAAGGCATCTAGATGAGATTTTGATACCTCTACTTTGGTTCAACCACTGGATGGTGTAAGGTGTTGGATGAGGACAAGTTTGCAAGTTCAGCTTTTGCACCATAGTATGTGATGCTGCATCGGTACAGCTGCCTCCATCAATAATTAAGGAACAGATCTTCCCTTGCACTTTACACCTTGTGTGAAAAATGTTCTCCCTCTGCTCAGCTTCTCATCAATGACAGAACTACTAAGGACCCTCCTGATCACCAACATTTCACCTTCATCAGGTTTGGCCTCAACTTCCTCTTCATCATACACAGGATCACCTTCAGGTTCATTATATTGTTCCTCCTCAACAACTGACTCAGGTTCAACAAACAGTGCTGCTTGATATTCTGCTAAGGTCACTGCTCTTCTGTTTGGACATTCTGAAGCTAGATGTCCAAGTCCTTGACATCTAAAACATCTCCTCTCAGGGAATGATCGAATGGTAGGGATTGGGGTTCTTTGTGGGGGATTTTGAGATTGTATTTGAGATGGTTTAGGGGCTGGATATCTGGTTTGTGTTTGTGGAGATGGATAGGTTCCTTGAGGTGGGTTATAGGATTTGGTATAGTGGTCTGTTTTGGTTTGAGGATAGGCTTTTGTTGGGTACTTGCTTTTATACTCCTTCCTTTGGGCCTTCTTCTGCTGTTCCACCTTATGAGCCAAAGAACTCAGCTCATCAAGTGAATGGTACACCTGAAGCTTAACAACATTCTTGATATTATCATTCAATCCTGCAAGATACCTCACATATGTCTTAACTTCATTCTCTTTCATGTTGCACTTCCACAGTAAATGTTCAAACTCCTTAGTATACTCCTCAACAGATTTGCTACCCTGGACCAAGTGTTGAAGCTTGAAATAATTCTCCTTCATGTAGCTTTCAGGTAGGAATTTCTCCTTGAGCTTCTGCCTCATTTCAACCCATGTACTGACTTTAGGTTCATTGATTTCCTCCCTTCATCTTTGCAAGTTGTTCCACCATGTCGGTGCATATTTCCTCTTTCTCCCTCAAGGCTTATTCTGCTACTTCTTGAGGTGTTTTACTACAGCCCGACATTATGAACTACACAAATAAAACACACAGACCTTCCTCCAAGATGAAACTCAGCTCTGATACCAATTATGATGTATGCAAGGTCCTAAGATCAGAGTATTGACCTCACAGTACACCACATTAACACAACTCACACACAATCTGGTCTCACAACAGAGAATCAAATACAAATACACCCAAAACAGTCCTCAACACAGAGAAACAATTATAACCTCCTCAAAACAGAGCACAAACACCAAAGTAGAAATGGATGAAATGGATGATGATGAAATGATGATCGGATGAACAAACTTACAATCAAACAGTAACCGAGGATAGACTTGAGGCTCGAGCTGATACAGACCCACCACAGCTAGAACATCAAGGGCAATGGAGTCAATGACTTCAATGGATACAGGCACACCACCATCAAGATTACCAAGCTCTACACCCACCACAAGGATTGCCAAATCCTTGATACTGTAGTAGAATTAGCTAGAGATGAGAGTTTAACATCACTCACAAAGAAGAGGCTCAACAAGGCACTCAAAATGCTATTGATTTCACTGATAGATGATCCTCAAGCTGCCGATTACAAAGTACATAAAGCTAGGGTTGAGCTAGATGATTAAGGGTTTCCCCTAGGTCAAGAAACTTTCCTAATCCAGCATTAAGCTAACTTAGTAAGCTAATTAAGGCTCATTACAAACTGGATAACATCAAAATAAAATGAAATAAAATCTACCAAACGCGTTTTCTTTACTACAAACGGTTAAATCACCTCACAAGCTGGAAATGACCTCAACATCTCGGAAGTGAGTCTTCATGGAGGACCTCAATGCAGGATCACCTCATAGAACTGGAATATCCTCAACAGTCTAGAAGTGATATCTTCAAAGAGGACCTCAAAACTGGCAAATATCTCCAGTGAGCTGGAAAGTCCTCAACAGCTCTAAAGTGAAGTCTTCAAAGCACTGGTGAGGACCTTAATCGAAAGATATGGAATTGAGAAATAACCTCACTGGCTGACTGCTGCTATTGATGTTGATGTTGCTGATTTTGGACGACCTCATGACTTGTTGGACCATCATAAAGCACTCTTGGATGTCAGTGTTTGATGTGATTGATGATGGCCTCAATGTTGATGTTGGTGAGGTCATTGCTGCTCCTGCTGGTTCTGGCTCTGGACTTGGAATGTCAGATGGAAGACCTCCATCACCATGCTTGAACATCTCAATTTTAGCCTTGAACTTGAATAATAATGAAAATCAACCAAGAACATAAACCTTGAACACCAAAGGGATCGGATATGATTTTGGATAAAGGATAATCCACCACCAAAACCTAGCACCCCACCATGACCATCTTAAAGGAGAAATCCACCCAATGATCAATAAAGGAATGACTTGCTAACACCACCATTAACAATGGATAAAGTAAGAACAAGATTTTTGAGAGAAAAATGAGAAAACCCTAACAATGCATTAACATATCATTTATCAACATAAGCTACTTAGAAAAGAGTGTTAAACATGGTATTTATAGTAAATAGAAAATTAGGTTAAAACTCAGCAAAAATAAAACATGCGCGTGTCGCAAGGGGGGTCGCAGGTGCGACGAGGACGGTCGCGGGGGTGACGACCTTTTGTCCGCCACAATCCGTCGCTGGCCGAGGTGGATCGCGGGCGCGACCAGGGCTGTCGCGGGTGCGACGACCATCTGTCACGGGCGTGACTCTTCCTGTCGTGGCTGCGAGCTCGTTCTGCTCCACATCCTGGCTGGCCCAATCGAAATGTCTCGGGCGCGACATTGTTGGTAATGGGCGTAACACCCAGACCAGCAGGTCCTCGCGAGTGTGACAGTGTCGACTCGGGCGCGACGGGCGCCTGTTTGCTAGCGTGGCTCTTGCCTTGAGTTTTTCGCACCGGGGTACTTCCAAGCCTTCACACTCCTAATTCCCGGGACGGCCCAGCTCGATCCTACGGCCTCCAGGTCGGAAGCAAGTCCCGAGCCTCTCTAAGTTAGGCCAATGGGCAACTCGCCTAAGCCAGTCCAACGTGACACTCACCACCCCACCCTTTACAAAGATGTAACGGTTCGTGAAAGATAGTGGTCGGGTGGGTTTCGCTCGAGAATGCCGGGTCGGGATTTCCTCCTGTGTGTCTCTTTTCGCAAACCCGACTAAGGAAGCTCGGGCCCGAACCCGACACGGCCCAGTAGTTTGTTCACAAGTTGTATTTGGTCTCATGCTAGAGGGACATAAATTGTACCCCTTGTGACCTCGCTAGAATAGCAACTTTCGATACAGAACGTAGTTATCCCTCAACCGTTAGCTCGTATCTATTTATGGATAAGGCTTTCTTAATTTGACATTCAAAAAGAAACCATACCGTAAAGACAAATGTTATATTTGTTCGTTTACCTTATCCTTGTTAATAAATATGAGCGATAATATAAGTCAAAAATATTTTTATCAATTAAGAAGGGGGCACAGATTAGCAAAAAAAAAAGTACAAAAATCGGCTTGTGCCTAATAATTCTAAGTAGTGTTAAATTGGCTATACATAGTTTTGCTTGTGGAATTGAGATTTGAAAGAGATGCACTCTGAATGCATGTATGGTAGGATAAGTGGAGGTCATTCAATAAAATTATTTGAGTTTTTAATTGAAAGACAACTAATTGTACGAGTTCACCGACATGACATATATCGATGTGCCTCCAAAGTGACTTTGAAGTTAATGAACAGGTGATGTTTTGTTTACGGTTGTGGTATTAAAGATAAATTTGATGTTTCACTTTGAATTGACACCGATTTATGATAAACAACACAGAGAAAAGCAAGATTTTTGTGTTTATTGTTTTTGTATATCACTGTCAACGGCAAAAGCCGTCAATAAATACAAGGAGGAATTTGCATCATACCCAAACTATAGTAACAGAATCCAAAACTTATTAAAATACTAAGACCTCAATCCTAACCATAACAAGGTAGAGAATCCAAAACTTACTAAAATACTAAGACCTTAATCCTAACCATAACAAGATATGGTTTAATACTCCCCCTCAAGTTGGAGCATGGAGATTCAAAATGCCTAACTTTTTTCGTAGATATTGGAATCTATCTCGACCAAGAGCTTTGGTGAAAATGACACTGGGTTGTTCCGAGGTGTGAATTTTGTCTAGAATCAGCAATCCTGCTTCAACCTTTTCTCGAACAAAATGAAAATCAATCTCAATATGTTTAGTGCGTTCATGGAAGACTGGATTATTCGCAATGTGGAGAGCTGATTGATTGTCACAGTACAACCGCACAGGCTTATGGAGGACCACACCAAGATCAGTGTTTAGACCCGTTTTCACATCTAAATACCGTATAAATCCTTAGGCTTTTGACTTGTCTCGTAGCTCGTTTTAATAACTTTTAATGCATTTTGTTTATTTTTTTGTAGTTTTCGAAGGTTTTACTCAATACGAGGCTAAATGGGCTCTTTTTGCACTAATCTTGGGAATCCCGAGATTCCCTAAGATTCCCCGAGCCCTGGTCGTGTCAAAGGCAGTGGAATCGGAAAGGCCGAATATGTCGAAAGCGCGGAAACGCAAGCGCAAGCTCCAGGGCGTCAAAGGGTAGCCCCCGCGACCAATTACGTAGCGGGCGCTACGCCCTGAAGTAACCAAGTGGCCGAGATAGACCGTGGCCACGGTCACCTTGACTGTAGCCACGGTCAGATTGAAGCCAAACGCCCAAAAGGAGGAGTTGCAGCCGAGATGGACCGTGGTCACGGTCCACGTGACCGTAGCCACGGTGAGCATACTGCCCTGCCCAGGGAAGAATTTGGCCGAAAGAGACCGTGGCCACGGTCCTCCATGACCGTAGCCACGGCAGTGTGAAGGAGTGAAGAATCGCCAACTCTAAATCGCCTACACCGTGCCCACGGTACAACGAAGAGAAGAGAGAACTTTCCTGCCTTACGCAGGACCGTGACCACGGTCACCTTGACCGTGCCCACAGTCCCCTGTGGACACAGTTTTGTCTGTAGTGTTTAAGTGATGAGTTTTGAGTAACAACCTTAGTTACTATATATTGTTTTAAGTCATTTTAGTAGAGGGAGACCTTTTTATCAATCTTTAGACAATCCTTAATCATCTTTTACCTAGCTTTTATGATACTTTTAGCCTTCTATTATCACATTGATTAGAGAGTTAGTGAAGATTTTGCTGAGTTATCGATTCTTGTTCTGGATTCTCTCAAGTTTTATTTCAAGTTTGAAGATTATTATCATTTTTGGAGCATAGGAGCATTTATTATTCATAGTTTTTGCCTTTTGTCATCAATCAATGAGTATTTCTTAACCCTTCTCTCTTTTATTTCATAGTTCATCTATTAATCTTTGTTTTGCTTTGGTTGTTTTTATTGATTTTGTTGATTGTTTGTTGTTATCTTGTTTATCTTTTTAAGCATGATTAATGTTGTTAATGTTAGTATCATGATAGTTAGGATGTTTAGTGGCTAGAACCCTAATGGGTTAGGGAGATATTATGGGTGCGAATGGGTGATTAGGTTTGGTTAACAATTTTTGTGAGTAACTAGTTAGGAAATCAACTTCCCAACCCTATCCTTCCCTCAAGTAGGATGTAATTGGGTGCGAAAACATCCCGACTACATACAATGGTTGTTGGAAGGTAGGAATTAGGATAGTTAGTGTTCTAGTTCGTGAACGCGAATAGAAACTAACTAGGAAATTCCGTTTAATCGACTCCCCGGGTCTGTCTATGGACTTTGGGGAAGTCAATCCGGACTATCTTTGAAAAAGGAAGCCTGGTGGGTATTTTCCAACGGAGTTACCATTTGATTTCCCGACACCCATTGTCTCACCTTTTGACCGAACTTAGCGTTTTTGTGCTGTTTTTACCTCAAAAGTCCATCGCCCCTTTTCTTAATCCTAAATCCTACCTAGAGTTAAGTAATTGCTGTGAAGGCCCCTAGCTCCCTGTGGAAGAACGATAGTACCGAGGTCTAACAACCCTATGTGTAACAAAATGGCGCCGTTGCTTGGGAGCTAGCGCCCCTTCTAGTTTTACCTTACTCTACGTGTGTTCGTTTAGGATGTTTTTACCTTGCTGAGTCGAGTCTAGAGTCCCTTAGGGCTACTTACGACGTTTGTTTGTTTAGTGCATGCGCAGGAGAGACTTAATACCTCTTGTAACTTTTGACTCTGAAATCGAAATGACTACTCGGCGCAACAACGCCACAAACGCCCGTCGGCGTCTTCTCGAGCGACAACAGCAAGAGGCTATGGCAGAACCTCGTACCCTCTTGTCGTTCGCATCACCTTCGATGGGTACGGGAGGCTCTCCTATTGTTTTGCCCGATCTCCCCGACGGGACTGTCTTCGAGGTCAAGCCGAATTTCCTTCACCTCATTGCGCAATCTAAGTTCCATGGGTTTGACTCAGAGAATCCCATCGACCATATTTCCAACTTCTTGGAGAGATGCGGCATGATCAGAATGCAAGGAGTTTCGGAAGAATACATCCATCTTAAGTTTTTCCCATTTTCTCTCGTGGGGAAAGCTCGAGGGTGGCTTGATAATTGCAACCCGAACACTTTCCAGACTTGTGACGTCCTAAGTCGAGCATTTTTGAGGAGGTTTTTCCCGCTGATGGAGACCGCTCGCCTACGAACGGAGATCATGAACTTTTGACAACAACCGGGCGAGTCTTTGTTCGAAGTTTGAGAGAGATACAAAGGAATCCAACGAGCATGCCCGCACCATAATCTCCTGGCCGCTCTTATTCTACATACTTTCTACGAAGGTCTCTCGATGAATACGAAGCAATCGATCGATAACGCCTCGGGCGGTCTTTTTCTAAGTAAGACCCCGACCAAGCCAATGCTCTTTTAGCTCAAATGGTAGAGAGTGCTTGCAACTGGGGAAGAAATTCAAGGGAGGTGACAAGTTGTGCTGATAGCGAGAATTTAGGGTATCTTATCAAGGACATGCAAAAGACAATGCGACAACTTTCTCAGGACATGGCCGAGATGAAGACAACCCAACAACTCAAGCCGATTATGGAGGTTCAATCTTCCATTCCTTCACCTTCGTCCACCTCGGTGTTGCGTTGTGAGGTATGTGGGGGAGGACACACAAATTTTGAGTGCCAAACGAAGCTGGTATCCAATGAGCAAGCGAATGCTCTATATCGGCAAAACCTCTCTTACTGCATCAATGATCGCGGTCGCCCTCAAGGAAACCCATCATATGTTCCTCCGGGATTTTCCTACCGTAACCAAGCCAAAAACCATCAACGTCAAAATCAAAACCGCCCTCATCAACAAGCACCCCCATACCAAAATCAAGCCTACCATCAAATTCCCCAATCCTACCAACAACAACCCCCTCCACAAATGAGCCAAGAGATGGACTTCATGCAAAAATGTCTCAAGAATCAAGAGATGTTCAATGCCGCCCAATTGAAACAGAATGAGGTTCTTAATGCTAGCCAAAGGATGCTTGAGACCCAATTGGCTCAACTTGCTCAACAAGTCTCCAACTTCCAATCTCAACCTTCATCCTCTTCCAAAGGTCTACCTAGCCAACCCCAACAAAATCCTAAGGGGCACATCAATGTTATCACATTGAGGAGCGGTAAGGAGATCGATGGCCCTAGGATGTTAGTGGAAGATGTCTTGGGTGATAAGGAGGGCGATGTGGTGGATGTTGAAGAAGAGGAAGATTTGATTGAAGAAAGGGAGAGTGAGTTATTCTTGGGCGAGGGAGTTGGTGAAGTACAAGAAGAAGAACTGGGAGAATCAAGCAAAGAGAGAGAAGAGATAAAGAGATTGAGAAAAGGGAAAGGGAGAATAGCGGAAGAAGAATCAATCCCAACCATGGAGAAACCAAAGTTACCGCCGGTGCCTTTTCCCGAGCGGTTGACAAAACCAAAGTCCGATGCAAAATTTTCGAAGTTTATCGAGATGCTTAAGAAGCTTCAAGTTAGCATCCCGTTCCTTGTGCCATTTCTGAAGTCCCATCCTTCAAGAAACATTTAAAGGAGCTTCTTACGAGAAAGTGGAGAATCCAAGAGACAACTACCATTCACTTGACGGCGGATTGTAGTGCCATCATCAATAACAAATCGCCGGAGAAACTAGCCGACCCTGGGAGTTTTTCTATTCCATGCACCATGTGATATGAGAATTGGTCGTGCCTTATGTGATCTAGGAGCAAGTGTGAGTGTCATGCCTCACTCAATATGTAAGAAGTTGAACCTTGATGATCTGGCCCCTACTATTATTAACCTTCAATTGGCCGACCGTTCCATACGAAGACCCTTGGGGATATTGGAAGATATCCAGGTGCAAGTAGGGCGATTCTTGATCCCTTGTGATTTTGTTATCTTGGAGATGGAGGAGGATAACAAAATCCCCATTATCTTGGGAAGGCCGTTCCTTGCTACGGCGGGAGCAATTATAGATGTGAAGAATGGAAGTCTGTCATTGAATGTCGGGAATGAAAGTATTATTTTTCAACTCGAGGGGTCTTTGAAAGGTCCTTCATATGGGGACTCATGCTACGCGATTGACATGATGGAATTTCTCGTTGATGAGTATATTGAGGAGTCCCATCTACTTGAGTCTACATGTGATGATCCATTGGGTGCATGCTTATTGGAATCCTTTCAATTTGAGACCAATGGCACCGACATCACTTTCTTCACCAACTTTCTTGACTGTTCACCTATGCACGAGGAAATTATTATTGATGAACCTATTATGGAGTGCATGGAGATTCAAGATGCGATCTTCAAAGGTATGTCTTCCTCCCAAGCTCAATCTTCTATTCCTTTAGATCTTAAACCTCCCTTCCCTCCAATATGCTTACTTGGATAATGAAAAATCTTATCCTGTAATTATGAATGCAAACTTGAATGATTTTGAATTGTCTAAGTTGCTTGATATGCTTAGGAAGCAAAGAGGTGCATTAGGTTATAGGATAGAAGATTTGAAAGGTTTGTCCCCGTCCATTTGCATGCATTCGATTGATTTGCTAGTAGATGCTAAGCCTACTAGGAAACAACAACGTAGATTAAATCCTAACATGCAAGAAGTGATTAAAAAGGAGGTAGTGAAGTTGCTCGCTGCTGGGATCATCTTCCCCATCGCATATAGCGAATGGGTAAGCCCGGTTCAGTGTGTGCCAAAAAAGGGTGGGATGATTGTAATTGAAAATGATAAGAAAGAATTAGTGAGTACCCAAATTGTGACTAGTTGGAGAATGTGCATTGACTATCGACAGCTTAACAAAGTAACGAAGAAGGACCTTTTTCCCCTTCCTTTTATTGACCAGATGCTAGAACGGTTGGCGGGTCATTCACATTTTTGCTTCTTAGATGGGTATTCTAGGTTCTTTCAAATCCCAATCCACCCCTCACACAAGAAAAAACCACCTTCACTTGCCCATACGGGTTGCTTACCGTCGCATGCCATTTGGTTTATGTAATGCCCCTGGGACTTTTCAACGTTGTATGATGGCTATTTTTAGCAATTTCATTGATAAATGCATGGAGGTTTTTATGGATGACTTTTCTATGTACGGTAATTCTTTTGATGACTGTTTGCTAAACCTAAAAAAAATATTAACTCGTTGCAAAGAAGTAGATCTAGTACTCAACTAGGAGAAATGCCACTTTATGGGGGAACAAGGTATTGTTTTGGGTCACTTAATCTCTTCAAAGGGCATCGAGGTGGATAAGGCGAAGGTTGAGGTCCTAGAGCACCTACCACCCCCAGTTTCTGTTAAGGGGGTGCGTAGCTTCCATGGACAGGCTGGCTTCTATCGCCAGTTCGTCAAGGACTTTTCGAAAATCACTCGACCTCTAACCGACCTCTTATGCAAAGATGCTCCTTTCATTTTCACTAATGAGTGTCTTGAGTCGTTTTACAGATTGAAGCAGGCTTTGATTTCCGCCCTAGTGGTTCAACCTCCGGACTGGACACTACCATTTGAGATTATGGCCGACGCCAGTGACTTTGCCGTGGGGGCCTGTTTGACCCAAACGGTGGACAAGAAGCCGAGGGTTATCTGTTACGCAAGCCATGCGCTTGACAGTGCCGAAAAAAACTACACCACCACGGAAAAAGAACTTTTGGCTATCGTTTTTGCACTCAACAAGTTTCGGCAGTACCTTATGCTCTCGAAGGTAGTAGTCTACACGGATCATGCCGCTATCAAATACTTGATGGGAAGGGAAGGAGACAAAGTCGAGGCTAATACGGTGAGTCTTGCTCATGCAAGAATTCGATCTTGAAATCCGTGACAAGGCGGGCACGAAGAATGTCGTGGTCGATCACCTCTCGAGGATTCTTGTCGACTTGGAGGACACCCAACCGATTGTTGATGCTTTCCCGGACGAGCGACTTTTGGCGATTAGCTCTCATCCTTGTTATGCGGATATTGTGAATTATTTGGCAAGCGAAGTGATTCCCCAACACTTGAACCATCACCAAAAGAAGAAATTTCTCCACGACATGAAGCATTATTATTGGGATGATCCCTTCCTTTTCCGGCTTTGCAATGACGGGATGTACCGGCGATGTATTCCCGAGATTGAAGTGCAATCTATTTTGACTTATCGTCACGAATTTCCGGTGGGAGGTCACGGTGGCTCCCAAAAGACGCGGCGAGGGTTCTACAAACCGGATATTGGTGGCCAACTCTTTTTCGTGACACCCATTTGCATGTCAAGCAATGTGATAGATGCCAACGATCCGGAAACATCTCCTGGAAAAATGAAGCACCGTTGAATTATATTCTTGAAGTTGAAGTCTTCGATGTATGGGGGTTAGACTTCATGGGACCTTTCCCGTCATCAAGAGGTTTCCAATACATCCTAGTGGGAGTGGATTATGTCTCAAAGTGGGTCGAAGTCGTACCATGCGTGAGGTGCGATGGGAAGTCTGTTTCGAGATTCTTGAAAAAGACCCTATTTCCAAGATTCGGCATTCCAAGGGTCATCATTAGTGACAACGGTTCCCATTTCATTGAGAAGAAGTTCGAGTCTCTTTTGGCAAAGTACGGCATAAATCATAAGAAGGGACTACCTTATCATCCACAAACACAAGGTCAAGTGGAAATATCAAATCGTGCCATCAAGGAGATCCTAGAGAAGACGGTCAACTCATCGAGGAAAGATTGGGCAGAAAACTTGGATGAAGTGTTGTGGGCATACCGCACCGCCTACAAAACTCCGATCGGTACTACTCCTTACCGTCTCGTCTAGGGGAAGGCGTGTCATTTCCCCGTGGAGCTTGAGCATAAAACCATGTGGGCAATCAAGAAGTTGAACTTCGATCTTAAGGCAGCCGGAAGTAGTCGGTTATTTCAACTGGAAGAACTTGAGGAGTTGAGGCATCATGCATATGAGAACAACAAGATCTACAAAGAAAGAACCAAAGCATGGCACGACAAGAGGTTAAACCGGTTTGAGTTTGTGGTAGGCGATAGGGTTCTCATCTTCAACTCGAGGTTAAAGTTATTCTCCGGGAAATTGAGATCACGATGGTCCGGTCCATTTGAAATTGTGAAAATTCTCCGCGCCAGAGTTGTAGAGTTGAGGAATGCACAAGGGCAGTGTTTCAAAGCAAACTCATCGAAGCTTAAACCGTACATCATGGGCGAGGAATATGCCGGGACAGTTGTGGTGTATCTCGCGAATTTTGAGGATTGAAAAGCATCGGGAAAGGTCGAGCTAGGACCTATTAAAAACAAGCACTCGGGAGAGGTATGACTTACTTCCCCTTTCTTTTAGTATTTGCTTTCATTTTCTTCCATTTTATTTCCCTTGTTTTTAGCATTTTCATTTTCCTTAGTGTTTACGGAAAAATTTGAGAAAAAAAATTAGAAAAAAAAACTGAAGAGAATTAGAAAAGATTGAAAAGAAACAAAAAAAATCGAGAGCGAGAGTGAAAACAAAAAGAGGTTCTATGAGGGTCGGGATTTGAATGTTATTTTTGAGTGATGGGGAAGTCCCCTTTGATGATAAATTGAGTGAGAAAAACAAAGGAGTGGATAATAAGAGGGTAGATTTTAGGACTTAACGTGTTTTTCCAAGTTTTGAGCCTTGTAGGTATAGGAGCTAGGCCGAAAGGGACCGTGACCACGGTGGGTTTCACCGCAGCCACGGTCAGATTATGCAAAGTGTTCCCAGTTTCCCCTGGCCGAAGTGGACCGTGACCACGGTGGGTTTCACCGCAGCCACGGTCTCATCGCAGCTGTTCCTTGGAAAAATCTCTTCCCGAAGATCACCATGACCACGGTAGATGTTACCGTAGCCACGGTGACTACCCTGCAACTTTTCCCTCTTTTTCCCCTGGCCGAGCCACACCGTGCCCACGGTCAAATCGACCGTGGCCACGGTGAGTCGAATTTCTGCGAAATATGTCAGGGGTTTAATCTCACTTTTCCCTCATTTCAATTTCATTTCCCTCCACTCTCTCACACTCGAAAACTCTCCCCAAACCCTAATACCACAAATCTCTTCCCATTTCTCCCAAATCCATCAAAAAGTCGCTCCTTTCTCCCCATTTTCTTGCTCGTTCGTGCCCTAGCTGCGCTAGTGCTGTGTTTTCTCGCCATTTTTCGGGCTCTTCAAGGGAATTTTCTGGGTTTGTGTTCTTGGTGGGGCTCGAAATCATCACCACTTCTCTTTTAACACTTCAACTCAGGTGTTTCTTGTTCATTGGTGCATCAATTCTCGATTCTATTTGCTATTTGGGTCGATTATTGCATGTTTTCTTGTGGGTTTGTGGTTGAACGAGTTGTTTGAGTTTGGGGGTTGAATTTTAGGTTGATATTGCTGAGTTTGGGAGTAGGTTGGTGAATTGTTGGGTTGGATTTTGTGGTTGATTGTGAATTCGTGTTGCTTGGAAATTTTTGGGTGGTATTCTTGTGTGTTTCTTTGTTGTGGTGGTTGTTTTCTCAGTTGCTATCAATGGGTCGAGCAAAACGTGTCCGGTCTGAGCCTGAACCGACCCCAACACCCGTCCCATCAACCTCTGTTAAGCCCGATAAGACCCGGTACAAGGGTCAACCGGCCTCTATCATTCAATGCGACCCGAAGGTTAAGGTTACCTTCCGGGACGATATGCACAAGGCGAGGTATGAGCGGCTAAAGAAGCGAAAGATTTGTGCTCCGGACCTCTATCATGATGAGACTGCCAAGGATATATTTTGTAAACCGAGCATGGACTTCTTCATCAAAACCATGGGTTGGGAGGTCTTCGCCACCATCAATGAGCCAATTATCGAACAACCGGTGCTCGAGTTCCTTAGCTCCTTGGTTGTAAAGGAAGAAGACACATCCCAAGCCTCTTTCTCATATATTGTGGCCAAGAAGGAGGTCTAATGTACGCTCAAGGATCTTTGCAATGCGTTAGGCCTACCCGAGGACGAAATATTCTATGGCGAGGTTGTTAACTTCAATGAACAAGAGGCAATGCGTGATCTCACTTGCTGGAGGAGGCGTTATCCCAAGGTTCGAACTCCAAAAGCGCAATACTATTGCCCGAGCAACTCTAAGGCCCGGGATTTTTGTAACCTCAGCGTCCGTATCTTCCACCGCATCATCTCAAACTCTGTTTTTGGCCGTGACGCCGGGCGATCAAGCATTCGGAAGGACGACCTCTTCGTCCTCTACAACGCCATTAACGGTAGCCGAGTCAACACCGGCTCCTGCATCCTCCATTGTCTCCGAGAAATAAGCCTCGAAACCAGTAACATGACCATTGGTATGGGTCACATCATCACCCATCTCCTAAGGAAACAAGGGTTCGAGTCTTACCTCAACAAGTGGACTCCACGGTTTTTCCCCGATCCTATCGACGGTATTTGCCTACGGAAGATGGAATTCTTGGAGAAAAACAAGACGCGAACATTCTATCGTCACGGGAACGAGCCCCATAGCGTCGTCGTTCATTTGGGTGACGACAATGCCGTGCAACGTCTAGATGTCACCGACAAACGAAATTGGCCGTGTGGCCAAACTTATGGGGATCGTTTTGCAGTGGGTGGTCCCGGGGAGCCCGAGGAGGAAGGTGACGAAGAAGACGAGGCAGAGGAAGAAGAGGATGAGGAAGAGGGAGGACAAGCATAAGGGGACGAAGCCGAGCCGAGTCAAGTGCGGGACACCGCTCTTGAACGCATCAGTGAGCAACTCGAGGAGCTTCATGATGAGTTTCAAGAACAATGGGAGCTCATCCAAAACCAACAGATATTGATTGAAAACTTGCAAGGGTTGATCAAAACCCTACAGGAGATGCTTTCTAGCATCCAATCGCAACTCCAACCCCGTCATCCTCCGGGAGGGTCCGCTTGAGGACCGTTTGTAAGCACTCAACCCCCCACCCGACCTTTATCATTGCCTTTATTTACTTTATTTTGTGAAGTATAAGTGTGGGGGGGGCTTCTTCGAGGTTTAGATGCGATGTCTGATGGTTTTGGTGTGTTGATTTCTCGGTTTCATTAGGCATGTTTTGGCATGATTTTGGGGTTGTTTGGTTATGATGCTCGGGTTTGCCTTGCGTTGTTGGTCTTTCATGTGTTGCCGGGTTATCCTTTGGTCGTTCGATGGTTATTTTTGTGGACCGGGAAGTTTGTTTACTCTTGTTTCGGTTGTATTTTGATCACTGATGGTTTGTAAATGAATATTGTTGTGATGAATGCTATGAATCAGTCATTTCGGTTGGTATGTATGGAGTTTCACCCTTATTTCCCGCCTCAATGAGTGAGACTCGGGGATAAGGCAAGTCATTGGCAATGTACATTTTGTAATTAGTTTTGTTTTTCATAGTCTTTTAAGTTAGTTTTTCCTTTCTTTTGTTTTTGGTCACGCATGCGAGTTCTATCGATTGTAAGTCATCTTTTGCTCTGACATCGTTTTGATTCACTTGAACGACGACTCTGGATCGTTGTTTTAACACTTCTGAAGAGTTTGAGGTAATATCTTTCCACCTTACTCTTTTTACGTGAATTCCTATTATGATCTGTCGCATGCTTGGTTTTCTTTTGGGTGGCGAACCCCTGTGAATGTCTGTGTTGGGTTATATATTGTTGTTGGAGCCGTGTGGGCTGGGGCCGCCACCATTTCTACTTGCTAGTTGTTTTGTTTGTGTTTTTGTAGGTTCTCTACCCTTTTCATGTGACTCCTTCCCACAATGAGGACATTGTGGAGTTTTAAGTGTGGGGGGGGGGGGGAGATCTTAATGTCTTGGGTAGCACACCTAGTCTTTTTAGGTCCTTTTTGTTGCTTTAAAGATGGTGAAAAAGTGCTAAAAATTTGTGAAAAAAAAAATCACAAAAACTCTGGTGAAAAAAGAAAGAGAAAATGGGAAAAAGTTGTGAAAAGCCCAAAAAGTGTTTGTTCTTCTTTTAGGAGATGTTCTTGTCCATAATTGTGTAGATAGCCACCTAATTGGTCGAACTAATCGGTTAGAAGCGGCCGACATGAATGACCATAGGCCTTAGTTTGGATGATTGCCATGAATTATCTCTAATAAACCCCTCTTTTGAATGTGAAAGTGATGCCTTTACCATTTACACGCCTATTTTTGTTCCTTTCTTGCCAAAGTTGGTTGGTCTTAGTAGTCTAATGCTCTTGCTCGCGCCTAATAATCTAATTGAGAAAGTGAACCCCCGCTCTATGTCTCCTACGGCCGTCACAAAGCCAGGGGCGAAGAAAAATAGAGTTGGGTGACACTTAATAAATAAGCAAATCAATAAAATCTGTGAAATCCTTTTTTATGTTTCCTATGACCGTCACAAAGCCAAGGGCGACACCAATAGTCTTGGGTGACACACTAAAAAACTTCGGAAAAAGTGCGGAGCCCTTTTCTATGTCTCCTACGGCCGTCACAAAGCCAAGGGCGACACCAATAGTTTTGGGTGACGTTTAATAAGGAAATCCTTAAAGCTTGCGGAGCCCTTTTCTATGTTTCCTACGGCCGTCACAAAGCCAAGGGCGACAACAAATAGATGTGGGTGACACACTAAAAACATTAAAAATGTGGAGCCCTTTTCTATGTTTCCTACGGCCGTCACAAAGCCAAGGGCGACAATAAATAGATGTGGGCGACACTTAATAAAGTTGTTGATAAATAAACCCGAGCTCGAGCATGAAAACTTCTTCGATCGACCGACCTAGGCTAGAGAGTGCAATTTGAGGCCCACTTGCACATATGCACAAGGACTTCACTCATCATGAAACTGTTTGGGGTTAAAAATCTCTAGGATTGGCATTCATCTAACCTAAGTGTCCTTAATTGTTTATGTTTGCCCCTTCTTTTTGATTGGTAAGACTGGTTGGGTGTCTAGGTGCATTGTTAGGGGCTTGAATATCTTCTCCTTCTCTCGCGTTTTCTTTGTTTTGTTTTTCACTCTTCACTCCCTTCTCCCTTCCATTTCTTCTCATGGCTTTTGTGGGTAGAGTTGCTACAAACCCTCACGAGACCTACCTCGTCCACCCGGGCTACCGGGGGGTTTAAAGGGCTTGATGCATGTTCTAAATGCATCCTCGATTCCTGCGAAAGTGAGTAAGTTGTTTTTATTTTGTTCTTGTTTTCTAGTTTCTTTCGGTTTGTTTGCTCGGGACGAGCAAAAGTTTAAGTGTGGGGGGGTGTTTAGACCCGTTTTCATGTCTAAATACTGCCTAAATCCTTAGGCTTTTGACTTGTCTCTTAGCTCGTTTTAATAACTTTTAATGCGTTTTGTTTATTTTTTGTAGTTTCCGAAGGTTTTACTCAATACAAGGCTAAATGGGCTATTTTTGCACTAATCTTGGGAATCCCGAGATTCCCTAAGATTCCCAGAGCCTTGGTCGTGTCAAAGGCAGTGGAATCGGAAAGGCCGAGTATGTTGAAAGCGCGGAAATGCAAGCGCAAGCTCCCAGGCGTCAAAGGGTAGCCCTCGCGACCAATTCCGTAGCGGGCGCTATGCCCTGAAGTAACCAAGTGGCCGAGATAGACCGTGGCCACGGTCACCTTAACCGTAGCCACGGTCAGATTGAAGCCAGACTCCCAAAAGGAGGAGTTACAGCCGAGATGGACCGTGGTCACGGTCAACCTGACCGTAGCCACGGTGAGCATGCTGCCCTGCCCAAGGAAGAAGTTGGCCGAAGGAGACCGTGGCCACGGTCCCCCATGACCGTAGCCACGGCAGTGCGAAGGAGCGAAGAATCGCCAACCCTAAATCGCCTACACCGTGCCCATGGTACCACGAAGAGAAGAGAGAACTTTCCTGCGTTACGAAGGACCGTGACCACGGTCACCTTGACCGTGCCCACGGTCCCCTGCGGACACAGTTTTGTCTATGGTGTTTAAGTGATGAGTTTTGAGTAACAACCTTAGTTACTATATATTGTTTTAAGTCATTTTAGCAGAGGGAGACCTTTTTATTAATCTTTAGACAATCCTTAATCATCTTTTACCTAGCTTTTATGATACTTTTAGCCTTCTATTATCACATTGATTAGAGAGTTAGTGAAGATTTTGCTGAGTTATCGATTCTTGTTCTGGATTCTCTCAAGTTTTATTTCATGTTTGAAGATTATTATCATTTTTGGAGCATTGGAGCATTTATTATTCAGAGTTTTTGCTTTTTGTCATCAATCAATGAGTATTTCTTAACCCTTCTCTCTTTTATTTCATAGTTCATCTATTAATCTCTGTTTTGCTTTTGTTGTTTTTATTGATTTTGTTGATTGTTTGTTGTCATCTTGTTTATCTTTTTAAGCATGATTAATGTTGTTGATGTAAGTATCATGATAGTTAGGATATTTAGTGGATAGAACCCTAATGGGTTAGGGAGATATTAAGGGTGCGAATGGGTGATTAGGTTTGGGTTAGCAATTTTAGTGAGTAACTAGTTAGGAAATCAACTTCCCAACCCTATCCTTCCCTCAAGTGGGATGTAATTGGGTGCGAAAACATCCCAACTACATTCAATGGTTGTTGGAAGGTAGGAATTGGGATAGTTAGTGTTGTAATTCGTGAACGCGAATAGAAACTAACTAGGAAATTCTGTTTAATTGACTCCTCGGGTCTATCTATGGACTTTGGGGAAGTCAATCCGGACTATCCTTGAAAAAAGAAGCCCAGTGGGTATTTTCCAATGGAGTTACCATTTGATTTCCCTTTCTCGTTACTCTCTTACTGCGAAACCCATTTCCGTATCCCTGTTTGCATCCCGAAAGTCTCCCGACACCCATTGTCTCACCTTTTGACCGAACTTAGCGTTTTTGTGTTGTTTTTACCTCAAAAGTCCATCGCCCCTTTTCTTAATCCTAAACCCTACTTAGTGTGAAGTAATTGCTATGAAGGCCCCTAGCTCCCTGTCGAAGAACGATAGTACCGAGGTCTAACAACCCTGTGTGCAACAATCAGCAAGAAGAGTCCGTAGCCACATGAGTTCACTAGAAGCGGCTGTCATGGACCTGTATTCTGCCTCTTCAGACGAGCGGGAAACTGTAGGTTGTTTCTTGCTTTTCCAAGAGATAGGCGACCGTCCGAGGATGACGAAATACTTGGTAAGAGAGCGCCTGGTGAAAGGGCAAGCTCCCCAGTCTGAGTCACAGTACCCTACTAACTGCAGGTCGGATTGTTTGGACAATAAGAGCACTTGTCCTGTGGAGCCATTGATATAACGCACCACACGCCTTGCAGCATCCATATGTTCAACTCTAGGATCCTGCATGAATTGAGATAAGATATGGACAACATATGTGAGATCAGGCCGAGTGACCATTAGATAAATAAGTCTGCCCACAAGACGACGATATATCGTGGGGTCCTCTAGGGAATTGCCTTGAGCAAAGGCCAACCTATGATTTTGTTCCATGGGAAAATCAGTTGGTTTGGCACCTAATAACCCACATTCATCAACAATTTCCAAAGCATATTTCCGCTGACTCAGGAAAAGACCTTTCGAGCCTCGAGCTACCTCTATCCCCAAGAAGAACTTTAATGGGCCAAGGTCTTTTATGCTAAAGCATTGATGAAGATAGTCCTTAAACGCTTGACAGGCCTGAGAGTTGTTAGAGGCAAGAATAATTCCATCCACATAAACCAAGAGTGTCATAAACACATTACCTCCCTTGCAAGTAAATAGAGAATAATCGACATAGGATTTGACAAAACCATATGCGCGAAGTTTAGAGGAGAGCTCAGCGAACCATTGGCGAGGAGCTTGTTTTAAGCCATACAGGGATTTGTTGAACTTACAAACTTTGCCTGGCTTAGAAGCAGCATATCCAGGCGGCAACTTCATATAAACTTCTTCGTGGAGATCTCCATGAAGGAAGGTATTATTGACGTCTAACTGGTGCAACTCCCATCCCTTAATGATAGTAACAGATAAAAACCATCGCACACTAGTCAACTTAGCAACTGGAGCAAAAGTTTCGTTGTAATCGATACCTTCATCTTGATGATCCCCTCGTATAACCAAACGCGCCTTTTAACGCTCGATGGACCCGTCAGCATTATACTTAACCTTGTACACCCACTTGCAGCTGATAGGTTTCTTCCCTGGGGGAAGATCCACAATCTTCCAAGTACCCGTGTTTTCTAGAGCAAGAATTTCTTTTTGCATTGCATTACGTCATTCACTATGTCTCACGGCCTCATGATAAAATTTAGGCTCCTGCACTTTCATGACAGCAGCCAAGAAAACTTTATGTGACTGAGAAAAATTAGTACAAGTAACATAATTGTGTAGCGGATACCTTGTACCTGGAAGCTCTTCTTGATAAGGGCATGTAGGAGTTGCGGGGTCAATTACTTGAGTATTATAACAAACATAATCATTCAACCGAGTCGGGTTCTTTTTTAATCGATGCCCACGACCAAATTATGATTTGGTAGTTGGCTGAGCGGCAGGTGGTGCAACTGATGCCGAGGAATCGGCCTGATGTTCTTCTGAAGAAGTTTGGCCCGACCCATCCAAGATAGATTGATCTAAGTCAACACCAACTGCGCCGGGAGGGTTCTGCTCTTTTGAAGAGTTCTGCAGGTGGCCTCTTACAGGCCCAAAGTCAGAGTCGTCGTAGAAGACTGTGTGAGGTTGGTGCAAGTGGCTTGGTTGCTCATCAGGGGTTATCTCAAGCGAGGGAAAATTTTCTTCATAGAACACAACATCTCTACTATCAAACACTTCTTGATTATCCAAGTCATAGAGTTTCCATGCTTTCTTCCCAACAGGATAGCCAATAAAAATGCATTTTCGGCTTCGGGAAGAAAATTTATCCTGATTTTTGGAATTGACTTTTGCAAAACATAAGCATCCGAAAACACGCAAGTGTTCATAGTTAGGTTTCTTCTTGTAGATAAGCTCATACGGAGTTTTCCCTCCCAAAACCTTGCTTGGTGTTCTATTGATTAAGTGTGCAGCCGTTAGCACACATTCTCCCCAAAGATTTTAAGGGAGATTGGCTTGAAAACGCAAGGCTCGGGCTACGTACATTAAGAAGATGCCAATGTTTTCGTTCTACCTGACCATTTTGTTGAAGGGTGTCCACACAGTTAGTTTGGTGTATAATCCCATTAGTGTTGTAAAACTCCCTCATGGTCTTGGATCTGAACTCGGTCCCATTATCACTCCTAATGGTCTTTATCGTCGCATTAAATTGTGTTTGTGCCATCATAACAAAATTTTTAAGGTATTGTTCACTTTGTCCTTTATCAGCCAGCAAATATATCCATACCCCCTACTAAAATCACCAACGATGGTAAGGAAATAACGAGCACCACACAAAGTAGGAGTATTGTAAGCACCATATCTTGTTATGGTTTAATAATTTATGTTTATTTTATGAATTTTATTTTAATATTAATGTCAATGAAAAACAATTTGGTGAAAAGTATATGGATGTATTTGGTGATTAAAATTCATAGTTTAAATGTCCGAACAATGGTTCAAGTCAAACTTTAATTGAATTGAACCCAAATTATTTGCGAAATTTTTTACATAGTCCCGCGGGACTACACATCTTTTACCTCCTCCCGCTATACGCCAGCAATGACATCAGCGTTTTTTTGTTTTTTCCTCTCAGACACAAAGCTTTATATCATTTAGTTGCAATTCAAAATTGTTGTAATATGTGTGGCTTGGTGGTAAGGTATGAGGAATAAGATATTGAGGTGCCAGGTTTGATTTTCCTCAGCTGTAACTTTTACAATTTAATGAAGTTCTTTGTTTTTCTATTTTGTTATTTGTTTACTTATTTTCCCTATTTTTACAATTTTTCGACCCATTTTTTTTAATGGGAAAGGGGTTTATGTTGCTTCAATGATATTTTTTTCCACCCATTTATATATATATATATATTCTTTTTTCTCATATAATTTTCCATTTTTTTCACTTTCTCCTTTTCCATAATTTTACATTTGTAAAGTTATTTTCATTTTGAATATCTTGTTTTGTTTTGCACACTAAATATTATAATGTTGCCCACTACACATAATTTTTGTGCACACTAATTACTATATATACTGTTACACACTAAATATAATATGTTTGCACATCAAGTATATATAATAAGCTTGCATAAATAAAATATTATTAGACAGTTGCTATAATATTCACACACTAAATATAATACGTTTGCACACTAAATATTTATACACATTAAACATGGTATTTATGTACACACTAATTAAATGTAATACGTCTGTACACTACGTATGATACGTTCACACACCAAATATAATACTATTGCACACTAACTATAATATTTATGTACACTAAATATAACACATTTGCACCCTAAAGTTAGTAGTAGATATGGTGTGCATCGATATATCATGCGTCAAGGTGCAAATGAGTTGTGTTGGTGTGCAAATGAGTTTATCCCACAAAAAAAATTTGTGTGCAAATGAGCATGCGTCAAGGTGTAAAAGATTATGTGTTAGTGTGTAAAGGAGTTTATCCTACAAAAGAATTAGTGTGCAAATGAGTTTGCACACTAACATACACCAACACATACACCTTTGTACACTAATACACACTAACACATAAAACCTTTGCACACTAACACATGCACCTTTGCACACTAATACACACTAACACATAAAACCTTTGCACACCAACACATACACCTTTGCACACTAATACACACCAACACATAAAACCTTTGCACACCAACACATAACAACCTAGAATCAATAATGCAAAATAGTTGATGCGTTTTAGAGGAAAAAAATATAATTATGACCCAAATTAAAATTAAAAAATAGATAAAATAAATGATATAATAGTACACAAGATATTTAGCGTGCATACATATTATATTTAATAGAAAGGAAAGAAAAAGTCAACAATTAGGAAATAGTTTTGTGCTTTATATAAAAATAGACTTATAGTATGTTATATTTTTTTTATGGATATAGTATGTTAATTTGTGGAAAAGAAATTTATTGAAAAAAATTGAAAAGATTACAAGAAAAATAAGTTGGTGGAATAAAAAAAATGGAAAAGGAAGAAATTACACTCATGGGGATTCAAAACCACAACCTCTTGCATATGTATTAGGCCGCTCAACCACTGTGCCAAAGCTATTTATCCAACACAATTAAGATGGGCTGCTATTTATTGGTTTAGCAAATAGCGGGACTACAGGAGAGATTTGTACTCCCGCGGGATCACCATATAACGACCCAATTATTTGTAAGCCGGCTTAATACAATTACAACGCTAATACTAACAACCATAGTATTAATGCCAACTCGTTTTCGATAAATGAAAAAAAAAAGTTCAACCTCCCCTAATAGGCGACCCGGTCAACAAAAGGTTGCCTATGAACATGCAATGTAAACCAAGTTCAAAACGTAATTATTATTTTATTCGATCTTAAGAGTTAAGACTGTACTGCAACTTCTTGTTTTTTTTTTTTTTTAGGCGACAAAAACACATTAAACACGCAACAAGACTACAGGAATTCTTATCAAAAAAAAAAAAGACTACAGGAGTTGTGGAAAAACAAATGAATCACCGGTAATATATATACTCATATTCACAATCGTATCTTCATAATTCTTTTTTATTTAATTTTTGTCGGTAACTTTAATATCCTCTGAATTTGATTTCTGTTGTGCTATTCTATCCCAATGAGTTTAATATAGTGATTGTATGATCAATCTTTATTTATAATGAACAATTCATTATTATTATTTTCAAAAGTAATTATATCAATATAATAATTACTCCCTCATTTTTATTTTATCAGTGACTTAGATTTATTTGTAAGTAAAATTTGAAAAATTCTAATAATTAATTTTTCAACATATATAATATGTTATTCTAAAAAAGTGCCATATAGATTATAACAGAAAATACTATTGTAAGAATACACTAATATAATTTTTAATAAAATGTAATAAGAATGATTATTAATTAATAAAGGCCATTGTAAAGCATTGGACGTTTAATCAATACTCCAGTAAAAAATAAATTGGGAGGAGAGACTTATAGGATATTGCCTCTTATACCCCTATAAAATTAAAGGGCAGTTTCCTTGATACAAAAATAGAAATCATTAATGGTCTCAACAAAAAAAAACCAGAACTCCTTAATTAAAATGGAATATATATAGTTTGGAATATACGGAGCAATTTCTTATGATAACAAAATTTCAACCCTCTACGCTTTAGCCTTGTGATTTCCCAAGCCAGTCGAACCATTTTTTTTAATGTGATTGATCCTCCATTTATGCTTGCGTCATTGCTCTCCCTAATCATGCACATACTGCTAATATATTATTCATTCATTCAAGACTAATTATTAAATGCCGAATACAACAACCTTTGGTTAACATTATTCTATATACAGTGGTCCATTTTGAGAACCTACCTATAATAACGTGTACAACATTATTAATATGCCTACTTCTGCATCATGCCTTCTTCAGATTAGTTTATTCGATCAATTATTAGATACAACCTTCCCTTAATTCCCCACAATCTTTCTTTCTTTCTTTTATGTCATTGAAATCCAGCAAATCAACACCCAATTACACCACATCTCTCCCTCTCCATTAACTCTCTGTTTCCACTCTAAAAAAGATGAGCAAATTAGATGAACAACAGCAACAACAACAACAGAGAGATCAGAAGTTGATGCCAATGAAGAAGATCCCACATTCAAACCCCATCAAAATATTCTCCTACTTGTTGGCTGTGATAGGCTTAGCTTTGACATTTGGGATCACACTTGGGTTGTATTCAGAGAGATTCAGACTGAACCCCCTTCAAACTATCTCAGTTTCTGTCTCAGCCTCCGCCGCCGCCATGTCATCATCGGTGACCGTGGAGCAAACACCTCCAAAGTCGAGGTCATGGTCAAGGTCAATGCAGCCGGCGGGTTCAGGTTCAGAGATGCCGGAGATGCTGCTGGCACAGATCAGGGCGGACAAGGAGAACCAGAAGCTGTTGAAGAAGGCGGCTGCCGTGGCGGCGAGAACCAGCAATGATAAGAGTAAGAAGAAGAAGAAGATTGCGTTCATGTTTATGGTGAAAGGGTGGCTGCCATTTGCGCCGCTTTGGGAAGAGTTCTTCAAAGGAAATGAAGGGTTGTACTCCATATACGTACATGCTGATCCTTCTCACAATGCTTCGTCGGAGCTTAACTCCGGTGTCTTTCGTGGCCGGACTATTCCTAGCCAGGTTTGTTTTCTACCAATTTTTTTTTTCATTTCAAATCATTTGTTATTTTATAATTTCAATAATATATTAATTATTATATTTAAAATTTATGTATTCCCTCCGTCCTATATTATCTGTCACTTTAATTAATTTTCTTTTTATCATAATATCTGTCACTTTAGATTTCCAATAACAAATTAATTACGAATTTATCAAATTAACCTTGTTAATTACAATTTTTTCTTCAACTTTTCTTTTTTATTCACTTTTTCTCATTTTTATTCACTGTTTTATTTAACATATACATTTTCAATGCACTAAATTAATGCAAATGAGAAGTTTTTTTAGTCTTCTAAATTGTGTCCAAAGTGACACACAATTTGGGAAGGAGGGAGTATATTCTTTCTGTTTCATTTTATTTGGCAAACTTCAAGATAAGGTTAAAACTAATATTAAAGCTATAATACACCTCTTTTATTCATGTCGGAATTAATTAGACCCTGAAGTAGTTATATCCAGGTCTAAGTAGTTCCAGCATGAATAAGAGAGATGTATTACAACTTTAATATTAATTTTAACCTTTGTCATAAAGTTTGACGCTAATAGGGAGATAAATTCAAATATATAAAAATAAAAAAAAACAGTACACGAACCATTTTTTCAACCTACAAACTTTAAAGTTTTTTTTTATTTAACTCATAAACTTTAAGGTCCCAAAACTAAATAATGAAAACCAATGATCCAGAAAATAAATACCCCTATACTTCTGGGTCTAAAATGCAAATAACCCCTAAACCACTAATAAAGAATATGGAGGTGGTAATATAGTTTCATCATTTTATGCAAGAAATGATTCGGCAATGTTCAATTAATTGCTTACTCTTTGACTATTATTCCGTCCATTCTATACTAAATTGTGACCAAAATTTACATATCGTTAAAAATTTTCAAATAATAATTATTAATTTCTTAACATATAAAATATTTAATTATATAAAAGTAGAATTGTTATATTCATAGAAAAAAATATTGCATAATATAATGTTTTAGTTTTTTGATAAAATATGCTATAAAAATATTTTAGAAAAATAATTATTAAAGATCATTAATATAATATTAATTAATATAAAATGGGAGCTGGAAATTACATAATTTACATTACCTTTGGAAAACCGTGTTGGTCTCCACTTGATATGGAGAATTTCCTGCCACCAACTTCAAAATTATCAAGTCTAAAAGAGAATCTTCAATTGCTTTGTCGGCTGTTACTTGAACAAATTAAAAGTTGATCGTTTATGGTATCCTTGTCATCAGCTCAGCATTAAGGGTTGTCATGCTCAAATTAATGAATTATACCGTATCTAGTGTAGGATTTATTTGGATTTATCATATATATTGAATTATGTTAATTTTTTATATGATAAATTTGAGTAAAAATTAATAAATTAGAAAAAAAAAGAATTTTGCAAATTGCAATGATACTGACAAATTTTATAATAAATATTAATAATATTTTTATTTTATTTTATTTTTTCAATTTTTGAAAGCCAAAAAATTTAAAAATTTAGAAAGTACCGTAAATCGCTCGGCAAAACACTTTTCTACTTATTTCCATAAAATTAACACTTTAAAGAATTTAAGTAGACACTCTTAATTGTAGACTAGCAGTTGTACCATATAAGTTTCTTTATCTTAACAAATTTTCTACATATTTTTCAAACACTAGGAAACATCATTCTAACATTGGCATTAACTCTATCACCCAAATTGCACCTAAAATAATTTTGTGCTATAAAATTGTAGGGATGGCCAAAATCGAGATTAGCCAAAAAATCAAAACGTCAATTATGTACATTTTCCTATTTAAAAATGATAGAAATTTTGGGGCAAGATACAGTTTAAATGTCTTATTCTATCGTGAACTTTCTAACTTGAATGAGGTATAGAATAGTGATATCAGTTTGTTATTTTTTTAGTTAGTTATAAATAAATTGTCAATTTGCCTCCTTCATGACGATTAATTCCGCCAACTGATTATTCAAACGGACCGCGTTGGTCCTTTGTTTATGCTTCAGAAACTGATTTTCCATGTAATTCAAGCCTCCCCTTTTCCTTCTCTTAATGCTGATGACATCTATAGTTTAACTAGAAAACCAAGCAAAAGTCCTTTACTATCAATCATTGATTTCAACATAAATGCAAATTATGCAACCCTTTTTTTAAAAAAATAATAAACAATTACCCATATACAAACAATATTTATGGCTTACCAAAAAAAAATATTATTTTGCCATTAAAAATTTAACCTGTGTTTAATATTTATTTATTTTTTAAACGCTTACTTTTCACATATAAGTTTGTCATGTTGACTAGTTTTTTTTCCCAATTTATTTTTCATATTTACAATTCATCTGACTGTTATTCCTTTTTTACCCCTAATTAATAAATCTATTTATCACTTTTTAAAATTCCAGCAACTATCATTCTCAATTAATATATGGGTAATTTGAGTAAGTTACAAATTTTTCACCCAGTAATTCTTATATAAGACCGTCTCACCATAAATTTATCGTAAGACGTATAACATTGTAATGACTATTTATGAATATTAGGGTGACTAATAATTTATTTTGGATGACTCTAATAAAAGTCACCTTTTGAAAAATTATTAGTCATCTTTGTATTAAAAAATCATTCTAATAATAATTATTAGTCATAGCAAAATATTAAAAATGTCACCCTGTGAGGAGTCTGTCTCACTATAAATGGGTCTTATACTAGAATTTGTGTTTTTCACCTCATTTCCAATATACATTAGTTTTCCAAATTTAGTCAGAGTCACAGACAAAATGGGACCGAAGTAGTATACGTTTGAAAGAATAACCTAGTATACTAATAATTTCAATATACATACAGCAAGCACACTGGGGGAAGTTCTCATTAATGGAAGCAGAGTTTCGGCTCCTAGCAAACGCCCTCCTAGACACTTCAAATCAGCGCTTTGTCCTCCTGTCAGAATCATGCATTCCACTATTCAACTTCTCAACAGTCTACTCATACCTCCTCAACTCTACTGAAACCTTCGTGGAAGTGTACGATCTGGAGGGCCAAGCAGGACGTGATCGGTACAAGCATCGCCTATGGCCAACCATCAAAATCGAGCAGTGGCGAAAGGGCTCCCAATGGTTCGAGATGAACCGAGAACTCGCCACTCGTATAATCTCCGACCAAGCTTACTACAATGTCTTCAGGAATTCCTGCTGGTGGTACTTTTGTTACGCCGATGAACACTACTTGCCTACATGGGTTTACATAAACTACGGTGCTAAGAACTCGAACCGTAGCGTGACTTATGTCGATTGGACTCGGGGAGGGAGCCACCCGGTTAGGTATGGAAAAGATTTGATTACGCCTGGATTCTTGGACTTCTTGAGGTATGGTAAGACATGTGAGTATAATGGAAAGACTACCAATATTTGTTTCTTGTTTGCTAGGAAGTTCTCCTTTGATGCTTTGGATAGGTTGCTGCGCTTTGCTCCTAAAGTTATGCAGTTTTGAGGGATCAGGCTTTTGGGTTTGGGTTCATGAGGTTATACTATATATACACACGCGTACATGTTTTATACAGAAAGAAAGGTATATGTATTTTTTTCATTTCATTCATTCTTTTTTTTTGTAATTTAGAACATTATATTGGGGGAAAAAGATTATTGTTCATTTCTACGCACTATCCCCTCAACGTAACCATTTCACCCCATCCCCCCCCCCCCCATTTTTTGATATGCTCATATGAGTATAGAGCAAGGTTGTTAAAATCGTAATCCTAACTCGGATTCATGCGACATTTAAGATCAGAATTTACCCACGTATAATCGTGAATCGGAATGTAAATAGTGTAATCGCGTCGAAAATTTTGAATCATAAAATCATAGAATCGTAGATCATGATCGGGATATCAATAATTATGGTATAGAGACGAGTAATAGTGGATGTCCCATGGTGTGAAATACGTGATAGGATAATAATTTAAGGAACATGTATTACAAACGGAAGTTGAGTTGAATGTGTGAACTCGTAAATCTAAAGATAGGTCTTCCGAGTAAAGGATCAGTATTAAGATTGTAAGTTTAGGATTAAGAATTTGAATGTTGGATCGTAATATATCAATTTTTGTGGTATTAGATCGTTATTGCAATTTTTAAAATTGGACATCAATATACCTGACATTTATATTTAATTTAAATATTACTAATGTACTGAAACTGACCTAAAGTAGTCATGTTTCAATATATTGGTAATACCTAAATATTAATTAAGGTCGAGTAAATTGGTGTTCAATTTAAATATCGATATATTACGATCCAATACTACCGAAGCTTGGTACATTGGTGTCCAATTCATCTTCATTTTGAGGCTCCTTCATCTGGCGAATGCTTCTATGTTGAATTCAAACTAATTCCAAATGGCATGCCGGAAGTTTCCATGTTGTAATTAAAGAAAGTCATATTATATTATATTTTATAATACATGTAAAGTTTACAACCTCATGAAGTTGAGCAACAAAAGTGACTAAAAAAACAATGGCAGTGGGATAGAGATGGAGACTGTAAAACTTCTTAGATTATCATTGTTTCAATTTACGTATGTGGAGGACAAATGACCTATTTATTGATAGTAGAATAATGAAAGAGAAGCTTAAAATCTTGATTCTAAGAGAGTGTTTGGTAGTATCCCCTGGGAAATTTTTCCGGTGAAAATTTCACATGTGAAGTTTTCTATGGGAAAGATTTCCCTAGGAAAAATTTCCCTTAGCCCCCCCCAAGGGAAATCTTCCTAGGAAAATGGAGAAAATGGTGGACCCATCGTGAAAACTTTCCCAAAGTCAACCCGCATCCAAACATGGAGAAAATAAGTCAACCCGAGAAAAATGACCATTTCCCCGGGATTATTGACCAACCAAACGCACCCTAAAAGAATGGTCCATCTTTGACTTCATTAAATCTTGATCTGACCATATTCTACGCAATCCAGGAGTATACTTGTGAATCGGGAATATTAGCTTGTAAAATGCAAAAGTAGGGGTTGAACCCGCTCTTCAAGCAGTTTGTAAGAAGGTCCAGATTGAAAGTGAGAACTTGGTTCTTGTTCAAGCAATTAAAAGTGTGTTCAAAGTGTCGTGGCAGATTGATATGATTATTAGAGATATTAAGTTGTATCTACAAATGTTCGATGATGTTTCGGTTAAACATATTTTTAGGGAAGCCAATATGGTAGCAGACTAGTTAGCAAACAAGGGGCACTCCACTCAAAACTTAGATGTTTGGAGTCTTAGCCCGTCTTCTAAGTTTTCTTTTATTTTGTTTCATGTTAACTTAGAAAGACGGCTTGAGAGAAGGGTCTCCTAAATTCCTTTGTAATCATCTTTTACTCGAATTCCAAAAAAAAAAAGTTACCACTTATTAAGTCTAACTATTTTGGGCCATGTACAAGTTTATGTTAATATTTTTGCAAACCAATTATGAGATATAGGTTATTTGAGCACTAATCATAGTTATTAAAATCCCGATCCGGATCAACGATTTTACGAGTTTACGATCCAAAAATCCTCCATCGATCTAACTTTGCTAGGATCTTAAAGTAGTTAGGATCGCACGATCCTGATTTTGCCTGAATATTATATGTTAGAATCGCAATACGATTCTACGATCCTGGGATTTGATCCACGATCCTATCTGAATTTGATAAAGTTTGCGCACATTATCATCTTTAAAATTTTGTTATAACAATATGAATTTTGTATTCAAGTTATCAACTGATATACAATTTAACGTATTGCTTCATTACTAGTGAATAAAATATTAAGATTTTAACTATCATAGAACTTTATTTGATATTTTCCTATTGTATAATAATCTTACGATCCTCGATCCGATTCAACGATTTCGATCCTAACTACACCCATAGATCTTAACTAGGATCCTGATTCTAGCAACCTCGGCACTAACTGATAAATTTATTAATATCTTTTTTGAAGAAAGGTAACACACTTTAAGTAGTCCTTTTCATAAGGGTTCTACCAAGGCTATGATGCACAACAATATTGTGCAAATTGTTGTTATAAACTTCCTCTCACGTCACCATTTGACTAACTCCTAGACTAGTTTTGGCATGCTAGCCAGCAACCTTGCTAATTAGCCTCCCTAAAATGGTTTTCATTGGAAAATAATTTTCTTAGAAAATGAATTTTCAATTGATATTCTCCTATGTTTGGTACACAACAAAATGATTTTCACATGCTTGACAATAAGGAGACAAAGATTAAAATGTGTGTGTATGAGAGAGTGGTGGGGAGGGAGAGAGAGAGAGAGAGAGAGAGAGAGAGAGAGAGAGAGAGAAAGAGAGAGAAATATCAAAACGGGTGCAAGAGAGAGAGTGGTGGAGAGTGAAAACAAGAGAGAGATATATATTAAAACGCGTGCATGTGAGAGAGTGGTTGAGCGAGAAATATTAAAACGAGTGTAGGAGAGAGAGTCATGGAAGAGAGAAAAACGAGAGACAGAGAGAAGATATTAAAACGGGTGTATAAGAGAGAGTAAGATGAGAGAGAGAGAGAGAGAGAGAGAGAGAGAGAGAGAGAGATAGAGTAGGGGAGAGAGGGAGAAAATGATTTTCCTTTGGTTGGAGTCAAGAAAATAATTTACAAAGGGGTGGGGGAAAATCATTTTCTTGGAAAATGGTTTTCTCCATTTTCCGATCACCAAACACCGGAAAATGGGAAAATCATTTTTCCAAACCAAACACACCCTTAGTTGTAATTCAACATATCTAATCACTAATTACAAAAGTATCTTGCAAGATATATAATTACTATATTAATTTGACTTGACTACTCTAAATAAATTGAACATTGTCGGGAAACTCTCAAAAATATGTCACTTATCCTACAACTGTTCAATCTAAGTAATTCCCTAGTAATTTAATGTCTCCGACTCGAATAAGGTTGTATAGCGGTTTGCAGGCCGGTGTAAATTGTCGAACTCAGGGAGCCTGTGGCCTAAATTCTCGTATTTTGTTTCGGTTTTAGCCTTGAATCAAGAAATAAATCACGGAGCAAAGAACACTCTGATTATAACAAAATTAAAACTAGAAAGACGATTAACAAGGTGATAATTAGACAAAGAGAGGTTCGGGGGTTTTAGACACTTAACGGAATCTTTGACCAAGGAGTTTTCATGACTAAAGCGCATAAAGTTGGATTCATCTATGGAACAACGCGGGAAAAAGGCCACAATGAATCCCCTCCCTCGAGGAAGATTCATATTAACTACCCTATGTCCACCATGGACCATCGGGGATGAGAATTGCGTTAATTCCTAGTTAAGCCTACACTTACCCTCGCAAGCATAGACCTAACTATCCCACTCTAGGCTTCCCATTGAGTGTATAACGATTCAAAGAGCTCTCAGACCTTGAACCGCCACCCCCAATGAGAAGACACTAGGTGGAAATAGACTCTTCCAACTAAAACACACTTTAATCAATAAACACCTTAACCAAAACCCATTAAGGCCTTAATCACCCCCTTACCTCAAGGAAGATTAGCCTCTAGACATGGTGGAGAAATTAGCAACACACAACCAATAAAACCCTAGCATGATTCTACTCAAAGGATGGATAATAAAACTAACCACTACGATTAACAACATAAAATTACACTAAACACAAGCAACAAAACATTTGGAAACATTAAAGTGAGGAGAAAAGAGATTATACCTAAAATTGATGAGCAATAAATTGGCAATAAATGAAGAGCAATAATACCCAAATGATGAAGAGCAACTTGCCTTGATTGAAGAAAGTAATTACTCAACTAAAGTAGAAGTTAATTGTCACAAAGCTAATCCTTAAACTCTTGAAAGGTAGAGGATGTAAAAAGAAATAACATTAATCTCCAGCTAAGAAGCTACCTCAAAAATGACAAGTCGAGCTAATTAAACAAAGGGGAAGAAGGGCCAAAACACAGTCGTTTTGGCCGAAAAATAAGCAGGAAATAAGGTCGTCGCGAACGCTACGGACATCGTCGCGTTCGCTACGACCCGCAGCGCGAATCGTTTGACTCAAGGCGTTCGCTACGCCGGTGTCGCGACCAGTCACTCATCCGTAGCGACGCGCACCGGCCGTCGAGAAAACTTGGAAAATCAGGGCTTCATCGTAGCGGGCGCTATGAAAGAGGTAGCGACCGCTACGGCCTTGGGCAGAACCTTCTGCATGGGCTCGTAACTATCGCTACGACAGGCGTAGCGACCGCTACGCTCTTCAGGTGATCTCCATCTAAGTATGGGGACGTAGCGATCGCTACAGCTGTTGTAGCGAACGCTACGAGCCTGGATGCCCCCATACATAGCCTTTTGGCCCGAAATCCCTCTCCTTTACGCACGGCTGGTCTCCCTTGCTTCCCGGGTCTTCACCACGGCATCAAATCAGCTCCAAAGGTCTCGGGATGACCGAGTTATCGCCTTTTTCCGCATCTTCACCCCCTTTTATTATTCTCCAAACTTAAAGCCTAAAAGTCACAAAACACGTAATAAATAACCATTTTATTAGGGAACGGCAATAGACTTGGGCGTAAAGGTGGGGTATTTAGCCCCTAAAATGGGACTAAACACCCCCCCACACTTAGACTTTTGCTCGTCCCGAGCAAAATTAACCGAAAGAAACCTAAGAAACTAGAAAACATAAACACCTAACTCACTTTCGCAGGAATCGCGGATGCATTTAGCATATGCATCAAGCCCTTTAAACCCCCCGGTAGCCCGGGTGGACAAGGTGGACTCGTGAGGGTTTGTAGCGGCTGTGCCCACAAAAGCCAAAGAAAAAGGAAAAAGGGGAAAGAAAGAGAAGTGAAAACCGAAAAAACAAAGCCAAACAAAAACAAAGAAAATACTCCCGTCCCCAATCATGCACCTAGTTCCCCAACCCGCCTCAACAATCAATTGGAAGAAACAAGAACAAACAAATTAAGACACGAAGGTTGGAAAACTGCCAATCTTTGAGATTTTGAACCAAAACACTTCCTGCTGAGCAAGACACCTCGTGAATATGTGCAAGTGGGCTCTAGTCGGTCTTTCCTATCCTAAACCAGACAGTCACAGTTGTTCTCATGCTCAAGCTCAGAATTATCTATCCTACTTCACTCTTGGTTTTTCTTTCAACTCTTTTTTTTTTCTTTCTTTTTCTTACACCACTCTTTTTCTTTCTCTTTTTTTTCTTTTCTATTCTTGCTTTTCCTTGCTCTTTCTTATGATTCTTTTGCTCAACTTTTTTTTTTCTTCTTTTTCTTGCTTCGCTCTTTTCTTTCATTGCAAAAATTACACTCTTTTCTTTCCACTCAATCCGCTTTGTGTCTTTTAGAGTGTTTGCATCGGGTTTTGCGGGATTTAGGTACCAGCCTTCGCAAAGGGCTACCCTCCCTGCTGGGTTTCTCCATACGTGAGTCATTGCACTTAAGGGGCATAGGGTGCCGATCCACCCAAACCAACCCATGACGGTAGGCGAAGCTTATTTGATTAATGTATTAATTAAGAGCTTAAGTAATTGAACAACTAAACCGTCTAACTTAGGTAAGAAGACACAGTCAAAGCGTGTAAGATTTGAGGATTACGCTTTCCCATTCCATGTAGAGGTCTAAAAGCGATAAGTCATGGCAAAAATCCTTCCTAAGGTCTCTATTTATTCATACCGGCCGCTTCCAACTAACTGAATCGGCGAATTAGACAACTATCTACAAAACTGTGAATGGAAGTATCTTCAAAAAGAAAAAGAAACTTTTGGGGTTTTCACAACATTTCTCCCCTTTTTACTCTTTCACACAAAAACTTTTCGATTTTTGCATTTCATCTTTTAGCACTTTTGCATCATTTTTTTTTCCGGATTTTTCTAAGAAAGAAAAAGACTAGGTGTTCTACCCAAAACATAATGATCTCCCCCCCCCCCCCACACTTAAAATCCACAATGTCCTCATTGAGGGAAGGATGTCTCTTGAAGGGTAGAAAAACTAGGAAAAACAAACATATGTACAAACATCTAACACATAAAAAGGGGTGGCGCCCCGAGCTCCAACAACAAGAAAAACCCAACACAGAGCATACTAGGGGTGCGCCACCAAAAAGAAAAACAAGCATGCAAAAAGAAAACAAACTATACAAACAAAAACATAGAAATATGTACAAAAATAGAAAAGGGTGGAACGAACGTACCTGGTATGTTTCCAATGTGTAACCAAAGTTCGGACCACGATCACAAAAGAAAGGCTAAGACTAATAAGGTTAGAAGAAAAATGCAACGTATCGAAATGCAATCGAATCTACATGCAAAAGAAATATACAAAAATGTCCAAATGGACAAAGGAAAAATGCAAGAAACAAATCTATATGCAAGAACAAAGCTATATACATTGCCTGTGAAACCTCAACCTCGTTCTCAATCAATGAGGCGGCTTGTTGAGGGTGAAACATCACTTGGCACTTGATGGAGCTAAGTGCAAGTGATTAACCAAAACCAATCTAAACATGATGGAAGATGGATGAAGGTAGAGATGGACAGTGATCACAGATAAGACAACAGGATCTTTGATAAAACCGACAAGGGACGGGAACACAAGAACGCCCCACCCACCCACTAGATGCACACCTCCCCACAAACAATCAAATGATAAATCGAATAAAGAGAAAGAGTGGGGAGGGGATAAAGCTTACAATCATGATGGTGGATCTCCTTCAGGAGGAGGAGGTGGTGGGTAGTACGCGTTGACCCATCCCGGATCACGCGGCGGATGGCCCATGACAACGTAGTGGTAGTAGGCACAGTCATCCGCGATGTTCTCCAAGCGACCCACCCGATTGTTCAATTGCGTCAATGAGTCATAAGTTCGCGTTTGGGCAATCATCATTTGATTCATGGAACCGGCAAGGTCCCTCAAGTCATTTCGCAGCCCATCAAAATCCTCTTGACGCAAAACCCAACCGCCTTGTCCTCCCAACCCTTGTCCTTGCTCCCCAACATTCTCTTCTTGGGCCGCCCTCTCTGCACCTCGCCTCGGTGCCCCGCGTTGATTTTCAGTCGCCTCCCGCAGCTGCTCCAACTCCCTCTCAAAAGGAGGCATCATGAACCCCCTATCCCCACCAATAAGCCTAGGAGTTTGCTCTTGCCCGCAAGACCAATTGTTTTGATCCCGCACATCGATTAAACGAGGGGCTTGTTGGTTCCGGAGAGTAGTCACAGCTTTGGGGACGGACCCATGGTGGTAGAGGAGTGCTGGAGGCGATGGATTTACGGAGAAAAAACGGATTGGCGGAGGCGGTCGCTGTCCATAGGTTCTGGAATGTGGTGCGTATCGCAACGGCCAAGGTATGGGGTTATCGGGCCCCCATACTGGTGTAGGAAGTGGGTAATAATGTGACCCAACGCTATACAAGTCCCGGCACCATCGGTAGACATTTGCTTAAGTTGGTGCAGAATACACGATCCCGTGTTGACTCGGCGACCATGTAAAGCATGGTGCAAAATAGCTAGGTCATCTTTCCGCACCTTCTCCCTAACATCATCCCGTGCGAAAACCGAATTTGTAACTAACCTATGGAAGACCCTAACGGCGGGATTACAAAAATCTCGGGATTTGGAACCCCGAACATCATAATACAATACATCCCCATTTGGTGCCCTAATTAAAGTTCTCCGCCAACATGTTATTTCCCGCATAGCCTCTCCCTCATTGAAGAACGAGGCTTGGCCATAGGTAAGGCCTCCGTTCGGCAAACCCAACAAATTATTGAACTTCACAAGATCACACTCAATGGGCTTGTTGCCCACCCACACAGTAAAACAAGCATCAGCTGTCCCATCATTCAACAACTCAAAAGACGAAAGGAACTCATAAATTGCTTGATCCCTCTGGGGTGCACGAATTTGAACAAATCGCTTCCACCCCATTACCCCAATTAAATGTTCCATGCTAGGCCCCAAGTGGTGTTCATAGCACGTTTCAACATCATAAACATAAGGAAAACATATATTCCTAGTTTTGAACCGTGCTAACCGTCGAGCATGTCTATCATTTTGAACGGTAACTCTATGCCTAGCATGCGAACTTAAGCGTAAAGGCTCAGCTTTTTGCGTAGGAAAATCAGGGAAGTCATTACCTTCATCTTCTTGGTCAATAATGGGTGATGCCCTTGAGGATGAAGCTCCATCCCGCACCCTCTTACTAGGTCGTGGAGGCATATTTTTCACTTGTTCCTCTTTTGAAGAATGAATGCGTGAGAATAAACTTGGAAGATTCAAGCTTTGCTTCCTCTAAAACCAAACTCAATGAAGAGTTCAAATGCTAGAGGAAGAAAGTGAAAATGGGTATGTTGGGTTGCAAAAGGTGAGAAGAGAAGGGTGGAAATGGAGTTTATGGGGGAAGAGTGATGGTCTTTTTGGTGGAGAATGAGAAGAGAAGGATGAAGATGGTGATTTTTGAGGGTTAGGGTTTAGGAAGGTTGGGGAGGAAAGAGGAAGGTGAGTCGAATTTGGAGTGAAAAGTGAAGTGAAATGAAGGGGGGCCGAAATTCCCCTTTTACAGTCTGCGTAAAAATTGGGCGTCGCGTTACGTCAAGGCGTCGCGTTCGCTACGCCTAGTGCCGAGAAACTGGGAATCGATCCGTAGCGAGCGCTACAGTCTGCGTAGCGAACGCGATGCCCGAGACGATTGCGGCGTAAAGTCGAGAATCGACCAGAGCACTAACGCCTACGCTCCAAACAGTGGCCAAACAGAAAGACAAATAGTGCTCCGTAGCGAGCGCTACGCAGGGTGTAGTGAACGCTACGCTCTAAACAGTGGCCAAACAGAAAGACAAGGAGTGCTCCGTAGCGAGCGCTACGCAGGGTGTAGCGAACGCTACGCTCCCAGACTTAAAAATTTCAATTGTTCCTCGTCTCTCTTCTCCTTAGCTTCTCCTTCAACTTATCTCCTCTAAAATCAATATGCTTCAAATCCTACACACAACCTCCAAACCTCCCTCGTTTTTTTTTCTTCTCCCACTCATGATTCCCCCCTTTTTTTTTCTCTTCTTTTTTTTTCATCTCTTTTTTTTCTCTTTTTTTTTTTCTTTCTTTCCTAGAACTAATTCCTCATTACAAGCATGGGTTGCCTCCCATGAAGCGCTTGCTTAAGGTCCTTAGCTTGACCATTGACCGGATCTTGACATTAGGTATCGGGGAGGAAAGTTATCATAGTCCCCGCATACTCTTTGCTCATGACATATGGTTTGACCTTGGAAGAGTTCACTTTAAAAGTTTCCCCCTTCTTGTTCTCCAACTCCACAACTCCACCCGGGTGGAGCTTGACAATGACAAAGGGTCCCGACCATTTGGTCTTTAACTTGCCCGGGAAGAGTTGGAGGCGAGAATTGTACAACAATACTTGATCACCCCCCCTTGAAGTTCCGGTAATTGAGGTGCTTGTCATGCCAAGCCTTTGTCCTCTCCTTGTAGATTCGATAATTCTCATAAGCTTGCTGGCGGATCTCCTCCAATTCTTCCAATGGGAACAACCGTTTCTCCCCCGTGGCCTTTGCATCAAAATTCACTTTCCTTACCGCCGAAAATGTTTTGTATTCGAGTTCCACCGGGAAGTGGCATGCCTTACCATAGACCAATCGGTAAGGAGTGGTGCCTATGGGAGTCTTGAATGCTGTCCTATACACCCATAGAGCATCATCAAGTTTGTCCGCCCAATCTTTTCTTGAGGACGCAACGGTCTTTTGAAGGATTTCCTTAATAGCCCGGTTTGTGATCTCCACTTGCCCTTGAGTTTAGGGGTGGTAGGGCAAAGCTCTCTTGTGATTCACCCTATACTTCTTGAGCAATGCCTCAAATTTCTTCTCAATAAAGTGAGGCCCATTATCACTAATGACTACCCTTGGGATGCCGAACCTAGGGAAGATTACCCTCTTGAAGAACTTGGAGACCGTATTGGCATCACATCTTTGGCTTGCAATAGCCTCGGCCCATTTGGAAACGTAATCTACCGCCACCAAAATGTATTCATTCCCCCTTGACGAAGGAAATGGGCCCATGAAGTCAATACCCCACACATCAAAAATCTCACATTCAAGTATATAGGTCAAGGGTGCTTCATTTCTCCTAGAAAGACTCCCAACTCTTTGGCATTCATCGCAAGCTTTGACATGAACTTCTACATCTTTGAAAAGCGTCGGCCACCAATATCCGCATTGAAGAACCTTGGCTGCGGTTTTATCCTTTCCCCCATGTCCTCCACATGGCTTGTTGTGGCAATGATTTAAGATCTTCGGAACCTCGCTTTGAGCTATGCATCTTCTATATAGGCCATCGTTGCATATGCGGAACAAGTAAGGCTCGTGCGAATATAGTGTAGCGTCACAAAAGAATTTCTTCCTTTGGTTTGAATGGAGCTCGGGCGGGACCACATCCGAAGCAAGGTAGTTCACAATATCGGCGAACCACGGGGTCTCCTCTTGGATAGCAAGCAACTTCTCATCCGGAAAAGAATCATTGATAGGCCGGGACTCCAATTCGACAAGGATCCGTGAAAGGTGGTCGGCCACCGCGTTTTTGGAACCGGCTTTATCCTGGATGGTGACGTTGAATTCTTGCATTAGTAGCAACCAACGAATGAGCCTCGGCTTGGCCTACTTCTTGCCTAGTAGATACTTCAAAGCCGAGTGATCGGTGTACACCACCACTTTGGAAATCAAAAGGTATTGGCGAAACTTGTCCAATGCAAAAACAATAGCCAACAACTCCTTCTCCGCGGTGGTATAGTTGCGTTGGGCGGCGTCTAAGGCATGACTTGCATAATAGATGACCCTTGGTTGCTTATCCTTAGTTTGTGCTAGGCATGCCCCCACGGCATAGTCGCTAGCATCGCACATAACATCGGACGGTAAGCTCCAGTCCGGTGGTTGAACTACCGGTGCGGTGGTCAAGGCCTCCTTCAATTTCTGAAACGCTTCAAGACACTCATTAGTAAACACAAAAGGGGCATCCTTGCATAGAAGCTCAGTGAGAGGTCGAGCAATTTTCGAAAAGTTTTTGACAAATCGCCGGTAAAACCCGGCGTGTCCAAGAAAACTACGCACCCCCTTGACAGTGGTGGGGGGTGGTAGGCGCTCAATGACCTCCACTTTAGCTCTATCCACCTCTATGCCCCGCTTTGAAATCACATGGCCAAGGAAAACACCCTCCTCAACCATAAAATGGCATTTTTCCCAGTTAAGAACTAGATTGACATCTTGACAACGAATCAACACTTTTTCCAAATTTGCAAGACAATCATCAAAGGTATACCCATACACACTGAAATCATCCATAAAAATTTCCATAAGACTCCCCACATAGTCCGAGAAAATAGCCGACATGCACCTTTGAAAGGTGTCGGCGCGTTACATAACCCAAAGGGCATCCTCCGGTATGCGAAGGTGCCAAAAGGGCAAGTAAACGTGGTCTTGTCTTGGTCGCTTGGGTGAATGAGTATTTGAAAGAATCCCGAATAGCCATCAAGAAAGCAAAAATGGGATTTACCAGCAAGTCTCTCTAGCATTTGATCAATAAATGGCAAAGGGTAATGGTCTTTGAGGGTCGCCTTGTTTAATTGTCTATAATCAATGCACATGCGCCACCCATTCACAACTCTAGTGCTAATCAATTCTTGATGCTCATTTTCAATATGATCATGCCACCCTTCTTGGGCACACAATGCACGGGGCTCACCCATTCGCTATTAGCGATAGGGTAAATGATCCCGGCGGAAAGCAATTTAACGATCTCTTTTTTAACCACTTCTTGCATATTCGGGTTTAATCGACGTTGTGGTTGTCTACATGGTTTAGCATCTTGCATAAGACCGATAGCATGCATGCAAATAGAAGGGGATAGACCCTTGAGATCCTCAATAGCATAACCCAAGGCACTTCTATGTTTTCTAAGAACACTAAGAAGTTTTGAAGTTTGAGTGCCATCAAGGTTAGCATTAATGATCACAGGGAATGTCTCCTCCTCACCCAAAAACTCACACCTCAAAGTGGATGGCAAAGGCTTGAGCTCAACTTGAGGTAATTTCTTTGACTTGATTGGTCTCTCGGTGACGACCTCTTCAATCTCCATGCATTGCACAAATGTTTCATCCGGAGAAAACTTCTCAACAATGGGAGTAGCATCCAAAAGGTCGGTGAAGAACTTCACATCGTCCCCCTCCGTTGTTGAAGAACAAGTGCCCATCAAGCTTGCTTCAAGTGGATCATCAAAAGCACCTTGGAGGAATAGAGACTCCCATAAAGAATCATCAACCGCATCCTCAACCACATCAATTGCATAGCATGAGTCATCAAATGTCGGGTGCTTCTTTCCCTCCTCGAGATTGAACACTACTTGCTCTCCTCCCACATTGAGAGATAGTCTCCCATTTTGCACATCAATCATAGCCCCGGCCGTGGCCAAGAATGGCCTCCCAAGAATAATAGGGGTATGTAGGTCCTCATCCATCTCCAATATCACAAAATCACAAGGGATGAGAATTTACCAACTTGGACCAGAATGTCCTCCAAGATACCCATTGGCCTCCTAATCGACCGGTCCGCAAGTTGCAAATTAATGGTGGTTGGAGTGAGCTCATCGAGGCGGAGCTTTTGATATATTGACCATGGCATGACACTCACACTAGCCCCAAGGTCACAAAGGGCGTTTCCTATCTTCATCTCCCCAATTGAGCAAGGTATAGAAAAACTTCCGGGATCGGCCAACTTGGTAGGAGTTTTGTTGGAGATGATGGCACTACAATCTGCTGTGAGAGAAATGGTGTTCTCATGCCGGATCTTCCGTTTGTTGGTCAAGAGATCCTTGAGGTACTTCTTGAAAACCAGGACCTCCGAAATCGCATCTAGGAAAGGGATATTCACATGAAGCTTTTTGAGCATATCAATGAATTTGGAGAACTTAGCTTCATCCCTTGTCTTGACAAGCCTCTCGGGGTATGGAACCGGTGGCTTATATGGTTTGAGTGGTTGGGTGATCGGCTCATGTTCAACCCCCTTCTCAACACTCTTCAGTTTAGGCTCCTTCCTCTCAATTTCGCTGGACTCAATGCCTTCACTTCCCTCTTTCCCATCAACAATGTTATCTTCACCTCCCTCCTCATGAGTGATGTCAACAACATCTCCACTCCTTTCTCCCAACGGTTCCTCCTCTACCATAGAAGGGCCCTCATAAGTAGTTCCACTCCTCAAGTGGATTGCGTTGACTTGCTTCTCCTGTCCTTTCCCATTGTTGGGGTTTGGCATGGTTTGGCTTGGTATAGGTTGGGGAGGACGGACGGATTGTTGGGCCATTTGAGCCACATGGAGCTCAAGTTGGTTGATCCGGTTTTCTTGGTTGGTTAAAATCTTTTGAAGCATTGCTTTCAATTCCGGATCTTGAGTAGTAGAGGATGGTTGTGGGGGGGGGGGTGTGGTTATAGTAAGGTTGTTGTGGAGGAGGATTTTGAAAGTATTGGGGTTGGTGGTATGGAGGGTTTTGAAATGTGTTTTGGCCGTGAGGGTGAACAAGAGGTTGAGGTTGGTTAGAAAATCCGGGAGGGAAACTTCGGTGTCGAGTATTGTATGCCGGGTTTCCTTGTGGTCTAATGGGATGGTTATTGGAATAGGAGAGGTTGTTGTTGGGGTAGATGGCATTGGCTTGCTCCATGTCGTGGTACCCTAGGCATTGACCATTAGGGTGGTACCCATTGCAAACGTTGCATTCAACCATGTTGCTATCGGGCATGGATGAAGGGCCTTGCATCTCTTGAACGGCATTGACTTGCCTCGAGGTATCCATGAGGGCAAACTTTTGACTCAACTCCGAGATTTGATCGGCAAGGTGTTTCAACACGGCATCACTAGATGAAGATCCTTCCCCTCTTCGCGAACGGTCCGAACCCCAATTTGGAGAGTTTTGTGCTAGCTCATGAAGGAAAACATTCGCCTCCTCAGCGGTCTTGCCAAGAAAAGTTCTTCCCGAGGCATTATCAATCAACTCTCTCAAATGTCCATTGAGCCCTTGATAGAAGGTATTAAGGAGCAACCAATCATCCAAGTTGTGATGAGGAACTCTGCGTTGAAGATTCTTGTACCGTCCCCAAGCATCAAAAAGTGACTCTCCTTGCTCTTGTTTAAAATTGAAGATATCTTGCCGTCGAAGATGGGTCTCATCGTTGGTGTAGAACCTCTTGAGGAAATCTCCACTCAACTTCTCCCAAGTATCTTAAGTTCCAGGAGGACAAGTATTGAGCCAAAGCTTGGCTTTCCCCGCTAAAGTCAATGGAAAGAACTTAAGCTTCATGTAGCTTGGCGGAACTCCTGGTATTTGGACATAACCGATCCTCTCTTCGAACTTGTCGATATGGTCAATGGGACTCTCCCTCTCAAAACCATTGAACGGGTTTTGCTCAAACATGTTCACAAAGTTGGCCTTGAAGTCGTACAAGGCATTATTTGGTAGAGCAGGTAGAATGATGGGGTTGCCTCCCGTCCCTGGAGTGGGTGTATTGTACCAAGCTAAGGGACGGGGTGGGTTTGGTGGTGGATCACCTCCTTGGCCCTGGCCTCCTTGGCCGTCCATGGCGGCTTGTTGTTGTTGTCGTTGCTCCCGACGACGTCGACGAGTACTACCGTGGGCTCTCCGAGTCGAAGCTTCAATCTCGGGGTCGAGGGGCACGAGTGCGGCTTGGCCTCTATGAGACCTTGTCTACATACAACACCAACAACAAGGACGCGTAAAATTATCCTAGGACCTAGACTCACAAAACCTCAAGCAGGTAGAAGGATTCAAAACAAAAACCTAGAAACAAAACAACGAGGAGCTAGGGACACTAGCTCCCCGGCAACGGCGCCATTTTGTGTACAGCGGTTTGCAGGCCAGTGTAAATTGTCGAACTCAGGGAGCCTATGGCCTAAATTCTCGTATTTTGTTTCGGTTTTAGCCTTGAATCAAGAAATAAATCACGGAGCAAAGAACACTCTGATTATAACAAAATTAAAACTAGAAAGACGATTAACAAGGTGATAATTAGACAAAGAGAGGTTCGGGGGTTTTAGACACTTAACGGAATCTTTGACCAAGGAGTTTTCATGACTAAAGCGCATAAAGTTGGATTCATCTATGGAACAACGCGGGAAAAAGGCCACAATGAATCCCCTCCCTCGAGGAAGATTCATATTAACTACCCTATGTCCACCATGGACCATCGGGGTTGAGAATTGCGTTAATTCCTAGTTAAGCCTACACTTACCCTCGCAAGCATAGACCTAACTATCCCACTCTAGGCTTCCCATTGAGTGTATAACGATTCAAAGAGCTCTCGGACCTTGAACCGCCACCCCCAATGAGAAGACACTAGGTGGAAATAGACTCCTCCAACTAAAACACACTTTAATCAATAAACACCTTAGCCAAAACCCATTAAGGCCTTAATCACCCCCTCACCTCAAGGAAGATTAGCCTCTAGACATGGTGGAGAAATTAGCAACACACAACCAATAAAACCCTAGCATGATTCTACTCAAAGGATGGATAATAAAACTAACACTACGATTAACAACATAAAACTACACTAAACACAAGCAACAAAACATTTGGAAACATTAAAGTGAGGAGAAAAGAGATTATACCTAAAATTGATGAGCAATAAATTGGCAATAAATGAAGAGCAATAATACCCAAATGATGAAGAGCAACTTGCCTTGATTGAAGAAAGTAATTACTCAACTAAAGTAGATGTTAATTGTCACAAAGCTAATCCTTAAACTCTTGAAAGGTAGAGGATGTAAAAAGAAAGAACATTAATCTCCAGCTAAGAAGCTACCTCAAAAATGACAAGTCGAGCTAATTAAACAAAGGGGAAGAAGGGCCAAAACACAGTCGTTTTGGCCGAAAAATAAGCAGGAAATAAGGTCGTCGCGAACGCTACGGACATCGTCGCGTTCGCTACGACCCAGAGCAGGCGAATCGTTTCAGCTCCAAGGCGTCCGCTACGCCCAGTGTCGCGACCCAGTCACTCATCCGTAGCGAACGCTACGACCGTCAGCAGGAAAACTTGGAAAATCAGGGCTTCATCGTAGCGGGCGCTATGAAAGGGGTAGCGACCGCTACGGCCTTGGGCAGAACCTTCTGCCTGGGCTCGTAACGATCGCTACGACAGGCGTAGCGACCGCTACGCTCTTCAGGTGATCTCCATCTAAGTATGGGGACGTAGCGATCGCTACAGCTGTTGTAGCGAACGCTACGAGCCTGGATGCCCCCATACTTAGCCTTTTGGCCCGAAATCCCTCTCCTTTACGCACAGCTGGTCTCCCTTGCTTCCCGGGTCTTCACCACAGCATCAAATCAGCTCCAAAGGTCTCGGGATGACCGAGTTATCGCCTTTTTCCGCATCTTCGCTCCCTTTTATTATTCTCCGAACTTAAAGCCTAAAAGTCACAAAACATGTAATAAATAACCATTTTATTAGGGATCGGCAATAGACTTGGGCGTGAACGAGTGGTATTTAGCCCCTAAAATGGGACTAAACAGATCATCAACCATTGATCCATATGAGCTCATTTAATTATTTTTTTGTCTAAGCTCATCGAGTACGTGGTTAGTGAGACGACAATCTCTAGTAGGGAGGAATTGTTCAACTACATCCCTCTACATAATTCAAAGCAACCCAGACACCTCCTTAAAAGCCCCCTGTTACGAGAGGCGTTAATTTGGTCCGCCTCAAAACTATAACAAATAATGTAAAAAATGCAATGAGCTCGAGTTTTAGGAATTTTCCATGAGTAGTGAGAATTTTCCAAAGTACTTCCACTACATGTCAGTTCAATGGGTGTTCTCAAACAATAACCCATATGATTGACCATGACATCTCCATCTCCCTACGATCTCGAAACTCGATCATCGAATCAATCTTGCATGCTAATTGTTGTAAAGTCATCACTTGTCTCAACATGATAATGCAATTAGGAACTTTGTTGACTATCTACTAGGTCTAGCATCATCTAGTTCACTTAATGGAGTTTCATAAGCCAGACCTCATCTAATTTCCCATTTTGGATGTGCTAACCTTACGTTTATCAACTCTAAATTGAAATAAAACTTGAGATTTTATTGATAAATAAATAATATTACAACTCATGAACCGTGCATATAAAAAAAACAAATGAAAAACATTCTCTAATGCGTTTGACGCCTATTGCCTGGGCATAACCATCATGCTTCGCCTGCGATAAGGGTTTGGTAAGTATATCAGTCCTTAACAAATTCTATAAGAATGTCTTATTTGCTGGATATGTGTTTCAATTTGTTGTGTACCCTAGGTTCCTTAGCTTAAGCAATGACACCACCATTATCACAATAGAGGTCCACTCCTTCAGCCATGCTAGACACATAAGCCCAGAATCCGGCCTCGATGAACGCTTTCATCTACACAGACTCCTTTGTAGCCTTAGATGTCTGCCTCCATCGTAGAATCATGCATTCCACTACTCACCTTCTCAAGTGCCTGCTCGTATCTCGTCAGCTCCACGGAGACCTTGGTGGAAGTGTATGATTTGGAAGGCCTCGTAGAATAGGATCGTTTACAAGTACCGCCTATAGCCAACTATTAAAATCGAGAAGTGGCAGAAGGGCTCCCAACGGTTTGAGATGAACAGAGAACTAGCCACTCATATAATATGTGATCATGCTTGCCGCAACTTCTTCAAGAACTCCTCCTGGCGGCACATTTGTTTCCCACATAGGTTAACATAAACTATGGGGCTAAGAACTCGAATCGTAGTGTGAATTATGTTGAATAGACTCGAGTAGGTAGCCACCCGATTAGGTACGGAAAATACTTAATGACGCCTAGATTCTTGGACTCCTTAAGGCATTTCGCATAGTGTGTATACGTACATGTTTTATACAGATAGAAAAGTACATGCATTTCGTTCATTTCATTCATTCAGTTTTTTGTTGTAATTTAGAATGTGATGTGGGAGAAAAAGATTTGTTTAAGCTCTATCTCAAGATAATTAATTTACGTTCATTTCTACACACTACGCCCTCATAGTATTCATCTACACTTCCCCCCGCCCCTCCCCCTTCCCGATTCATTTTTTCGCTCTATTAATATGACTACAAAGACAAGTAACAATATGGATATCCCATTATATGAAGCACGTGATGGATAATAGCTTAAGGAATGTTTGAGTATTTCAAGAGTTAAGAGGCTAAGAAAACCAATATATAAGCTATGAGTTGACTGAGAAGGTCAAAATCAAGCATGGGAGTCAAAACTTTTCCAACACGGACCGAATCAGGCTGGACACATGTCATGTTGGTGTCCAGAAGCTCAAGTAAACACAACACAAGCTAACACGGATTCTGCCAGCTGCCAGCTTAACACGGGTTGTGTTGAGGTCACGACGGTCCGTATTGGATCAACACGGTCCGTATTGAAGCCCATGTATGTGAGTTTTGAAATCCCTTAGTTTTAGCCTCGTCAATTAATTGATGGGGAATCTTTTTGGGATCATTCTTGGCTGATCCTCTCAGTCAATGATGATTCCTTGATCATGGTCAAAATCTCATGGAGAATGTCCCTCAAACATGCTTTGTGATTGGCAAGTTTGAATGCACCTAAACACTATAAATAGGGGATGAATTTCATTCATCCAATAAACCATAACCCTTCTTCCTTTTTCCGGCCTGGAGAGCTTCAACATAATTTCTAAAGTGTTGAACTGCAACTTCTTGAGAGTTTCTTGAGAGATCGCTTACAAGAAGTTAGGTTTTACCCTTAAGTCTATTCACGGTCTTGTGAATAAGTCTAAAGGGGAGATGGGTCTTAACCGTCGACTCTTAGCCAGCGAAGTGATCCCTCATCTTGTGTTTTTGTGACTGTGTTACCCCATACTTCCTACAAGGAATGTCTATTACAAACAGAACTTGAGTTAAATGTGAACTCATAAATCTAAAGATAAGTCATCTGTGTAAAGGCTTAGTCCTTGAGCTTTGTAAGTTTAGGATAAGAATCAGCTCATCTTCATTTCTAAGCTTATTCATCTTCTGACTCTTTCTGTGTTGAAATCTAAATAAATCTGAATGGCATGTCGGTTGTTTCAATGTTGCCAAGAAATTTCATATTAGATAATAATTTGTAATACACTTACAATTTACAACCTCGTGAAGTTGAGCAGCACAAGAGGCAAGAAACAATTGTGGTGGGATAGAGACGGAGGCTATAAAGTATCTCATATCATCATTGTTTCAATTTACATATATGGAGGACAAATGACCTGTTGAAATAACATGGTAGAAATAATGAAAGAGAAGCTTATGACCTTGATTCTACAGAGAAGCGCAACGTCTCTATCTTCAAGAAAGCTTGACCTAACCATACTCTACGTAGTCCATGAGTATAATTATCCTCGTGGACCACAAATATAATTGTGAATCGAGAATATTAGATTGTAAAATGTCAAAAAGAATGTTTTACGTATAGGTAAGGGTTACTATTCCCAGGTACCTTTAGTGAGCTCATTTTTCAATCCACCAACTATTACGCACATCATATTTCCGCTTTTGTTAATTTATTTTCCAATTATAACATTAGGTTGTGGAGCTTTGATGTGAGGATCAATACTCTGAAGTCAATATATGCATTTATAGATTCCTCTCCATGGAAATGGCATACACTAAAACACATGGAATGACGCATGTATGTTGACTTGAGGATAAACTTGAAGCTTGCAACTAGTAAGCTACCTTCCTCACCCTATAAATGACTTGAAAAGGTCCAAATTATCTTGGAATCGATTTTTTTATTACCACTATGATGGCCATTGGATCTAACTCAATCACAAACGTTAACTCTCTATGAGCTCTATGACTATTCGCTTGTTGTTGCCTCCGATATTAGTCTTCTAATTTAAAACAACACAAATACCAAAAAACAAAAACAACTTTAAAATAAATACCAACTTATAACTAATAGTAACTCAATATTACTAAACTTTTACAAAAATAAATAATCATTCTTTTTTACGCCACAAACATAAATAATCATAATATAATTATGCCTCTATATTAGTCTTCTAATTTAAAACAACACAAATACAAAAGGAACATTGGATTTAAATAATCTAAGCTTTTTAGCATAATAGTATGAATAATCTGAACTTTACATTTGGTACCGAATAATCTGAACTTTTCGCATTGCTGTCTTCATTAGCACGCCACCGAGTTCATAAATGAGTAACTTGGTGGCGAGATGATGTGGCAGCTGGAGGGGTGTGTTTTGACATTATTATATACCAAATCAGAATTTGACTTGTCCACCTCACCTTTTCCCTTTTTCATTCTCTCTCCCCCATCCACTTTTTTCTCCTTCCCCTCCTCTTCTTCGATCCACCAGACTTGGACATGGTCATGGCTTCTCCTCATCTTCTCTCCTTTTATCTCTCTACAACATCAACGTGTTGTCGGCCATGTGTATTAGACTTCGAACTTGAGCAAATTGAAGTCACTGTCGGTCATCCAATCTGTATCGCTACCTCAAATCCAACGCTGATGTGCTGCACACGATCTCATATTGAAGAGAAAGATGATGTTGGTGTCGGTAGTGGCGGAGATGTTGGAGGAGTACACGACGATGGTGATGAGGGTTATGGAACACCTCCTTAATGACGACGGAGACCCTCTCCCTCTGCCTCTGCCTCTGCCTTGTAGAGTTCATCTCCTGATCCTCGGGAATCTTCCATTGCTTCGTTCCCAACAAAGGATCCTGCTATTTCTTACCATATCTCAAAGATATAACATCTTTACTTGATAATCCAAAACAAAATTATTGAATAAAGAATCTCATGGCAGCAAAGCATGATATTAGTCTGACTCCATTGTGGCAATCCTCACCCAACCCCAACACGAAAAAATGAGTAGGGAAATTTATTAATTTTAATTTAATAAACAAGCACTCTATAATATTGACATGGAGCAGGTTCACTCCATAGAAGGCGATAAAATTTGGGATTTTTCTCCACTATCTCTGTCATTCATTGCGTTGGTAGGTGTTTGTGGATTTCAATGGAGGTTTGGATTTTTGTCCAATTATGTCCCCCAATTGTATGAATTGTATGAGATCTATGGATTCTTTCCAATTTCGAGTTTTAGATGTAGGGAAAACTTCATAGAAGCCAGCACTTTTGAGGTGGTTATGGCAGTGATGGCTGTTGCTAGGTGTCTTGCAGGGTGGTGATTGGCTTGGTGATGGTGGAGGTGGGCTGTCATGGAAAAGAAGAAGAAAAAGGGTGAGATGATAATAAGTTGTGCAGGAATGGGTTGGAGGAGAGATGAAAGGAGGAGATGGTGAGGTGGAAGAGAGGAAAGGAGAAAGGGTGAAGTGGACGAGTCAAATACTCAAAAAATTGCTCCAGGGTGCCATACATTCCCTAAAATTAACTATTTGGGGACCACATTATTTTTTTTTTTACTCTTTGGGGACCAGATTGTTGTCAAAACTTGCTGGTTGGGTATTTTCCGACCAAAACAACCGGAATTAATAAAAAGACATAAATACCCCTTGACTTTTGATTGAAAAGTCCAGTTTGCCTTTTTATTTCCCCGCTCAATTCTATCTTGTTCTTCTTCTTCTTTGCTTTCATTCATTCTCACTCACTTCTAATACTCAAACTCAATTTCAAAGGCAGAGAGAATTCAAAGAATCGGGAAGAATGATCTGTTTAGTCACAAAAGGAAAGAACTGGACAGAGAGTTGATGAACATTGAAGAGAACAATCGGATCAATGCATCGATCAGTTCTTACTTGCGTCTACTTTCTAGACATCTTCAATCACCTTCTTCATTAAAGACGCCCGAGTACTTGGTTCGTCGATATAAGATTCATGTATATAACATTGAGGAGTTGATCCTGTGTGCCCTACCTTATCATGATACTCATGCATTTGTTCGAATTGTGCAATTGATCGACTTTGAAAATTCTCGGTTGAAATTCCTTGATGGTGTGAAGGTATCTGGTGCTCCATCGCCTAGAGAGGTTATTGTTCAGCAATGCATTCGTGACATGGGTCTGCTGGAAGTGATCTGCAACTATGCAACTCCGGCAAAGAAGCACCAGCCTTCAACGCCTGTGATCAGCTGTTGTGGTTGAGGTTTTGGGCTCACTTGGCAATGTTGACACTGAGGTTGTGAAGAGAATTCTCCCTTTTCTTAATTCCGGTCTTCAATCTGGTGGCAAAGGCTCTTCTGATTACAAGGTTGACACATTGATGATTGTTAGTCTACTTGCCAATAAGGTTTCTCTATCCCCCAAACTTTTCTCAGGCATTGTGTAGAACAGTTGGCGTGCAAAGACCACATCCCCACCTTTCGTATACACATCTAGCAGCCCTGTCCTGACAAACAAATCCCCATGAAACCCGAGCTTAATGACCTGGGAATGGAGCAAAACCCCATCTTCAATTAAGCAACATTTCAACAACGAAGAGAAGGTAAATGTATTCGGTTCAACACCTTGGCACAACATCTGAACATACAAATCAAAAGCCTCATGGCGAAGACCTTTAGCAGAGTGAGCATTGATCATTCCAGTATGAAGAAAGACATCAGACTTGGTCGATCGGCGGAAGAGAGAGACTGACCGATCAAGATGGCCCACGGCAGAGTAAGATTTCTGGAGATTGAAATTCAAGATGAGGTTGTCCTTATGGCCTTGGCGGAGAATTACGGCTTGAATTTGGAGAAGCTGGGAAATCGCTCTGCATTTGTCTAGTAAAGAACCGAGCTTTTCCGACGGTGGCGAAACGGGTGGTGGGTGGTGGAGATGTCGACGGGCGAGGTTGAAAAGTGAAAAGGGGAAGTGAGGACATGGCTTCTCCAATTCCCCTAAATCAATTCAAGGCTGTCGATTTTCCAAAAAAAAAAAAAAGAAGGATCAAAGCTTACCCTTCACTGTAAACTGTAAAGACAAAAATTGGAGCCAAGCATGGGTATTTTTTTTCACTTCAGCTACCTAAATCATTTTTGTGTTGACTTCGGCTGAATTCATCGGATTTTCATAACTTTTGGTCGGAAAATATCCAACCAGCAAGTTTTGACAACAATCTGGTCCCCAAAGAGTAAAAAAAAATAATGTGGTCCCCAAATAGTCAATTTTAGGGAATGTATGGGGCACCGTAGCAATTTTTTGGTCAAATACTGACTAGGTATATAATAAAGTCAAAACACACCTCTCTTGCAGTCACATCAGCTCGCCACCGAGTTGCTCATTTCTTAAGCAGTGGTGTGCTATTGAAAATGACAATGCGAAAAGTTTAGATTATTCGGTACCAAATATAAAGTTCAGATTATTCAGTCTATCACGGCTAAGAGTTCAGATTATTTAAATCCAATTTCTCAATACAAAAAAGAAGTTTAAAATAAATATCAACTTATAACTAATAGTAACTCAATATTACTAAAATTTTACAAAAATAAATAATCATTCTTTTAGTACCCAAAAACATAAATAATCATAATATAATTAATATGGCAGACGGCAACCAAAAACTAATTTTCAAAATTTTAAGATTAAACTTTTACAAAAGCTCTTTTGATAATTAATATAATGACTTTAAATAAACCACCTAAAATAACCCAAAATACTTATTTCTGAAGACAAAATGATAATAACACTCCCTCCGTTCCATATTAATTGACACTTGGACTAAATTTTTACCATTAACTACTCACAAATTACAGTGAATTACAATATGAAATTACCGTCATTAGAAAGATACTTTACTAAAACTTACAATGTAGGTAATTTCATATTTTAATTACTCATTGTAATTTGTGAGTTATTAACTATCAAAATTTAGTGAAAGTGTCAATTAATATGGAACGGATGAAGTAATTAATAATCATAACAAAACCCTAATTATTAACTGAAATAACAAATTTAAAACAAAATTAAAATTAATAATAGTAATAACAAACATTTAATAATAAAAATAATAATAAACAAAAATAATATTAGGTTTAGAGTTTAAGAAAAATACTATCAAATGAGAAATATGGGTGGTGGCAAACGGTTGTGGCTGGATTAAGATAGCAGCGACATGCGGTGGCAGGGACAAAAACATTTCGAAGGGTGGTGGTTGGACGTCTAATAGCAGCAGCAACATGCACCAAGGAGAATGGGGGTGCTCGTCGTGGCGGTGGGGCTCCCGATGGTAGTGGGAGTAGCGACGAACAAGGGGTGGTGGCGGTGCATCGACTGTCATGTGGGCTACGACGGTCGTGGTGCTTGAAGCTCGCAAAGGAATGTGGAGAGAGGGAGAGGGGGCGTATCAGTGGTGGTTGATGGCGTGATGGGGGTTGTCATTGGTGGTGACAGCGCGGTAGTGGTGGCGCGACAACGGGTAGAGCAATAGAGGGTAGTTGGCCCTAGAGGGGAGGGGAGAGGCTAGGGTTTGTGGGGGTTTGTATGGGTTTTTAGGGGTATATTTATATTAGTCACAAAACAACAATTAAACAAATACTCATAATAATACTAATTGCTAGTTTGTAAAAACTAGGCTCATAATTATCAGGTGTAATTTTTAAAATTAAAATCACAACTTACGAAAAGTCAAGCGTGTAAAATAATAAGGTAATTATGAACATTAATTACCATGCACGTAACTAAAATAATACCCATGGAATGTCCCTGTATGACCCGCGACTTAAAGGGTACAGTCTTCCACGGATTGTTGAGTCGACGTACGGTTGCTTATTGTTTCCTAAGGTTTTTTTGGTTATTTTTCATCATGAGTTATTATCATGAACCTTTTTCATGTAACTCAAAACTTAAACTAGACATTTCCTGAAAACTGAGATGTATAACATTGTTTGGCAAACCCAGGGCCCCCGAGTCAACCCTACCAACATGGGATCCGCCAGGATACAATGCACCAAAAGTCTGTGATGACTCTGGGCACATTGGATCCTTGAGGGCCCAATGTACCAAGGGTCCATGAGGACCCTCAGCACATTGAATCCGCGAGGATCCCATACTAGTGGTGTTGTCTGGTTACTATTGGATGCCTCAAATAGTTCTCGATCTTGGGATTATGACTCCACTAAGTCGTCTGGACAGAAATCCCAAGGAGTCTCGCGGATCCTGAAGGTATTTCTGGCCAGTTTACGCAAAACGATGTCACTGATCCCCATGCCCAAGATAGTACACAGTCTTAAGTGCCGAGAAACAGTATAGAATCGGATATTAGGCATGCATGAAATAAATTTTAATAAGGAGTCACTAGTTATTTTTCTAGAAAAACTAACAAAAAGAAAAAGAAGTTCAACGGTCTACGAACCAAGAAACTGGCTCAAGAGTAAAGATACAAGAGTAAGAGGGTTGCTCCTGCATCCCCCACCAAAGCAGCCTTTACTCCATCATGTGCTTAAGTAAAAAAAAATGAAAAGCGAAAGTTGTCACCGGAATTCAAAAATTAACGCATGCAAACTAGTTTAAAAACAAAAAAAAAAAGAGTCATAAAACTATATCGGGCAGCGCAACATGATCTACATTGTTACAAAATGAACAAGAAAAGCACGGGCACTATTATATTACTGACCCTCCAAGCAAACTCAAACCGTAGTTGAGATGATCAAATCAGAGAGGACCCCAAATATGGTTGCGAGGACTCACAAGAAGCTGACTTTTGGATCTGAAAGGACCCTCTTCTGAAGAACAACACTCACCAAAAGTGTATTTGGTGATAATGACTCTTTTGAATCCCCGAGGATCCCTTCGAAAGAACATCACTTGTTGAATGTGTATTTTATCAAAATGACCTTTTTAAAGTGAGATGAGAGCGAGTATCATAATTGGAAAAATATTCTCCGAAAATTGACCTCGAACCCCTTTTATAACTGACCGCGGAGCAATTAACAACGGTTTAATAACCATGTTCTCCATGGGATCTGCAAGGATACATTTGTTGGAATGCCCCGAGAATGTCCAAATACAACCGAGAACTGGAGCGGATTCGTAACCTAGGGTCTATAGAAAATTATGTGGATGATGGAAATCCACCAATATAACTCAAAAAGACTACAATCCAATTTTTTAGGGTTTTTGGATTAGTTGAAATAAACATGAAATTAAAAGATATGGACAATTCTAAAGAGAGAAATCTCACCAAATTGAACTAAGATGTTCAATCTCAAGCACAAAGACCTTCCACAAGCAAAGAGTCTTGACACACCCAAGAAATCTCACAAAGAGTGGAGAAAGACACTGACTTACAAAGAAGAGAAATCACCAAGCAATTTCCACCCAAATGATTAGCTTTCATTGATCAGGGTTGAAAACCCACAAATTACAACTCTCTAATTGAGAGGATTTTTCTTGAGTCTAATTTCTAAACAATCATCAAAAGTCTCCCTTGAAAACAGTGTAAAAAAGAGTATTTATACCAGGTAAATTAAAACTAAACACAGTCGGTTTAAGCATAATATTCACACGTAAACAGGTTCATCACAGGAATTACGGTTGTCGTCACGGGCGTGACGACCTGGGCGGGCAAGTGTCGCGGGTGTGACAACGTGACATCGCGGGCACTACGTCGCTTGGACCAATTCTCACCTGTTTCGCCGAGGTTCGTCACGGGCGTTACAATGGGAGATAGCAGGCATGACACAGTCGTTGCGGGCGCGACTTTCTGGGCAGTTTTTCTGCAGTCTTCAAACTTGCATAAGTTCTTCATTCGGACTCTGTTTGAGGCTTATAAGGTATCGATGGAAAGCTCTCGGTGTGTACTTTAAGCTCCCAAGATATGAGACCTATCGAAGTTGTATTGAAGGAGTTATGGTCGAAAGAGTGAAGGCACGCCCATTTCTAGCCTTTGAATGCCTTCATTACCTTGTACGTTATTGAACCCGGGGCCACACCGAACCTTCAAGTCACATAACCCCTCATCTCCGGACAACCCGGTGTTGTCCCGAGGCCTCTGAGGTCATGGACCAGTCCCGAGCTTCTTCAATCTCCAACATTGGACGGCTCGCCGAAACCACACCAACTTGATTACTCACCGCCCCGCCTTTTGTGAAGGTGTAACGGTTCTTGAAAATGAGAGGGTGAGCGGGTTTAGCATGGGAATCTCGGGTCGGGATTTTACCCATCATGTCATTAACCATAAACCCGGCCATAGAATCTCGGACCCAAACCCAGTACGGTTCAAGTACTCAAGCTAACATGGCACAGTGGTTGATGTCTTTGCTAGAAGATCTCTTAATCAGTGATTGAAGAGTTCAATCACAATCGTGATAGTTAGTCCCACAAGGTCACACAAGCCAGTACCCTAAGTCAAGAGTATGTTAGAAATAGGGTCGGATCAATAAGGTATTGAACCGGGGAGGCCGAAAACCCTAGGGGGTAAAGAGGGAATACCACAGACGGTGGCAAGGGCCAACACAGTCCGTGGTGCCCTGCCACAGTCCATGGTGCCCTCCTGGGTTGTAGATTTGGATCTCCACCTCACTATGGTCTGTGGTGATGCCCAGGAGGCGCGTCCCACATCGAAAATGAAACCTTCATTTCCCTCCCTTTCCCCTATATAAAGGGATCCCCTTTGGATGGAAAATTTGTCTTTCGATCCCAAGTGGCCATTTATAAGGCTAGTCTCTGTATTTGAGATTTAAGAGATATCGTGAAAAGCTTTATATTGAAAGTTCCCATTTTTAGGATTCTCGGGGTGATTCTCGGGAAACCGCCCTAAGGAAGGAAGGACGGACATTATTGGATACGATCAAACATACTCTTTTAATCTCGGTTTGACCGGGGTTGAAACGATCTAGCTATCGTGCTGAAAGGTGTTACGGTTACCTTTTGTGGAGGTTTCCTATTTTGGAATCTTCTACTCGGATTCCCTTTGGAGTCCAGAGCGTTCAAGATTACAAGGCCGGCAGAAGCGTTACTATTTGAGAGACTCGAGTACTACTAAGCCCCTACTATTTCAATTCTGTTATTTATTTTTGGGTTAGTTCAGATTAAGTGGGAATCCTAATAGTTAAGAGTCCTATTCCGCCCCTAATCGAGGTGGTCCCGATTAGATCAGGCCCACCTCCTTTTGTAACCTAGATAGGTCTAGACCACCCTAGCCTATCAGTGGTATCAGAGCCTCAATAACATGCTTATGTTTTTTCTATCTCTCTTATACGTTTCTAATGTTGAATCATGTTTAGATAGCCTTGCTAAATTGCTTGTTTATGCCTTCTATGCTATAATCTTGGTAGATATGATCTATTAGTATATATGCATGCTAGATTAAATGTTAATTTGGCATGTTATGTTGGTTAACCTTGATTACTAGATACAATGATCTTGTTATGGTTGAACCTTGGCTTTGATTGATTGGATATTGGTTTTGGATGTTTGTTTTGTTTTCTCCTTTACAATCACATGTAGGTTTACAATATGAGATGAGGAAAGCTTTGGTCGTGGCAACTGTTGCAATAACCATAGGTGCGCTTTTGAGCTTCACCCCTTGTTTGATAAGGAATCTCGAACACGACATTAAGTGTCTTACTCGGGATTTTGGTGAAACTTATACCCTTTTCTCTCTTATTTTGAACCTCTTGAGTAATTTTTGCGTTTGATGTCGTACTCGCGATGGCTTTGGTAATCATATTGGAGTCCTTTTGAGCCTTTTGAGTAATTGTTGCGTTTGACATCGTACTCACGATGGCTTTCGTGATCGTATTTGATTCACTTTATCCTCTTGAAAAATTATTGTGTTTGACGTCGTACTTGTGATGGTTCTTGTGATAGTGTTGGTTTTTATGGGGTTGGGCATAATTTGAATGTGCGTGGCTTGTGATGCCGCACTCATAACTAGTGTCACTTCATGTTTTCTTCAAACATCAAACATAAAGAATTTGAGGTTTGGGTCTAAAATGTTTAGACTTGAAATCTCATTTTCTATAACTTTCCGGTTAAATTAGATTTAACCTGTGGTAATGGACTGGGTGATTCCATTCAAGTACTGCATTATGGGAAGAGTCTATTTTGGAAATCAACTATCAATCGATCAGTCGGGCATAAACAGATCGTTTTTTTGTGGAGTTGGTAGCTAGGTAATTCCTATTGAACCTCTACAAAATTATCCTTAGCATGGATTTGGAATCTGCTGAGTAAAATTTGCTTGGTTTTGGAAATTGAGCAAAATGAGTATGTGTCTAGCCTTGACATTTGGAATTTCAAGAAGGAAAGGTGTTGCCTATCTCACCTAAAATGGTTTTGGGCCGGTGATATGAACTTAATCAAATTGGATTTTGTTGAGTTTGCATGCATGATTCTTGCTTTTGTTTGGGAAATGTTGGATGCTAAACTGTTTTGGCCTTATCCCTTCATTTTGGTTGATATATTACATGTTGGATAACTTCTATAATTGTTATTGAAGCAAGTTTTTCACATATGTTGATATGTATTGTTGCAATGTTGCCAAAAATAAATTGATGGATCGCATGCGCTCTTACGATGGCCTTAGCTAGTCTGGTTATATCGGCCTGCATGTCGGGTAGGGTGAAATACGGTCTGCGTGCCGTCGATTTTGAATATGTTTTCAATTTAATTTGATTAAAGTTGTAACTTATTTGAAATCAATGTAATCTCATTGGATGAGACCTGCTTGTAAATCTTGTAATGTGGAGACATGAAGTTCAGTGGGAGTCCAAAGCAACTTGGATGTTGGTTCGAGTGGAAACTAATATATATATATATATATATATATATATATATATATATATATATATATATATATATATATATATATATATATATATATATATATATATATATATGTTGCGATGTTTCAAGAAGGAGTTCTTGAAAAGTGTTCGAGAAGGTGTTCTTGATGTGCCGATAAAGACGATCCTTTAATCGATCAAGTTGGAATTTTAGAAGTGCAACGCCCCGACTCATAACCAGGGTACCCATATTTTATCTTAATTAATCTTATTTAGCGGAAGCCTAAAAGGCGAGTGCGTTACCGCCGCTTCTTCCAAAGGGAAAAAGCAAGGCTTTTTCTATATGATTATCACATGCATGCATCAAATAAAAATCCCTTACTAAACGTAATAGGTAGGATTTGTTTTTAAACAACAATAACTGAAAATGTGTAGTGAAAATATCAAAGTATATATGGAGCATATGCGTGGAGGGCAAGAAGAAGCTTGAGTAAAAATTCACAAATCAACCAAGAACAATATTGAACTGTACCGGGTTCGGGCCCGAGCTTCCATAGTCAGGCTTGTGATTAATGACATGATGGGTGAAACCCTGACCCGACATTCCCATTCTAAAACCGCTCACCTGCTCATTCTCATGAATCGATACACCTTCACAAAAGGCAAGGTGATGAGTAACAAGTTATCGTGGTTTAGACGAGTCATTCGTTGTAGTCAAATGAACAGGCTCGGGATTTGTCAACGGCCCTGGAGGCCATGGATTAGTGTCGGGCCATCCCGAGATGAGAAGATACGAGGCGTCGAGGTTCGGGTGTGGCCCCAGGATAGCAGAACACAAGGTAAGAAGAAGCATCATAAGGAGACTAAGGCAACAGACTCCGTAGTGCCCGCTACTCCACAGGTAGCACCCGCTATCATCTAGGCAGCGGGATGTAGCACCCGCTACACCCTGTGTAGCATCCATTACGGTGGCCAGGGTAGCTGTAGCACCCGCTACGTCACACGTAGCGCCTGCTACCTGTTCTGGGAAGGAGTCTTTGCTGGCCTTCGTAGATCGCTGATGCCAGCGTCTGGAAAAGTGTTGTCAGCGCCTATTCCAGGGATCACCATTTTTCACACCGCGATGGAACGTTGTCAGCGCCCGGGAAAGCATTGCCAGCGCCCCTTTCTACCATTTTGTCGCGCCCGCGACAACCCTGGTGTCGCCCGCAACGCTCCCTGCTCAGACGCTGGAAGCTGCGTCGTTTGACCCGTAGCGCCCGCGACCTGTTGAATCCTGCGCATGATTTTTGTCTTAAAACGCTGAGTTTTATGTTCCCCCTCCCCCCCCAGAGTATAAATACCCCTTTGCTCTACTGTTTTCAAAAGTTTTTTCAGATTAAGAATGTGATGGTTAAGCATTGTTAGGGTTTTCCCCTAGTTTTCTCTCAAACCTTGTTATCTTTATCCAATCGATTTTGTTGTGATTCAAGTCATTCCTTTAGTGATTATTTGGTGGAATTTCCTTTATGATAATCATGGTGTGGTGTTAGACCTTGAGTTTTGGTTCTCCTTGCCACAAGGTCATATCCATTCCTTTGGGTGTCCAAGATTCTTGTTGATTGCTGATTCCATCATCCACTCAAGCTAATCTCCATCCCCTCCACACGACGGAAACAATCCATTTGGTATCAGAGCTTTCCCGAACCGTTCCAAATAGCCTTGAACACCATAAGATTGGATATGACCCTTAGATAAAGGAAGAAATCCACCACCAATGGCCTAGCATTCAACCATGATTAGCTAAACATAATCCACCACTAATCAATAAAGAAATGACTTGAAACACAACCAATAATCAATTGGATAAAATAAACAAGATTTGAGGAGGAATTAGGGGTATTCCCAATATCATTAACATAATACTCAAAGTCTACCTTGAAAACAGTGAAAATAGAGTATTTATACAAGGGGAAAATTAGGCCTTAAATACAGGCATTTAAGGCAAAAAAACACGGGAAAATCAACCCTGTCATGGGCGCGATGGGTGTCGTCGCGAGCACGACGGGTCGAAGTCAGCTGGGCAATTTGGTAGTACTGCGACGTCACGGGTGCGACCACGTGCTGGCCAAGTCGTCGCGGGCACGATGGCACCGTCGCAGGCGCGACCTTCTGGGTAGTTTTTCTGCCGACTTCAAACTCGCATAACTTCTTCATCCAGATTCTGTTTTTGGCCCATAAGGTATCGATGGAAAGCTCTCAATGTGTAATTCAAGCCCTCAGAATTTGAAGCCAATCGAAGTTGTATTGAAAGAGTCTGGTTGAAAGAGTGAAGGCACGTCCATTTCAACACCCCATGTTGACTCATTTTCGCTTATTCTTGCCGAAAGACTTCGAACCCTTTCAAAGGCCCGAAGTAGGTCCTGATGAGGACTCGTGGCTCCACTCCCCTAGTCCAAAGTCCCACTTGTAGTGGATACCACACCCAACGATGACCCGAATATGCCTCCAAGGTCCTGAGTCCACCTTAAAGTAGACTCCACACCCGACCTTAAAGTCGTTTTCCCCATGTTTTATGAAGGGGGTGTGGGTAAGCTTGGGAACCATGAATGTTGAAGCTCGGACCCTAGCCCGATATGGATCATATAATTTTAGACACTGGGTTTTGGACGCATAAATATGTGGCGCATCTTTATAAAAATAAAAGCAAAGAAAGAGAAAAAAATCGATAAATACATGCATTTACATGTATTTTATTCGCCTAAAGACCACATGCATAATCATATGTGAGTTTACCTAGCTTAATGTACATTTTTTACATAAAGAATGAAGCCATGCAAGCCATAAAGACAAATTCCAGAGGCCGCAAGATCGAATCCACACAAAAACACTAAAAAACAACACAAAAAAATTTCATAAAATGCAAAACCAAGCCTCACCGTCCAGTGTGAATATCCACTTCCCTAGGCAGTATATTCACACACCACCATCCATGCATGCATGGACGAACAGGTGCATCCTGTTTAGACCCATTTTTAGGCCTAAATAACGCCTTTAGACTTAGTCTTTTGGCTTGATGCCAGTTTACTTTCATGTTTTTTATTGTGTTTTTAGTCGCTTTGTAGGTTTCGTGCGTTTTTGGAAGAATTCAAAGCATAGGAGCCATTTCGGAGCTTTTTAGGGGGTCCTGAGGGATTTCCCGGGCCAAGCCCAGCCAAAGAGCGAGTGGAAAACAAAGTTAAGGCACAAAAACGCACCTAAGGAGCAGAGTGCAGGCAGTAATACCCGCTACTAGCTATGTAGAGGGCGTTACTAGGCAAAGGTCTTCATCGCCCAGTCAGTGGCACCTGTTACAAGAGTATAGCGGGCGCTACGCCCAAGCAAGAGACATCCAGGAAGTGGTCGCGCTCGCGAACCGAGTTTTCACGCCCGCGAAGGCAGTCGGGCAATGTTGGAGAAAATTATTCCAGGAGCTGGTCGCGCCCGCGATCACTTGTGTGACGCACCCAAAAGTCGTTCAAAAATTCTTGGAAGAAAAGGGGTCAAAAGGAGTTCGCGCCTGCGACCACATGGGTGGCACCCGCGACCTAACGCGGAAAAGAAATCGCCCCTGAATTTTCGCTCTGTCACGCCCGCGACCAGTTCCGTTTCGCCCACAACCACCTGGGTTTTCACGCGTTTTTGCCGGCTGATGCGATGCGTTTTGGGCAACTGCCTATGCTTTGTATATATTCAATGTGTGACGATTTTAATGGGAGTTGGTTATTAGAGATAGAAACACTATTGGAGATAGGATTAGAGATATTTCCACTGTAGTTAGTGAGTGATTAGTGCTTGATTAGTGAATGTGTATTGGATTTCTTGTTGGACTGAAGTTCTATATTGAAGATTGTAGTTCTCTTTTGCGTTGGAGCTTGAAGTTCTCTTCTTGATCATCCATTGATTCCCATCTCTTGGTTGAGCATTTCTTCATCCCTAATCTCTTTTAATTAGTGTTGATTGTTAGTTTTATCATCTATTGGTGTTTGATTATTGCATTTGCTATTTCACTGTTTTATTGGTGTTTTGTTCATGAGTTCCTTTGGTATTGTTGATGTTGTTAGTTTAGTGATTTACATGTTTAGTGGCTAAAACCCTATGGGTTAGGGGATAATTAAGGGTGTGAATTGGTGATTATGAGTAGGTTAATTATTTAGGGAGTGATTAAAGGGAAAACCACTTTTCCACTCTAATCCTTCCTTCAAGTGGGATGTGTTTGGGATCGAGAGCTCCCGAGTACATCCAGCACTTGTTAATGGAAGGTTGGAGAGGGAATAGTTAGCACTCGCTCACGAAAGTGATATAGAGACTAACAAGGGGATTCTATTTGATTAACCCTCAAAATCCATGGTGGATTTTGGGGTAGTTAATCAGAATTACCCTTGAGAAAGGGAATCTCGTGGCCTTTCTTCAATAGAATACTCATTTGGAATTCCTTAGTTTTCACTCTCTCTTTAATAAAACCTACTTCCTTATCCCCGTTTACGTCCCAAAAATCCCCCGAAACCCAAAAATACCATTCTGTAATGCCCCGGAAATTCAATTATAGAAATGTCAAAGTCAACTAACGTTAACAGACAAAATTTAGCGGAAGACTCAAACTCTTATTGGACGTCACTATCGTATCCCCGAAGGAATACAAGGCGAGAAGGAAAACTACAACTGTCTGTCAACGGCAAACCAACTAACAAACTCATACTTAGAAATAAAAACTCAAAACCAACTTCAAGTTTTTCTCAGAAAAGAAAAGCGACATATTTAATGACTTCTAAACATTTCGTCCTCACTTCTAATTCCCGTCCCCAGCATATAGATCTTCACCTGAAAACAAAACATTTCAAAAGTGAGGGGGAAATCTCAATAATGTCTACCCCTAACGTTAAAAACAAGTTAAGTTCATTTCAATTCATTTGAGGGAGAGGAAACAAGTCAAACCATTTCACAAACCTTTAATCCCTGAATTGTTTTCCTCAAACCAACCCTTTCATATTTTATTATGCGGGCGGGATACCACATCCCTTAAAGTAACAAATATCATACCGGATCTCAGATCCTCTGCCTACCAAAAGCTACGACCAGGGTCCCAGACCCTTTGCCTACCACAGGCTACGACCAAAATACCAAGAGTTCACATTTCCGCCTACCACAGGCTACGACCAGGGTCCCAGACCCTTTTCCTACCACAGGCTACGACCAGAGTATCAAGAGTTCACATTTCCGCCTACCACAGGCTACGACCAGGGTCCCTGACCCTTTTGCCTACCACAGGCTACGACCAAATAAACCCGCTTAAAGTTTCACTTGAATTATTAGTATCTTATGCAATGCTCAGCCCACAGCTCTCAAGTCAAACCCAACCCAGGTTAACAAAACTAGTAAGAAAACCACTAATAAAAGACCATCTCAATTTCTCAACTCAATAAATCAAAGTATAATAGTTACAAACAATCATCCAAAACAGATGGTCACATTTGCACATAAAGTCCCCTTTCGAGATACAATTCTCAAAACAGGTTAGAAAACATTAAAACACATTTAAAGAGCATCCCACTGTGGATTAGAGCATAGACATTACCTGGTTAACTTCACTTCACAGCAAAAATGAACACACTTGAGCTCACTAACGACGCGAATTAGCTCGGGCCTAAAATAAAATAATTATTCTAGTCAAAACGTGCCCTTCGAAGTTAGTAATAACTACCTTCTACCTAATCCTCCCCTAGGAACACTATAGGTTCCTATCAATCATGAATTTACACTTAAAATTACTTAACACATTCCAAGTAATCGTATAATAATACCAAGTAAACTTTTTCAATCAACAACACATTCATTAACAATTTTACATAACAAGACAGATTACAGCATCCACACAAAAAGGGTCGTAACTTGACTTCCCGACATCCTATGGGTCTGGTTTTGGACTTTTCAGAAACCTCGGGATGTCTACTAAAACTCTTAAGTTGAACTCGAGACCCAACACATGCTTTAATGTCCTCAAAAACTGTCATCTTTCCAAACTGTCCAGACCTGACCTAGGTCTGGTAATCGGGGTATAACTCGACTTATAAAATTCCAAAGTCCGGTCCGTAAAATTCCTATGAAAGCTAACATCTAAGGAAAATTCCAGTTCAAAGGGTTCGATCAAAAGACAACTACACTAATCGTGGTGACCCGATATTTAGACCCCATCAAAACTGTCCCGTTACCGGTTCGATTTAATTTGCAAATTCGGTTCTAACTTCCACCAATCCGATCCCGGGGTCCTAATTTGGGTTTAAAACAGTAACTTAGGTCCAAAGTAATTAACCTAACCCAACTAAGGTCCAAACATCAAACCTCCTATCATCAAAACCAAAATGTAAAACATGAAATCAACTTTAATATTTCTACTACCCCTAAAAGCATGCATGAAATATTAACACTAACCTAAACATGAATTTCTTAACCAATAAACAAGAAGGAACTTAAAGAACATATGAATAACTATAAAGAACATATAAACATTTAAACTACTAATCAAGAATCCCAACAACCAATTTCTTTATACAAGATTAAATCAAGAATCGTAAATTAATAATCAAGAATCGAACTTTAGTAATTCAATCAACCTAACTTATTTAACAAGATTTAAACATGAAACTAAACATGAATGAACCCTAAGAGAATTAAAGAACATATGAATATTTAACTAACAATTCTAGAATTGATCTAAGTAATTATACTTTAAAGATTCGTGCATACAATAATAATAGTTTTCTAAAACCCTAAACATGATTTCACATGAAAACAAAATATACCAAACAATTTAACATTAATAATCTTACTACAACTATTACAACCCTAATACACCAATTTAGAACATAAAGATTACATAAAATAATTTAAACAAATTACACATAAATAATACAACGCAAGAATAAATAATTACAAATAACAACTTAATAAAATTACACCCTTAATTACCTAGATTACAAGATTTAAATCAAGAAATAATAATAATAATACAATAATAATAATATCAGAATTTAGGAAAAGAGAAAGAAAGTTTCAAAAAAAATAGATTTAAGGTTTACGTAAGGGGGTTCTGGGCGATGGGTTTTTCCGGCGAGTGTGGGCGGTCGGTCGAAGCGGCGTCAGCGGTGGTGACGAGGGCACAGCGACGGCGGTGGGGTGGTCGAAACTCGTCGACGATGGTGGAGGTCGGTGCAGGCGCGGTTGGTGGAGACTCGAACGGGTCTCCCTCGTCGGTCTGAGCGTTGGGCAGCAACTCCGGCTGTCGCGACCACGGCTGGGCGGTGAGGCGGCGATGCGAGGGTGGTTGTGGCGCCGACAGTGATGGTCGTCTGGTGGCGGTGGTGACGCACGACACACACGAACAAGAGGGGAAGAGAGATAGAGAGAAAAGGGAGATCAAGAGAGAGAGAAGAAGAGGTGGTTGCGGTGGCTGCGGTGGTGTCGTGGTGGACGGCGGAGAGGGAGAGCAGGGAGGGAGAGAGAGACTAGGGTTAGGGTTTGGTTTGAGAGGAGATTAGGGTTTTGAGAGAGAAACTTAGCTTTTATACTAATCACAATAATTAAGGCCCAATTAGTATATTCTTAATCCTAATCCAACCCAATAAGAAAATCAGATTTTTGGAAAATAATAATAACCATAATAATAGTAATAATAATAAAAGCAATACTAATAATAATAAAATTAATACTAAACACATAGCAATTAAAATTCACATAATCATTCATATAACAAATTTTAATAAACACAATAATATTAATAGTAATACTAATAATAAAAAGGGTAAAACTAATAATACTAAACCTCCGAAATTACCGATATACCCTTGTTAGTCCCTCACGATCCTACGAGCTCAAGTGTTAGCAAAAATAAACACAAACGAATAATAATAAATAACGAAGTCAAACCTAATTTACTAACGACGTCACGGTCAACATCTTTGGATTTTTCGGGGTTTTACATGACTGAACCTCAGTTTGTTCTTTGCTATGTTTTTGTTAGCCATCAACTTAAAAAAATCTTGTTCCCTAGTAGCCTTAGACCTACCTAGACCTAGTAACTCAGTCCTAGGCCTCTAGCTCCTCTGGGAAGATCGACATAAAAACTGGACATACAAACCACGTTCACACATCCCCCCCCCCCCCCAGCTGGTGGCCAATCAGCCTACAGCATTGACCACACGTGGTCAATTGACCACGGGCCACCATCCATCCTTATGCACTCCCCCTACTACCTAGTAACTTGCACTGTTGACTGCCACAACCGAGGTGAATGTATGTGTATGTGTATGTATATGTATGCATTCTCCACTCTTTCCTCAGCAAGAAAAATGTTCCAATTTCAACACATTTTGGTTCAGAGGGAGGAAATAACTTTGTCTTGAAGATTAAGAGACTTGGCTCAAAAGGGGTAGTCTACTGCCCTATATCAATTAGAGTGATCAGAAATCAAACACAGTGCAATCTGCTCTATTATAACGTGACAAACTTGCATGAGTAATGTTTTGATATTTATAACTTGAAGGGAATTTATTGCTAGGAAAACATCTCTTTTCGAGTTGCAACCAGATATAGTTTTAACACAATTTTCTTGTTTTTGTCTACGATATCTATTGTTAGGAATTCATTGTGAAAATGTTACGAGAGGCTCGTATTAATTCAATACTTGAACTAGTCTTTGTTTCCGTGCTATGCACGGGTTATTTTATTTTATTTTGTTATTTACTAATTTGTTTGTAAGTACATTTTCTTGCCTCTCTTCAATATTCAACTTGCAAGAATTTTCAATATTTTATTTTGCTAAACACTTGTTGAAATGTAATGTAAATAGTAAGTATTACTATAGTTTTCAATAATATCGGTCTTCAAAAATTAAAAATTTTACGCAACTAACTTTCTTTCTTCTTTTTTTTTGGTAGTTGTTATTAGCATTTTGTTGTGTTGTGTTGTGCTTAAGTGTTGTTGTTACCTTGTGTTTTCCTGCAATTGGATCAAATATTCACATTAGTTAATTTTTTTGTTTTACTTGGTGTCAGTCACTTCAGTGATTAATTATTGTGTGATAAAATTATTCCTCATCGGTATTGTAATTTAATAAACTCATGATCCTTCTCTTATTTATTTTTCTTTTTCGACCGGTAATGCCTCCCGTAATCACGTCTTCCTCCATTATTCAATGTTCCGTTGTGTTTTCAAGTATTGGTCATTGACCTATTTAAGTGGATGTTGTTCATATGTGTGAAATTGGAATTAATGTAATGACATGTTGATATCTTTTAGTATGTTTTCCATCTCACATACTGTTCAATTTATTTCAAACACCTTTATGTTGAGTAAATTCCTTGGCATAAATCTTATATATATGTAATCTTTAGGAATGAAATGACTAAATGATTCTTCGACACATTTTTGATTTTAGGAAATATAATAAATGTAAATTCAAAACATAATTGCAACTCTAACATAGTTTTATTATCAATAATACTTTGGTATATGTGTGCATAAATATGTTCTTCATTTGAAATTGAAATATAACTTTCAAATCTGACACTAATTATCGTTTACAAATTTTAATGCATCATCAATACATTATAATTTTCCAAATCGAAAATAAAAATTTCTTGATTAAGTATTAGTTGTTTTAATTTTTTTGAATGCATTGTATGTCAATACATTTAATTACGACGGCAAATAACATACATTTGTAGATAAGTAAACAAATTATCAAATGAAACAATTCTTAACATTATGTTAATTAATAATTCTTCAAATGTATAACACAATTGTTTTATAATACTATATGAGGCGGGCAAAAAACTAAGAATAAATTATAGTGCACTTGAAAGTTTAAGCTTTCGGAAGAGAGACATGAATTATAAAGGAAAAATACTCCTCCAAATTAAAATTGCAATTACAAAGAAAAAAATACTTACCTTATTAAATGACTTGAAGAATCGTTGTTGTTTTATCTTTATATATTGAATATGCTTCGTATTAAACGACCTTTTCAACTTTGAGCAATTGAAAAAAAATCATGATAATATTGCTTGAAGGATATATGAAGACATTGCCTTGAACCATGTGCTTAAATCACATACATCATTACCAATTCACAATGAATCTAGTAAATGATCGTGAGACTATACCAATATAATGAAATTTTAAACGTGAGAGTTGGAGAGTCTTTAAAAAATTCTCCAACCTTTTGCGGTCTTTTCGTCTACAATTACATATCCATAATTATTAGAACTAAATTTTGTATGTTGTAACGAAAATCTTTTCTATTCATTTGTCATATTTTGTTCTATATTTAATATAATATGGAATATTATCAAATGTTTAATGTCTGAAAATAAATGAGTGAATTTTATTTTGATAAAATATGGATCTTTTATGCATGACACATGACAAATAGGTAATTTCTTTTGTGTTGTTTAATATAGTTAATAGATAAGTAGGGAAATTTGAATTGTAATTGTACCAACTTTTTTTTTTTTTTGAAAACCATAATTGTAGCAACTTTGGATTCCTTATGACATTGTAACTTTAGATGATTGATATTTGATTTTTTTTCTAAAATGGTATAATGTGACCTTTCAACTTTCATGATTCATATTTATTTTTTTTTTTTAAATGTCATATACTCCCTCTGTTCCAAAAAAAATTGACGCGTTGGCGCATTTCACAGATACCAAGGCCAACTGATCTTTTGGCAAGTTGCTTTGTACAGTGTCGTTACTTTAGCTTTTGGCAAGTTGCTTTGTACAGTGTGGTTATTTTAGCTTTTGGCAAGTTGCTCCCAAATAGTCTTCCATGATAAATAGCTTCTTCCTTTTAACCCTCTCCATTCCCTCTTTTTCTCTCTCCATTCCCTCCTTTTCACTGTTGTCCAAGCCATTTTTTTCACTTTGCATCATCTCCACCTTCCCTCTTCATCATTGAAATAAGACTCTTACAGTAGAATTGAAGATCAATCTCCCAATTACAATGAGTGTGATTTTGGTTTCCCACCAAAAAAAATTTGTATATGCCCGCTAAAATTCAAATTTCTCACCATTTATTTTCTATAAAATTAGATGAACACTTCATGAGCATCACAGTGATCGACACTAATCAGAACAACCCCAAAAAAAAAAAAAGAAGGTTGTAGAATTTATGGGAACTCCACATTCTATTCATGATCTGAATATGTTCCCCGACTGTACAAATGAAATTGATTATAATGTGAATGGTTATTGGATTCCTGACTTGAATAACACTCCAACAGTTGAGCAACAAGATGAAGAACCGGTTGATGATTTTGAGGAAAAAGATGAAGCAGGTACGGAGCACCAAGGTATGTTTTGAAGAGTAAATTACATTTACCTACCTGACATTTGTGGTAATAATTTTTGCACACTTGACATTTGGGAAATAATTTTCACCCTACTTGACATTAAGGGAAAGTGATTTTTAGTGGCAAAATCCGATCACTTCTCATCAGAAATAAAACGATGAGATGATCATTTAAGTCATAATATTAATGGACAACATGATACATTCACATAGTCATATAGGGGCATTATTGTATTTCCTCATTTTCGATGAGAAGTGACAAGATTTTACCGCTAAAAATCACTTTCACTTAATGTCAGGTAAGGTGAAAATTATTTCCCAAATGTCGGGTGTGCAAAAATTATTACAACAAATGTCAGGTAGGGTAAATGTAATTTACTCATGTTTTGAATCCATTCTAAAGCATTGTCATGTGATTATGTTGCAGTTGCATATGCTCTGTTTTTCTTTTCAAAATTTTATGTCTGATTTTTTTTTTTTTTGTGTGTGTGTCATTATCTCAAACGTCACAGCTGGGGATGAAGAGATTGAAGTGGACGTAGAAGATGAAGAAGAAGAATTAGGTATTTTCTGAGTTTACTATTGCTATTTTTTATTTTTTTATTTTTTTTTGTTCTGAGTTTTCAATGTCACTGTTTGGAATTTTAACAGTAAGGGAGGAAGGGATTGAAGTGGAGGTAGATGATGAAGAAGAAATATGTATTTTCTATTTTTTTTTCTTAGTTTATTGCTTTTCAATTTTTCTGAGTGTTCTATGTGTTGCTCTGTTTTTGTTTGACTATCCTTTTATTTTTTTTACTGAATTGGAGCTACATTTTGTGGCATGACATGAAACTTCAAAGTAAGAAGAAGAAGAAGAAGAAGAAGAAGAAGAAGAAGAAGAAGAAGAAGAAGAAGAAGAAGAAGAAGAAGGTATGTACTGAATTCCTAAATTTAAATAATGTTCTGGATTATTTAGTTCAAGTTGTTAGATGTAAAGGATAGAATCAGTGCATAAGAAAATTAGGGAAATGAATGGAAAATGCCAGAGTATCATACTATAGCTGGCTAGAACAAAGATGATTGAAATGATAAAAATAATTTTCAAAAAAGAATGAAAATAATCATCATGGAGTAATCAGTTTAAAAAAAAATATGCATGGAACATAGGGGGGAGATGATTGAAATTGGTTTTGAAAACAGATGATCAAAATGATGATCAGAAGTGAAAAATAGGTCAAAAATATTTTTTTTTTGTTTCTGTTTTATGTTGGGTAGATGTCCCGCGACAGAAGCAATTAGACAACACCGAGCATAGAATCATTTACAAGGTTCTATTGCGGAGAAGTAGGAGCGGAAAATTAATGAAAGGAGCTACAAGAGTTGTAGCATCTCAATATGGGGTTTCAATAAGAACTATTGAGCGTCTTTGGCGGAGGGGTGTCAGAACTGGCAGTGTATTGCATAATATGGCTGGCAATTGTGGTCGGAAACGAGTGCAAATTCCGATAGATGAGATACGTCAAATGCCTTATAGAAAACGAACATCTCTTCGAGTAATATCTAATGGTTTGGGATGTTCGACGACCACCTTGCATAGACGATTTGAAAAGGAGAAAATAAAACGACACTCTAATCCTACAAAGCCACATTTGACTGAACAAAATAAACTATCCCGATTATCGTTTTGTTTATTAATGTTTGAATCAAGTAGTATACTGCATGATCCGGTCTTCACTGAAATGTATAATGTGGTACACATCGATGAGAAACGGTTTCAAATGACAAGACAATGTCAAAAGTACTACTTGCTACCTGACGAAGAGGGGTCGTATCGTACTACTAAAAGTAAAAACTTTATAGCTAAGGTTATGTTTTTGGCTGTCGTGGCTCGGCCAAGATTTGATGCATTAGGGAATGTGCCAGGCCCGTTCCTGACAATTTCGAGGCCCCAGGCGACATAATTATCAATTTCTAAAGTGGGGCCTTTTTAAAAATATTATGTCGCCATTCGTACTAAACAACGATACTAAAAAATTAGTCAAAAGTCGTACCTGCAAAAGCATAATTCTTTTTCCTATGAAATGATACCAAATCTGGTTCTTCTATGCCCGACAATGCATCGCAAGATAAAACTTCTCGTTTAACTCTGCTTAAATGAAAATATAGTCATAATCTTATCTGAAAAGTATTTTCGAACATTCACATAGCGTTAATTAAATAAAAAGAAAACAAGCAAATATTCACAAGTACGATGATACTACCAAAAAAACCATCATTTTTCATAATGATAAATTGAGATATAACAATAACATCAAAAGATTCACACTTAGAATACTTATATACTACAATAACTATAAAGATTCACACTTAGAATACTGATACACTTAGAATACTCATAGGAGATGTGTTCTGCGAGCATTTCAAAAATCATTAATGAGTACATCAACATCGACATTTTCCAAAAAGTCTTTCTCGATTGATAAAATTGCAAGGCCATTTAATCGCTCTTGTGACATCGAAGACCTCAAGTATGTTTTGATGAGCTTTAACTTTGAAAAACTTCTTTCCGCTGATGCCACAGTCACTGGTACCGTCAAAAATATTCTATAAGCAACTAAAGTATTCGGGTAACAATCTGCAGATTTAACAAACTCAAGAATTTCAGTTACTGTCATAAATTCATTTGGCAAAGTATATTGCAACACTTTCAATTCCGAGTAAAGATCATCTAAATTAACATCCGATGAATCTCGATGAGAAAAAGTAGAGTGAAATTTAGTACAACACTCTCTTAGTTGCTTTTCACCTAATGACTTCAATTTGTTTGAATCAAACAAAAATCCAAAAATACTTTCAAATATTTTCAGTTGCTCAAATCTGCTTTTCAAAGAAGCAATTGCCATATCAACAACAACCAAAAAATACTCAATTCTGAATAATTCTTCGGGTGACAAATTTTGTTCATCCTCAGAACCATTTTCATCAAACTGTTTTTTCTGAAAATACGACGTTTTGTTGGAAGGGATGACTCAACTTCCATATCAAGTGCAATACTTTTAGCAATATTCATACTAGAAGTAAAACCTTCATCTCTAAATTTTTCAAAATATGACATCATACCTTCAACTTGTTTTATAGTGGCATCAATAGACATAGACTTAGATTGCAAAATCTTACTTACCTTATTCACAACAAATAAAATTTCATACCAAATAACCAAGCTAAGCAAAAAGTCAAAACTACCAAGTGCATCATACAAAGACTCTGCTTCACTCTTTGACTTTGCTTCATTACCACAAGAATCATATAACTTTGACAAAGCGAATCTTAATTGAGGAGTTTGAAATCTAATAGCTTTAACGCTTTTAATTCGACTCTCCCAACGAGTATTTGACAAACATTTAAGAGTAAGTTCAGATATATTATCAAGCAAAATGTTCCATCTTTTTGTAGAGCTAGAAAACAGTGTATACAAGCGTTGAACAATTCCAAAGAATGAAATAGCTCTAGTGCAAGAATGTGACATATCACTTAAAGCAAGATTCAAACTATGACAAGCACAAGGCATATATAATGCTCTCGGGTTTATTTCAAGTAAACGCTTTTGTACACCTTGATGCTTCCCTTTCATATTAGAACCATTATCATAACCTTGACCCCTGACATCTTCAATCTTGAGACCAAGAGACTCTAGAGCATTTTGCAATTCAACAAAAAGTCCTAGCCCTGATGTATCATTCACCTCTAAGAACTCTAAAAAGTATTCTTCAATTCTTATTTTATTTGTTGACATGTTAACACAACGAACTATTAGTGTCATTTGCTCATGATGAGCAATATCAGGAGTACAATCAAGGATTATGGAAAAGTATTTTGCCTCTTTGATTGTTGTGATTATAGAACCTTTCACACTTTGAGCCAAAAGAGAAATCAATTCATTTTGTATTTTAGGCCCAAGATAATGATAATGAATTTCACGGTTCTTAATCCGTCTAATATGATCTTGCATTACAACATCAAATTCAGCAATCATTTCAATTAATCCTAAAAAATTACCATTACTGTCTTGATAAAGTTTGTCATTGGATCCTCTAAAAGCTAAATTATGAGTAGCAAGACATTTTACAGCTGAAAAAATTCTAAGCAACACTTGCCTCCATCGATCTTTTTCTTTTGCAAGAGCTTCCTGTAAATTCTTATCGATAGTTTGATTTTTGTTTAGCCTTACCCTTACTTCATTGCAAGTAATCATATTATTCATGTGCTCAACACTATTTTCATGTTGTTTGAGCCTATCACTAACATGCTTCCAATCACGTAAACCTTCATTTGCTAATAAACTTTTATTATTACAAGATTTGAATAATTTGCAACAAAAACAAAACATTTTATCAGCATGTTTTGAATAAACTAACCATTTTCTGTCACTAATCTCACCATTACTTAGCTTTCTAGAATAATGAGCATAAGAGAAATGCCTATTGTTAGTATCAAGAGGAAATTCAAGGTTCAATTCTCTTATGGGTCCTTTCTCAACTAAGATATCTCTTAATCTATTATCAAGATTAACCAAATTCACAGGATCATAAGTATCAAAAGGAGGATTTGCTTGTTCATCAATGAAAACATTTGTCATATCATTTGGAATATCAGTAGGCACTTCTTTCGGAATATCATTTGGTAGATCATTTGGAATATCATTTGGCACATCATTTGGAATATCATTTGACACTTCATTTGGCACTTCATTTGGAACCTCCTTTGAAATATCATTTGACAATTCATTTGGAATATCATTTGGCACTTCATTCGAAATATCATTTGACAATTCATTTGGCACATCATTTGGCAAATTATTTGGCACATTTCTAACAATAAATTTGTGAATAGCACCTTGTTGTGACTTAGCAAGCTCTTCATCACGTTTTCTCTTTTTTCTCTTTTCACTTCCAGATAAATATTTTCTAGGCAACATTATATAGAAAAATGCAAAAAAAAAAATAAATTGAGAAAATGAAACAATAGCACCTTGAATCCTTTGCACAAGAAGCAGCAGCATTAGCCAGACAGCAACGACAGATCAAAATCCTCAACGCCACATCAAATCTATCACCAATTTAACAATATTGAATTAACTAATTAGCAAAAAAGCTAAAGTCAAATATTAAATTAACTAATTAGCCTAAAATTATGGATAATATAATAAAATTTTCTTATTGATGATTTTTTCTTGTGGTTCCCACAAATGATTGTAGATTTAGTAGATAACACAAGCCGACCAAACTCTACTAAATCAACAACACATAATCAACAAGAAACTCTACTAAATGAAATAATATATTACCACAATGAAATTATACGAATTCAATAGAAATGATTATCACATCAACAATGACCAATTAATTTTTGGGTTCTTGCCACACCCAAAGAGTAGTAACAAATTATACATATAATTATATTATGTAGCCTTAAAAACATATACCACAATGAAATTGATTCTTTAATTCCACACAATACCAATCAATAGGTGTCATGTTTGATTCACCCTTTTTTTTATGTCAATGTCATCATCATCATCTATCATCATCATGGTACAATTCTCAAACAGGATAAGCAAACATAAGCTTGCCAACCGACAAAGCCAAAGACTCTAAGGTAGAATTGTTGTTTGATACTTTGATTCACCCAAAGACTCTAAGGTAGAATGGTTGTTTGATACTTTGATTCACCCTTTCATGCTTTCAATTACCTTAATGCTACTGCTCTTAAAGTCCTAAATTCCTATTTCCTAATGCTAATGCTACCGCTCTCCGCTACATTCCTAATGCTACTGCCCAGTGCCAATGTGCCATTGCACCTCAAAGAGAGGGAAAAAGAGGCAAATGTACTGTGTACAGAAACTGAGTTAACAAACTGGAATGGAAACAACCCACCAAAATTATCAAGCACAAGCCATTAAAATCATTCAGTACTCTATTCTCAGCAGAGAAGCAATACTAACCCGGGTCCGCCGCCACCGAACGGTTGTTGGTTGAGACCACAATCAGCCACCGCAGCCTCAAAGCCTGTAACTGTGGTCCATCGTCGCTTCACACCGGCAGTCGGCGGTCTGTAAACCCCAGTCAGACAATTACCGAAATTAAATTGGGAAAAACATGAAGCCTTGAGCAGTTGGGAATTTGGGATTTAGGGTTTAGGGTCGGGATTACAAACAGAAACTCAATGGGATTATTATTCAACAGTACTGAATTTTCTTAATATCACAAGAAAAACTTACCGTTGCCCATTGATTTGAGACACCATGACTGAGGGTGAGGGAGAGCTCGGTGGTCGAGAGGAGGCTGAAAGGACGTGACCAGAGAAGGAGAGGAGGATGAAGAGACGTGATGCAGACAGCCAGACTGAATGACGAAATCGTTTTTGACATTGGATTTGAGGCCCTTAACAATATGTACGTTGTCCAGCATTGGGCCTTATTATTTGGGCCTATTACTATTTCTACAACTGCATAATATTAAACTGGAGTTTGGGGCCCTAAAATTTAACCAGCTTTTATTTAAAACATTGGGCCCTGGGCGGTCGCCCCTTGGGCCTACCCCCAGGGCCGGGCCTGGAATGTGCTTTTCCCTGGTAAAATCGGAGTATTTCCCTTTGTGACCTAGGTGCCGACGAAAAGGAGTAGTGTCAGAAGACGGGCAGGGACGCTGGAGACAAAAGTGATACCTTATGTGAATAAGGAAACCATCAAATCATTCTTAATAGAAAAAGTAATTCCCGCAATCAAAGAAAAATGACCGAGGGAGGATGCACATCTTCCTATATTAATCCAGCAGGATAATGCTAGAACTCAGATTGCGGATGATGATCCTAACTTTTGTCGAGTAGCTAGTGCAGATGGTTTTAATATCCACATAGTTAACCAAGCTCCTAACTCCCCCGACTTAAATGTGTTGGATCTTGGTTTTTTTAGTGCAATCCAAACAATACAGCATGAGTTAGCCCCAAACAACATTGATGAGCTTGTAGATGCTGTTCAAAATGCTTTCGAAGCTTTTTGCCTAGTGAAATCGAATCGCATATTTCTAACATTGCAACTTTGCATGATAGAAACAATGCGAGCTAGAGGTGGAAACAATTACAAGACTCCTCATATTAATAAAGTTGGGTTAAAAACATCGCGGTGAACTTCAAATTGTACTAAAGTGTGATCCCCAAGTAGTGGCAAAAGCACGTAGTCTTCTAAGTTAGGTTACAAATTTTTCCTATGGTGATCGGGATGTCGTCACCACCTAAGATGTCATCTTGTTATTTATGCACACTAAGTTTCCATTCTACTTTTTTTTCTTGGATGTCTTTAGTCTCTCATTTTAGATGCATTTAATCTCTCATTTTTTGGATGTCTATATTCTCTCATGTATGGATGTGACTTGTTGATGACATATTATAGCAATATGGTTGTCCAAGATTCAATGGACTCAAGAGATTCCATGGTTGTGGAGGACTCCATGGACGATGGAAATTCAATATCAGTCACTACACTATTTGATGGTGGGATGAAATTACAAGGTGAACTTAACAAAACAATATCTTATATGATAAAGATTTATCTCCCTAAGTTCTTTTAAGATTTTTTTGTAAATTTTGCTACTACTGAATTTGTTTAAGTCTATCAGCTTTGTTGAGTTTATATTGAGTTTATAAAAAGGGTTTTTGGCTGGGAAAAATCCGTACTGAGGGCCTTGTGATTGAAAATAATCCAAAGTGACTTTTTGGCTGGTGGTAGTCTATACTTATTCATTATTATCCCGTAGCATCCCAGATTGAAATTCCGGCACCGGAATGCTGATGTGGCAACCGGAGAATGTGCCCTTTTAATTAAAAACATGCCACATCAATTTTTTTAATTCTATTTTATCGTTTAGCTTACATTATTTACTTTGCACTTACATTATAGGGGGGAAAATTAGCAATGAATTAAAAGCAAAGCATGCCATGCCAATTTTTTTAATTCTATTTTATCGTTTAACCATAAAATAGAATTAAAAAAATTGATGTGACATGCTTTTAATTAGAAGGATACGTGCTCCGGTTGCCACATCACCATTTCGGTGCCAAAATTTCAATCTGGGATGCTACGAAGAAATAATGAATAAGTATAGACTGCCACCAGCCAAAAAGTCACTTCGGATTATTCTCAATCACAAGGCCCTCAGTACGGATTTGTCCCAGTCAGAAACCCTTATAAAAAATTCCCGGTTAATAAAATTAAAGTTGCCCCCATTTTTTACTTTATGTGCCGGTGGGGTGGGGGTGGGGGTGGGGGTAGGGGTAGGGGGAGGGAAGGAGTAGATGGGTAAAAGTAGTAAATAGATATAATTAATAAAATTAAAATAATTAAATGAGGTATTGGAAATTGTAAAGTGACAATTATTTTGGAACAAAAAAAGTTAGTTAAAGAGTCAATTAATATGGAACGGAGGGAGTAACACCTTAGTTTGACACATGGCATCATCTCATTATAGGGGGTTTTGTTTTAATATACTTAACTAGCGTTATATATCCCGTGCGATGCACGGGAACATTGTCAATTTTTAAATTATTGAGACTTATGTATTAAACTTTTTTTATAAGAATATGTGTGTCAAGCTAATTAAAATTGAAATATTTATTTTTCATATGTGTGTGTGTGTGTGATATTAGAAAATACTTATTAAATAATTTATTTTTCAATTCAGTGAATTGATTATTATTATATTATTATTATTATTATTATTATTATTATTATTATTATTATTATTATTATAAAAAAAAATCAAGAAATATGTGTTATAATTTTGTCTTAAATACATATAATAAAGAATAATAGTAATTTTTATTTTAGTTATTTGAATAAACGCAAACTATATAATTCATTTTGATATCACAAATCAATAAAAGGTAGTAGGTTGCCCTTAAAGAAAAATAAGAAAAGTAAAATGTGAATGTGTAAATGACAATGTTTGTTCATTTTTCCATGAAGATACATTTGTGTACTTATTGATTGATACATATTATTAATAATTTTATTAATTAACAACTATTAATATTTAACACCTTTAATGATTTAAACAAATGAGCCAATGAAAATTTTCCAACTCAACATAAATGACAAACATTTATATGCATGACACATGGCAATACCTCATTCAATTTATTTTGTTTTAATATACTTAATAGATAATAGATAATAAATGAGTGGCAACGAAGTTAAGGGGATTATAATGTATGGATGCACTTATAGTGGTTGTCAAATTTTATTCGTACATGTGTCAAATTTTATCTTGATTATTAGATTTCTTATTTAATATAAATTATAAAATATATTTTTTAAAATTTTAGTTTATTTTAAAAAAATTAAAATAAATATTTTTCAAAATATGCTTATTTACTAGGCAAAAATTTAGATTTAAGATATTTAAATTTTTAAAAAATTCAGAAAATTTATTTTAATTTAGAAAATATATTTTATAATATTGTACTAAATAAAAAAAATGAATGGCGAAGATAAAAGTTGACACATATATGGATAAATATCGTTTTCATTGTGGTGGTTGTCATGGTTGACAACCACTATAAGTTTTTCCTATAATGTATAGTCTTTTCTTTTTTATGCTATTTTGTATTTGATTTAGATTTGCTCATCTTTAATGCATTTAAAATACTTTCTTAATATAGTGCAACTCAAAAGGATATCTTTTTGCAAGTTATAGCACCGAAGTTGTCACATGAGCTTACTTTGGTTGAAAAGGTTTCAAAACTCTAATGTCTTTAAGATTTTATGATTTTCTATAGAAGGACTTTTATCCCAATTCTTTTTTTTAGAGCTTGGATTGGTTTTTATTTTTTCTCTCTTATCTTTCCTTCAAGGTGATGATAGTCAACCCTGAATATGCTACAATAGACACAACTATTCATGAAGCCTTGCATACAATTCACGACGGGATGTTTCATCATCTTCCGATTTCGGATAGAGGTAAGCATTTAAGCATTTCCATTCTCTATGCAAGTCATATGTCTGATAAAACGAGCCAACTGATCGTGTTGATTTACATCTGATTGTTTCTTGGCACACATCGTTTGTACAACTGACACATGTATATTTCTTTAAGTTTCAATATGTAGAGCTCTTGTCATTTAAGTTATTAGACAAACAAAATCCAAACTTGAATTCAAACTTACAATGTTTGTATGTTCATCTAAATATTGATGTGTTGTATTTAGTAAAACAGTTGAATGTTTCTAAAAGAAATTCTTACCTAGGAAATCAAAAGAACTAATCTATCTATATTATAAATTTTAGGATGATGCTTCACTATATTTTTTTCCCACTCTGAATACCGACATTTCATTTAATAGACGATATGAACCATTGATTATTTTCAACTTTAAATCTCCACCCTTGATTCAAAATAGAAAAACTACCTTCACAGTTATGAAAAAAAAATCTATAAATATAATTGAGAACTGCAGACAAACTAACCGAACTCTCATTTCCCCCCACCCAAATCAAATAATCAACCAAGTTCCACCATTCCCATCAAATCTTCTTGCAACCAACTTTCCTAACTTCTCACTTTTATTTCTCTCTCATGGCCTTCCTATTACAGTTTACTATTGTCTATTGTCGTCATTTTTTTTCTATGATCGAGACCAAGTCAGGCCAGTGTGTGAGGGGAAAAGAAGGGCCATGATAGTTTCAAGGTGGTGCTGATGGTTTACAATCAACGCAGAAGAAAGTCATGTCTTCTCCAAGCAAGCAAATAAAAATGGATCTGATGCAATTGGTGCCTATTACGTTCCCTTCGATCTATTGTTGCACAAGCAATTTCTGTTGACATTGATGATTGACTGATAATCAGTCAAATTCTGAGAACTAGCAAGGTTAGGGTGACCTTTTTATTTGATATTTTTGAAGATTTTTTGACCCTCAAACTCCATCTATTACAAGAGATAAGAGCAAGAGATATGCACAGGGATAACAAAGATTCTCCAAATTCATTGTATTCATTGTTGTATTCTTTTGTTTATTTTAATATTCTTTTGTACTCCCTCCGTTTCATATTATTTGTCATTTTATTGACTGTTATGGTCTCCGGTATTATTCTTTGATTCATAATTTCTCATATAATATTTTATTAACAATTGAAATATTACACTTTTAATAATAGTATTTTTTGTTACAAAACTATTGATAGTAATTTTATTAAATAAGTCATTGTAAATATTGAGAAATTTATGGTCAATTTTTATATAACTGCACAATTTCCCAAATTAAACAAATAATATGGAACGAAGGCAGTATTCTTTTGCTTAATTTAGGCGCTATCCTATTGACTGCAGGAAATTTTTTGGTAAATCAAAATAAGATTAAAAAAAATAGTGAAAATTGGTAAAAATTACATCATCTATTTTTTGTATTTTTGAATAAATTTTGTGAGTTAAATAGAAAAAATTGAATATAAATCTATATATATTATAAATGGAAATGGGGTGGCTTAAATGCTTTCCCTCCACATCCCTAAAATCTCATGCATTAGATCTTTTGTATTGATTTAATCTCGACCATTCATTTGGAAAATTAGTTATTTAAAATTTAAAATTTACAGTTTACAACTAAAATCTAACAATCAATATAACATCCTTTCCTAAAATCTAAAAAAAATCTTAAATTTTTTCTAGAAAAAAAATCTTAAATAACTTCCCATATCCCTCGATCGGTAAATATCTCAGTACTATAATATAATATAATTTAATATAATATAATATAATATAATATAATATAAGACAATATAATACAATATAATATAATATAATATAATATAATATAATATAATATAATATAATATAATATAATATAATATAATATAATATAATATAATATAATATAATATAATATAATATAATATCAAAACTAATCATATGAGCTGAGAGATAACGATCCTTGATCTTTCTGAATGATTTAATCTCAACCGTTAAATTCACAACTAATAAAAAGTTAGAGAAAAACAGTTATCTCATCAAAGTGGTTGAGAAATAAAATAAAACTGCTCAATCCCACATATTATCCTTTGAACGGAGTTTCAAATCAGTTAGACAGTTACCATTTTATTTTATATTATCCCTAACAATCAAGGGTCTTTTAATATGGGTTAAAACTGCTACGACTCCCACTCCCACTTCCTTTATTATTTAAGGACCCCGTTACCGTCGCTTTTAGATTCGTCTACAGGACTCAGGTAAGAGTACGAACAACTCAGTGCAGGAACCATGGAGTGGAGTAATTCAGTTAGCATTGTCATTTATTTTCGCTTCAAATAATCGGATTCTAACTTCTGGAATTGTAGCAGCTTCTCACAATCAAAGAAGAAGGTAATGACTGATTCCTTCATAGTTCATATCTAGCTTTTGTTTATCTTTTTCTTCATTGTCATCCATTGGCTTGTGACATTCAGATTCCACTTCAGCAACATCAGTAGCTTTGTGATTCAATGAAGACATATCATTATTACTCCCTTCTTCGTATCTTAGTCACAACATATCGATATTTTTCTTCGGGGACATCTGTTTCTGAAACTTTTGAAACTATAGAAGAACTAACCAAATTCACCATCGAAAATGATAATTGCTCATATCGTCATATCTAACATTTATTTTGATATTTTTATAGATATTTTTATTCATCTTATGGAACATAACAATTAATTGATATTATATCATGACGGAGGGGATGAGCTTAAACACCAGACAAGGCAATAATAGGATGCAGAAAAGGAATTGAACATGGATCATAGCTTTTTTGTATAAAGAAATGGTGGCAAATTGCAACGGATAGAGATGCAAACAAAAAGCAAGATCAGAGGAATCAAGAGGAAGAATTCAGTTGGAATTTGGGAGGTAAACGAAGTCCACATCAATATGGGTACTTTTGTAGGTTGATTATTGGAATACACTTAGGCTACTGCCTATTGGTGTAGATGACAATGTCATTGTATGGCTGTGTGCATGCCATCTTATTTATTGAATAAATTCTTTGGTTTGTTCCCCATAATTATCAAAAAAACTGTTAATTGATATCATTTCATCTTGATATAATTTTGTTACACTTATTCAGTTGACAGATTTTAATGGTGTTGAACCACCTAATATCCTACCATGTCAGGTACTCATGTTGGTCCCATTTATCATGTAAGCTTCTTCTCCCTCCATGTTGCCTAAATGATGTGCCTATTTAAATTGCACTTTTCTACCATGGAAGTTGGAAACGTCAATATTAAATTTTGTAAAGATTTGTATATCTTGACAAATAGGATTACTTATTGTAAAAATTTGTTTAGCTTTGATTAATATAAGCAGAATCAAGGTTAATAATTTTTTTTATATTTTTCCAGCTTTTCATTTTTGAAATGACTTTTTAAGACATTTTGTCATATGAGTCAAGATTTGTAGTCACCAACACTTACAATTATAAGTACTATGACTTTGTAGTTCTTCAACTATTGAAAAACACTTAACACAAGTCAACAACCAACCAAATTCAAAATCACCCCACCGGTAAATTAGACAAAGACACTCAAAAGGACCAAGAATTGGAAATCTATCATGCAATCAGGATCAAATGAATCGGGATTTTACTCAACCAAAGGTTAGTCAATAGATAAAATTAACGTATGCATGACACATACATATTCAACATGCAACCAATGTATTGACTCGCATTCGAGCAAAAAACCATCGCAATTGTAGCCTGTAGATATAAATGACACTTATCCTACAACGCTTACTGTGACATTCTTCAGTTCTTACTAGAGTGCATCATTTATGGAGGTTAAGTATAAGAGACCAAGACACAACAATATAGAGACAAAGGGAGGTCCGTGAGATGTTATGTATGAACTGAAATTGGGTTATTGGGGTACTGGCCAAGTGGGTTTCAATTTCTTTTTATTTATTTTTTTTTGTAAAAAGTATTTGATCCTCATTTACACATAAATTAATGTGATAATTAATATGGATCGGAGTATTATCAGAAAATTAAACATGAAAATTTAAAATTTTGATAATATTGAGCTGATAATGACAATGTCATTTTTTCCCTTACAATATGTAATATTGTAATAAATTGTTTGGATTTATATTTAGGCTCTGTTCTTTTATGTGGTAGGTTGCAATGCAGTATCACACCGCACTTTTTAATTTCTACAACACTTTCACCGCACCACATCACAATCATTACCAATATATCTTTTCATATTTCTCTTTTATTTTTCCTCATCTACCACAACTCTCACCACATTCCCCCTTCCCCACTTTTTCAAATTCTACCGCACCGCACTATTACCACACCGCACTAACCGTATAATAGAACGGAACCTTAGTTGTCCAAGTTCATGATTATTACATAATTTTGATGATTTTTTAAGGGTGTGTCTGGCTGGAGAAATTTTTTTGGGAAATGTGTCAATTTTTTTATGTTGAACTTTCCCATGTTTAGACGTATGATGACATTGGGAAAAGTTTTTGGGAGATACCATTTCCTATCTTTTTCCCGGAAAAATCTTTCCTATGAAAAGCCTCCATGGAAAAATTTCTTAGGAAAAATTTTTCTTGAAACTTCTACTAAATGCTCCCTAAATGATTCCTCTATGTTATTTGTATTTACGTTCATCCCCTAAATTAACATTTGTTCAGAAGAATGAGTAAAAAACTAGTTTCTTAAAATTCAGGATTGGTTAATCATCATATAGAGATGAAGGCCCAAAAACTTTGTAGGGGAAATCTTGCAAACTTCAAAGCCAAAAGTTTTCAAGGCACCTTTGTGTCCTTTTTTTACTCTAAAAAGAAAGGATCAAATTGATTGCAAATGGAGTACTCATCTGTCAATTAACCCTCATCCTAAGATGATAGTTCATACTGTGTTGAATTTTTTAATGTAGACCAATTTTCTTCCTCAATGTTCATGTTATATGTTGAAGTAATCCTGTGCTTAGACTAGGTACCTATTTACCGGTTGATGCCACAATCAACTTAATATTTGTGATTCAAACTTTTGTGCTTGCATATTTGACTATAGGGGTGTTCATCGGTTCATAACCGAACCAAACCGGGTCAAACCAAATAAACCGAAAGCGAATAAGGGGTAAAGTCCAAACCGAAAACCGAACCGAATAAAATCGGTTCAGTTCTGTGTTCGGTTTATTCGGTTTTGAACCGAATAATGAACACTTTTTATGGTTTTCACCAGAACCGAATAAACCAAAACCCAAATAAGGCCTAAACTGCAAATCGAAAACCGAATCGAATAAAAATCGCTTCGGTTTGGACCGGTTCAATTCGATTCGGTGCTCGATTTATTCGATTCAAAACCGAATAATGCACACCCCTATTTGACTAATTCACAAATTATTATTATTATTATTATTATTATTATTATTATTATTATTATGATGGTGTGATATCCAAAACTAAAATGGTGTGATATCCCAAACTATTGACATTTTGCTGACAGAATTTGCAAAAGAGGTATTCCACTAATACGCATTTTTGTCTCTCTGTTAGGGAAGCGTTATCATCTGAAAAGCAAGCATCATTTTTTTTTTTTTTGGGTATAGCACATGAGAATTTTTTTTTTTTTTTTTTTGCCAAACAAGACAATAGTCCAACAACAAACACACATACAAACAAACTAAAACCAAAAAAATTAAACATAAAAGGACACCCATTGACGAGCCGTCTACGCTTCGCTTGACTTGAAACGCCAAGTCCCGCGCCGGTTGAATCTCATCACGGGCCCTATTTGGATGAAATCCTTAACCAAATTACAACAATCATCTGGTGGCTCCCAAAAAAATTGGTGGTCCCTTTTATGTTGAACATCTCGGTGGAGTCGCTTCTTCAGAGGCACACGAGTTCCCCAAGCTAGGCCTTCCTCCTACAGCTTCCTCTTCGTACCTGTAACACAAACAGCTTGGTACCTAGCAGAACATCGGGCATCCATACACGTTCGGTGGCGTCTCCGTGGAGCCTTGTAACCTCATCTTGAAGCAGCAAACTTAAAAAACTTATTCGGTTGTTGTGACTGCGTGATCATTCCTCCAAGCTGACCCAGCACCTCTAAGGACTCCTCGTCCTGAGTAGTTATACCTCTCATAGATTCCGAATTTTGTCCCACAGAAGCTGATGTAACCTCATCTACTATCATGTCTTCCTCACCACTGCAAAGACTGGCGGCAACTCTCACTGTCATAAAGCTCATACTCCTTGGATCATAAAACGTCACTGTTTTCTTTCGCAACACCTCCTTATACGTGTTGTCTGAAATGGACAAAGAATCGCCTATGATACCTTTCTTAAGAAAACTTTTAAAAGATTCAACAACTGCTCTGTCCTTCTTGACTGGATTGAAAGCCGGAGATTATGTAGGACTTGACAAGTCCTATCCTCCACGCATAGCATAGGATTTTTTCCGAGAGGAAGGGCATGAATTCTCCTCATACCCCCCCCCCCCACATTACTATTCCCCTGCACCTCGGAGTAGCTCCCCTGTACTCCACATTCCTTAACTATTTTCCTCTTCTTTATCCCCAAATCCGACAAGGCGGTTCCCAAACCCTCCACCCTGCGTGAGCTAATCTTAACATCATCTCCATGCAAATCCTTGATAGGAGATGGTCGAACCTTCTTGTCACCTTCTGAGGAGAGGGTAGTTTGATTAGCCTTAATAGGGGCTTGCACCCTCTCCAATTCTCTCTTAGCCTCTAGGCATAAGGGGTCTATCTCAAGCGCCCGAGTAAGCGTTTTCCTGACGTCATCCAAGTTCCCTAATTTAGCATGGGCCACACCACTTCGATATAGAGCTTTGGCACTGTTTGGGTCAAAATGCAATGCATACTCACAGAACTCAACGACTCGTGAAAAATTCCCCAACTTCAACTCACACGCAGCAATGTTCAGATTGATCGACACAGCCAACTCCCGCAGCAACAACAACTCAGATTTGGACACCGGTTCACTAATCCAAACAAGTTGAAATCCTTTTACATATAAGTGAACCGCAATCTGATACTGTCCAGATCGGAACAAAATATTACCTTCCTCTTTAAACTCCTTCGCTTTAAAAATAAGCTCACCAGGGTGCTTTGTCCGCTCCCACACATTAAGAACATCTATGTCTAAATCAAACTCCCAGGGAGCCATAACCCAACCTCAATCCAAAGACTACACCCTTCACTTCCAACCAACAAAACACAGACCCACCCCACACCACCTTAGAGCTTAGAACAACTAGCACCAAACCCTTACCAAAACCTGCAGACTCCCATCACAAGACACCCAGCAGAAGATCCAGCTACACTACAACCACCAAGCACCAACTGAAAAAGAGGGGAAAGGACCCTTACCTGGTTGGTTTGAACCGACACCCCGAGAGCACAGCTGCCGGACGAACACCTGAAACAGGATGTTGGACCTCGGGGTCGCAAGATCTATCGGCACCCCCGACAGGAAATGCACTCGGAGAAGACAGCGACGCCAGCCCAGAACCACCCCCACAAACACCGAGCAAACATAAAAACTAGCGAAACCCAGAAAACAACGAACTAACATTGAGATAGAAGGCACAAAACAACAAAACGGAGAAAGCGGTGGTGCCGACGACGGCCGTCAATCGGCCAGTCACCGGCAACGGTGAAGAAAATCAAGAAGGACACGCAATGGTAGGTGGAAGGCAGAGAGTGAACATTTACTGCGGTCTCATTATGTAAGTTTTGTTAAAATTAAAGGGAAAATAGTCGGGTATAGCACATGAGAAATTTTACAATGTTCATATATATTACATTTAATGAACTATTAGCATTGTTTATTTTTTCCCTTGAAGGCATCCATCGCAACATTTAAGAAACTCTCAGTCTCAATTTATTGAGCAATTGGTAGCTAGTTATAGCCTAGCTTCGAGTCAGAGCATTAACCTGGAAAAATCTTCTGTTTGCTTCTCAAAAGGGGCTTCTCAATAGGATAAGGAGGGAGTGAAGATCATTTTTGGCTACCCTGAGGGGGGTTTTTCCAGAGTTATTTAGGAGTACCGACAAGGGTTCTGAGGAAAAGGACGGATCAGTTTGGGTTCATGGTTGAAGATGTCAAGAAAAGATTGGAGTCCTGGAAATTTAAATTGCTGTCAATGGCAGGGAAGATAGTTCTTATCAATGTTGTGCTGGTCGCACTCCACCAGCATGTGTTCAATATATATTTGATACCTCAAAGGATTGTGGATCATATCAATTCAGTTATCACTCGATTCCTATGGGGGAAATTGGATGGGACCAATTCGATCCATTGGAAGGACAAGATGTCGGTTTTTAAACCTCGTGGTGCAGGGGGTCTTGGGGTGCGGCATGTGGAACGCTATAACAAGGCACTTTTGTTGAAACAGGCGTGGCGGACTTATGACAACAAGGAGTTGTTAATCTCAAGAATTTGGAAGGCAAAATATGGGATTGCTTCACCCATTGCTAGTCAGGACGAGGCTAAAGTGCAAGAGGGAAGCTCTATGACTTGCAGGGGACTAAATAAGGTGGTGAATAGTGTTAGGAATAAGCTTCGTTGAAGTGTGGGCAGTGGAAAAGATATTAGGCTGTTGGATGGGTGGTGGACTCCCGGAGGGAAGGTCCATTTGCGTGAAGGTCAACATCAGGAGGAGTTGCGGGAGATGAAAGTTGAAACGTTGGTGGCCATAGACGGACAAGGTAGAGGTATCCGGAAGTGGGATTATTTAAGGCAAATTTTCTCACCAGAAACAGTCAATAAAATTGCTTGTGTTGTCCCTCCCCAGCCAGGTTTGGACGATGTTCTGTTGTGGCCAGGTAAGAACTCTTCTAACTACAAGGTTAAGGATGGGTACTATGATTTTCTTTGTCTTGCCACTGGGGATGAGCCGCCAAATGAGGTGGAAACTAAGGTTTGGAGAACGTTATGGCATAGTGATTTGCCTCCTAAATGGAAAACTTTTGTTTGGAGGAGTGTTGTAAATGCCTTACCCACTAGGGATAACCGGTGGAGACGGAAATTGGTGGAGACGAATGCATGCTGGTGTGGGGAGGAGGCCGAAGATGTTGATCATTTATTTCGAAGGTGCATCATTGCCAAACATGCTTAGAGAGGCTCGGACCTAGGAATCTATCCCGAGACAAATCAGTTCATTGGCTGAAAGGGTGGTTGTTGACTTGTCCAAGAGGAAGGAAGAAGGTCCGATGATAATGGGGGATTTTTTGGCGGCGATGTGGTCGATATGGAAGGCAAGAAATGTTGTGTGCATTGGGAAACAACCGTTGTCGGCAGAGCTCCTGGAAAAGGTTATGGACCAGGTGATGTAGGAGTTGTTTCAGTGGAGGAGGAGGTGGCGACAAGGGGGTCAGGCCATGGAGGCTAATCCTGCTAATAGAATTGTGGAGTTTGTATGAGGGGCGGCTGATAGGGAAGGGGAGGTGTTATTCCTGGTGGATGGGGCGAAACGAGGCAAATCGACCTCGCTGGCAGCTGCATGGGTTCTGATGGAGCAGGGGGTTAGAGTGAACTAGAGAGATAGGGTGGGCAGACGAGTGTCGGTCTTGTTTAGTGAGCTTCTGGCTATGTTATTGGCTCTACAGGAAGGGGAAAGGATGGTTTGATCCATATCACCATTTGGACTGACTCCACAATTGTGGTGGAAGCTTTTTTAAATCCTAATAGAGTGCCTGTTGAGTGCAGGTCTCTAGTATGGAGTTGCACCGATGCAACCAGGAAGATGGGATTAGGCAAGATTTTGAAGGTTCCCAGGTAGTTTGTTCATCCAGCGCATCAGGTGGCCCAACAGGCCATTCGTCGTCTAGACTGTATTACCTAGGTGTTTGTTGGTCCTTGTTTGTTTCTTCTTTTTCTTTCTTGTTGTTTCATTGTTGTTGTCTTGTCTTGCAAAAAAAAAAAAAAAAAAGTCATAGTAGAGTTGCCTTCTCACTTTAAACAGGCTTGTATTATTCAGAAGGATGCACTTGCACTTTCTATTCAGGAGTAGTGCTCACATATAACTCATAGTAAATAATGCTCGTATGGATGTAGCATTTCCATGTTATAGGCTCAGTATATCTTTTCATTTCAAGAACATCACCTTAAATACGTTATGACTATTAGATTGACAAATTATTTTTATCTAGATGAAAGTTATGGCTACTAATGTATTTTCAATTAACAACTATGATTGTCGGGTCAGCACGTGCTCCAGACTAGAGTGTGACTATATATATATATATATATGTGTGTGTGTGTGTGTGTGTGTGTGTGTGTGTGTGTGTGTGTGTGAAAGAATGTGATATTATTCCAAAAACGAGGGGAAATAGCCCCTAACCAATACAACTTATGCACATAGAATATCTATGCATCTATTGTATTTATGTGTCTTGCTACTTAAATATAGAATTCTATCCTAACCAATACAGAATTATATATATATGGTAAATCATCTATTGTTGTTGCTGGTGTGTCGAATGAGCTGAAAAAACAACTTATAGAATCTACTGGGTTCTGTGAAGGCTCCCTCTCTCTTTCTTATTTGGGTGTTCCTGTCAAGGCTACTCGGCTTAATAGGAATGATTGTCAAATTTTGATTGATAAAATGTGTGCAAGGATTCGGGGATGGTGTTCGGTTGTAATTTTCATGGTTTTATGAATTAAGGTTGTCGGTCCACAGGGATGGGTGTTAGGCTTGATTGAGGTAATCGGTTTGTGGAAGGGGTTTTTTCTCAATTGCGGAATGCGGTAAATTATGTAAAGAAAGCATTAAACTAATCTAGACATGATAATAATTAAGAAAGCAATTAAAGGAAAGCAATAAAGAAAACACTTAAGGATGAAATCAATTAAAAGACATGAATGAAGACAATGAATGAACAACGAAATTGGGAACAAGAAATTATACCTTTGATGACCAAAATCTTCTAACCTTCAATCTACCTTTGCAATTTCCCCCGAACAAATAAGAAATTGTGGATTGGATTACCAAGGATCTCCCAAATTCTCACTAGGAAGTAGAATTGGAATTCCTTGACCCTCCTCCCCACTAAAAGATGGATTTGATGTGGCTAACCCTAGAAAGCTTTGAAATCAAGTCAACAATGGAGATTAGAGAGAGAGATAGAGAGAGAGAGAGAGAGAGAGAGAGAGAGAGAGAAGAGAGAAGACAAAGCTTATAAAACTTCAATGGAAACTTGCTTGAATTGAGAAAGTTTGAATACAAATGCTAGAAATCAATGAAAGCTTGAAGAACAAAGAAAACTTGAAGAACAATTAAGAGAAATTAAAGCAAATAAAGGAAAGCAATTAAATCTAATTCTACTCCTAAACTACCTAGGCTAATTTATTAAACTTGGATTAATACATGTGGGTATTTATAGAAGAAGGAAAAATACAACCCAAAACCCTAGAAACAAATCGCAGCACGCGCGTCAGTTTTTCTGCAGACAGAGTGGCTCGAGCGAGCCATTGAGGTGGCTCGGGCGAGCAAGCCTACTGTCCGGCTCTCCTGGCTTATGTCTTTGTTACCCTAAGCGCTCGGGCGAGCATCGCTCGCAGCTTTTCCCTGCCGACTTCAAATGCGCATAACTTCTTCATCCGAACACTGTTTTAGGCCCGTAAGATATCAATGGAAAGCTCTTGGTGTGTACTTTAAGCTCCCAAAATTTCAGACCAATCGGAGTTGTAACGAAGGAGTTATGACCCAAAGAGTGAAGGCACACGTATTTCAAACCTTTGAGTCTGTACCGTTCCCCTGTTTTGCGCCAATCTTGACATGGAATTTCCGGCTTCGGTTTCGCCTCGGCTCTCGGCTCAGGTTGACTTGGTTTGACTCGGATCTCGGCTCGGGTTGACTTGGTTTGACTCGGGAAATAGCTCGAGATTCCCAAACTTCTTCTAACTCCTTATTTTCCTACAAAACACTAAATCATTATATCTAATATATAAATAGGGGTTAAAACAAGCAAATATACCTATAAAAGAGAAGAAATTCGGTTCGGAACGAGACCGAACACCACTCCAACACAAGGGTTTGCTAGCCCCGAGCAAACTAAAAACGAAGAAAAGGACTAATAAAAGAAAAACTAAAAACCCTAACTCACTTTCGCAGGAATCGCGGATGCATTTAGTATATGCATCAAGCCCTTTAAACCTCTGTGAGTCTGTGGACGAGGTAGGTCTCGTGAGGGTTTATAGCAACTATACCCACAAAAGCCACGAGAAAACAAAAAGGGGAAAGAAAAAAAAGTGAAAACCGAAAACCGAAACAAAACAAAAGCAAAGAAAATATTCCCGCCCCCAATCATGCACCTAGTTCCCCAACCCTCCTCAACAATCAATTGGAAGAAGCAAGTATAAACAAATTAAGACACGAAGGTTGGAAAACTGCCAATCTTTGAGATTTTGAACCAAAACACTTCCTGATGAGCCAAACACCTCGTGCATATGTGCAAGTGAGCTCTAGTCGGTCCTTCCTATCCTAAACCAGACAATCAGAGTTGTTCTCATGCTCAAGCTCGGAATTATCTATCCTACTTCACTCTTGGTTTTTCTTTCAACCTCTCTTTTCTTTCTTTTTCTTACTTCGCTCTTTATCAAGCAGCTAGGAGTCACTCCTTTCCTATTATACATCCTGACCAAATCTTCTGCTATGAGAATATTGTGAAGAATAGATCTCCCCGCTACAAAAGCAGATTGCTCCTCACTAACAAGAAATGAGAGAACAGATCGCAATCTTGAACAAAGGATTTTTGTGATAACCTTGTACACAATGTTACAGCAAGAGATAGGCCTCAAATCACTAACCTTCTCGGGATTATTAATTTTTGGAATCAAGGTTAGGAGAGTAGCATTAACCTCCTTTAATAAGCACCCAGAAGAAAAGAAGCTCCTCACTGCTCTAATAACATCCGCACTAATAATACTCCAAGCTTTCTTGAAAAAGGTAGCATTAAAACCATCTGGACCTGGACTTCTCTTCCCATCCATGGAGAAAATAATGTCTCGAATCTCCTTATCAGTAACAGGAGCCAAGAGAGCCTCAGCATGCTCCCTCGATAGCATATTCCCCAGAGAAATAGTAGACCATTTAACTTTGCTAATACAGTCCTTCTTCTTAAAAAAAGTCGCAAAGTGTTCAGCCACAAAAGCACCAATATCCTCATCAGAGTTGAGATGATTACCATCATGATCACACAAGCTCAAGATCTTATTCTGATAATGTTGTGATTTCAACATAGAATAGAAAAAGGCTGAATTAGAGTCACCTTTTTTAAGCCATTCAGCTTTCGTTCTTTGCTTCATAAGTTTTGTTGCAGCCCCAAGAGAATTGAAATATTTCTGCTTTGCTTCCATTTCCAGATCAAACAAAGAGAAGTCATTTGCATCATGTGCTATCTTAGATTGAATATCAGTAAGCGACTGAAAATCAACCTGAGCTTGATCAAAAATATTTCCATATTTCGATCTATGAAGCAAGGATAAAGGATTCTTCAATCTCTTTAACTTTTGACAAAGAACAAACATAGGAGTACCTGTCACAGATTGGCTCCAAGAATCTCTAACCAAGGGAATAAAAGCATCATTTAGTGCCCACATATTACAAAATTTGAATCTAGATCTAACCTACTGCTCCTTTTTCTTCAGAATAATTTCCAATGGGGAGTGATCAGATATACCTGGTTGAAGGACATTATAAAAACATTCTTCAAAATGAGATATACCCTCACTATTAATAAGGACTCTGTCAATACATGAGAGTATCCTTCTGTTATGCCAGGTGTAACGAGAACCAACTCTTTTCATCTCAATGATATGGCTGCCAGAAAGAAAATCTCTGAAATCAATAATCTCCTCAGCTGAGATATCCAACCCACCAATTCTGTCATCAAAGTGCAGCACATGGTTAAAATCACCAGCAATTATCCAAGGCAAAGAAGTCTGTTGTGAAATATTATCCAGAATGGACCATAAGCTCCTCCTCTCCACCAGATCTTTATCTCCGTAAATGAAAGACACAAGAAAACAAGAATCCCCATGAGAGATCTTACAATGAATAATCTGTCGATGCACCAAAATACAATCAACATCAATTTTAGAGCTTCTCCAAAGTACCCATATTCTGCTCCTCAAGCCTGTAGTAGCATTAGAAATCAGCTGCCAATGAGACCCCAAATTCAATTTTATTTCATCACAGCATTGTAACGTAACCTTTGTCTCAAGTAGACCAACCAAAGAGTATTTATTATTGAGAAGAAATTGTTTAATTCCTTCTTGTTTCCGAGGACCATTTAGCCCTCGCACATTCCATACCAAAAACTTATCCATTGTCAACCCCAGCAGTGGTGCAAGAAGCCGGCTTCCTAGCTCCAATCACGCCCAATTCAGGAATCGGAGCCAAGGTTACCTGTAATGAACCAAACACCAGAGACTTGGAGACATTACTGTTGCTTCCTCTTTTAGGCACCTGAGTTGAAACAGTCACAGAAGAGCTCTGAACTGGATCCTTACGCACCCATTTTTGTTTGCCCTTCTTCTTACATTGTTCAGTAGAGTGACCAAACATCTTACAATCAGCACATTGAGTTGGCTTCCACTCATATTCCACTCTTTGAACATAGGCAAAACCATCTTCATCCACCAATGTAACCGTTTCAGGAAAAGAACTCTTGATATCAATATTAACAAGTATTCTCGCAAATTTCATCAACGTTTTCTCCTGAGTGTATAGATCAGCTTCAAGAGGTTCTCCCAGCATACTTCCAACCTTACGTAAGCCAGATTGACTCCAATATTTCCAATTCAGATCACGCAATTTAACCCAAATTGGAACTTTCACAATTTCATCTGGAACAGTGGATTGCCCCAAAGTCCATGGCTTCAGAATCACTGGCTTCCTATCAAAATAAGCAACTCTTTTGGAAAGAATTTTATCTCGATCCTCTATAGTAGAAAATCGCAGAATGAATGTCCCAGAAGGTTGCCAGAGTATACGGTCTAATCCCTTCTCCCCCCCCCCCCCCCACATTCTCATTGCAAACCTCTCCATAACAGCCAGAGGAGGATTAGCTCCAAGAACTATAGCAAGAATAGAAGAAGACCAGTAGAGTACCTCCGAGTCAATATCCTCAATCGTAAATTGCTGCGTTGGTATACCATTGATTTCCACTGGTGGAACATAGAACAATTTCATAGAAGATTCCTGAGGATGAGATGAATCCTTAATCAACTCCTTATCCGATTCAGAACCAAGCGATTCTGATTCAACCTCCAAATCCGACGACGACAATGGTGCTGAAATGTCATCTCTGAAATCCTGGCTTCTCAGATTCCCTTGCGTCGGTTTAGGAGTAATAACATCCGATAATCGCGCTTCCTCAACAAAACTGGTATTACGAGATTGGCCACTCTCAGAGGAGTTCAAAGCTTGCATTACCGGCACCGGAGAGTCATCCGGCCGGCCAAGATTCCTAGCTTTTCTTGCGGCTTTCTTTGCTCTCCGCGATCGCCCCATCGTCGCAACTCTAGGGTTTTTTCATTTATATATATATATATATATATATATATATATATATATATATATATATATATATATATATATATATATATCATGTGTCATGTTTAAGAGCTTAAGAAAGGATTAATAATATAATTGGATAATTTATACATGTTTTGAATCAAGTTGGTTAATGATATTTTGAATTGTCCATAATTCATATTTTTGTAACTTTTAATAGTATTTTCTCTTGTAATTATTCATATTTAGCAATTATAAGAATATAATGCTTATTAGCTAGGTTAACAAATATAAATAATAGTCTTATTTTATCAACCTTAATTAGTAATGAATGTACATTTTATGCCTAGTTTTATATTTATAAAAATTATAAATAAATAATTAGTCTTATATACTTTATAAGTCATAATAATCCTTAAACTAATGAAACATACATTTATAATAATTTAAAGATTCTTAAACTAATTTTTTGAGGGATACAAGTAAATTTCAAAATAGTTATTAACCATCTTGAATTGTAATATTTTTCATTTTTCATGCATAATAATTATTTAAAAAAAAGCGTGTAATTTGAACTTAATTATTTAGGATGTCGTGACTCATGTAATTGCACCCAAGTGCATAATCTTATACGATACTATAAATTCTAACACAAGTAGAAATAAATATTCTGTATTGTCATGCATTATTGAAATCAAATATCTACAATCTAGATATTATTATCAGAATTAACAAGAAAAGAAAGGGTGATTTGTGATCCAATAATTCATGATTATATGATCATAAGTGCCGTGAATTTGTTTTTTCATTGTGTAATATAAGTGCCAACATTGTGATCAAATTTCAAACCAGCAATCATCCTTGTTAAAAAAATTATGGAGCAACTTAGTAAACAATTGCTTAGTATGCTCTTCCTTTTTATTTTGTCCTTGGTTGTTCAATCTAAGGGGCGATCAAAATTTGAGGTTGCCTCTTTTGAGCCATTGAGGGAGTCTCCTGAGGGGTTTGATCCTATTCATCATGGTGCACGAATTTTCAACAAAAATGCTTACGAAGTAAATAGATGCGTTCCGCATGGTCCTGATCCGATCGAGTCACCAGCAACTCCTCACAGTTATGCTTTCTATTATGACGTAAACAGGCGAGTTCCACACGGTCCTGATCCGATTGAGTCACCTCCGACTCCTCGCGCTTCTTATTTTGAAGTAAATAGACGTGTTCCACATGACCCTGATCCCATTGAGTCACCTCCAATCCCTCATGCCTCTTATTTTGAAGTGAATAGACGTGTTCCACATGACCTGATCCCATCGAGTCACCTCCAACACCTCACGCTTCTTATTTTGAAATAAACAGGCGTGTTCCACATGGTCCTGATCCCATCGAGTCACCTCCAACTCCTCGCGCTTCTTATTTTGAAATAAACAGGAAAGTTCCAGAGGGTTCTGATCCCATCCAGTCACCTCCAACTCTTCACGCTTCTTATTTTGAAGTAAACAGGCAAGTTCCAGAGGGTCCCGATCCCATCCAATCACCTCCAACTTCTCACGCTTCTTATTTTGAAGTAAACAGGTATGTTCCACATGGTCCTGATCCCATCGAGTCACCTTCAACTCCTCACGCTTCTTATTTTGAAATAAATAGGCGTGTTCCACATGGTCCTGATCCCATCGAGTCACCTCCAACTCCTCACGCTTCTTATCTTGAAGTAAACAGACAAGTTCCAGAGGGTCCTGATCCCATCCAATCACCTCTAACTCCTCACGCTTCCTATTTTGAAATAAATAGACATGTTCCACATGGTCCTGATCCCATTGAATCACCTCCAACTCCTCATGCTTCCTACTATGGAGTAAATAGACGTGTCCCACATGGTCCTGATCCCATCGAGTCACCTCCAACTTCTCACGCTTCCTATTTTGAGGTAAATAGGCGTGTTCCACGCGGCCCAGATCCCATCGAGTCACCTCCAACTTCTCACGCTTCCTATTTTGAGGTAAATAGGCGTGTTCCACGCGGCCCAGATCCCATCGAGTCACCTTCAACTCCTCATGCTTCCTATTTTGAAATAAACAGGCGTGTTCCACATGGCCCTGATCCTATCGAGTCACCACCAACCTCTCACATGCTCAAGACTATAAAATGGTATTGAGAACAAAATTCATTGATGTATTTCCTTTAATATTGCACAATATAGTCTACGTTGTATCTGTTTTTATATAAAATAAAACAATTATGTAATCCTATGAATTACATGTATTCGCATTGATCCTCCTCCCTAGTTGCACTTCTACCTCAATAGAGATGAATGACAAAGAAACAGCAGGGCTTGCTCCCATAATTTTAGATTATTTTTCAGGGCAAAAATTAATTGATGTATACGTCCAAAACATTTTTTTTCTTTCTATTGATAAGTCGTTGTTAAAGGCAAAAGTACTAGAGGTACAGGCAAAACTACAAAATAATATCATTTTGCCAATTACTACGTATCACTACTAATTAATACACCTCCCATAAAACATTGCAATAAGAATATATTAGTGTTCATCAATGGATTTAATATAGATCATTCGTGGATATGTTTCATTAGGTCAGTAGATAAACTTAAAGCCATCTATAGATAGATTGTATTATTGTCTTTTATCTCATCTAAGTTGATGCCTACCTGCAAGGAAATATTTCATTTCTAGTCCCTTTATACTGGAACCACGGTATCAAAAATCTTTGAACCAAATAGTTAAGTTTTTCACTTTAAGGCTCTAACTAGCCCAAAAAACCACAATTTTCACTTTTTTTGGGGGGGGGGGGGTGTTTATTTACTCTAAAGGATGGCCCAAGAAGCAAACTAATCATAAAGGATTAGGATGACAATAAGTTCCCAAATTGTAAAATATGTGGGGACCACCAAAGCTGACGTGTCATAATTTTTTTTAAAAAAATGATTTTTTATTTTATTTAATTTTTTTTCTTGCATTGTCTTGGAATTTTTTTTTTTAAAAAAAAAAAAAACTCTATTAGGAATATTGTATTCTAAAACCCTACAAAATATTTAAAAAATAGGATGAGAAGGATTAAAGGAATTAGAGTCGATCCTAATCTTATGCTGGTCATCTCACAATTGCAGCTTTTCAAAACAATGGGTAAAATTTAGCGCATTTAATAATTAACATTTGGATGCGTATTTTTAAAAAAAAAAATTAATAGAAAAGGTTCCAATTGGTTGAATACTTTGAATGTTCCAAATGAATTAGAGGTAACGTTCTATTGTAAGCCTGTCAATGACAATGTATTGATTGCACCAGAATTTTACATGTGTTAACAATATGACGAGACCATTTTTTTTTCATTTTTCTAGGTCTGTCCATGTTGCTCACATTTTGTAACACCTCGGATATATGGTTAAGTATGGCTTAAGAGGATGGAAATGACCACTCATATCACCAAGGTGTGCCTTCTTTTATGGTAGCGCATATGTTGGGAACTCCTTAGTTAAGCGTGCTTGGCTGGGAGTAGTCTCAGGATGGGTGACCTCATGAAAAGTTTCCCAAGCAGTGTGTGAGCGACGACGAAACACGCTGGAAAGACTTAGAGCTAACCCGCGACCGTGAGTTGCGCCAGTGGACGGGAGACCCATGGGCAGTCACCTACTGGGGCAAAGATTCTGGAGTGGATTGTGGCAAAATGAGGACGTTGTACGCTTAAGTGAGGGTGACTGTAACACCCAGGGTATGTGGTTAAGTGTTGTTTAAGAGGATGAAATGACTACTCGTATCACTAATGTGCACTTTGTTTTATGGCAGTTCATCCGTTGGGAACTTTTCAGTTAATTGTGTTTGGCTAGGAGTAATATTAGGATGGGTGACCTCTTGGGAGGTTTCTGAGACAGCGTGTGAGCGAGGAAGAAGCACGCTGGAAAGACTCGTGATGATTTGTGGGGCTAGTCAGCGATCCTTAAAACAGTTATCGATAATGTCCGCGGCTTGGGAGGGGCCAGGATGTTATACATTTCTATTTATTTATTTTATTTTTTCATATAGCTTGTCTTCATAAATGCAGGAGATAAGCATTTTCCTTTTGTATTTTAATAATTACTAGCTTTTCCCGTTCTTCCGAATAGGTATTGATTTAGACGAAACAATTGTGAATACAAACAACATTGAGAAATAATTGATTAAAATACTAAAAAAAATTGACGAAGCAAAAACAAAATATGAAGTAATTATAGTAGTCATCATGTATCATAACAATAGGGTAAACCTGTACGCGATATCTAAATAATCCAATAACTTTGCCAATACTATGCTCTGCTTGGTTTTCTGCCTAAGCTTAAGTCTTCTTATTGCCTCATTTGCCTGCCCCTCACTATATGTCTCTTACCATTGTAAGTAAACTCCACCCTTAATTCTTTAAAGTCCCATAGTATGGATGCCCAGTGTTTCCAACGATGAAACACCCAAGATCATATCACAACGTCCTTAAGTCACAATATTTACATCAGTAACATATTCCATCTTGTTTAACAAATTAAAATTTTGAATAACTCAACATAATAATTATTGTCATTGTTAATATATCAAATAACAATATAGTAAGTTATTATTGTTATCGTTAATATATCAAATACTGTTTAATAAATCCAAGCAATGTAAAATAACAATGTCATGATCAGGCCCATGATACATACGTACGTGTCTATAGGGGCGGAGCCAGAAAATATTCATTGGGGGTGCCAATATTGTTACAAACTTTATCAAATTTATGTTTATTAATTTATGGTATAATACTTTTTTAAATAACTTATCGTTTAGTCTAATAACAATAGTAAATTAAAACTAATTTATTATGATACTAAACTTTTAACATGGACATGGATAGAAGTAAAATCTATAAAATTTTCTCTCATTACACTAAGTAAGATATTAGTATTGTCATATTCTTAATAAGGAAAGAAACTAAAGGGAAAAAACAATACGATAGGTAGGAAAATTTAATTGTAGAATACAATATTGTTTACAATCATAAGACAATTAGAAAAGAGAATCTAGAAACTTTAAAATTTATATTTAAAAGGGACAAGATAGAAAAGGTAAACATTTCGTATGAGTGGGTAAAACAATTAAGTAAATAAGTTGTAGTATAATTAAGAAAAATAAAAGGTGAAGATATTAATTTATTAGGATTCTTATAAGTGAACTTGTAAAACAAATGTTAAAAAATAAAAGAAAAGAAAAAGAAAAGAAAATCAAGAAAAGAACATCAATGCATAAACACAAGTTAGTGTAGATGCACAACTTTAAACCCCTGACATAGTCTATCTAATTGCAAACTCTTACCAATTACACTACCATATGAATAATGTACTTGTCTTCTCCAATTAAGTATATGAGATTCTTTTGGGCATAGGGGGTGCCAAGGCCCCCACAACCCCCCTGGCTCCGCCCTTGTGTCCATGGCCATGCCATTGGCTTTGACTTGATCTTCTCCCCTCCTTTTTTTCATATAGCTAATTAAATGTTTGTATTTGTTTTTCATTATCAAATTATCTCTATAGATTTATACTTTGATGTTAAAGGTTATTTCTCATTACCAAATTTGCTTCCCAACATAAATGTATAGGTTCTTCTCATAAACGATGTTAAACATCAAAATATTTATTATTCTCTAACAGTGTCGTGGGAAAAATCTATATTTCTTCAGTCATTTTCTTTCCCTTTTTATGAGTCTTTGTGAGTAACCTCCTACTTGTCAAGGGCATAATAGCTACGTACATTTGCATCATCATTCCCATATGATGGATATACAGATACGATACTCCCTCCGATTCTATATCAATTGTCATAATTTTGAATTTCACGGTCTCCAATATAATTCTTTCATTGATAACATTTAGCATTATATGTTATTAACAATTGTAATATTATACTTTTATGATAATATTTTTCGTTACAAATAAAATAATTGTAATTTTATATAGCAACTCATTGTACTCCCTCTGTTCTTTTTTATCTGTCATTTACGATTTTCAGTACCAATTTTTAATCAATACTCCCTCGTTCCATATTAATTGTCATAGTTTTGACTTTTACAGTCTCCAATATCATTCTTTGATTGATAATTTCTTGTATAATATGTTATTAACAATTGCAATATTATACTTTTTTGATAGTATTTTTTATTACGAATCTAATGGTGATAATTTTATATAGCAACTCATTGTATATATTGAGAAATTTATGGTCAAAATTTTTTAAGTTTGACTACACAATTTTCAAAGACGACAGTTAATATGGAACGGAGGGAGTAATTTCTAATATAAAATATTTACAAAAAATTATAATATTATACTTTTTTAATAGCATTTTTAATTACGAATCTAATGACATCAATTTTGTATGATGAATCGTTATACAAATTAAGATATTAACGGTCAAAGTTTTTGCTACAATTCCCTAGACGACATATAAATAAAAACGGAGGTAGTATATATTAAGAAATTTATGGTCAAAATTTTTGAAATTTGACTGCACAATTTTCAAAGACGACAATTAATATGGAACGGAGGGAGTATATATGAGGTTAAAGCATCATATTTATGCACGAAGGACACATACTAAACATCAAAGGAGGATCATAAATGCAAACATACTCTTCTCCCTTCCTCCTTTTTCATATAGCCACAAAGTAACCTTTAACCAAACCCAAATTGACTCAACACCACCCTCTCCCTATGAACCCCAGCGCAGAAGATCACAACAACAAAGATCATAAACTAAAGTCTTATATATATCCTTCAAGTAAAATATAGCCTTGCAACATACTCTTATAGGAAAAATGAATTTTGGACACCATCGTGGGGTTTGGATTATAGTATTTGCGGTAGTAACAACAACACTTTCAAGCCATTTACATATTTGAAGCTGCTAGGGTGATGACAAATATTTTTGGCAAGGGTAAAAACGATAATATTTGGTCAATGCAACCTTTGCACAAAAGAGTCAAGTTTATTTATTAGTGATGTAGTACTGTCTACCCAGAGAGATGTCCACTTCTTTTCCTCCCTCTTTGAATCAAACTCGTCGTGGTTGAAGCACTGGATTGATTTCGACCTATGCTGGGATTTGATGACAAAAGGAATGTGAGCAAGAGAGAGAGGGAGGCGGTGGTTTGTATTCTAGGTAGAGATTATGGGTATACATAAAGGAGGTTATTTGATAAATGAATGTGAGCAAGAGAGGGAGGGAGGTTACTGAGAAAAAGAGGGGAATAGGAACTTAGAAGGGGATCGAATTCGTAACAATTACATGCATTGAGTTTGTTGTAACTGCCAATAACTGTAAAAGCAGCCATTACTTTTTTAAAACAATGGTAAAATCAGTCATTACTTTTAAATCAAGGTTGAGATTTTATTTGAAAAGAATCAATGGATGTCATTCGTTGTTGTATGAGATTACTTTACTAGAGTCGAGAAAGAATGTGAAGGGCCCCATTCTAAAATTTATAATATAGATCTTTAATACTGTTATGTAAAATTAAGTAGATTACACTCATTACAACCATATTCATAAATCTCCACCACTCTCCTTTGAAGCAGTTACACTCATTACAACCATATTCATAAATCTTGATTGAAGCAGTGATGAAGGCGTTCCATGGGAAAAGGAAGCCAGCGTCGAGGATGAAAGAGATTATACTTTAATTTGTTGACACTTTATTTTTTCCTCATTATTTTCAAAAAACGACTCCGGGGGCCTCATATGTTGGTATAATAATTATAAGGGCCCCCTATTTTCCTAAATTACTGGGAGGTGACATTATATTTGATGAAATTATTTGGTAGAGGGACTTTCAGGCTAAATTCCGACCAAAAATTGGCGGAAGACATTTAATAATGTATTTATTGTGGATTAAGAGTTTGGTGAGTTAAACCAACTCCATTAATTAGGGGGAAAAAATCAAAAAATAAAAATTGAACATAATTAAAAGGTTGACCAAATTGAAAACCCAAAACAGTTTGATAGAGAGAGAAGCAGATTAGCAAGTTGGATGTCCTCCATCGAAGAAGAGTGGTCATCCTCCATTGAAGAAGAATGACCATCCTTGGCAAGCTTCCACCTCATTCTCGGTTTCACCTCACTCTTGCTTCCCTCCTCATTGAATACGTGATAAAATGGCAAAACAAAGGGAGGGAGGATGAGAGAGATGAATGTTGAACTAGGAAGGAATGAAGTGACTTTTTCACTTGGGGATCTTTTTTTTTAAATTTTAAACCTTTAATCTTCCTGCCAATTATGGTCGAAATTCAGCCTGAAAGTCCCTTCCAAATAATTTCATCAAATATAATGTCACCTCCCAATAATTTAGGAAAATAGGGGGCCCTTATAATTATTACCCCAAAATACGAAGCCCCCAGAGTTGTTTTTTGCATTATTTTTAACAATTTTGAGTGAAATCAGTTTTGTTAAGTTGTCATTACATGTTTTTTTTTGTGTTTAATTTCGGGTTTTTTGCATTTTGGACCCCGAATTTTAGGGTATTTATAGTATGAATCCTTGGTTTTTAACTTTAACTTTTTGGACCCTAAAATTTGTTGGTCGAAAAAAAAGACCCTAAAATTTTTGAAGTGAAAAAAAATTTGCTCATTTTTCCTTTTCTTTCCATGTTTGATTTTTTTTTTCCCGATTGGCATCAAACTTCAAGACTAAGTTTAAAATCGATATTAAAGTTATAATAAAACTCTTTTATTCATGTTGTAGTTACTTAAAACCATGTACTCAGGGGTTTAAGTAGCCCCAACATGAATAAGAGAAAAATAAATTCAATATTAGTTTTAACCATAGTCCTGAAATTTTACGTCAATTGGGGCATAAATTCAAACATGGGAGAAAAATAAAGAATGAGACAGGGACCTTTTTCTTAAACCCACAAATTTTAAGGTCCTTTTTTTATTCAGCCTACAAACTTTAGTGTCTAAAATGTTAATGTTGAAAACCAAGAGTTCAAAATATAAATACTCCCAAAGTTCAAAGTCCAAAATGCAAAAAACCCGTTTAATTTCATAAGTTTCAGTGTTTCATTACTTTTTAGTTTTGTTTTCTTTTTTTTTTTCCTTTTTCCCTTTTCCTGCACTTGCCTCCTTTTTATGGATGCCGAAGTGAAGATCAAATATTACACATGTCATTATTAGCACTTTTTTAAGGAACAGATGTCATTAATTATAAGTACTACTGTTCAATGTTTGGGACCTCATTACCTTAATGTTGAAGTAAACGCTTGTCAAGGAATCTAATTAACCATCAAGGTTGGCCCTCTAGCTTAAAGTATTTTATGAAATTAATCACAAATTTCAGTCAAATAAAAATTGGGTGTATTATACTTTAGGTGCAAGCTCATTGATTGTAGGCGGTTAATTACCAATGATTTATAAGAGATATGATAAATGCAAATGTAAGAACATATATTTGTTCATAGATCTATATTTTTTTTATTAGCTTCCGCTTAATGGAAACAGATTTGCATTCGGATTCTCCATATCATATTTGAATATTTCCGTTGGAAATTTGTTGTGGTTGTATTCATAATTAGATACCATAACAAGGTTAACAGATTTTTATGGACAACACGCTTGCGCCCAAGTTAAGAGATCCAAATGTATTTAAGTTATAAAGTATTAATTAGTGAGAGATTAACTCTTGGCACACACTACTAAAAACTTGTTATATTGCGACGGAATTTATCAAAGTTGCAACAAAATTTTCGGATCGAGCGACGGACTTTACGATAGAATTTTATTTCAAATTAAAAATTTATTTATCAAAGTTGCGAGAGTTTAATAATGATTTTATATTATTTCACTTATTATTCTCAAATTAAAAATTTATTACATTGTTGTTTTCCCTTTACATTCCATTATTATTTTGGCATTGACCCACTACAAGTTTTTAATCACAATTTATTACATTATTTGGATTTATATTCAATATCTTCTTACATCATATTCTTTAATATTTATCATTTGTTTATTTATATTATTTATATATGTATTCGTCTACAAATCAACACTCATTTAGAAGAATGGGCAAAAAACTAGTAAGTTGAGAGAGAAAGAGAGGATACTACCAAATACCAATCGAACCTGTGATCAAAGGGCTGAAGTTGGAAACCTCCATCACCTATGTATGTAGAGGGCATCAGTGGTCTCTTGACTTGAATCCAAATTTAACTCCAAATTTTTGTAGTAGTCGTAGGAGATTTGCGCAATTTATTAGGTAAAATCGGAGTATGTACTCCAAATATTGTGATTATTCATTTATATATTGGGTTATTTACTCTTATTACTACTAGTCTGGCCAGCGCATGCTGTACACGCACCGACCTGACAATAATAAATGTTAATTTTGATATTCAAATATTAAATACAAATTTCATACATAGCATGAAAAATTAATTTTAATGTGATTAGTATATTATGTGCATATGGAAAAATATAATAAACATTCAAACCATATTAGTTTACAAGTACAAATTAGGTGTTTGTTTGAACTTCTCTTATCATAATATTATGTGAGTATTATTAATTTAACAGCTACTTGTTTATGATGCACATTGAAAATATATAGCAAAACCACTAAACCATAATTATATAATATACAAGTACAAATTAGGTATTTGTTTGAATTTGTCTAAATAAAATTGTTGGACTAACAAATTAGTATCATCGATCTATATAATATATATAATTCACTAATTATCCCTTTTCTTCCTAATTCTACTTTTTCTAACTAACCTACCTAAACCTATATAAGTTTTATATCTTTTAACACAACTCATTACCTATTTCTAACTATACTTCTACGTAAACTACCCAAACCTACTTAAAGTTACCTAATCTTACTTACCTAACTTTTACAAAACCACCAAAAGAACAGGAGATGTGTATTATGCTAGCTAATATTCATAATCATAATGATATATGCCTAAATGAGACAAATAACTCTCATATATGATCATTATATATAATTCTACATGTCTATCATCAGCCCATATCATATTTCCACATGTTTATATCGGTAGTTTTAAATATATTATAATTAAACTTAATGTCATATTATCGTCAAATATTATAATCTCAGTTAGACCTGACAGTTTCTAACCCGACCCGATAACCCGACCCGAACCCGCCCGAAATTTCTGGGTTTTGAACACGATTTTTTCAACTAAACCCGAAGTATACCGAACCCGAAAATTATCGGGTCAAACCCAACCCGTCCGTTTGACCCGAAAAATTAATTTTTTAAGTTCCACTTTATTAGAACTTGTGACTTTTCTTTGTAATTCTTAACGTTAAACTATAAGTGCAACTTATTTATTTATTATTTCTCTAATCTAAGTTAAAATAGTTACAATAATCTATCGTTAGTAGAAGATAATCATATTTTATTATGTATATTGTACAAAAAGTAGTATTTAGAGACCATTTTTTAAAAGGAAAAACGGAAAAAAAAGGTCGCAATCATAATCCGTTGGGTTGACCGAACTCGAAATACACCCGACCCGTATTTACCCGAACCCGATATATGATCGACCCGAAACCCGCTCGCCCGACCGAATTGACAGGTCTAATCTCAGTTTTTAATAATACTAGTACTTAGACCCAACAGGGTTCGGGTACATGTCAGTTCTGACCCGACCCGATAACCCGCCCCGACCCGCCCGAATTTTCTAAACTAAATCCGAAGTATAACGAACTCGAAAATTAGCAGGTCAAACTCGACCCCCCCGTTGACTTGAAAAATTAATTTTTTAAGTTCAACTTTATTAGAATTTGTGATTTTTCTTTGTAATTTTTAGTGTTAAATTATAAGCGCAACTTATTTATTTGTTATTTCTTTAATTTAAGTCAAAATAGTTACAATAATTTATCGTTACTAGAAGAATTTGTGATTTTTCTTTATAATTTTTAACGTTAAACTATAAGCGCAACTTATTTATTTATTATTTCTTTAATTTAAGTCAAAATAGTTACAATAATATATCGTTAATAGAAGATAATTATATTTTATTATGTATATTGTACAAAAAATAATATTTAGAAACTATTTTTTAAAAAAGAAAAACGAAAAAAGATCGCAATCATAATTTGTTGGGTCAAAACCCGAACCCAAAATACGACCGACCCGAAACGGTCTGACCGACCGAATTGACATGTCTATGTAAGAGTGACACATCCTCCATTTTGGAATTTTCGGCATTTTCCAAACAGAAAAGGTTAAGCTCTTCCTTCCACCGTTGTAGTTTCCCCCTGGCTCTGGTCCCTGGAGTTGCCTGATGATTGAAAGATTGCAAAGCCGAAAATTACCCCTTTCCAAATCCATCTAATCGTCAACGCAGCAACGTCTGCTCATTATTCTTTTTTTGGGTCCTTCTTTTCTCACAGACTCCTCAATTTCCCCAACTAATTGTTTTTCCCAATTGCCAATATAAACTTGAATAAATTTCCCCTCGCAATTCTACAGCTTTGCACCGTCATCAAGCCGCCATTGTCAACGCTTCCTCTCCCCTCTTGGTTTTGTTATCTTTGAATTTGATCCCTCGTGACAAGATTGCTTTTAGCAATTTCGCCTATTTGCGTTTGTAAATTGCAAGTTTGGGATGACCTCGCAGGGTCGCTGTACCAGAGATGTCTTTTGCGATGCTGCCTCCGGTGCTGCTGCCGGTATATCCAACTCTCTTTCTCTCTATTTTTTGTGCTTTTTTGAATGTTTAGATTTTGGGTATGATCGGGTATGATTGAAGTTGATGTTGCATGGGGTCAAAACCAACCGTTTGTTGCGGTTATGTTGATGTTTAACCAGAAAGTTTATGAGAAGTTATATCTGGGTGTGAAAATGCATGCTTTTATTCTATGGTTCAATTTGTCATGATGTCGATGTTAAGTTAGCTTAGTTTAGATAGTAAAGTTGTCAGTCATTGGTGTGTTTTATTTTCTGATGATCTGTTGATGGGATTGGTTGGATGTGTAGGTGCAATAGCTGCTACATTTGTTTGTCTTTGGATGTAATTAAGACGAGATTACAAGTTCATGGCCTTCCAGCTGCTTCTGGTTCTCCTGGAAAAGGTAGTTTGCTGGTAGCCTTGATCTTTTATGTTATTTAAATTTACTTGTTTTACTATTCATTTTGTTTAGTTCATATTTTACCAGTTGGGTGGTCAAATTTTAGTTGATGTTACTGAAGATGCAACGAAAAAGATTAATAGTATGGGGTCGGTGTCTCATTTTTATCTTATTTGATTTGATGAGGGCTGAGATATAAATGCATTTCTTTATGGGTTGATGCATTCAAGGCACCCTTCTTCGCAGACCGTTGTTTAGAAGTTCATCTTTGGGCTGCCATTGACTAAATGAAAATTTTGTTTATGTTTTTGTATGCTGTTTTTGTTGTGGAATACTAAAATGATCTGGGCCTATCAGAAACATCTCTTCAGTTTGGTTGTGGGGGAGCGCTTGCATGCATATTTGTCCAAAGAATTTGAGGATTTTCTGGAGTTTAGGATTTAGAATATTACGTCATATGCTCAGGTCAAGCTTCTATATAATGCGGCTCTCATCTATGGACTTGAAGCACTAGAAGTGAAGAGTAATAGATTCACGTAGAAAGACTGTTATATGAATTGGATATATATTTGACACCCTTGGATTAGCCTCAATGCGAAAGTGAAGGAATCATTCTGTTACTTCTGTTGTATCTGCCCACGATCAACTTCATTGATTCCTAATGGCTACTATGACCACTGCTATTTTTACACCCTGAAAACCCTATGGGTAGACTAAACTTAAGATAGAGAGAGGAGAGGGTATCCGTATGGTCGTTGTGTACGTGTGTGTCTCTCGAGAGGGAGATACCTTTAATAGGTGAGGAGATCCTTCTAGGTTTTCGGCCTCTCTGGGCCTTTATGTGTGGCCACTTAATGCCCTACTAATTTCAACAAGATTAAAGCACATATGAGACAATTATGCATTGGTTGGTTTGTGAGTTTGTTTGTCCTCATAAAGAACAAAATCATTCCTTTATGTGCAAAACTTTCCTCAAATGCAAATCTTGTCAAAGTAGTGATCTCCTTGTGTGCCACAAATATATCTAGGATATGATTACATGTTCTTTAATCTTGTTATACTTGTAGAATTGGTTTTGGCCCCTCGGTGTTGATTGTTCTTTATTCCCGGGCATGCTGATAGGTGGTTTAACTTTTAGATGTACTTCTCTTCTTTATATTATACAAAGCAGGTAGTGTTATCATTATTGGCCTGCAAGAGATCCTAAAAAGAGAGGGGATTCGAGGAATGTATCGTGGACTCTCACCAACTATTTTGGCTTTGCTTCCGAATTGGGCGGTAAGCATACGTTCACTTCAGTTAGAAATTTGAAATAAGGCAAACAAGGATGTAGGGAAATTGGATATGGTTACTTATTATTGGAATTCATTCCCCATTGAGACTATAAGGTAGATGTGTCGTAATTTCAAAAGAGGCAATTGATTCTACTGGGAGTAGACTAGTTGTCAATATGTGTTGCTTTTAGGGCCTGTTCCTTTCAGCTTATTTTGACTGAACTCATTGTGAACTTACTCTGATTATTGAACTTGTTTTGCAGAAGTTATTCTGAACATTTTTGTGAGAGCTTTTTGCATAACTTATTCTGAATAAACTGAACTTATCTAAACTTATTCCAAAACAAAGATGGTGAAAAGAACAGGCCCTTAATTGTAATGGGTGTACAAAAACGAAAAGCTCTCTGAAATGTCTTTCCTTTCATTCTGTTTGCATTTTGTTGCTTTGGACATCTGCCTTGAGTTAAACAAAACAGAAAATCGTAGTGCAATGTCAGTTGGTAGTGTTAGCTTGAAATGCATGAAGACAATCAATCCAAGAGAACTTGTCATCTTGATTTGCTGTCTCCTTTCTGAATGTGATTTAATTAGCTATTGGTTAACTCTTTGTGTCCATGTTTTGCCTTGGGATCTTTTTTGTGATCTGTCAATCTCTGCTAATTGCCTTCTGATAGATGAGGGAGAGCTTAACAATTGCTTATTATATCACTTAAGCTAGTCAGTGGCTTACATTCAATCTTGAGGGACTGAACAGCAGTCCCCTTTCAGGCAAAACTGCTCTAAATGGATCCAAATCATATTAGCCTACAGTTTCTGTAAGCAACATTATAACTCGTGTTCTTGTTCCGACTGGATACTGCATAAATCAGGCTTAAATGACCATTTTGGCCTAGTTACTCCATGATATGAAAGGTAACAGCCTAGAAAACTAAGAAAAATAATTAAGATGTAATAATCCGGTCTTACTTATCTCATGATTCTAATGGGGTATTTTTAGCAGAATATCCCATACAAGTTCAGGATCCAGGATAGTGTGCTTGATTATTGTAGCTTGTTGGGTAGATCATGATAATATTATCGATCTCATGAGAAGAATTAGGTGTGCTTGAAAATCAGTTAGTAACGGCCTTCTGGCTAGGTATCATCAACAAATTGATACAAAGGAGTATTTATGTAAATAGGAACATGGACATACAAATGACTGTATGGGCTTTAAGATGGTAATACTAGACGTTGTTCTGTAGCTCTATTGAGCATAAGCTTTCAATAGGTTTCTTTTGTTTGTTATTTTTCAATGGAAGAAATTAGTTTTTCTAGGTTTGTTACATAAGCTGCACTTCAAAGGAACATGATGGGATCATACACTTTGGACAGGTTATATCTGCTTGAACCAAAGTCTAAATATGGTTCTACCAAACAAAGATGATGGAATCTGATGACCAAGTATTTTCCAGGCCACATAAATAGGATATTGAGTTGACCATACTGACATGCATGTTATTCTCACTAGGGCAGATTGTGTGATTTTTTTGTCTTAGGTCATTGGCTTAATCATCCTTTTCCTTTTCACTTCAATAGTCCTGAACTTCTGTTCCAATTTTGCTAAATCCCTACATTATCTTTAACTAGATGCACCATCAGCAAAAGTTGTTGTTTGTTGGGAAGAGAATCTTCTATTGGACGATTTTGGCTTACAAGATACTTTTAGGTAGTAGGATTGAGGCATAACAAGTGTTCTTGTTGAGGTTATATTATTATTTTGGGTTTAGTTTTTTCCCTTGTTTTTTTTTTCCCTCCTTTCTTCATTGTGCTTTTATTCTTTGATGGTGTGGAAGTGGAATGGAATCGGTGCTGCAGAGACAGTGGATTGTCTCTTGATTTCAAGCTCTATGTCTTGAGGAGTTTGTATAGTAGGGTTGTGGTGCTTAAGGGTGATAGAAACTTCATTTTCTTGGATTTTGCAGATAATGTTAGACCATCTCCAGCAGCGGGGAAAGGGTCGAACTCGAGCTGATGCGGCATCTCGGGGGGCAGGCGTCGGTTTGCAGCCGAGGGGATGAAGCCCGAGCGTCGGTCATTGGGGGGCAGGCTGATGTGGCCTCTAGCTCTTTCATAAACACTTCATTTAGCAAATTATTTATGATTTCAAATTATTAAATGTGATGCTCGGAACTCGGGCTTCATCCCCATGGCTACACACTGACGCTCGCCCTCCGAGACACCACATGAGCGCGAGTTCGACCCTTTCCCTGCTTCTGTATGTGGTGTTTTTGATGAGAACTTGGGGCCATGAGTGTTCTTGTACTTGCCCCGTTTGTAAATGGGGCATCCCCTTGGCGTCCTTGCAATTTATCTTTTGGTTACTTCAAAAGGAAAAAAAAAAGGGTAGAGAAACTGGATGGTTTTAAATAGTAAGGGTCAGTGTATTTGTCAATCATTTTGGTAATATGAAAGAGCAAATAATATGCTGCTGTGGCCTCTTCTATATTAGAGCAGCATTGTGCTTAAACTGCAATCGCTTGATCATACACAATGTTGTGGACTAGATGATAATAATGGTCATGACATCCTGGTGGCCTCTATGCAATTCCATAGTTGGGTTGTGATCTTTTTATCCCAAGGGTTGGTGTTGGGGTTTGGCCCTAATAAATAAAGTGATGGAAATATGTATTAATATATTTAGGAATAATAATATTCAGTATATTTTATAATTTCTTGATAGTTTCCTATTATAATTAGGATATTATAGTTTCTTGGTTTGGTTTGAAATATTACGCTAGTTGACAATTTCTATTGGGTTTAGTATTAAGAAGTGGTTGTTAACTTATAAATAAGGGTTTTGCTAGCCTTTGTGAGATATGCTACATTGGATATTGAATATTATGAATTAATATTAATTATGCACATGGGTGCTAATCTTTTTGTGAATCCAGCTTGGGGTGCTAAATTCTTCTCTTGAGGAATCCAACCCAGGGATGTTGAATTCATATCTTTAACTTTTATTTATTTTCCAGTTCTCTATCAACTTGGGTTCTTTATCGATAAGGTTTTAAAATCTATCCAATCAAGGACACTTTTCAGTTTTCATGATTTTTATTTTGTGAGTTTTCCCCTTTCTTTTTTTAAATGTCCTCAAGAAATTCGTCTTACTTTGTTATTTCTCTTCTTGAAAACAGTCCCTCTGGCCTACCATTTTTTCTATTCTTACTTGGTTGAAATTTTTGTACAGTGATGAAGAAGTTTGGAGCTACCATGATCCTTATGCTTTCTACTATGAGATGTATACTTGACAAACATTTTGTTTGCTGTATTAATTTTGAATTTGTAAATATGGGAGTTTTTAAGCTCCAGAAAAATGTTGAAAATGCAGCTTGGTGGATTGCAAATCTTAGTATTTCTGTTAATCTCCAAATGACAGATGTGTTTGTTTCATACGTAGGTGTACTTCACAGTGTACGAGCACCTTAAGGACATACTCAAACCTGATGGTTCGTTTTTCTAATATCAGCTGGAAATAGTTATTTCAATACCCATAACATTGCAATGATGGTCAGCCTGAAGAAAATGAATTTTATGCAATGCATAGAGCATGGAAAGGGTCAGCTTACAACCGGTAAACATATGATTGCGGCTGCTGGTGCTGGAGCTGCAACTGCTATCACAACCAATCCTTTATAGGTTGTGAAGACCAGGCTTCAAGTAAGATTTTCTGTGTCTGTGAACTAAGCTTGTTCTCATTCTGTTAATACAGTTTGAAATTTTCTCAGGTACTAGCTTTTGCAACTTCAACTTGTATATATTATTGAACTTGGTATTGCCCTTTGTTTGAAATATATGGAAGTTTTTGAGTTATAGAGAGCATTTGGTAAGAATCCCAGGGAAAATTTTCCCCTACCCTCCCTATGTGAAATTTTCTCTGAATGAAGGTGGGAAATTGTGGGCCCCTTGTAAAATTTTTCCCAAGGTCCAAATGCAACCAAACAAGGGGAAAATAGGTCAACTTGGGAAAATTTTTTCCCAGGGTTTTCGATCAACCAAACGCTTTCTTATTGGAAAATACAATCTTGTGCTGAATGAGGGCAAGTGCCTTTATGTTGGTTTCGTTCGCAGTGCTGAAAAATTAACCAGTAAAGGAAAATGAATGTGAAGACTACTTTCCTGAAAATATTTGCATTTCAGAATGCTAAAAGTATTTTAATGGTGAATGCAAATGTGTATTCCGAATACATCATTCCATTTTTGCTTTCGGATATCTGCATTGAAGACCCAAAATGCGAACATTTTTATTGTCTACGCATTTGTGAACCCAAATGCAAAATATTTTATTATGTGGCCCACATATTTCAAGATACTGAAGTTCAATTTTGTTTATCCTTGAGATAATTGGTGAATTCCTTTTTCTTCAGCATTTAGGTGCATTTTTTTCATACCTTACAAGTTAGGATGTGGAAACTGGAAACCCTATTTTTGAATGGGGTATGATCTAATATGAGAAATAATGGGTTTAGTTGGGATGTGGTGTTTGTGTCTAATATTGTGTGTTCCTGAGTATTTGATATTGGACAAGTGATTCTTTGGTGTCAAGTAATATCCAAGGAATTTTTGTACGTGTTTTGTTGCGGACAAGATCTGGAATCAACTTGTATCTGTTGGTGAAAAAGAGCTATATATTGAACACATGCCTAGTTGAACGATAGACTTTTGATACGTTGTTGAGAAAATTCATCATTTGGAAATTTAGAAACAATAATATATGCTGATGACTTATTTTTGATTCGTAGATAAGAATTGTGTATGTAAATAAGAGACATGATTCTTTTTTAATTTTTTTGAAGTATGGTGTGTTCATTTAAGTGTAATATTGTGCTTGTATTCTTAAAAATTGCATGAAAACTACACGATTCAGAAAGCCATGAATAGCCTATGATTTGGATGCCATCCATAGAAGTTTTATGCTTTTGCGAAAAGTAGCTTGTGTAACTATTACATTATGTCCGTCTTTTCTTTTGGCTCTTTTTTGGGTTGCTTGCAGATTGATGGTTTTATCCCTAGTTATATGGCAATTTTTAAGCATCTTTCCATTTTAGTCTTATTATTTGGGCAACAAGTTCAAATGGAATGCTGATGGTATTGTGATTGATAATGGTCCTTAGTTTGTACCACTCGCAGACACAGGGATTGCGGACAGATGTAGTTCCATATAAAAGCATCTTTTCAGCCCTTAGAAGGATCACTCATGAAGAAGGAATTCGCGGATTGTACAGGTCGAGTGCACTGACCTTAATGTACTTTATGCTTTTATATTGTTATAGACTTATATCCAATATTGCTACAACTGCCATTTGGATTGTCTCCTTATAATCATAGCTTCCAATATTATTTCCTTTGAAGCATTCACTATGTCAACCTCTTTTGCCTTCAGCCTGCTTATATGCCCATAGAGGAAGTTGTTACATAATATCTGTTGAAATGTTTTTTTCCTATACAATATGAATGGGATTAAAAGTTTTGAATGGATACCTGACCTTTGAATCTGTTTAGTTCAGTGAGATCTTTTGGATTCTGGTCCCGCGTATAAGCAGTATCCCCTTGCTTATTTTGCTTTTGTTTTGTGAGTATGTAACAGATTGTTTTACTCCCTACGTTCCATATTAATTGTCGTCTATGGAAATCATGTAGTCTAACTTTAAAATTTTTGACCTTGAATTTCTCTATATATACAAAGACTTGCTATATAAAATGAATCACCACCATTAAATTCGTAATGAAAAATGCTATCATAAAAGTATAATATTACAATTGTTAATAAAGTATTATATAAGCAATTATCAATCAAAGAGTGACAGTGAAGATCGTGACAGTCAACTAAGTGATAATTATTTTGGAAGGAGGGAGTAAAATTCTGTTTTGGCTCTTACAAAGCTCAAAATAGTGGCAGCTTTTTGTGTCGACACATTTAACTTTGATTTGAAGTGAACAAAAAAAATTTACCTGGTTTCATCATTACACAGAATTAACTATGTTGGAGTTCATGCGCTAAATTCTAGATCTGTTTTTCTTGAAGTCTTGGTTTCGTCATTTCTTGATTTGGGTTGTATATGCGAAGTTGTTTTTCTGGTGACTGCATAGCCAAACTAAAGGATTATGCAGCAGCATAATGCTGATTTGTTGGTTTAAACAGTGGGCTTCTGCCTTCATTGGCTGGAGTAAGTCATGTAGCTATCCAGTTCCCTACTTACGAAAAAATGAAGCAGTATTTGGCAAGAAGAGGTAATTTGAACGTCTTTGCTCAATCTTTTTGTTATTTTGTATGGCTAACAAATGAGCTCATTTCTGAAATTGGAGAATTCTGAATTTGCAGAAAACACAACAGTAGACAAAGTGAGTGCGGCCAATGTTGCAATAGCCTCTTCAATCTCCAAAATCGTGGCTTCTCTTATGACATACCCTCATGAGGTTTGTCTGTCGTTGCTGTTTACACTTCACAGTCTTGCATTGAGTATGGCTTTGTATTTGTGCATGAATTTGTAGATTTCGGCAGGTTGTACGCTCGAAGCTTCAGGAGCAAGGGCAAGTTCGCAACCATGAAGCCCAACAATACTCGGGTGTGGTTGATTGTGTGAGGAAAGTATACAAGAGTGAAGGTATCCCTGGATTTTACCGCGGATGCGCAACCAATCTATTAAGAACAGTCCCTTCTGCTGTCATAACGTTTAACAGTTATGAGGTGATACGTAGATTTCTAACTCGTGTACTACCAAAGGGGTCCCCAGCCTCAAGTTGATGCCTTCGGTATGAAAGATGCTGGTAAATTGCTCCAATTCTGAGATCTGTCAATTTGTTGCAAGGAAAGTGTACAAAAGTAAAGGGTATTCCTGGATTTTATCGTGGTCATTTATCAAGAACATTCTCTTCTGCTGCCATAATATTTACAAGTTAGAAGATGATACGTGTTTCGTAACTCCTGTACTATACGTCGCACATCAAAGGGCAGGATTCCGTGGTTAAAGAAGTGGTGAGTGGTGGGCCAATAACTGGATATGCTTGGTTGTGTTAATGGAAAAGGGAAAGTGATGGTATCAGTTTCCGAAATTCGGGTTGGAATTAGTGATATCACCATTGTTGTGGTGAGTGACAGGGATTGTATTAGTTGGGAAGGCCTTGATTGAATTGCTATTGTAATGGGCCCCTGTTAGTGATGTGCTCAAATTTTGGGTTATTGTGAATCTGTGATGATGACTATTTGTTGCCTCTTTTTCTCCTTTCTTTTTTATTCTTGTCTACACAGTGGTGTCTCAAATATGTACATGTGATTCTTGGTGTTAAGAGCAGGCAAATATTTCCAACAAAACATCATCAGAATAAAGTCGGTCACATGTTTGAAAACAAATTAGTTTTTCATCTGGTATGTGTACGCAGAATGAATGGGTGATTTCAGTGTGAATTGGAATTCTTGGTGGAGGTATGGACCAACAGATCATTAGAATAAGCTTCTCTCTTCATTTATTTTAGCTTTCTTTTCTGCATCATATGAAAACGAAGAAAGAAAGTTGAAAAAAAGTAGCAAATGGGGTCTGTTATTTCTATGAGTATTTAGAAGTTGGGTAAATTAAGATTATGCAAGTCTGAGGAATGAGGGAGGTTTAGGTAAAGGTAGAGCAAGGTGGGGTTTTTTAGAGAGCAGTTGATAGGAATCCTAGAACCATTTTTCTTGAGGAAAAATTTCCATTAGGCACCTAAGAGAAATTTTCCTTAGAAAAATGTAAAAAGTGGCGGAACAACCAAACACACATATAAATAAGAAAGTCCAGGTAATCGGTAGGAAAAGTAGAATTGAGTAAGAGTGGATAAAATTGGATTGTGGATAATTTAATATGAGAAAGAATATGACTCTAAGTCTATAGAAAATGGAAAATAAACAAAGACTACGCAAACTTAAAATTTCAATGTTGGATTTAAGAAAATATTAGCATTCCATTCTGTGTCCATGATAAACAACAATTGATAATATTCAATGATCAATGTAGAGTATCTCCAAAAGGATAGTAAAAACCTTACTTATATATAGATAAATAACCTACCTAATAATAAATTTAATAGAAATAGAAAACACTACCTCCGTCCCAAAAATATTTGTCAATTTAATTAAGTTTTTGCCGATGATTATTTTCAAATTACAATGAATTAGAATATGAAATTACCTCCACTAGAAAGACATTGTACTAAAAATCACAATGATGTTAATCTTATATTTTAACTCATTGTAATTTACAAGTAATCAACGGTCAAAACTTAGTTAAATTGACAAATATTTTAGGATGGAGGTAGTAAATAACTAAATATAATATTGCTAGTCAAACTAGAAAACTATAACATTTGAATTAAAATGGAAAATATAAAGAAAGTATAAAATAAAGTATGAAATATGATTAATCCTAAAATATATTAATATGCATTTGGGGTAGCTAGGTTTGTGAATTGTAGTACATTTTATATGATAAGAGTGGAGTTTGGGAGTAGACTAGGAAATGTCACTCGGGGATGGCAATGAGCATGGGGCGCCAATATTGTCTCCTGGAGAGACGCAAACGGGAGTTGCTCCAACCTTGCTGGCACTTCCTACCCATTCTTGGCAAATAAGGAATTCCATGCTGATGACTTAAACTTTCTGTATCTTCTGCAAACACCACCAATTCCTGATCATCATACTCATCTTCTTCCATTCTTTCATCAAATGGGTTTGTTGATACCAACAGATCCTTCAACGTGATTCGTCGTCCTTGTCTGCTACCACGTCGCTCGTCAATCTCGATGGGTTTGAGCAGCAGCATTCCCAGGCTCACTCGGCCTCGTCGACTCTTTTCAGTCTTCCCTATTCTCCCCATTTGATTCCTCTCTCCCCTTTCTGTTTTCTGTTTGGTGTGTGTAGTGTACTAGTGCTGTGTTCTGTGAGTTTATATAAGTGTTGCTGAATTTGAATGCAAATTTCCAGGAGTTGGTTCAAATTTGAATGCAGACACTTACTAGGATTAATGGATAATGATGGTGTCCTGATTATGATTTTTGGGAATGGGGAGGCAGCAACATCCTCAACTCTCTTTCTGTGTTTTTATTTCAAGTACCAAAGCATATCTCCAATTCTTGAAAAGGCCCATAATCCACGCTCACCCACGCTCAATCATTGTTATGTCCCCTGTCCCCTTTCCTTTCGTTATTTCTTCATTTTGCTCCACATTACTTGACCTTTAATTTACTCCCCCCCCCCCCTCTTTTTGATTCATCTGAGCATTTAAAATTACTTCTAACCTATCCGGGTCCGAGTAACTTTGGGCTTGAAAAAATTGGTCGTTTAGTCTAAAACTTATTACTTGGACCCTGTTCGATAAGTAATTTAGACACTTAGGTAGGGTCTGTCAATTTCATGGATAATTTCAATTTACCAAAATTTACCAATTTTTACCTAAATTTAACAAAATTTCCCAAAAACATTTACCAAAGTTAAACAACAAAAAAATTCAAATTTGATATATTAGCGTAAATTTGTCTAAAATTACCAAAAGTTACCAAAATTTAACTTTTACCCAACTATTTTCTGCCCATGAATTTGACATAACCCTGAGTCTATAATCGGACCCAAACCTTGATATCCGATGTTCGATATCTGAATTGCATATGAAGACAAGTTCATAATTTTGATGTAGAAATGACCAAATATTATCCTATTGTCCAAGTTCCAAACTGTTCGAAGTCCAGATTGTACATAAACATAATTAAACTCAAACTAGTTCGCTCACAAACCATGTCTGGACAATGGCCAATTGTTCAAAATGACCAAACCTGAATTTTCCCCAAGATTCGGACAACCCAGGCCCGACCCAGTTTTAAACTGCCGATTTTTTCTTGGTCGAACAAAATGAGATAGATTATCAAGTCAGTCAAAATTTTTCCAAGCATACTTTAGCCTTTGTCGATAAACCTTGCTGAATGTTTCTCAGACAGATGTAAAATTTATAGAGCAATAGAGTTTGATAGAGAAAAATGAACTATTTAATTGTTACAATTTCGTGTACAATTATATTAGGAATTAGTAGAATATATATATATATACATATATATATATATATATATAGGATTATTGGATTCTAATAATCCCTACTTTCACTCATTGGACAATGGTGGTCTGTAAAAAAAAAAAAATTGGATTTGAGTGGGACGCCGGCGAGTTCATGCGGTGGTTTTCTGATATGACATGTTTGGCATGTGTTTGACCGGATTGACTTTAATTTTTATTGCCACATCATACACAAAACACATGCCAATAGATTTTTCTTTATTTTTTTAATCCACGTCATGGCCCCTCCTCTGTTTCTACTTTCTCTCTCTTATTTCCTTTTCCTTCTTCTTCCCCGTCTCCCTCCTCTTTCTCTCTTTCTCTCTCTATCTCTCTGATTCTTTCTCTTTCTCCTTCTTCTTCTTTCGGTCCGATCTGCACCTTTCTTCTTCTTCCTTCTTTCTTTATTCTTTCTTCTTCTTTCTCTGTCCCGATTCTTCTTTCTCCCATCTCCTTCTGTCCCCCCCCTCTCTCTCTCTCTCTCTCTCTAGAATCCGCCATTAGAGACCCAGATGGAGGATCCCGAGAAGGAGGAGACCCAGCAGCAGGTCCTGAAAGTCCTTGAGCTCCTTAAGCAAGCCTCCCACGAGTTACACTCGGAGCCCACCGAGTCCAACTCGTCCGCCATTAAAGCCCTCCTCGAGCTCCATACCCAGTCTGACACCATCCTCTCCTCCGATCCCAACCTCTCGGAGCTCTCTCGTCAGCTCTCCTCCCTCAAAACCCTCGTCGACACCCTCCGCCGGACCGAGTCTCGCAGGGGTTCAATCGGGAGCTCCAGGATCTGGTCCTCAAATCTAGGGTTTTCTCCGAGCTCGAAACCATCCTCTGCAATCCAGAACATTCCAAGAAGCTTCGAGAAGAAGTCGCGTTTGCGATCGAAGCGTTGATTCGATTCAACAAGAATGTGTTCGTCGGGCAGGTGCTCATGGGTCCCACCATCCAAGCTCTGGTTTCCATGGCGTCCGTGTCCTCCATCAAAGTCCTTTGTTCTCTGATCAAATCAATCAAGAGTCCATTAGTGGATGAAATCGAATCCAACGACCAAATTCCTCATATAATCGGATTTCTGAACTCCGACGACCTATCAATCAAGGTTCTAGGGTTCGACTGCGTGCTGGAAATCGGGTATTTTGGGCGAAAAGAGGCGATCGAAGCCATGATTAACGAGAATTTGATCGAGAAGCTTGTGGAGTTGCAGAGGTCGGAATTGGGTGGAGATTTGATCGATCTGGGAAGCTCTGATGAAGAAGAAGAGGAGGAGGGGCCATGGAAGGTGAAGGTGAAGAGAGAGAAACAGAGGAGGGGCCATGGAGGAGAGAGAGAGAGGAATTTGGGTGGGGAATTATTACAGAGAGAGAGAGAGGAGAATTGGAAATGGAAAAAGAAGAGAGAGAAAGAAGGGGAAAAGGGGGGATAAATTTTTTTTCCATGCTGGACATTTAAAAAAAAGGGAAAGTGTGTTTTATAGGTGATGTGGCTTAAAAATTAAAAGTCAAACAGGTCAAACACATGCCAAACATGCCATGTCAGAAAACCACCGCATGAACTCGCCGGCGTCCCACTCAAATCCAATTATATTTTTTTTTGGTCCACCAGAATACAAAGTGATAGTACAGACCACTATTGTCCAATGAGTGAAAGTAGGGATTATTAGAATCCAATAATCCTATATATATATATATATATATATATATATATATATATATATATATATAGGGAAATAGGATTCTAATAATCCCTACTATCACAAATTGTATGTCAATAATCCCTACTATCATTTTGGATTCTAGTGGTCCAAAAAAAAAAAATTGTATTGTAGTGGTAACAAATCCATCACCACATTTTTTTATTTTTTCCATGCCTACCCATATTGTTTTTGTTTTTTTGGTTCCTACTCCTAGATAGGTAACGAAGTGTAGTTACTAAAACATTTTTTAAATTATTTTTTTGAGATTCCGAGCAATTATTATGATTTTTTAAAAGGAATAAAATTGAAAAAATCATAAAAATTGAAAAAATTGAAAAAATAGGAAAATGCTGTAAATTAATTAAAAATCGTGTTAAAGTTTTATACAAAGTTTTGAATCAAATGCAACACAAAATCTATGATATTTAGCGTATACAATCGATTTTGTCCCACTACAATACAATTTTTTTTTGGACCACCAGAATCCAAAATGATAGTAGGGATTATTGTCATACAATTTGTGATAGTAGGGATTATTAGATTCCAATATCCCTATATATATATATATATATATATATATATATATATATATATATATATATATATATATAGGAAAATTGGATTCTAATAATCCCTACTTTTGCAAATTGGTTGACAATAATCCCTACTTTCAATTTGTATTTTGGTGGTCCAAAAAAAATAAAATTGTATTGTAGTGAGACATAATCGAGAATATACCCCAAATATCATAGATTTTGTGTTGCATTTGATTCAAAACTTTGTATAACACTTTACCACCATTTTCAATGAATTTACATTATTTCTCCCAAATTTTTTTTAAAATTTTGTTTCTATTTTTTATGATTTTTCAATTTTATTCCTTTTAAAAAAATTATAATAATTGCTCGGAATGTCAAAAAAATAATTTTAAAAATGTTTTAGTAAATACACTTCATTACCTATTTGGGGGCGGGAACCAAAAAAACAAAAACAATATAGAGTAGGCATGAAAAAAATTAAAAGATTGTGATGATGGATTTGGTACCACTACAATACATTTTTTTTTTTGGACCACCAGAATACAAATTGAAAGTAGAGATTATTGTCATCTAATTTGCAAAGTAGGGATTATTAGAATCCAATTTTCCTATATATATATATATATATATATATATATATATATATATATATATATATATATATATATATATATATATATATATTTATATATGGGAAATTGGATTATAATAATCCCTACTTTTGCAAATTGAATGACAATAATCCCTACTTTCAATTTGTATTCTAGTGGTCCAAAATAAAAAAAAATTGTATTGTAGTGGGACATAATCGAGAGTATACCCTAAATATCATAGATTTTGTGTTGCATTTGATTCAAAACTTTGTATAACACTTTACCACGATTTTTAATGAATTTACAGCACTTCTTCCATTTTTTTTTGAATTTTTTTCTATTTTTTATGATTTTTTCAATTTTATTCTTTTTAAAAAATCATAGTAATTGCTCGGATTCTCAAAAAAATAATTTAAAAAATGTTATACCAACTATACTTCATTACCTATCTGGGGCTGGAATAAAAAAAACAAAAACAATATGGGGTAGGCATGAAAAAAATAAAAAGAATGTGGTGATGGATTTGGTACCACTACAATATAATTTTTTTTTTGGACCACTAGAATACAAATTGAAAGTATGGATTATTGTCGTCGAATTTGCAAAAGTATGGATTATTAGAATCCAATTCCCCTATATATATATAGGAAAATTTATACTTCACATCCCAAGGTGGAACAGGTGGAACATACAACAAACGAACTTTGAAGCTAAAATAGTTGTGGTCAGACTCACCTAGGGGTTTAGCGAGTAAATCAACTAACTCCTTGGAAGTAACATATGATGTTTGTAAAAACCTTCTAGGAGTTAATCTCTATTCCCCATTATAGTGGCAATCAATCCACAAATATTTGGTACTTTGGTAAAACACTAAATTCGCAACAATGTGTTGAACTGTCTTGTTGTCGCATACACATTGTTAGGATTGTTTGGTGATGGTTTGTTAGTTTAGTTTGCAGGTTTTGTATCTATTAGTTTGTATAGTTCTCTTTCCCGCTTCTTTTCTTTTTCTTTTTTTTCTTTCTTTTTCTTGGGTTTTTTTGTTGGGCTCGTGTGGCTTTATAAGGGTCGGCCCAGCTGCTTTTTTTTGTACAGTTCCAGTTTCCTTTTCCCTCCTAATTGAAAATTCAAAGTTCCTTCTCTTCTTCTCTGTTGCCAAGCTTCGATTGCATCTGAAGCTTTACATGGTATCAGAGCCTATTCAGGCTGACATCTCCTTCTTTCCCTTCCGCCATGTCTGAAAAACCTAAAACCTTCGTCCCGGATCCTTGTGATCCTCTTTTCATCCATCCCTCCGACCAGCCAGGAATGTCTTTGGTGGCTGAGCTTTTCACAGGGGAGGATTTCGATACATGGAAGATATCAGCCTTCGTTGCTCTATCTGCGAAAAACAAAATCGCCTTCGTGGATGGAACGCTATCAATGCCAAGTTCAGACGATCCTCGGCACCCTTACTGGAAAAGGGGAAATGACATGGTGTTATCATGGATCCTCAACTCTCTACAAAAGAATATCAGGGGTAGTGTTCTGTATTCTTCAAACGCACGAGATCTCTGGAATAAGTTGATTGAGAGATTTGGGCAAGCAAATAAGGCAAGGTTGTATTCAATCCAACAGAAGGTTTCAAGATTGTCTCAGGATTCCATGGATATTTCAACTTACTATACAACGACAAAGAAGTTATGGGAAGAAATTGGAGCTGTCACCAATTTCCCCTCTTGTGAGTGTGGAAAATGTAGTTGCAAACCTCAAATTAACAGAAGATTTGGGATACACTTCAAAGAGCAAAAACTCCTGCAATTTTTGATGGGGTTGAATGATAGTTACACGAATGTAAGGGGAAGTATCCTCATGATGAGTCCTCTCCCAACGCTGAGTCAAGTTTATGCAATATTGTCTCAGGAAGAGAAACAAAGACAAGTAAGAGACCATGTCAGCCCCCAAGCTGAAACAACTTCCTTCTATGCGAGCAAGAATCCACAAAGAAACCAAAACCCCACTGAAAGAAGTCAAGACCCCAAGAAATCCAATATGTTCTATGATCACTGCAAGAAACATGGTCACACAATTGACAAGTGTTACAAGATCTACGGATACCCTCCAAGGAACCAAAGTAGATCCCCTAACCAACAGAATAGGAGACAAGTTAATATGGCCTGGCAAGAAACAGAAAAAGATACATCGAAGGTAAATGAGTCTACACCCTCATCATCTTTCAGTTTGAGCAAAGATCAAGCAAAACACCTTCTACATTAGCTGCTACAGACTCTCACTAATGAAACAGCTTCTTCCAACCATGGGCCAGAAGCTGAGGTCATGTCAGGTATTAATCAAAACCTTCTTACTACACATATGTCAAATGTAGTAGCATGTTTTAGTCATTTAACCCAAAATGATTGGATCTTGGATTCGGGAGCAACTGACCATATGTGTGGAAATAAAGAAGATATGCATTCTATGAAAGATCTAAAACAACCTGTAAATGTGACCTTACCAGATGGGAATGTGATTGTAGTTAGGCAAATTGGAAAAGTCTCTCTAGCAAACAACATTGTGCTGAATGATGTATTATATGTTCCTCATTTTAAGTTTAATTTGATCTCAATCAAAAGCCTGTGCAAACAGCTACATTGCACTGTCAATTTTGGTGAAAACAACTGTGTTATGCAGGCCCCAGCATTGATGAGGCCAGTGAACCTTGGTAGGGAAGCAGAAGGCCTATATTTCTTGGATAGAAGACATGTTCAAGTCCCTTCTAAAACTATGAATAGTTATGTCAATAAGCATACTGCAGCTACTGTTAAAGGAAATTTTTGGCATGAAAGATTAGGACACATACCATATACTAGGATGAAACTATTGCCTATTTGTAATTCAAACAGTGATCAAGTTTCTTGTGTTGATAATTGTGATACCTGTCAAAAAGCAAAACAAAGGTGTTTGCCTTTTCATATTAGCACAATATCTACTAGTAAATGCTTTGAGTTGATACATGTAGATACTTGGGGCCCCTTTCACACAGGCACCCATCTTGGGCACAAATATTTTCTCACCATTGTTGATGATTTCACTAGATGTACTTGGACTTACCTTATGACTACAAAACATGAAGCCTTTTACCTCTTGCAGTCCTTTATATCTATGGTTAAAAACCAATTTGATGTGAATGTTAAAAGGATTAGATCAGACAATCTGGAGATAGGCAAAAGTAATCAAGCAGTTGATTACTTTGCAAAGAAAGGTATTCTCCAGAAAACCAGTTGCACTCAAAAACTTCAATAAAATGGAGTCGTTGAGAGGAAGCATAGACACTTGTTAGAGGTTGCTAGGGCCCTCATGTTTCAATCCAAACTACCTTTGAATTTCTGGGGTGGAAGTATATTGACAGCTACTGTTCGGCCTCGTTTCGAGCCGAATTTCTTCTCTTTTATAGGGTATATTTGCTTGTTTTAACCCCTATTTATATATTAGATATAATGATTTGGTGTTTTGTAGGAAAATAAGAGAGTGACCTAAAATGGAGCCAAAACGGAGCAAAAACTCACCAACTAAAGGGTAGAGGCAGAAGGGTTGCTCGACCGAGCAGCATGTTGGCTCGCCCGAGCAGCACCCCTGGAAGGACAGCAGGATCTGCCGACCGATTTTGAGCCAAGAAGAGGAGAGACAGAAGCCCAGCTCGCCCGAGCAAGGGCCCTGCTCGCCCGAGCTGATCTTCTGAGCTGCCGAGGAGAAGTTACCAGGGAGGCAAAACACGCCCGACCAGAACACTTGCTCGCCCGAGCAGAATTCTGGCTCGCCCGAGCTGATCTTCTGATTTGCCGATGAGAAGTTGCCGAGGAACAAGAAACACGCGACAGCACGCGCCGCTCGAAAGGCACTCGCTCGCCCGAGCTAATTCCAATTTCTGCGTACAATCTGGAAACGAAGTGCTGCGTTTTGTGAAACAAACTTAGGGTATTATAAAAGCCTTAGCTGCGACTCCATAGGAGATAGCAATTAGCCTAGGTAGTTTAGGAGTAGAATTAGATTTAATTGCTTTCCTTTATTTGCTTTAATCTCTCTTAATTGTTCTTCAAGTTTTCAATTGTTCTTCATTGTTCTTCAAGCTTTCATTGATTTCTAGCATTTGTATTCAAACTTTCTCAAGTTTTCTCAATTCAAGCAAGTTTCCATTGAAGTTTTACAAAGCTTTCTCTCTCTTCTCTCTTCTCTCTTTCTCTCTCTAATCTCCATTGTTGACTTGATTTCAAAGCTTTCTAGGATTAGCCACATCAAATCCATCTTTTAGTGGGGAGGAGGGTCAAGGAATTCCAATTCTACTTCCTAGTGAGAATTTGGGAGATCCTTGGTAATCCAATCCACATTTTCTTGTTTGTTCGGGGGAAATTGCAAAGGTAGATTGAAGGTTAGAAGATTTTGGTCATCGAAGGTATAATTTCTTGTTCCCAATTTTGTTGTTCATTCATTGTCTTCATTCATGTCTTTTAATTGAGTTCATCCTTAAGTGTTTTCTTTATTGCTTTCCTTTTATTGCTTTCTTAATTATTATCATGTCTAGATTAGTTTATTGCTTTCCTTTACATTATTTATTGCTTTCCGCATTGAGAAAAACCCCAAACACAAACCGATTACCCTTAATCAAGCCTAAACATCCATCCCTGTGGACCGACAACCTTAACTCATAAAACCACAAAAATTACAACCGAACAATGGCGCCGTTGCCGGGGATGGCGTTATTTGGTAGATTAGGCTATTGGTTTGTGTGTACATAGTTTATTGCTTTCTTGATTATGCTAGAAAAATGTAGCGAAAAAAATTGAATATCGAAAAAAGTGAGAAAAAAAAAGAAAAAAAAAGAAAATTAGAAAAATAGAAAAAAAAAAGAGTTATGGATAGTCCCCAATTCCCTCAATTTGAGCATGAAATATTTTGGAGGTATTTTGCTAGATTGCATGACTACCGTGTTCAATGTGAATTATATGGTATCTTTTATGATACATTATCTCTTTTGGGAATTGTTAGTGAGGGTGTGAATTATGAGACCCGAAACCTTTTAGATTATTATGGGTTTTCTTGTTTAGGTGAAGAAAAAGCATGGGAGTTACTTGAATGGTTGTCTAGGGATTCCTATGAGTTTGAACAACAAAATGTTAGTCCTAGCTTCCAACCTCCTTATGCACCACCTTTTGGGACCGAAACTGAACAATCATGTGAATACCCCGTGTATGTTGATGATCAATCTTATGATGGGGGATATGTGGAAAACTGTTATGATCTTTCCCAAAGTGCCGATGTTGAGTCTCCTTCCGTGTGCTCCTTGTGTGATTCGCCGTATCATAGTTCAATTTCTTGTCTGCAAGCTACAGTGGTTTCCTTCAAGGCAGAAGTAGAAAAATTATGTGTGAACATGAATGAGTATATGCGTGAATTTGTCCATGATAGTAATCATAGGGTAGAAACTCCGTCTTCACAAATGGTTGATTCGAATGTTGAAGTAGGTCATTCATCGTCTTTTAGTCCTGAAATGCAAGTTGATTTTTCTGTGTATGATGAGGATGATGACTATTATAACCGACCATGCCTTGGACTACTTAGTGATTCCTTAGCTCTAGCCCCACCTAGTGAGCATGAGGAACTTGTTGATGTGATGATGTTGAAATTGATGAAAACATGTTAGACTTAGGAAATAGTACATCTCCCAAAGGGAAGAAAGGCTATAGACAACAAGTGGGTCTATAAGGTAAAACATAAGGCTGATGGGAGTGTGGAAAGATTAAAGGCTAGACTGGTTGTTCGAGGGTTCACACAGAGAGCAGGGGTTGATTACAATGAAACGTTTTCCCTAGTTGAGAGAATGACAACCATAAGGACCATGATTTCAGTTGTCGTGGGAAGACATTGGAATCTTTTCCAGTTGGACATCAACAATGCTTTTCTTCATGGGGACCTCCATGAAGAAATATACATGAAAGTTCCAGATGGAGTTCACAATACTGACCCTACTGCAGTTTGTAGGCTGAAGAAGTCTCTGTATGGTTTGAAACAGGCCTCCAGACAATGGTATGCAAAACTCACTGAAGTTTTGTATAAAAGGGGGTATAAACACTCAGAAAATGATTACTCCCTGTTTTATAGAAGATTAAGAGGAAAATCAGTGTATCTTGCAGTCTATGTAGATGACATCCTTGTGACAGGAGATGATATTGAGGAGGTAGAGTCCCTGAAATTGTATCTCAACAAAGTCTTTAGGATCAAGGATCTAGGAACAGCCAGGTTCTTCCTTGGGATGGAAATTATTGACTTCCCAGAGGGTTTGGTTTTGTCTCAAAAGAAGTTTACAAGGGAGCTCCTTCACGAGTTTGGCACAGAGAGCATGAAAACTTCTGTTTCTCCTATGGATATCAATGTCAGGCTTTCCCCAGATTCAGGTAGTCCTTTGCCCGATCCTTTTCCATACAGAAAACTCATAGGCAAATTAAATTTTTTGGTCAATACAAGACCAGATATAGCCTTTGCTGTGCAATACTTGAGCCAATACTTAAATGCTCCCACAGATCTACATTGGAAAGCTGTTGTTCATGTTCTAAGGTATTTGAAAGGAAATCCAGATTTGGGAGTAGCAATATACAAGGAAAATGATTTCTCTTTGCAAGGTTTTAGTGATTCTGACTTGGGTACATGTAAACACACTAGAAGATCCATAAGCGGTTTTGTCATATTTCTGGGTAACACATTGATTTCCTGGAAGTCTAAGAAACAACAAGTTGTCTCTTTATCTTCAGCAGAGGCAAAATACAGAAGTCTAATGCGTTTGGTTGCTGAGCTTTCGTGGCTAAGCCGATTGCTTTCAGAATTTCAGGTCGATTCTGTCACTCCCATTCCTGTCAAAAGCGACAGTCAAGCTGCCATCTATATAGCTCGCAATCCGGTGTATCATGAAAGAACTAAGCACATTGAAATTGATTGTCATTTTGTAAGAGAAAAGCTTGCTGAAGGTTTGATTTCTCTTCAACATGTTCCTACAGACTTGCAGTTAGCTGATATCATGACCAAGGCCTTGCCAGGAAACAAACATCACCACAACCTGAGCAAAATGGGATGTTTACACCCTCCAATTTGAGGGGGGGTGTTAGGATTGTTTGGTGATGGTTTGTTAGTATAGTTTGCAGGTTTTGTATCTATTAGTTTGTATAGTTCTCTTTCCCGCTTCTTTTCTTTTTCTTTCTTTTCTTTCTTTTTTCTTGGGTTTTTTTGTTGGGCTTGTGTGGCTTTATAAGGGCCGGCCCAACTGCTTTTTTTTGTACAGTTCTAGTTTCCTTTTCCCTCCTAATTGAAAATTCAAAGTTCCTTCTCTTCTTCTCTGTTGCCAAGCTTCGATTGCATCTGAAGCTTTACACACATAGTGAATGAAAGATGTAATGGAACCTTGAGATCAATGAGGAGATGTGATATCCATCCCTTCTCAAAGGTTGTAAATAATATTGCTCTTTGGTTAACTTTCACAAATGACTTGGAATAGTCTTTTTACTTATGGCGTGTTTGGTTGTTTCCCGGGAAAGACTTTCCCAGGAAAAAATTTTCCTGCGAAGGACTTTCCCTAGCCTCCCTTGGAAAACTTTTTACTGAGTTTATGAGGGAAATTATGGGTCCCACATCAAAATTTTCCCCGGAAATTTCTCAACCAAACATGGGAAAAATTTTCAACTTGAAAAAGTTGAGAAACTTTCCCAGGAAAGTTTCTCAACCAAATGCCCCCTTAGCTTGTTGGTTTTCCAAGAAACTAGGGATGATCCAAGGAAGATGCAATACCAAGACAAGGCTCTAGTAATCATCTTGCAATTCCCCCAATTTGTAACATGGTATGCTTGGATAGATGCTCAAGTCATTGTTTGAAAACAAACCCTTCTTAATGGTGCCTTTAAGGTTATCGCAGAATGTGAACGACTGCTTTGTAATGCAAGCCAGTTGGGTACTAGAGGAATTGGCTTAAGTGTTACACTCACAACATCTGTCTGGCTGGGTCAATGTAATGTATATAACAATCTTCCCACAACTCTCTAAAGAAAGTGGGATCATCCATCTTTTGGCCTAATTTGTTGAAAAATTAAGTCCTCTTGGAAGAGGAAATCTAGTAGCTTTAGTACCAACAAGATTTGCATTCAAAATTATATCTATTATGCACTTTTTTTTAGCTCAAAAGAGTGTCAAATGTCAATAGAGGATCTAACTATTTTAATTCTGAAAAATATCTAAAAAACCCTAGAACTTGATGGTAAAGGCAATATGTAAAGAGGTTTTAAGTTGAATAATACCCTGATGATCATCACTTGTGATCAAGAAGTCATCAACATATATTAAAACAAAATAAAACATGTTGAAGAATCTTTGCCTAATATAGAATATTATGAGTTAATTGTGTGAATTCTTGTTTGGTTGAGACCAACTCCAAGTTCCATTTATACACTGTACAAAGAATTTAGAAGCTTACATGTCTCATCTATATTAGCTTTCAGTGGGGGACCATATATCTAACAGGTACCTATTGGAAAAATACTTTCTCCGTAACACTTAGGATTCGTTTGGGCCTAGGAAAACAGGGTGGAAAAAAATCTCATGGAAAAAAAATTAGGTGAGAAATTTTTTTGGGGTAAAGTAAATTTCTTTCTATTGTTTGGTTTAAGTAAAATATTGAAGGAAAAAAATTGATTTTCCATTCAATTTTCTTTTCCTTGTTTGGCTTGAGGAAAAATGCATAGAAAAATAAAATTTGCATGGAAACTTGTACATGTCAAGTTTCATTTTTTAGATCCTATGATGTGATTTGGGAGAGAGAGAGAGAGAGAGAGAGAGAGAGAGTGTTGGAGCAAAGAACAGAGAGACAGAGGAAAAGGTACTCAGAGCTGGAGCAAAGAACAGAGAGACAGAGGAAAAGGTACTCAGAGCTTCACTTGTATTACACAAACTGAAGAATATGACAATATAAATAGGACTCTATCAAAACAGACTCAACTGATCTTTAGGAACTGAAAAAACCAAAAGGATATGCCTAACAACACAGTACCTAAAAGTAGGAAAATATCAACAACTGGTTTGACCCACTATTGCTACCTCTAACTGAAAACAACAAACGCTTGCAACTGTATTTTGAAGTATCATTCAACACTCCCCCTTGCTTCAAAATCACATACTCCAAGCATCATCCGGAAATGGTCATGCTTTGCTCGTGTTAGTGCCTTCGTCAGAATGTCTGCAACTTGATTATTGGTTCCACAAAACTTCAAGGCTACTTCTTCTTTAGCAACAAGGCTCCGGTCAAAGTGATATCAGATGTCGATGTGTTTGGTTCTGCTATGATATGCCGGGTTCTTCGCCATCACACTAGTAGGTTTGTTATCACAAAGTATCACACTTGCTTCATGTTGCCTATTTTGAAGGTCGATGAGCAACCTTCTCAGCCACAAAGCTTGATAGGTTGCCTCAGTGGCAGCCACATACTCTACTTCTGACAACGAAAGCGCTACTACATCCTATTTTTTTGAACTTCAGGATATTGCTCCAAAACCCAAGCTAAAGATATTCCGCGACGTACTCCTTCTGTCATCGATACACCCTGCCCTGACACTGTCACAATAACCAGACAACATTAAATCTGAGTTATCCAAGTACCAAATTCCAAAACCTATTGTTCCAGCAACGTATCTTAATACCCTTTTTTGCAGCTCCAAAGTGTTGTTTCGTGGGGTTATGCATGAACCTAGACAACACACTCACAGCAAATATTATATCGGAATGAGTGTGTGTCAAATAGTTCAGCTCACCAATCAAACTTATGTATATACTTGATTCAACAGGCCCTGTACCATCTTCATGTTGTAGCTTGTCATTTGAATTCATGGGAGTAGCAACAACTTTGCAGTTAAGCATCCCGAATCTGGAGAGGAGATCTCTCGCATACTTTTCCTGAGATAAAAAAATTCCATTTTCAACTTGCTTCACTTGAAGCCCAAGGAAGTAGCGTATGACTTTCAAATCTGTCATGTCAAATTCATTCTTCATGCATGTTCTAAATTCAGTAAGTAATGTTTCAGGTGATCCAAAATAAATAATATCATCCACATAAATACAGGTAATGCAGAATTCACGATTCTCATGCTTCTTCACATATAAAGTTGGCTCACTCTCGCTTCTTGCAATACCATGCCCCGGAAAGTATGAATTAATCCTTGTGTACCAAGCTCGTGGCACTTGTTTAAGCCCGTAAAGAGCCTTCTTCGGTATGTACACTTTATTTTCACTCCCTTTAACAGTGAGCCCCTCACATTGTACAATATAGACCTCCTCCTCTATGTTGCTGTAACACCCCAACCTTTAACCACAAGATTAAATCACTAATTATGATCCCACACTACTTAACTTAGGACAACAATTAGGAGCTTAATAAAATCAGAAACATTAAGTTAAATAAAATAATTGTAAGTATACTAGATTGAAATAATTAGTTTGTACTGAATAAAATTAATCGATAACAAATTGGTACAATAAATTGGAACTTTAAATTAAAGAGAAGTTAAATAGGTAGAATATAAATATTACTTGTAAATAAATAAAAAGAGTACAACCCAAATAAATTAAGGTTTGGATAATAAAATACAAATGTTAAGGAGTAAAATAATTAAACCCTTTTTTTGGTTAAAGAAATAACATAAACGATAAAACCCGAAACAGTTTAACTTATCGGGTGAATAAAGTAATTCAAAGATTTTTAAACCGATAACTCGACACCTTTTGCAATCTCCTGCTCGAGACTTGTCAGCGCTACATAAATAAATTAGATAAAATCGAAAGAAAAAATTAGAACATAATTAGCTAATTACGACAACTAGTACATTAATTAATACAGTTTTAGGGCGGGTTGTTACAGTTGCCATTCAAAACGAAAGATTTCATATCAAATTGATAAATAGGAAGTTTCAATAGCAGGAAGAGACAACAAAGTTCTCAGTGTTTTAAAGCGAGCAACCGGAGAAAATCGTTTCATCAAAGTGAACACCTTGATGTTGAGCATACCCTTTGGCCACCACCCTTGCTTTATACCTCTTTATGCTTTCATCTTCATGGTACTTCAGCTTAAACACCCACTTGAGGCCAATAGGAGTTTTGCCTTTTGGTAAGTCCAGCAATTCCCAAGTTTGATTTTGCTCAATTGACCTTATCTCTTCGAGCATTACATTCTGCCATTCACCTACTTCAAATGCTTCTTCAATACATGTAGGCTCTGTCACATACAAAGCAAAAGAACACGAGCTACTATATAGGTCAGTGGCATATTTAGGATTTGGCTTACGCTCCCTGGTTGATCTTCTTAATGGAGGTGTTACTGTAGGAGACACATCACTGGATGGATCTCCGACAGGTGTACACTCAGGTGACCTTATTGGGGAACTTTCAGTTGAGTTAGGTTGTGAACCTGTTGTTGCACCCACAACATTGGAGTCATTTGCAATCTCTTCAACAAACACATCCTACTGCACCTATTTTACTCCCCAATTCCAACCAACGGATTCATCAAATATTACACCTCTATTGACTACCACTTTACCACTTAAAGGATTGTTCAGTTTATAAGCCTTGGATTGAGTATTATACCCAACAAAGATTCACTTTTTAGACTTGTCATCCAACTTGTGATGTAATTGTGAGTGTACTATAGCATAGGCAATGCATCCAAATACATGTAAGTGGGTTACCTTTTGTTTTCGGCCTGTCCACACCTTATATGGAGTTCGATTATGCACTACTTTTGTTGGGGAGATGTTCAAGAGGTAGACTGCTATAGCTACTGCTTCTGCCCAGAACCTTTTGGGGACAGCCCTTGCACTCATCATGATTTTTCCCATCTCAACAATAGTTTGATTCTTTCGCTCGGCTACACCATTCTGTTGTGGAGTGTACGACGCTGTGAGGTCCCCCTGCGAATGCCAGACACTTCGCAAAAGTTGTTCAACTCTTGAGAAGTGAATTCTCCACCATTGTCTGTTCGCAAAAATTTAATCTGACAACCACTGAGTTTCTCCACAAAGGCCTTAAAATTCTTGAAACGATCAAATGTTTCAAACCTATGTTTCAAAAAATATACCCAACTCATGCGACTATAGTCATCCATAAAGAGTAAAAAATATCGACTCCCTCCTAGAGACTCCACAGACATAGGACCACACAAATGACCAACTCCAAACATTTTTTAGCTCTCCAAGCTTTGCCTACGGGAAATGATGGTCTAGATTGCTTACCATAGACACACCCTTCATGAAATTGAAGTGAATTAATCTAGTTAGCCCAACCACCATACTTTTGTTGCCCAACAGTTGTAACCCCTTAACATTCAAATGACCATACATCTAATACCATATATCATCTACTCGACTACTCTCAGTAACTAGAGCACAACTCTCTCTCTCTTTTTTTTCCAGACACATTAATAGAAACATTCTGTTTTTGGTCATTTGAACAATGAAAATTTTTTGCCCCGTCTTTTTATCACGAATAACACAAGCACCATCATCAAAGAAAGCAGAAAACCCACACCCCAATAGTTTCCCAACACTTAAAAGATTATATGCCAAGCAAGAGACATATTGCACATCTCAAATAAGTTTGACACTACTATCAGAGGTATTGATAGCATCCGTACCTAGACCTTCAATTCTGATTGTTGCGCCATCCGGGATTTTCACTTCTGATTTCACCGACTCATCAAGCTCTTTAAACAATGCCCTTGTGCCAGTCATGTGGTTGTAGCAACCACTGTCCACAAACCAGACATCATTTACTGTGGCATCGTCAATAGACTTGGCCATAAACAATTCTTCTTGCTTTGTCTCGGTAAAATTGACATGTTGCTGCTGATCTCTCTGTTTAGTCCAACATTCAGCTTCTTTGTGCCAATACTTGTTGCAGTAACAACACTGAATGTTGCTTCTTCCACCAAATTGTCCTCGCCCTCGTCCACGACCACGACCACGACCATGGTAGCCTCCTCTGCCTTGGTTTTTGCCTGCTAAATTTTCTTGCTTATTCTTATAGGTCTCCCCCTCAATCTGAAAAGCCTTCTCTTCTGTTTCGTTAGATGGCCTGGTAATTCTAACCTCATGAGCTTCTTTGAGTACCTTTTCTTCTGTCTCTCTGTTCATGGCTCCAACAACTTTGGTATCAGAGCCATTGAAGATCAGTCCTTAGGCACAAGCACTCTTATTGAAAGGAAGGGAAAGTAAGTGAGAGAGAAAGACAAGCAAACCCATTTTCCCAGTCATGTCAAGCAATGACACAAACTCCTCTATTCAGCCCCTAATTCCAATATTTAAAGGGGATAAATACCACCTTTGGAGTCTCAAGATGGAAACTATGTTAAAGTCGCAGGAGCTATGGGACTTAGTAGAGAAAGGATACAATGAGCCAACCCTGGCACCGGCTCAACCTGATGCACAGCTGCGAGAAAACCGTAAAAGGGATGCGAAAGCCTTGTTTCTCATCCAATCAACGCTGAATGACGAAAATTTTCCCAAAATTACAGCGGCCACGACCTCCAATCAGGCATGGGAGACTCTCAAGAAGGAATTTTTAGGAGAGAAAAGCACACTTACTGTTAAATTGCAAACTCTTAGGCGCGAATTTGAGACCTTGGCAATGAAAGAGAAAGAGCCAATGCAAAATTTTCTGTCTAGAATTTTTGGAGTCGTCAGTCAAATGAAAACTTATGGGGAAAATTTAAGCAATGAAACAATTGTTAGTAAAGTATTGAGGAGTTTAACTACTGATTTTGATCGTGTTGTAGCTGCAATTGAGGAGTCCAAGGACCTCTGATACCAAAGTTGTTGGAGCCAAGAACAGAGAGACAAAGGAAAAGGTACTCAAAGCTTCACTTGTATTACACAAACTGAAGAATATGACAATATAAATGGGACTCTATCAAAACAGACTCGACTAATCTTTAGGAACAGAAAAAACCAAAAAGATATGCCTAACAACGCGGTAGCTAAAAATAGGAAAATACCAACAACTGGTTTGACCCACTATTGCTACCTCTAACTGAAAACAACAAACACTTGTAACTGTATTTTAAAGTGTCATTTAATAGAGAGAGAGGAGAATGTTAGAGAGAGTGAGTGAGAGAGTGAGAGAGAGAGAGAGAGAATCGAGAGAAATGTTGACTTGTATACACTACAACATAAAGGGCCTAAGGCAACGCCTCGGATTACAACAGTATAAGAATTGTTGCCTTATATACCCTAAGGCAACAATGCTTTATTTGTTGCATAGTTTTCGTAGTAACAGTTAAGAGACCGCTGCTTTAACTAACATAGGCAACATGTCTAGAGGCGTTGCTTATTATAATGCTATGGCAACAACCATAGGAATGTTGCTTACGAAAAGGTAACGGATTCATCAGCGTTGCGACTAAGATTCCGTAGTAACAGTTATGGGATCGTTGTCATAAATCACAAAGGCAATATTTCTAGTGAGGTTGCTTATTTTTAATGCTATGGCAATTGTTATAAGAATGTTGCTTTAAATATTTCCGGATAATTGAAAATAGAAAAAATCCATATGTTGGATATATTTTAAGTTGTGCTTATATACTACACAAATGGCCTATGGCAACACCAATGGTGCAACACAATTTTTGAGTGTTGCCTTAGATATTTTAGGCAACACATTTTTTTATTGTTGCCTAAAGGCTAAAGTCTTGAGCTTAGACCTGACAATCGGATGGATCAGATCGGATTCAGATCGGATCAGCTCGGATTCAGATTTTTCGGATCGATCGTACTCTGGTTCGGATTCGGATCGGATGGGGTTCGGGTTCGGATTGACTCGGATATGTTTTTTCGGGTCCGGATCGGATTCAGACCGGGTTTAATCGAATCGTAATGTTCGGGTGGGATTCGAGTTCGGATTGACTCGGACGGGTTTTTGTCGGGTTCGGATTGACTCAGATGGGTTGTGTCGGGTTCGGATCAGAATATGACCGGTTTTGATCGGATTAGGATCTTCGGGTTATAGTCGGATCGGGTGGGGTTTGGGTTCGGATTCACTCGGATGGGTTTTTGTCAGGTTTGGATCGGATTAGGACTGGGTTTAATCGTATCGAGATCTTCGGGTTGTTTCGGATCGGACCAAATTCGGGTCGGTTGGTTCGGGTCCCCAATTGATTTGATTGGTTGTTTTTGAGTGAATCCCACGTTGTATTTACATTCGGATCATATTACTATTGGGTCAGAATGCTTTCGAGTCAATTTGCTTTTAGATCAAGTTACTTTTGTATTATATTAAATGTTAAAATTTATTTATTACTAAAATGCTAATATTCAAATTTTGAGCTATTAATTGAATAATTAAATTATTAATAGCGTATGAATTGTGATTCATTAATTTGTATTGTATGATATGGAAATTGCCAAAAAAGGATATTAATTATTACATCAGTTGAAGTCAAATAAATAAATAATGATAATGTATGTGATTGACTGTTAGGATATTCATTATTAGTTTTATTACACTTATTTTCCATTTTTTAATTTACAGAGTTTTGTTTTTGAATAATACTAAGCCATACACTACTACACAAATCACATGTGCCAACATTTGTTATGTAACAATTTAAATTGTTACAATAGTTTGTCTATCCTAACAAATTTAGTAACAGTTTTTCAGGGTATAAATTTTATAAAATAATGTCAACAATCCGAACTGTTTTTGCAATTTGCTAACATATTTTAAAAATGTTAGATTTATATTTCCTATTGTAACATTTTATACCACAACTCCTAACATATTAAAAAACATTGGTATAGAATTGAAGATTATATATATTAACGTTGAAGAAGCCCATTTTGGTCCGAATTTGACATTGACAGAATATTTGGTAGGTGTGTTCATAATTAACCGCCTCGAAAAACCCGATCCGAAAACCCGCTACCCGGCCATTAATTTAGGGTACCCGTCCCAGAAAAATCAATTTTAATTGGGTCGGGTACCCACCCCAAAATATTTTTCGGTTAATCGGTTCGGTTACGGATCGACCCCTTGACAATTTCGGGTACTCGGAATATCCGAAATTAAATTTAACATTTTGCTCCAGATTTAATTTAATAGCACAGCGTTGGAGTAAAAAATAACCAAATTTTTTAGTGCTCAAATGAAATTGAAATGAAAAATGAAAACTTTTGAGCGCCTCCCCCCTTCCTTTTGCAAGCCAAAATCTGAAACCCCTAATCCCCTCCCCTCCCCCTTCCTCCTCCAGTTCAGTCGTCCTGCTCCAGCAGAAATGGTATAGCCACCATTAAATTTTCCTTCTTCATCTTCTCGGTCGGTGTTACGACGTCTCCCCTTCTGTCATGTACAGTCGCGCTCACCAACTGATGGCTTCTCGGCCACTACTTCTTCTTCTTCTTCTTCTCGGTCGTCCTGCCTTCTTTGGTCGTCTGCACCAACTTCTCGGCCTTATTCGGTCGTCCTGCTGAATTGTTGCTTCTCTCCTTCTTTCTCTCCTCATATAAAAACTCAGTCAGTTGCTCGCTTACTCCGAGTCACAGTTTCTGCAAGTACACCACTCTTCGTTGGTTTATCTCAAAGCCTAGCTCCTCTTTCTGCCCTCCCATTCTCTAATTTCCGCTCTGTAAGTTGCATTTTTCTATTACTCATCCTTGTTTTATCGAATTTTGTATGTGCGATTGCTTCAGAAACGCAAGTATATGTGTGTTTTTTTCCCTGGATTTTATTTTCTCTATTGATTGTTAATTTTGTCGACAATGTATTAATTCTTGAGATTTTGTGAACATTTTGATTGCTGTTGGAAATTCAGTCAGACTTGGAATAATTTTTGTCTGTTAAAAGCTTGAGAGATCATAATTTCTACAATATCTTCACGTGTTTGCCTTCTTGCGATTTTGATTGTCGTTTTGAATTAATGATGTATGAGTTTTGCTGAACTTTGGTCGGTGACTGGTGAATTAAGGCATGATACACATTGATGAGTGATAAGTGATGACAACATTGCACTTCTCCACAATCCTCCTATTGCTGCTTCTCAGCCGGTGGAGCGAGGTACAACACAGACATGGTGTGGCCACCATCAGTTCGAACTCTTGTGGCATTTGAAGGGATTGTCGAAAGTAGAAAACAAGTTCTTGCCGAATTGTTGAAAGCTCGAATTCTTGCGGCCATTGGTATGCCCTCTTCTCTCGCCTAAACCTTAGATTTATTTTTTCTCTTTCTGATCTTCGATGCGAAACCTTGACATATGGATGAGTAATTTGTTACTTTGGTTTTCGTGTATTGAACATTTTGGCGACTGGGTAGTGTTTTGCTCAAATTTGAATTGGGGTTGGTGTCTTTGTGTTGTCCTTTGCTTCTTCTCCTCTTTACTGAATGTTTAGGAATTGGATTATTGTAAATTTGACTAAATTCGGCTTGATTTTTTTTGATGATTTTACAATTGCTTCTCCCCTTCGCTTTCACCGGCCGTGGCTTCTTCTTCTTCTTATTCTTCTTCTTCTTCTTCTCGACTGCTTACTCTCTAGTACGTCTCCCCTTCACTTTCTCAAAAATTTACTGCGAAATTCAATTGTTGCTTCTCTGCAGTTTGTTTTTCATTGATATTGTTCAATTTCTGCTTCATGGCCACCACAGGATTGTGTACACCAAATTTCTACTATAGAGATATTTGTGTATATTGTCTTTCAGTCTTTCTGATTTGATGTTAAATGCTACCCTCTCTTATTCTGTTGTACACTATTGATCAAATATTGCTTCAAATTAAGTACTGCAAAATTCAATTTCTCAGAAAATAGTGGTAATATATTTTGGAGCTGGAAGTGTATTTCGAAGCTATTGGAGTTGATTCAGGGTCAGATTAAGTTGACCTTGGAAGAGCTGAGATCTATGGGAGATTGAAAGTTTTAGTCTTCGGGATCAGAGTAGGTTAGGGAAGGAGCTGTATCATGGAATTTCTCTAATTTGTTTTGCTGTTTAGTTGATTTGGTTGATTCTATATGTGTCGGTAGCAGTAACCTTTTGAGCTGATAAATTTTTCCTGTTTTTCTTCCCCCTTGGTTTGAATTTGACGTAAAAGAGAGTGTTGTTGAATAATGTTGATTATATATGTGTAGGTAGCAGTAACCTTTATTTTTTGACATGTAACTTATGTATTAGAAGAGCTGTCATCCCTTCTTGCAGCTTAGGAGTTAAACACAGGTTTATCATCTGTAAACCATACTGTCTCATTAACCTTAATTTCTTCCTAATATACTAGTAGTTATTTCTAAGAATCTAATTATATGGCAACTGTTGGCAATAGACACTGCCTGGTGCTAGCTGTCGTGTTTTTCTATTCCTCTACCATGTTTTAGGCAGATTTCTTTTTGATTCATTTATTTTTTGATTTGTTCATTTGTTTTGTTTATGTTAAGCCAGCGATAATTCTTTGTTCATATTATTGCAATAATGTTACAGAGTCTATTCATTTTGGCCACCCCAGCCATGTGGGAAGGAATCTTCATACTTCTTCTTTATAAGTTCTTTGTAGCTGTTGTAATATGCATTGATCCAGGAATGGGATGATATATGATTGAGTTTCTAAGTTGTCTACAAATTACACAAGTTACATGCATACATATTGATGAACTAGTAGTTTGTGAACGTTGTTGACAGATATTTTGTGATAGCCAATGCAATAACAGCAACATACCTGGTGCTTTCAGTCCCTTTCTCCATTGTCACAATTGTTAGGCCACTTGCCAAGGCACCTAGGCTTGTCCTAATCACTTTTGACGCTATAAACTTGTTAATTAAGTTTAACTCTTGCTTTAATTTCTTTGCAAAACAATTATTCATAGGGATATTCTACCGTACATGAAAAATATTGTGTCCGAATTTCTGAGCTTTTCCCTCGTTCCCCTGGTTTGTATCGCTTTTCCTAATTCTACCACCCTCCGATGTGCTAGGACGCCGCATGTTTCTTGGGAGACTAGAAGGGTGGTGGGTTTGCAATCCAATTGGTTGGGGTTGGGGATGAATGGGTCATTCAGATTTAACCAGGTTTCTTTCCTATCTGTCTCAATTGGGTTCTTGTTATTTTTCTTTTTTAGTTTCTCTAAATAATGATGGGCAGTCGATTTTGGTCTTCTAGGTGACCAATAACGCTTAATTTTCCTTTGCTTTTTGCCCGATAGAAGAATTTATTATTGTTAACTGAGAAAAAAAAGGGATAAGATTAGACCACCATCCTATTATATTTTACATTTGGATCGTATTGCTAGCGTAACTGGTGTCGTGTATTATTCTACTACCTTCATTTGGATCGTACGGTAGCTGTATCCTGTAAACCACTGTTTGGGGTGGAGCTTGTTGACTGAGCGAGGACTCTAAAGTAGTATTTGAGATTTCTGGTGCATTTGCGAGATGTCGTCATTACCATTTCTTGTTCGTGTCCGATATCCTGTTGATTACCATATGATAAGTGAAAGTAGGACTAAACCTTTAAAACATTCTATTTTTTGTCGCTTAATACTTCTTACTAGTTACTAATTTTAAGTGCGTTCTTCTACAGTTTGCAACTAATTGATATTAAGTATTTTGTTTTCTTTTCCCCAGGAAGAAGATGAAGGTGATGGTGAAGATGAAGGTGAAGATGGAGAGCTAATATGATGAACTGTCTAGGTCGTTATTTATTTATATTGGATTGTGTCATAATATTAGGATGATCTTCAAAGATGAAAACTTTTCTTATTAGATATACTATTTTGGACTTGATACTTCTTATTACTATCTTTTGTGTCTTATATGGATGACTTATTTCATATTCTGACTCTTGTAATGAGATCCAGCAATAATATTAATAGCATTTGGACGTTTGTTGTCATATGTATATTATTTCGTATTACATATCATTACAGGTAATCAATTATAAATATTGAATAGGTACTGGAAATAAGCATATGCAACAATAGTAGATTGTTGCTATGAAATACAACATCTAATGTACCGTTGCTTTTAGTTGGATAAAGCAATAGTCCATTTCTTTTTAATACTGTTGCCTATGTTGGTTTATACTGCCACGATACTTCACTGTTGCCTTTGTCGCTTTAATATACAACACTATTGGACCGTTGCCTTTGTTGTCTTCAATACAACAGCCTTGGATTGTTGGCTTTGCTACTAATGCAATGACACTGGATTGTTGCCTTTGCTACGAATGCAACAACACTGGCCTGTTGCCTTTGCTACTACTGCAACAACACTAGACTGTTGCCTTTTCTGTTAACGCAACAACACTGGACTGTTGCCTTAGATGGACCGTTACCTTAGGCATTCATTGAGCCCTCTTGCAGGAACCGTTGCCTTAGGCCAAAATACCGTTGCCTTTGGAAAAGGCAACGAAAGTATCTGCAACGGCCCATACCTGTTGGCTTAGGCCAAAATACCGTTGCCTTTGGCCTAAGGCAACAGTTTTCGACTGTTGGCATAGGCCCTTTATGTTGTAGTTAGATGCAAAATTTTTCTCTCAACCTTCCTCTCATTGTTTAAGGGAAATTTTTCTTTTGTTTTTTGTTCCCCAAATTTTCCATGTAGTTTTCCAACTATGTTTTTTCCATTCGTTTTTCTTCAATCCAAATAAAGGAAAAATTCTTATTTTCCAAATTTATTTTTTTATGCTTTTTTTCTAGGTTCAAACGAACCCTTATAGTAGATTCCGAAAATGAATAAACAAGTGTGTTTTGGGTCCCCATTATTAATGGTGGAAAAAATTTGGGTTAGGACAATTTGAACATTCAAATATATAAAATTCTCAAATCCAGACCCTGTCCAAATTCAAATTCGGACATTTTGTGATCTGAACTCGAACCCGAATTGTCTAATTATGTCCAAACCTGAATGAGTCCGAATATGTCCAAATCCAAACTTACACTAAATTTAGACGACATAATTCCAATATTTGTCTGAATTTCAAATTTGGGTTGTAGTTCGAACATTGTCGAATATGATCGGCTTTGTTTGAACCTAAATTTGACACAATATTCGAGCAAGAATTGTCACCTGAAACCCAAACCCGATCTGATTTTGCAATTTGACATGATCGAATAGACAAAATTTAATATTCTGACAAAACATCGATCACCCAACCAAGTTTAATTAGAGTCAGACAAATTTAGGATATTTGAGTCAGCTGAACTTTTCTAGTGCTATACACATTATGTAATGATCCTTTTGTAAGGAAGCCTATATAGAAACTTTTCTTGGATCCACCACTGTGTCTTGTTCGGCAAAATTAGTAGTTTTGATAGCGTATAATGGTTTACATAGCATATAGCCGTTTAGGTAGTAGACGACTACTACTATTACTACTACTACTATTATTATTATTATTATTATTATTATTATTATTATTATTATTATCATCATCATCATCATCATCATATTATTATTGTTATTAATATTATTATTGCATCTCTAAAATCACCCCGTCTTGGGTCTATCTACAAAGGTATTCCTATAAATATTTTGTTTGGGTCATATAAATAAAAATATGGGAGTTTAGCGAAGATGTATATTATTTCTAGTTACTTAGATCACTACTAAAAACTCTCTGTATATCAACCATTTTTCCAATCATTTTTCATTTAAAAACGGTTGGAAATCCGATTATCAATCATTCTTCAACCACTCTTTTAACAATAGGAAAATACTTTCAACTATTTTAACAAAAATGGATGGTAATTTCTGACTATTTTATCCAACTAAAATTATCGTTGGAGTTCCAACCATTTCACTCGACACTTTTTAAAATACTTTTGGTGAAATGGTTGTAAAATAATGTGAGCTACATGCCTTTTAACAATTTTCCAACCATGTTAAATATGCTTTCAAAAATGGTTGGTAATTTGTAAAATACCAAGCACTTTTTCAATGGATAAAAAGCTAGTTGGAAAATGATAAAAAGATAAAATAGTTGCAAAAATGATTGGTTTTCCAATCATTTTAAATCAGTTGGAAAAAACGGTCGGTAATGCACACTTTTTAAAATTTTTAATAGTGGATTAGCTCGACACTACATAATAATTTACGTTGTTAAAAAATTACAATTTTATTTTAAAATAAAAAAGACTTAAATGAACTTGAAATAAATTAAAGATATAAATAAATATATATAATCTTTACTCACTAAATTGAAAAATAAAATAAAATCACACACTTGGTGATATCATAGTTTTTTTTTTTTTTTTTAATGTATTCATGATCTCATCATAATTAAAGTAGCTAAAGAGTTTTTGTCCTTTACCCAATGCAATTGAAAAAGGGTATTTTGGCCATGGGAATGTACAACGCTAATATGTTGGATTTAGTGTTGGCAAAAATTCGGGTCTGGGTAAATTCGTGTCGGAAAAATTCGGACAATGTCAAAATTCGGACGAGAAATTCATGTTCGGATCCGGTTTTATTTCGGGTCGAACCGAATCGAATAATTCGGACGATGCAAAAATCGGGTTCGGACAATAGAAAAAAGAGAAATTTTATGTCTGAATATTCGGTCAATATCAAATTCGGACGAAAAATCTATGTTTAGGCCCAGTTTTTTCCGGGTCGGACAATTCAGATAATCCGGATCGGACAATTTGGATAATCCGGGTCGGACGAAATTTTGCTAGCACTAGTTGGATTAGACGTTAGTGTAGGTAACGTCCGGAAAAAATTAGCGAAAAATCTATAAGTTACTTCCAAAAGTTAACTAACCGAACAATAAAAATTAGAATAATATATAGAGTTGACAATTAGTCAAAACACTAAAGGCCAGTAAAAATACTATTGCCGAACATGGCCAGTATACCTTTGTGGTGGTTACATGTGAATTTCCTCTTTAATAAAACCATGTAAACAAGCATTGTCTATATTTGTTTGGTGTAAATCCTATTTTTTAGTGGTAGCCATTGCAATAAAAACTCTTACAATGCCTAATTTAGCGACAAGGGAAAATGTGTCTATATAATGTACCTTTAACATGTTCAAATCCCCTGCTTACTAGTCTAGCTTTATATCTTTGAACTGTTCCATCAAGTCTAAATTTGATTTTATAAACTCATTTTTATGCAAGAGCTGGTTTACCAGATGAGAGTTTTGTAGTAATTCAGGAACCATTTGTTTCTTTTAAGTGCTTGGTTGAGGGGTGTGAGTAATAGACACTAGAGAAGATATGTAAGAATGAGAAAGATATTCAAAACCAGAACATTAAATAATAGATGATTAGTTTTGGTAAAAAATGGGGAGATTGATTAGAGTTGGAAGAGCCATGAGGATTTCTCATTTTAGGCTGTGTGATGTGAAAATATTAAAGCCATGTAGGACATTGCATTTCTAGATGACCTTTTTACAAGTTACAAAATTTAGTATCATTACTTGCGGACGCTGACCTTCCACTTCTTTGTTCTCTTGCAAGTAGGGGTGGGCAATGGGCTTGGCGAGGACGGGTCAGGGTCGGGTCAAGATCGACCCTTTGTTGTAATTGGCTGGGTTAAGGCTTTATAATAAAAATAAGGGTCGGTTCAATTGACCTTAAAGTTAAAATTAAGTGTATTTGTACAAAAAAAGTAATTATGTTGATTATTATTTAATGTGGAGTATTAGTAATATATTTAACTAAAGTTAATATTTAAAGTAATAGCAAAAACTATTTATTTTGAGTTATGATCGGCCAACCTGGTTCGCTCGATTTACCGACCCTTTAACATTGTGAAGCAGGCCGGCTTGTTAATAACCCAACCCTTTGACAACCCTTATTTTTTGGCCCTAACCCTAGCCTCTTGTCGCTATGGGGCCTCGACCCATTGCTCACCCCTACTTGCAAAGAAGCAATGCCCGTGATTATATCAGTACAAAGTTGTTGTGCTTGTGTCCGGAGACTTCTTTGACCTTTGCGATGTAGTGTAATCTATTACAATATCTAGCTCTTCTTGCTGAGCATTCTCGAAAAGTTTTTTTAATTTTTTTATTTATGACATGATTTTTATATATATAAAAAAAGTTATTATACCTTACGATATGAGACCAAAAAAAGGAAGTGGCAAGATATATTATGTTTATATGGAAAATAACGATGTGGAAATGAGTCATCATCCAATTATAGTTTATTTGATATTAAAAAAGGATGGACTGATTGATGCTTAAATGAGCCTCCCCACCCAATGGTAGGAACTAGGACTTTTTTGCTTTAAACTAGGACGGTTTCTCTTGTGACTTACCTGGCCTAAATTTGGATTTGAATTAGGTATTATCTATTCTAATTATTCTTAAATTGAAATTACTTGATATTCAGAAAATAATTGAAAGGATGAAATAGGAAAACAAAAATAAAATAAACAAAAAGGTACTACCATCATTCTAAAATAGTAGTGAAAAGGCCCGTCCAATGGACGATGGACGGGGCTATTGTTGATATTCTCTCTGTCCCAAATAAATTGGTCAAAATTTTAAAATATTGATCATTAATTTTTCAAATTTTATTATTGAGTTATTGTACATGGTTATTATTATTAGATTTGTAATGAAAATGTTTTTACTCAAATGTAATATTACAAGTTTTGTTAAGTTAAAACGTAAAAAAATTAATGGTCAAAGTCCTGCCTCGAAGACCATAAAAAAAGAGATTAATTATTTAAGTCGGAGGAAGTAATTTATAATCTTGTACCTCTTGGTTCACTAAGGAAAAAAAAAATATTCACAAATACATCTCGAAGTTTACTTATGTTGGTCATTATATTATAGAGTAAAAGTAAACATGATATAAATTTATAATGACTTGAAACAATGGAACATCTATTATAAAATTGTCAAATGTCTGTTTAATTCGAAGGCTGGTTATTGTTTTGCAAGGGACAATGAATCACTTATCTCTTACTTACTTAAATTTGAAATATATCCGATTGTATTCACCTAAACTCGAAATAAACCCTGGTCATATTTTTAGGTGGAATTTACCTAAAATTAAAATACACCTGACCCATATTTAGCCTAAAAAAATTTACTATAAAAGAACATCTGACCTGTATTTAGATGAATTTAAAATACACCCGAATCATGTTTTTGGAGTGAAATTTACCCGAAATCAAAATATACCTAACCCGTGTTTACCCTAACCAAATATATAGTCAACCTATATTACCTAGTTATTGTACTCGAGGGTAAAAGAGTCAATTCGTGTATGAAAACAAACTAAAGATAAGTTGCTAATTATTTACTATATCCAAGGGTGAAATAGTAAATTCGTGTGTAAGACACAAGCAAGCAGAGCAGACAGCAAAACAATAAAAAAGTAACTGCGGCTTTTAGGTCCTGTTCTTTTATGCGGTATGGCGCGGTACGGAGTGGTGAAATTGTGGCGGGTATGGTGAAATTGTGGTGGGTTGTTGGGAAGTTGTGGTGGGTTTTTTGTATATATATATATATATTGTATTGGTAATTGTGAAAAAGTAATTGGAAAAAGTGAGTTGAAATATTGTATTGTTTTTTGATGATTAAAAAATGGTTGAAAAAGTATTGTATTGGAAAAATTGAGTTGAAAAAGTATTGATTGAAAATTTATATTAAAGATATATAATAAATTTGAAAAAGTAATTTGTGTTAACTTATGGTGATTTGTGGTGGAATGATATATATGTTGTGGTGGGTTGCAGCAAAATGTGGTGGACTGTGACACCGCAAATTGACAACTGCCTAAAAGAACAGGGTCTTAACATAGAGTACATAATTGGTTAATTTAACTAAATTTCATCGTTCATTATTCATAAATTATAATGAGTTATGATATAAAATTAATATAATTGTAATTTTTAATAAGGTATCTTTTAGTGATGATAATTTTATATGATAATTTATAAATATAAATATTAATAATAAAAAATTAGTCAAATTAATAAATATTTTAGGATGGAGGAAGGAGCTAATAATTCAGGGAATCAGGGGCGATCAACAACCCTGCCGGCTGTCTAATGAGTCACCCTACAACGATGTGGGGCCCCAATGCCAGATATAAATATAATTAAAATGCTCCTAATTTCTCTCTTAAATCCTTTCACATAAAAAAAAACTCTATAATAGAGTAAAAAAAAAAAAAAAAAAACTCAAACAAATAATGTTACACATTAAACTGTATGCAGCAACATAAATATTCATATCATAAGCTGGGTGCGGGGGTGATGGACTTGATACTGCTCCATTTATGGATGACTGACTTTGGTGAAGGTGGGTTTTCAGATACGCCCTTCAAAAGGCTAGAATAATCCGCTTCTGTTTGTGTAATTTTCGATTTTTCACCGCTGTAATTCTTCTCCTCATCTTGTTCTTCTTCTTTTGGTCCTTGGATTACCATTACTCCATTAATGTCGGCACTTTCTATGTTGATCAAGTCCTGCAGAACCTCATCCATGGTGGGTCTAAACTCCTTCCTATGTTGCAAACATCGAAACAAAATTTCCGCAACCAAAGTAGTCATCCGTCTAACCTCAGAATCGGACTCAAATCCCAACCTCGGATCAACCAACTCCCCAATCGCACCGGACTGTATTCTCTTCATCGCATAAGAAGACAAGTTAATCTCATCCTCATTCCTACCAACATCAACCGCAGGCAACGACGAAATGATCTCTAAAAGGACAACTCCGAAGCTGTAGACATCGCTCTTGCCGGTCAGCTGGTAGCACTGGTGGTACTCCGGGTCCAGGTACCCCGGCGTGCCCTGTGGGACAGTCGACACGTGCGTGACGTCGGTCGGGAAGAGCCTCGACAGGCCGAAGTCGGCGACCTTGACGCCGAAGTTGTTGTCGAGGAGGATGTTGTTGGTCTTGACGTCGCGGTGGATAATGTCGGACGCGTGGAGGTAGGACAGCGCCCGGGCTGTCTCGACTGCGATGCGTAAGCGGACGGCCCACGTGAGAGTCCCGCACTTGGAGCGGTCGCCGTGGAGGTGGTCGGCGACAGTGCCGTTGGGGAGGTACTCGTAGACGAGGAGGAGGCCTTTGGTGCTTTGGCGGGAAGTGCAGCCGTAGAGGGAGACGAGGTTCTGGTGGCGGAGACAGTTTAGGATTTCGATCTCGTTCATGAATTGTTCTAGACGACGGTAGTTTCGCTCGTAGAAACGTTTTACTGCTACTTCCCTCCCGTCCTTTAGCTTCCCTGCATGAAAATAATTACAGTCTCAGTCTGCTTATGTAACGCAATGGAAATAACATTATTATTTGTATTACAATGTTCCGTAGCATTTTGAGGCATTGTTATCAAAATTAACCATGAGTAATTTAATTATGATAACAGTCTCTCACCTATATTATTTTGATTACAATACCAAAAAATACTTTACTATTTAAATCTCTCTCACACACACCAAAATACATATGATTAATTTTGTTACATTTATGGTTACATACTTATTTTCTATTTTAAGTAAGCAAATATAGTAATTCAATCACTTTTGCTTTACATTTCATAGTTGATTACATTTCATCGTATATAACATTACAACCCTGTTACATTACACACAATCAAACAATGCGTTACTTTCTTTAGAAACAAAATTACTAAATTGGTGAAAGCATAATGTTTCTTTGACTTTAATGTTTTAGTTTTACAATCAATCCTTTGATGCTTAGGTCCTGTTCTTTGGTTAGATTATTTTTAGGTTTGGATGGATAAGTTTGGATAAGTTGGGATAAGTTAAGATGTTTTTTTTGGAGTTGTGTTTTTAGAGTGATTCTTTTTTAGAAAATTGTGTAGGTTTGGATATGTTTGGATAACTTAAGATAAGTTGGGAGAGTTATATCCAACCTAGACCATTGTCATTGCCAGAAAATTTGAGACTGAATATGGCATTGTGACATGATTAGATCACTATCTTTAAAATAAAACTTTTTTCGAAGGTAAAATCATGTTTCTAGAATACAACAAAGATTCTTGATCGACCTTTTATATAATCAATCCTCTTGGGCAACCTCTATCCAAGTAGAAATGACAAACACAGAATTGGATAACATTTAAAACAATATCTATCCAACTACCTTAAGACAATTTAAAAACAATAATAAAATAATTGAACTAATTAGTGCGCCTACTAAACACCCAACAACCCAAGCCTCACAAGCATGAATTAATGCAAACACTAATTAATTAACAAACTCTAGAATCTATTTATCTATAAGCTAATAATAATCTTTAACTTAACGAGTTAGAAACTACACTTTTCTATCCATGACATATTTATTAAGAGTAACGCATTATTCTCCTCACTCGTTTTCATTAACTCTTTAATAAGCGTTCCCCTAGTGAAAAAAGGTGTGATAAAATAAAATTTTGCAAAAAGTCGTAAATATACGTCGCACTGTAAATTCAGAAATATGGTGCATTAAAAAAAGGAAGAAGATGACCCAAATTTAATTTGATCAAATTGCAAAGAGTTGGAGAAGTGAAGTTTACCATAATAAACAGTTCCAAAGCCGCCATCTCCAAGTTCCATGGAAGAGTCAAAGTGATTAGTGGCTTCTTCAAGTTCCTCGTACGAGAATATTGGTAAGCTGAAGTACATCTTGCTGTTTCGTCCTGCTGTATCACCAGACATGCTTCTTGAACCAAATCTTCCTCTTCTTAGTTTTACTTTTATCTTCCTTACTTTCTTCAAGATCAGTACCAGGATTACAAACCCAAGAATTCCCCCCAAAATGCCTGCATGCATAACAACAATCCCACTTCATATATACTTTACCTCAATTCCTACCAAAGGTAAGTCAAATTCATGACTAAATTAGATTGAATAGTTTTTTTTTTTTTATGTAAGGCCCTGTTCTTTTCTGCAGTTGACAAACTGCGGTGCCATAGCCTATCGCAATTTGCCACAATCCACCATATTTTACCACAACTCATTACTTTTCTCTCTGCTCACTTTTCTGTTCTACTTTTTACATTCTCTCTCCTCACCTACCTCACATACCAATAACTTACCACAATTCCACCACACCCCACTACAATTCCACCACACCTCACCATACCATTCCGCAAAATACCGCATAAAAGAACACTGCCTAAATTTATCAAAACTTACCAAAGTTAAAAAACAAAAAAAATAATTTTGATATAATAGTATTAAATTTGACAAAAATTACTAAAACTTCTAAAAAAATTATCAAATTTTAACATTTTTATCCAATTACATTTTACCATGAATTTAATAGGAAGGTTGAGAAGTAATCTTAACTAAAAAAAAGAAAAAAGAGGTTACCTAATCCAACAAGTGTCAGTTTCTTTCTACCTGCAAAAAGTTTTAGCAATCAATAATTAGTAATTCCCTTCACATTATCGTCAAACTAACCCAACCCCACTCTAGAAGTTATTTTAATCTTCATTTTTTTACTTGAATTTTCAAGTAAAGAATGTCTTCTTAGACCAACCAAATCAAAATAAGTTGTTAATTCCACCGTCAACTATCTACTCACTTAGAACATGGGAAATGAACAAGTATTGTTGGACAAGTTTCCCTCATGAAAAATCAGGGAGCTTGATATATAACTTAAGCATAAATTGACCAAATAAGTTCCTTGTGGAACAAGACGTTCATTTTTCCTTGTAAAAGTGCAATTATATCCTTTTTTATTTGATCTTTCAACTTAATGAAACTATATCTGTAGAGTGTAGACATAGAGAAAAAGCTTTGCAATTTGAATAGGTAAACAAACAATTTCGTTATGAAAAATAGGCCAAAAATTTAGATGATCATTAGGCCTTGTTGTTCTGTATGGTATCTTTGTTCTTTTGTATGGTATGATACCGCACCGACCACAACTTACCACATTAATCAGAAATCATTCTTATCACAAATTTTACTATAACTTACAATACCATACCACATCATATCACACTATATACCCACATTTTTCCCATACCATACCATCACCACACTTTATCCACCACAGAAAAGAACTGATTCTTAATGTATAAAAAGTCAGTTTCGACTATTCACAATCATAGTTATTAAAATTTCGATCCTAATCTACGATCCTACGATTTTATTATCCAAAATCCTCGATGCAATTCTACTGTCTATATTCTGATTCACGATCCTATGTACGTAGGTTAATTTTGATCACAACTACCCCATGGATTGAAGTTATAATCCCGATTTTAACAACCTTATAATCACAATCAACGAATTATGATACTACCTTGTGTTTTGATGCAGTGAAATTGGCCATTGTTGCGATCCTGACAGCGTCCGCCTTGAGTAACACACTTCAAACACTTGTCAGACAACTCCACCACCAGGAATCTAGGATACTGAACCGCTGTGCAATTCGGGTAGGTGGTTTCATTCAGAAGGTGACTCTGATACATGTCATACTTATCACAATCGTGAATCAACCGAAACGATTCGTTATTGCTGTTACTTATATTCATATTCTTCGTCGTCATCAACCTCTTGGGACACTTCCACAGCGTTTGATTCAACATGACCTTAACCGACAGCGAACCGGGGCAGTACTCCTCCAGCAGGCGGCGAACCAGGGGGCGTCGTGGATCATCGTCAAACACGTCGCAGTCGCAGCTGACCGAGTGCAACAGGAAAGGGTCCCCCAGAAGGAAAGAGTTGTTGTTGGAAGACGAATGAAGGACGTCGAACCAGAGGTTGTAGCGAGTTAACCCCATGGTTGGGGTGGTGTCTGTGCAGTTGATGGCGTAGACACCGCAGTCGGGTCTGACAGTTGTGGTGAAAGGGTAACTGAGTCTACCGAAAGGGCTGCAGTCGAACCATGCTGGACACTTTTGATCCACTCCTTCAGCTTTGCATGAAGATACAAGTACCTGAGTTAGAAGAACTAGTAATAATACAGTAGTGAGTCTAGAAAGTGAAACAGAATCCATGATCTCAACTTGCAGTTCAACCAAGGGTTTGTTTGGTGGAATGTCTTATTAATTACGTGAGAGAGGAGGAGAAATAGGTAAGGGGTTTTGGCTGGTAATCTAGTAACGTATATGGATAGAATAAGGATTCATGGTTAAGATTCAAGAAACTATTGTAAACACGCATTTGACTTGAATTTCAGGGCATTGACTTAATGGATAATGATGGTGACAGCGGAAGAAAATTGTTCTGTGGGGTAAGTACTCGTATATTTATATTCTGTATTCCTATCAAACGCTCCTCAGTTCGGAAATATTTTTTTGTTGTAAAATGGTGACTCTTTGCAATAATACTAGATATGTGGCCAGCCTCACGCACGGGTTAGGGTCCTATTCTTTTGTAATGTGTGATAAATTTATCTTGTCTATAATATTTTTAGTTATATTATTCCACTTTTTTCTTCACATTATTAATTCTTACTTACCTATTTTATATAATATTTATTTAAAAATTCATATGTTTAATAAATAATGTCATTGATGTGATTTGAATACTCATAATACTTCAGTAAAAATTATAGACTATATGTTTAAAAATTCATATACTTAAATGATGTGACTCAGATTCTCAATCACTATGTTATCCACTCGCCCTATATATTCCACATTTCCACCTTTCCCACATGCCAAGTATCTTACATTTTTCTTATATATATTTGGTGTAGTATTGCACATAAAATTTATTATATTAAACACATTTTAGTTTACCTTATATTTTGATAAGTACGAAAAATTACAAACAATAATACAAGTATCTATAATTTTATAGGTAATACTATATTCATTTTTCAAAAACAATGCACATTATTAGTTTGCATAGTAATAAAAATTATAATGATTTAAAAATATTCATATGTTAAGACTCTTAGCGTTTTCTATTGTCAAATAATATCCAACCCGTATTTACTTGGGTCCGAAAATATATCTGACCCGTATTGCGCCGAATCTGAAATACACCTAACCCATATTTACTTTAACCCGAAATACACCTAATTCGTATTTACTCGAACACAAAATATTTCGGACTCATATTTACCTTATCAAGATATACATTCGACACGTATTTAACCCACTTCCCGAATTAATTTGTTTGGACAAAAAGTTTTGTTTGATGCTAGACTCTTTAGTTAGACCCCGTTCTATTATGCGGTACCGCAAGTTACCGCACCGCAAATTACTGTACCGCAAGTTACCGCACCGCAAGTTACAACAATCCACCATATCCACCACACGTACCATTTACCTTTTTATTATTACCATTATTATTTCAACACTCATTTATTATTTCCACCGGAACTTACCGCACCGCAAACTTACCGCATAAAATAACGGTGCCTTATTGTAGCACGGGTTAAAAATTACAGTTTTATCATACATATTTGGTGTAATAATACACATAAAATATATTTTATTACTCATATTTTAATTTACTTTGGATTTCAATAACTACGAAAAATTACAAACAACAATACAAGTATTTATAATTTTATATGTAATACTATGTTCATTTTTCAAATACAATGCACACTAATTTAGTTTGCATACTCATAAAAATTATGACGCTTTAAAAATTGTCATATGTTAAGACTTTTAGCATTTCTTATTGTCAAATAGAATCCAACCTATATTTATACGATTCCGAAATATACACGACTCGTATTAACCCGAACCCGAACCCGAAATACACTTAAACACATATTTATTTGAACCAGAAAGACACCTAACTTGTATTTCCCCGAACCAGAAATACATCGGACTCGTATTTATCTTATCCAAATATACATCTGACACATATTTAACCCGCTTATTATAAATATATTTAAAGACAAACCAATAAATTTGAGTGTGAACACAAGCCACCAGGTAAGCTGCTACACAAGCAGCTCTTTCAAACATTTTTTGGTCCTCCACCACCATTAAGCCTCTTTATGTATAGAGAGGAAGATATTGTATTTGAAATTGATTTTGACTAATTATCCGGTCCATGTTAAGACTTTATTCTTTTGTAATGTATGATAAATTTATCATATCTATTTCACTTTTAGTCACTTTATCTCACCTTTTTTCATTCAACTTATACTTCCTTAATTATCTTAAACAATACTACCTCCTTCCCATATTATATATCACTTTAACTAACTTTTTTCCCCCATAATATCTATCACTTTATAATTCCAATAATACATTAATTACTAATTTATCAAATTCACCTTATTAATTACATCTTTTTCTTTCATTTTTCCTTTTTATTCACCTTTTCCTTTTTTTATTTACTATTTTATTTAACATTTTTACATTTCCAATGAGCTAAATTAAAATAAAGTGAAAGGTGTTTTGGTTTTCTAAATCAATTTTAAAGTGTCAAATAATATGGGAAGGAGGGAGTATATATTAAAAACGAAAATGATAAACATCTTGACGCAAGATGGTTCTTAACCATCTTGACGTAAGATGGTTTGCATTTTTTCAAAATCACCAATAAATTTAAATGTAAGTGTATTTAAATCATTCTAAATGTATGTTTCATTATTTTCAGGGTTATTACAACTTATAAACAATTTAAAAATAATTATTTATTTATATTTATTTCATAAATATAAAACTATGTATAAAATGTGTATTTTCTACTATGATTGATAAATTTAGGCAATTATTATATTTTTGGACCTAATTAATAAGTATTATATTATTATAATTGATAAATATATATAATTATTAAAGAAACCATTAATAAAAGTTTACAAAAATGTGAAATATGACTAATTCAAGATGGTTAAGAACCATTTTGAGTCAAGATGGTTATCCGTCCCAATTTCTTTGTCACCCCACCTAACTTGGCAAAACCAATACACCTTGGAATTGGGGTGAAAATTTTAAACCTTATCCAAATTACCCTTATATTTATTGATATAATAGTTGTTGGAATTGAAAAAAGTGATAAATAAAGTTATTAATTAGGGGTAAAATTGAAATTACAATCATTGAAATTGTAAAAATGACAAACAAATTGTGATAAAGAAGTTAGTTATTTTGACAAACATTTTGGGACGGAGGTAGTATTTAATAAATAATATGACTAATATGACTTGCCACACTCACGATACCTTTTTAAAAATTATAAACTATATATATTTAAAAATTCATATGTTTAAATGATGTACAGATGTGACTTAGATTCTCAAACACTATACTATACACCATTCTATTCCACCCTCCAACTACCTTATACTCTAAATGATCAGGGTTCAAGTTTTCAAACTATTAAGTTTATTAGTGTGTAGTACTGTTCAGTTGACTTTGATATCATCGACACATATTTATAATGTCGAAAATTGCCTGAACACGAAATACATATGACCTGTATTGGTCTTAACCAGATACACACACATGCAATTTGTATTCCATCTGTTCATCGGAATTGATTGATCGATTGATGCTAGGATCCTTAGTTATTGTATTCATTCGAGGGCAAAACAATAAATTCAAGTGTGAATATAAGCTACAGGGCAAACTGTTTGTTATTATAATGTACTAGTCTTACACCCGTGCTATGCACGCGCGGGATTTAATAAAATAGTTATTGTCATTTTAAAAAGTTAAACGATAAATATAAATACAATTTAGAAACAACAAAACACCATACTATCAAATGAAAATATACCATAAAAGATCGATATCTTGAACACCAACCAAATACTCCACACATAAATTATGAGCGTACCATATAACACTCCTTACATATTTTTTTCAAGATTAGTGGTCTATAGTGATCCCTATTTTCAGATTTATATGTTAATAGTCTCTACCTTTTCTTGTATTCTAGTGGTCCTAAAAAAAAAAAATCAAAATTGTATTGTGGTATCAAATCTACCTCCCTATTTACCAAAAGAATCTTTAAATTATTTTTTTGAGAATCCTAGTTATTATTATGACTTTTGTAAGGAATAAAGGAGAAAAAAAATCATAAAAATTAGAAAAATAAAAAAAATGGGACAAACAGTATAAATTCACTTAAGATTGTAGGACAGTATTGTACTAAATTTTAAAGCAAATGCAAATCAAAATATATGAGATTTAGTTCTTGATTCGGTGGCATCCCACCATAATACAATTTTTCATTTATTAAGTATCATGATATTAAAAAAAATAGAAACTACTTACAAATAAAAGCTGAAAGTAAGGAACTAATGACATACAAAAAAAGGGTTTACACGAATTAGATTGTCGACAGTAAAAGAGAAAAGAAGTAAAGAACGGATCCATGAGTCGGGTTTTCTGCCTTCTAAACAAAGAAAGCTCAACACATAGAAGATCAAAAAAATACAAACTCTTAGGCTGATCTATCAACAACCAAAACTCAAGCATGAAGCCAAAATGTAGACCATCGCATCACTCCATTACCCACCGAGTCATAGTACTGTTGAACCTAAAGGAGGATTATATCAATTCTTCAAAGAGCATCATAAACATCTTTAACTTTGAGAATGTTTTCATGCCTCTAGCTTCTGCAAGTGTCCTCAGTTTTGTTAGCTTGATCGCATTCAAATCACTGAGTTCAGTATGGGGATTTGTTGCCTATTTCTCAACAAAATTATCCACTTTAGTTTTCAAATAACATGGGAAGTTGGAAACTCAAAACATAGAAAATATTACTAAAACCCAAACCAGATGAGAATGATACTGTAATTATTCATATGAAAACAATAGTTGATGAACCTTTTACATAAACATTATTGGAATCGAAGGTAAAGTCTAAAATTAAAGACATGAAGATAAGAATACAAACTAAACCATAACAGACCGAACTGGCCAACACTACTGCTTTGGAAACGAAGTAAAACAAAACCAATATATAGCAACTGAAAAATTAAAATCATATAAAACAACACGAAGGTAGGCTACAATTGAATAAAAAAGCCCAAAAATCAATACAAATACCAACCAAAACCCTAAGATGGAACAAAGAAACACAAAATCAAAGTTGGAAATATTAACTCGTCAAGGGATATATGGACTAAAACAATGATTTAAATGTGTAAAAGAAAAATTAAATCAAATCAGAACACTAAAATCTTACCAAACTCCTTTCTCAACATCTTCGTTTAGATCGCTAGTGCCTTATAGTCGTCAAACTGTATTTTGCATCTGGTATTCGTGAACTTGATGCTAAAGAAACTCAAAACATCCAACAATACTTACCTTAACGAATTTTGATGAAGTACTTGATATATATAATAGATATTAGCCATAATTAATGAGTTCTGATATATGTACATCGACATTTAAGTGACAAATATATAGAGATATAATAGATATAAATACAATCTATTACAATATACCATTTTAGCACCTTGGTATATTTAACATATACTTACCTTAATGAATTGATTGAATTTCGGTGGGAGAAGGGAGTACCTCGGGGGGGGGGGGGGGTTTACAATATGAATGAAGAGATTTGTTCTACTGAGTGAGGCATGCGTAGGTTTGAAAACCAAGTAGCATGAAAGGAGATGTCGATAGTCAGTCAACAACAGTGAAAATTAATTTGGGGAAACCTTGCTTTTGGTCATTTAAATTTGTTTGTTAAAAAAAAGCTGGTAGATAACGATGACAGGGGAAAAGAAGGGAAAGATCTAGAGATTATCTAGGGGTTAGTTACCGAAATAATAGAAAAAGGTAGAAGTAGTTTTACTAAAATTTAAAAATAATAAAAGTTTAACTAATAATAGGAGTTGGTTAACCGGAGGTTATCTAGATGGAGGTTATTTAGAGATAATAATAGACAAAAAAATTAAAAATAATAAAAGATTTACTAAAAGATTTTTGCATATTTCATTAGGCGGGAAAAGTAGTTGTACAAACTTATTTTTTGGAATTGTCATTGGCCAATAGCAGCTAAAATTGCTCTTGTTGCAGTATTTTGAAATTTCAATATATTACTTTTATATATTAGATATATATATATAGATTTTTTAATTTCTTTAATTATAAATAAAATCTAGAAAGAAATAGAAAATAAAATATAATTTAAATTAAAAATGAACACTACTGTTTGAGACTTAGTAGAACTCGTTTTGAATGTAACTGTTGTTAAGCAGACGTGGATTAAAGATCTATTTTTAAATTTCTTTAATTGTAAATAAAATCTGGAAAGAAATTGAAAATAAAATACAATTTACTGCACTGTGATTGGTCTAAACTCCGAAAAACGCTCCCGTGACTTTATCTCGTGGGACCCACAATGATTTCTATTATAATAGATAGATTATATAGATTTTTTAATTTCGTTAATTGTAAATAAAATCTGGAAAGAAATAGAAAATAAAATATAATTAAAATTAAAATTGAACACTATTGTTTGAGACTTAGTAGAACTCGTATTGAATGTAACTGCTGTCAAGTAGATGTGGATTAAGGATATATTTTTTAATTTCTTTAATTCCAAATAAAATCTGAAAAGAAATTGAAAATAAAATACGATTTACTACCACTATGATTGGTTTGAACTCCGAGAAAACGCTCCCGTGACTTTATTTCGTGGGGCCCACAATGATTTCTATTATAGTATATAGATAAGATTATTATTATTATTATTATTATTATTATTATTATTATTATTATTATAGGCAACACAAAAATAATTATTGTTATTTGAACCAAAATAATTTAATTCAGAGTCCAAAGGAGCCAAGGATTAGTGATAATTTCTGGTTTTTTTAATTTTAAACTAAAATCCTGATTGAAAATTTAAAAAAAAATTGAAAGTAGAAAAAATAATTTATACGTTGTGATTGGCCAATTCCCCTACAATCACTCTCGTGACTCTATTTCGTGGGACCCACAAGGATTTCTATTATAATTTATAAATTATTATTATTATTATTATTATTATTATTACTATTTCAAAATAATTATAATTACTGATAGTTGCACCGAAATAATTTAATTCAGCATTTATCTACTATTTGATTGGTCGAGATCTCTACAATTGATCTTCTTTCTCCATTCAACGGGACCCACAATCTTTACTATTAATATTATATAGATTTTTAATTTTTTTAATTGTAAATAAAATCTGAAAAGAAATAGAAAATAAAATACAATTAAAATTAAAATTGAACACTACTGTTTGAGATTTAGTAGGACTCGTTTTGAATGTAACTACTGTCAAGCAAAAGTGGATTGAGGATATATTTTTTAATTTCTTTAATTGTAAATAAAATCCGGAAAGAAATTGAAAATAAAATACAATTTACTACGTTGTGATTGGTCTAAACTCCGAGAAATGCTCCTGTGGCTTTATTTCGTGGGGCTCACAATGGTTTCTACTATAATATATAGAAAAGATTATTATTACTATTATTATTATTATTATTATTATTATTATTATAGGCAACACCAAAATAATTACTGTTATTTGCACCAAAATAATTTGATTCAGAGTCCAAAGGAGTCAAGGATTAGTGATACTTTCTGGTTTTTTAATCTTAATATAAAATCCGAATTAAAAATTAAAGAAAAAATTGAAAATAGAAAAAAAATAATTTTCAACATTGTGATTGACCAATTCCCCTTTAGTCATTCCCGTGGATCTATTTCGTGGGACCCAAAATGATTTCTATTATAATATAGAGATTTGAGGGCAAAATGGTAAATTCGAGTGTAAGCATAATTAAACTATAAGGCAAACTATTTGTTATTATATTATTTTGAGGGCCAAAAAGTAAATTCATTTCTGAACATAAGCTACGAGGCAGACAGACTGCAAAATAAAACAAAACTCCCTCTTTTACATTAGTTAAAGGATATCAAAATGATATGAATTCTAAGAACTTAAAATGTCCTTGTTTTGACATAAAACTTATCTCTTTACATATTAAGGTCTTGTTTTTTTAGTTAGGTTATTGTTTGGATGGATAATTTAGGATAAATTAGGATAAGTTGGGATAAGTTATGATGGATTATGATGATTTTTGGGGAATTGTGTTTTTAGAGAAGATGTTTTTTTGGGGATTGTGTTAGGTTTGGATAAGTTATGATAAGTTACCTCACCAAAAAATAGGGCCTAAATTGAATAAAAATGATATGATTGACTTTTATGACTATAATACTATATAAAAATTGTAAAAGATTATATTTTTATCCATAGTTTTTAAAATTTACAAAAAAGTTGCTTAAAACATACATAATAGATGGAGTTTATTCGATTAGGGCATCACTTGTAATTGTTGGCGTATTGTAACGCCCCGACTTGAGTAATCACAAGATTACGACTAATTACGTCATTAATCCTGTGATTAGCGCAGCGGAGGGTTAAAGCCGGGGTATTACCGCCGTTCAACCACTGAACAAGGCATCCACAACGAACAACCACCAAACCATCGCACACTTTAAACTTAAAACATACAACATGATTAATATTACAACCACTTTACATACATAAATCAATACAAACAATACACCACACTTCCACCTTTCAATCCCAATAGTTTTCCCGCTCTTGAATACCCATGCTTGCAGAGTCGTAAGACCACCTTCTTGCCATGATTAAACCTACCTCGGCTCCAGTAAAGCTAGCTTTCTCTTGAACTCTTCTTGAATCTCTTGAATACTCGGGCCTTAAAAACAAAACATTAAAACAACGCAAAGGTGAGTGGGGGAAACACTCAGTACACAAACCTCCAACATGTAAAACCGTTTCGAAAACGGTTTTTCATGCCGGCCTTTAAAACATTTCGAAAACGGGGAAGGGAACTAACTCATGCTATAAACAATGCAAACTTTATCGATAAATAGTTCTATGCACATGCTATATATAACATTAAATTGATTTCATACAGTAAAAATGTGGTCCCCTTTTTGAGGTCGATGCAAGCATCTCACAAGACGACGCCAAACCGACCTCGGGTTTGGATGGGTGACCGCTAGGCGATCGACGCCAGTCGAGATTACTCGATAGAGTCGTAAAAGGCTAGGCTTCGCTCTAGCTACTGTAGAATAGGTATCGGGGCCACTTATAAAACACTAAAATCGTTAGAATATAACTTATGCAATAAAACTGTACTTTGACTTTAAATAGAAAAAGAGTTGGACAATTTGCGTACCTGAAGCGAGTGAGTTGCCCGGTGACGATCTCTACTGGGAATGGCTCGGTCAAGGAACTTTGAGCTAAAACGATAGAGTTCGGTATTAGAATAGGAGCTATGAAAAGGTGAGGGCGTAGAACCTCGCAACGAAGTTTTGGAAATAAAACGTATAAAAATTTCAGGTTTTTTATGACTATAGTATTTTGGTCATAACTCGAGCTATAGAATTCGGATTTCGCTTTGCGAGTACTTTTCGGAAAGGGAAAAATACACTCTACGAGTTTGATGGCCGGACCAGAGGCTAAAAAGGATGAGAAAGGCTCGAAAAGTGTTCCGGACAGTAGCAGTAAATTACCGACATAAACAATAATGAAATTTTCGGGTGTTTGAGATAGAATCAAGAGACTTTGGTAAATGCTTTTAAACTTATGAGAGCTTTATGAATCAAGGAACACTTGTAAGACATAAACTTTCAATTTACCAAAGAGGCTTTAAAAACTTCAAGGTACGATAAAACTTCTAAATACATTTAAGAGATTCGTAAATTAAATCGATAACGGTAACATAGCTTTAAGGGTCTCGAGTCCTCCAAATCGAGCTCTATGGTTCTTACTTAGGTACTACATCTCAAGGGTCATATGACTTAAGTTACACACCCATAAAACCCATTATAAGCCCAATATAATCATATTTAATCCCTTAGAATACTTAGACAATTACCCAGAAATTTCCAGTTTTGTAGCTCTGTTTCCGGGTCCTATAACTTACTCTCCCGACATCGGGTTAAGGCATACCATATATTTTCGGAAAGCTCGTCGAGTCCTCTAAAACTCTTATGATGAACACTTTTCCAGAATCAAACTCCCTTTGGACGAAAAATACACAATAATACACTGACTCCAAAATTCGTATGTCATTGCGCGGCTTTACGGTTTTGGCTCTAACTTGAGTTATACAAATCGAAACCTCGAAATTCCAAAGCCCGGCGTTTACCAACAACTTAGGCTACCTTTTTACACTAAATTCTGGGCTCGAAACTAATTTTAGCATCCCCTATAAAAATCATAAAATGGGCAGTAGGTTCTGGGTATGTTTTTGCCTTAATACATGCTTCGTTTTCATCCAAACTTAATCCCAATAATATACCCAATGAAATCTAAGCATATCCTCACTAATATCCAGCATTTAAACCTCTAAAATTAGCATCTATACTCGTATAATTCACATGCAGCATCACACAAATACTTGCACTTAATTTACACCACCATTAACACAATTTCCTTCACAATTCTCATGTAAATCATCTAAAAAGACCATACATACTTAATTATCTTCACCAAACAGAAGGTATAACTCTAAAACTTCATCCAATACAACATGCATAACCATATTTCACCATCATCTTCATCAATTCACAAGAATCTCAACATATCTCACACAAACTTGCAACAAACACTTAGTTTCATTCACTAGAACCAACTTTGATAATCTATACTCTAATTTCATGAAAGAAAATAGTAATTTAACACAAAAACATCATGATAAAACTATAATATCAAAGCTTTCAAAATTCATAACAATGGAGGAGGAGAAAACTAGAGAAATACCACTTGAAAGGATGAATAAAATGGACTAGGATGAAGAGGAAGTGAGAGCTTCAAAAAGTGCCGGAAAATGGTCGGAATCTCGCTGAAAACTGGCGCCGCGAAAATGGAGGCAGGGGTGGCTGGCTGCGTCGGTGGGGAGAAGGAAGAAGGAAGCTGAATTGGAGTTGTCTAGAATTTGAATTAAAAAGACTCATTGACTCCCCCTTAACCAATATATATATACCCCCTTTATTAACTTAACTTAAAACAATGCTAAACTATTAAAAGTAACACTAATACTCTAATAATAATAATACTAAGATTCTGGATTAAATAAAAATTGGTAATACATAATTACTTTAAATCGTAATAAATTTTTAATCGGGTTAAAAAGACGGTAAATCGGTAACCCGAAAATAAATTCATTTCGTTGCGGAAAATTAATCTATAAGTAAACCGACTTTGAAATAAAATTGTAGAACCCAAAATAATTATAATATAAGGTTCTAAATAGATTAATAAACTCGGTTAATAGGTTTGACCGGTAAAACTGACCGCTTCGCCATTCCTCCGCAATCTGTCACCGTTAGCTAACCGCAAGGTACAAATTAATTAAATAACAAATTAAAACTAATTAAACAAGTTTAAACTACTCTAATAGCTATGGTTTAGGGTGGGGTATTACACGTATCCAACGCATTTCCAAACTTTTATAATTAATAATTAAGAATATCTATAAAAAATTATTGTAAAAAACAGTGTCTTGCCATAATAATAATAATAATAATAATAACAATAATAATAATAATAATCTATATTTTCGTAAAAGATTGTGCCACTTATAAATTATATAAAATTATATTTTTATCTATTTATTACATTCATAAAATGTTTTTGAACAATTATATACTGTACTTTAGAATGTTGGACAATAATACAGTGAACTTTTTTATTTGACAATAACATATTATACTTTGAAGGTGTTGGACAATGATTACCTAGAATTATTTCAGTGGCGGCTGCTGACTTGGCGACAGTCCTGCGTGGCAAGTTGGTGAGATGAGTTAGCTAAAAAAATTTAAAATGTGACTTAATTAATGTCATATCAGCAAGTCCACATACACTTAAATATCAAATTTGCATAAACTTAAATATCTTTTCTTACTTGGACTTGATGACATGACACTAATTTAGTAACAATTTTTTTTGCGAACTCATCTCCTTAGCTTGGCACATAGCTAGGACCGTCATCGCTGAAATACTTCTGGGCGCATTATGGTCCAACACCGCCAAAGTATATTATATTAATGATAAAAAAATGTTCAATGCATTGTTGTTCAATAAAAAAATGTTCAATGCGTTGCACGGGGCGCAATTGAATTGCATATTTTATGAAAAATATTTATTTATTTACTTTTTATGTATATGTCTGATGTTAATTATTATATATATGTATGATGTTAATTATTATATATACAATTACTTAGACCCGTGCATTGCATTGGGCGATAACAAAGTACATATTATTAAAAGTGTAGCGTATATATAGCGGCCTATTTAAGATTCTTGTACATATAATTTTATGGTATTTTTCAAAAATGCAAAGATTTAATTTATAATATATATATATATATATACACATTAATAAACAATTCAAAAATTAAGATTAAGAATCAAACGTTTTAAATATTTTATGTATAATAATTTTAACTTTGTTTTCAAACTAATGATAATGGATTTAATTTTTTTAATAAATAACATAAATAATTTAAAGGAAGAAAAAATTGGCATGAGTGACGTACATAAATAAATATTGGAAAAAGAAAACATAGCTTAGAAATATTCCATCTAATTGTCTTTATGTACCAAAATATTGGTATTTTTTACACTAAATTCTTAGTTAGTCTTTCCTTGTTTGACTATGAATGATTAAATTATTTGTTGCAAAAGATATAACATATTTCTTCTCATTGTTATCATTGCTATAACACTTTTAACCTATAGATATAAATGAATAAACTTACACAGAAATAATTTAACACTCACCTTACACATATATCATATCAACATCTATAAATAAAAAAAATTATAGAGAAAAATATAGAAAAATACATTCTTCACATGTACACATATTGATTTCTCACGGAAAAGCAGAGTGGGATAATGAAATATGTTGAGATATTATTAAGAGATGAAAATACCTCCACTCCTTGAATTATTTCTTTGTAAACAAAGTAATGGAATTGTTTTGAATATAACCCTGCTAAAAGAAAAAGTAGTGCCAATTAAATTAAACTGAAACATACTTTTGAAGAATATAAATAAACATCATCATTACATGACCAAAAAAATGAACACTAAAAAAAACAGTTCCTTTTATACTCTTAGATGATGGGTTAAAAAACTTGAGAAATGAAGTTGTAGACTATTTAGATATTGATAAATCATGTATTTTGTGTTTGACTTAAACATTATTCTAGAGTAGCTTCCCAATTTATAGGGTAAAAAGACTACGTAGTATTAGCCAAATATTGATAATTAATAATTGTAAATACTTATTAGAATAACGTAAGTTATAAACACCAATTGATTATCAATTCGTAATTAATAATATTTGTATTAACCCCCCATTATGAATAGTGTACCAGAAAACGTTTGTCTCCCTCAATCAATTGATGACTAATATATTATCCCCTATCATTTTAAATTTCAAATAAACTACCATTGTGTTTTTTCATTTTTTTCATGAATCTTTATTTTGAAACGTTTTATTTTAATTTATCTATTAATATTTGTATCGATGATTTTCAAAAAATATTTACAATTATTTTAATAATACATATGCATAATGTATAATATTTATAAAATGACAAATATATATTAGATATTGAATACAAAATTATATGTGTTCTATTATTTAAATAATTCTTTTAGGTTAAAGAAATATCATTTTAATGTTTTTGTCACTGATAAATTATTTATATGAAATCTAGAGTATCATTCCATTTATATTTTTATTATTAAATATATTTTTTAAATAGTTAATTTTTTATTTATTATTACTGTTAAATTATCCTAACAATTAGTATATATTTGTAAACACTATTTGAGAAAAATAAAGATGATTAATTATATTTTTTTTGAAAGTGCACTCACCTACACAGATATATTACAATCTTGATGGACGGAGTAATTTAAGAGATAAAGCTTTAGATTACCATATATTCTTTGTTTGATAAATAATTTTCCAGACATTATAAAGCTAAAATATTCATGAGAATAATATAGAGTAAAAAATAATAAACTATTATCATTTGAAAAACACCAATCATTTATAAATAATTAACAGCACTAATAATATTATTAAATATGCATCAACCTGTACGTTATGGATGTTGAATCCAAAAACTGTTTGCCTTTCTCAATCAGTTTATAATTAATAAAATATTTCCCTCATCATGTTTAATTTAATATAAAAATACCTTTACGTTTATTTCTATTTCTGTTTTTTCCAAATACCTTTATATTAAATTTTTATTTGAATTTATCTATTAACATTTGTATTAATGTTGGAATATACTTACAATAATTTTGACATATTTATAATATTATAAAAGTGGCAATCATACAATAAACATGAATACAACATTACATGTCATTATATTATTAAAATTATTTCCAGGTTGAAGAAAGATCAATTTTATCATAAATTGTCATTTTATTTATATTGTAATATCAATCTTTTTTAATTTGTTGAAAATCTTCTTCATTAGTAGTAGTAACTTATTCTTACAATTAATATATATATGAATAAACATTTTCTAGAAATGCAAAAATTATTAATTATATTTTTCCTAAAATGCCCTCACTAAAATATATGAATTCCAATCCTCACGCTTTATACAAATGTATAGAAAATAATTATGTACCTACTCTATTTTTCTATTTTTTTTTAAATATAGTAGTAATATTTAACTTGTAACATGTACATAATCTAGAATATGCTTCCAATATTTCATTTTGTATATATTTTGATTTCTTTTTAAAATAGATTAAATAATTTCTCAAAAAAAAATAGATTAAATAAGATTGGAGTTGGATCTAGTATGTTCAAATTTTATTAGGAGAAAATACCTCAAATAAGCTTATCTATTGAATTATTTGAGATACAACACTGCAAAAAAAATTAGTAGTAACAACTTGGTCAGAAAGAGTGAATAACAGTATAAAAAATTGTGTATCTAAAGAAGTTATCCAATGAAAAGTAATTATATTAAAAGGTGATGTTGTAGTTGGTCGCAATTTAAAAAAGACTTATAGATATTGAAGAATGTGGTTAGCAGCCTGATAAATTTACAGGTTTAGGTGGCAACATATTTATTATTAATTTTTGTAAATAAGAATTTAAATTGATGTTATAGATTTATTCTTGTTAAATTATTTTAGTTATAGATGTTATATGACTTTTCATTACCGATTTCTTCTTTTATAAAAAAAAAAAGAAGAATAAGTTTATCCTGACAAAAAAAGGCTATCGTTATAGAAAATGTTATTATTGTGACAAAAATGATATGAGGCTATTTTAAGGGCAAGTGGAAATTGGAATTGTGCATAATATTTTATAATATTATGTATAGTTATTTGAATTATGACACTTTGTTTGAAATTTTCAAAATGCTTTCAATTACTTATATATGAATCAAGCAAATATTGTGTACAAATAATTCTACTAACTTCTTGACAAAAGTGTAACAAATAGGAAATAAAGTTTGTTTTTTGAGGTTCTCAAAAAATTACTACCATTCTGCATTATTTTCAAAAACTTGATGACAGGAACATAAGTAAGAATAATGTTTTTCCTCCCTAAAAAGATTTCGCTAATTTATTACTTCCTCCGTTTTTATTTATTTGTCATTTTGAAAATTATCAAAATTTTGACCGTTAGTATATTAATTTGTATTACTGATTTATCGTACAAAATTAATGTCATTAAATTCGTAAAAAAAACTATTAAAAATTATAATATTATATTTTTTTATATAAAATTTATATTAGATATTTTTTTACTAAAAATTGTCGCTGAAAATCATAAATTACAGATAAAAAAGAACAGAAAGAGTAAATAGGAAACTATTCTTTCAAATTGGTGGCATGTTACTCTGAGTGAGAAGCAATTAGAGTTTGCTTAAATAAACAACAATCATACAAAATTTGACAAAAATAAAAGTCAAAATAAATTTTAATATAGTTATAGATAACTATATGGTTAACACAGTAGAAATTTTAATTTTAACTACTTAAAAAGAGAAAAAACTTACAGTGTCATGATATCTATCTATTTGAGTTGTGATGTGAATCATTCTTCAAAATGGAGATATGTATGAATCTCAAATCAAAATCTTTTTAAATATGCAAAAGTAAATACAGTTAGTTGTAACAAAAAGATGAATATCAACCACATACAAATAGAATGAAACTAACATAAAAAAAATTCAACCTCTTAACCATGCATTAGTGACGAAACATAAATAGATTAAGTGATGTCTAGTGCTTTTTATAGGATTATAACTTGTAAACTTGTAACTGAATTTTCATTGCATTTATGTAGCAATAATAAATAATTAAAGATTTATTACAGGCACTAAAATAATTAAATTTTGAATGAATATATTCATTATTGTAGTACAGTTACATGATGCAGAGTAATTATTTTGGAGGTTACATCCAAAGGCAATGCTTGGGAGTTAATAGTTTGAGTATTTGAAGATGAAGTAGCGTCCATATATGTAGGTTATCGTCAATGCTAATATAATAAATTGTGAAATGATTATTTTCCTCAAAAGTTATAATACCTTGATATACGTAATATTATGAATGTAGTATTTTAAAAGAATATCATAAAGAAATTGCTCCTTAATTTACAGTATAATATTGAAAACCTAAACTATTTTTATATGTATAATAATACGTATCATCATACCCATTTTATTACATTTAATTAAGATTATTTATTTGTTCATTATATAATTTAATCATCATAATATTAAATATATGTGAAGCAAATTTTTTTAGAATAAATATATTGACAAACGGTAACATGATAACTCATCATAAAATGCGAATTAAGAGTATATGTTTCTGCTCTTTAAAAAATTTAAAATATGTAATTATAGCTTTCCTAATATGAGTTTTTTATTAGCTTGAATTATTTTCAGGGTAGAATAATGGAATAAAAGTGATTGTAAGAGATTGGTTTGTGACATATACGATTGCTTTATTACTGAGCTCTTTAATTGTACATATTTACCTACACAATTTTCGTTAATAGGATAAATAATTGTAGCACTTAGTTTTTTTTTTTGAAAATAAAATATTAAGTTTTCAATGACTCATCCAATCAATTTAATAGATATAAAGTGATTTCTCAAAAAAAAAAAGTGATTATTTTCAAAAATTATAAATGACAAATAATAAGTTTCCAAAAATGACATCTTGAATGCATTCATATTCAATCTATAATTTTCTTTTTAAAAAAAGTATAAATCACCAATTATACATTTCCGAAAATACCCTCATTAAACCTTACATTTTCCGACCCTCGCCCTTTGTATCCAGAAATATATATATACTAGTCCTTATACCCGTGCGTTGCACGGGACAAAATTAAATCATATATATTATTGAAAATGTTATGTAGGCTATCAATAATGATTATTACTTTGTCAATATAATTTTCTAATAATTTTAGGAAAAGACAATGTTTCAATTCAAAATATGTAAGTATACTTAAACAGTTAAACATAATCATTATAATCGTCTTCACTAATATCATAATCTTCCCATCGAATACAATGTCCAAACAATACAACATTTTTTTATAACACAATATAATATTGATTTTATATAATCGAAATGTAACCGTGTTTTTTATATTTTGTATAATAAAAATGAATAAATATACAACATTTTTATATCTTTGATACTAATCTCCATATGGTACATTTCTTTAGAGTTCAATTCAAAATACATTAACAATTCATTTTTTTCTGTGTTACAACCATTTATTTAAATGGATCTTTTTGTTCATATATATGTAATAACAATAAAAAAAAGTGTTGGTGATGATAGACAAATATTAAATACATGATATAGTGATGATAATAATAAATTAATTATAATATTTTTATATGGTTAATATAGGAGTACTGAAGATTAAACAATGAGAAGATAATTGAATAGTAATCTATCTGAAATTTGTTCTATTTTCTAACATTGAATATCAGTATCACTCACGTTCAGTGACTTTTGTATAACTAAAAAAATTACGATAATTATATTATATAAATAGAAAAAGTTATATAATTAAACAATGAGAAGATTGAAAAATATAATGTGGATCTTCAAAACTTTTCAAAATTAATCTGTTTTTTTTTTTTACAAAAAACATTTTACAAATGAATTGTAAAACTCATTAGTCATTTCATACCAAAATAATTAGACTTTTTAACTGTGAAAAAGTATAAGTTAAAATGTAATTGAAATTCAATTTGAGATTAACTTTGTTTTCTAGAATCAAAATTATATATTTCATGAAAAAAAAGCACATCACGTTTCTATTTTTTTTTTCTTGATTATGCTCATCAGTATTTTGTGCCATGTACATATATATTACATGAGCTTTACAATTATTTTAATTCACCAAACAACTAAAATAATCTAAAGGCACAACATGAACTCTAAGTTAAACTATCTAACATGTAGGAACATTTGAATAAATAATATATTACACTTGAGATTTAAACGCGTAAAATCAGCTTAAAGAAATTACGTAATATTTAAAGCAAATTAGAAAAATGGTTGTATCTCCTACCATGGAGTGCCAAACCCCAACTACATTACAAAACTTTTTATCTCAAAATGTATCATATCTTTATTAGCATGTGAATAGTAAACCACATTACAAACATTTTATTAATTTGAATCGAATAAAGTATGTAAATATACCTTTTCATAGGTGAACCCCATATCTTTACTTAAAAATATATCATCCTTCACATTGTAGAATTTCTATAATCTCGAGACTTTTGCCTTGATTTTCAATCATCTCTTTCAAGTGAGTTAATGTAGAAATGACTAAAACATTATGATTGTGATAGAGTGGTTGACACTTTTGAAATTGTGGTAATCACTATTTATCCAGAAAGATGAATGGTTGATACACAACCTCACCATGGTTTTTATAGGAACATTGTAGAATATATATTTTTTAAATTATATGATTAATTGAAAATTAAATGTGAATTCTACCGTTACAAAGGCTATTATGGTTGTTGAATATTTTTTTGAATTGTATAATTAAAACAAAAGAAAGGTGATGCAATATTGTATTCATGATTGACTAAAAACGTATGAATTAAAGATAAGGTTTGGCTGTTACTAACCAATTGAAGAGGGCTCAACGTATACCAATGGCTATTTGCTTCTTTTTTTTTTTATTTGCAATTAATAATTAATAATCACTTAAAATGAGTTTAATGTTAAGCATTGGTCAGCAACTACCAATGGCTTAAAATGGGATTAATGTTAAGATTTTGAATGGTTCTTTTAAAAAAAACAAATAAAAAATATTTTTTGGATGAACCTAAAATTCCAAGAATACCCCTATAAAATCACACAAATTACAACCTTATTCTTTGCACCAAGAAATATATATATATATATATATATATATATATATATATATATATATATATATATATATATATATATATATATATATATATATGCGTGCGTGTGATCAAACTACTTTGTAGTTTCAATTAATTTTTTAAGCGATTTTATTTGGATTTTGAAAAATGATTTTAGTAATTACTAAAATAACAATAACCAAGAAACATTAGGTAGAAAATTACCCTAAATATATTACATATCTTGGAAATATTTGTCTAGTTTTTACAATTGAAAAGAATAATTAATTCCTTTAGTTACATACATATCATGTGGGAATGTTCATGAGGATTGATTTTATACTTTTCTTTTATATTTTTGTTCGATTATCCCAATTATATAACTTGTAAAAGATCAAAGGAATGTAATTCAAAAACACAAATATAGCAATACATAATTACTAATATATATAGTAAACATGATTAAATAAATATATTTTAAAGAAATAAAGCATACCTTTTGGTCGTTGTAATATAAGAATGATAATATGAGATGATATTTGGAGATATATTTAGACTTTAATATAAGGCGCCGTTCTTTTGTGCGTTAACGAAACTAACCGCAATGCAAATTATCACAACCTACCACAAATTACCATTACCTTTTTACTATTTCCCCTTTTTTCACCGCAACTTACCGTAATCTACCACAACGCACCGCATCATAGGAGAGATGGATAATATTTACCTGGAGCGATATATAGTGTTTAGTAGGTTAAAAGCATCAGAAGAAATAATTTATGACCTATCAAAATATTTGAAATATAATAATATGGAAAAATAATTAAATAAAAGCCTAAGTTTGGTTTGTGTACATACATCTTTCTTACACAACCAACCTGCACTGTAGAAATCTACAAAATTGAAGCTTTTATAATGAGAATAATAAAGACATTGGTAGCCATAAAAGGAATAGAAGCATGGAAGAAAGGATAATAATAAGTTATAAACATGGTTAATGAAAGAATAATATAAACGTATGAAACGTATGGCCGGCTAGGAATACATATGACTATCAAGATTCTTTATGATTAATTTTTCTTAACTGAGGTCAATTTATACTATCAATTAATATTTATTTTATTTTTAAAAAAATTAAAAATGATGAATTTTACTTTTCCAAAAATGCCCTTACTAAAACTCACATATTACGATCCTCACCCTTTGTACCCAGAAATATATATATATATATATGATATGATATATGATATGATATATGATATATGATATATATGATATATGATATATGATATGATATATGATATATATATATATATATATATGTATATATATATATATATATATATATATATATATATATATATATATGATTATCATCCAAAACCCTTTATAAAAATATGTACAAAATATACTTCATAGGTATAATTGATTTGATTAAGGTCTCATTTATATCATTAGGGTACGATATTGAAATTAAATATTTTACCATTGATAATTAATCTTGATTCATGACTATAAAAAATTTACATGTTAAAATCATAATTAATATTGATTTAAAACAAATAGAAATCTCAAAACTCGTAATATTAGAGCATTTGCAATGGTGAGTTTCAATTCAAATCACTGCTAACGTGATATGAAATGAGAATGGAATGGGGATGTGTAGGACATTTCAGTAGTGAGCATGAGACTCGTTTCGCGAGAATCTCGCCGTCAGTCTCGCGAGATAAGTAATACTAATATTTAATCATAATTTTTTCGCTCTCCTCCTCCACCTCATTTTTTATCAATATAACCAAATTAATTATATTATTAAGTAGGATCTATTTACTTTTTTTTTTAAATTAATATGAGTCAAACTCATGCTCACTATTGGAAAGTAAGTTAAATAAAGGCTTAAATTTTGACTTTCTTGATAGGGGTCCACAGATTTCACATCATCAAATTAGCCAAACTCAAACTCACCATTCCAAGTGTTCTTACTTTCTTGTTCTAATGTGTTTTGACATAAAATACCTGTTGTACATTATTGTGTGATCTCGATCTATTAGCATATGCATGTGAGTTCTAATTCTTTCCCTTTCCTCTTTTCCTAAACTTTAATATATTTTTTTAATATGACAGCAAAAGAAACCGACTCATAATAAATAATTAGACTAACTTGATAATTAATTGTAAGACAATATAATAACTATAGCCTCATGCTATCGATTCGACATTGATATAAGCCATATGCAAAAAAATTACTGAGGGGTACCCTAACTTTTGTTGAAATGTTTTTTTTGTACTCCAACTTTTAAAAACTAATTTTGGGGTACCCTAACTTTCAGAATTAGAAATAATTAGGTGAATTTCTGGCCAATGATTTGAATTCACAGGTGAGTTTTAGGCAGGAAATTGATTAAGTGTTTTTGTGGATGAAAATGCCTTTTGTTTTCGTGGACGAAAATGATTTGAATCAATCGGAGTTTCGCCGGAAATTCATCTAGTAATTTCTAATCCTAAAAGTAAGAGTACCCCAAAATTAGTTTTGAAAAGTTAGGGTACCAAAAAGTTGTTTCTTAAAAAATTAGGGTACCTCTAAATAATTTTTTGATAAATATTTGGTTGCCACCTTGCCCAATTTTCTAGATATGTTAACGTCGTGAATGTGAAAACTGGTAGCCAAATTATTCAACATTCTTACTTTTTGTTTTGTTTTTTCTCGACAGTGACAACATTTAGCAAGGTGGAGCCAATCCTATGTTCAAATGTATGTGTGACAAGTATTTGTATCTTTCAAAGGAACACTCGTGACGGATTTGAGTTAAAATTAACCATATCAGACAACTCCCACGTATCTCTCTCTATATAATGCTAGTAAAACTCCATCTATAACCACGTTATATTCAGTTTACTAAACAGAAATTTAGTCAGAAAATTTAGACTTTGACAATTGGATGTGTCGGATTTGGGTTCGGATCAGCCGTGCAGCCCGTGCTCCGGTTCGGATGAGGTTCGGGTTCGGTTTGACTCTGGATGGACCTTGACCGGTTCGGATCAGGATCTTCGGGTCGGTTGAATCTTTTCCCGGGTCGGGTTGAGTCAGTTGCTTGTTATCCGGCAAATCCAAAGTCGGATTACTTTCAAGTTGGATTGGTTTTGGGTCGAGTTGCTATTGTATTATGTTAAAATTTATATATGACTAAAATGTCAATTTTCAAATTTTGAGCAAATATTAATTATGTAAGTAAATATGTTAGAATACGTATTATAGTTTTCTAGGTTTCTTGTTTTTCTTCTTGGTTTTCTTTTTCTTGTTTTTCTTTAGGTTTAGTTTAGCTCTTGTTTGTACCTCTTTATATACTCTTTTTGTTTTGTCTTTCTTCTCGTATTGAATAACACAATAAAATATTTGCATACTACTGTTCTATTGCCTCTCTATATTTTTCCAGCTGCTGAGATTACCATTGTTCACATGGTATCAGAGCGTGGGTTCTTCTTCCTCTAGCTTTTCTCCATTCTTTGCCCTAGCTTTTTCTCCATTATCTGAATAGAACTAAGGAGTTGTCCTTAATCTATGGAGGTGAGAGACAGCTGAGTGTAAAAGGTTACACTGATGCCAGTTTCATGACGGATAAGGATGACTACAGTAGCCAATCTGGATACGTCTTTTGTTTAAATGGTGAGGCAGTGAGCTGGAAAAGTTCCAAGCAAAACACTGTCGCTGATTCTACAACTGAGGCAGAATACATCGCAGCATCTGAAGCTGCGAAGGAGGCAATGTGGGTGAAGAAGTTCATCAAGGAGCTTGAATTTGTGCCTAGTATTGCGGAAGGCGTGGACCTATACTGTGACAACAGTGGGGCCATTGCTCAGGCAAAGGAACCTAAAGCACACAACAAAGCTAAGCATGTGTCCAGAAAGTATCACATCATTCGAAAGTTCATCGAGGAAGGTGATATTAATGTGTGCAAGGTTCATACGGATGAGAACGTCGCCGATCCGCTTACTAAACCCTTGTCGCAAGCGAAGTATGAGAGTCTTACTCATGCAATAGGAATTAGACATCTTGAATGATGTTATTAAGTTACATTTTGAACATAAGATGACTCATGGTTTGTAATAGTTATTTGTTCATCATTTATTAATAATAAATTCAAAACTTTACATAATTTTGGTTTAGAATTATGTGAATGTCCAAAAGGATTAGCGAATTCAAAATGGGAAATTGGATGAGGTCTAATTTCTGAAACCCCATTAGTGAACTTGATGACGCTAATCTTGGCCGATCGTCGACCTGTTTCCTGATTGTATTATCACATAAGGACAGTGATGATATTAACACAACTAGCATGTAGGATTGAAATGATGATCGAGTTTCATGATCATATTGACGTATTGACGTCATAAATCAATCACATGGGTATTGTTGAGAACAACTACTGAACTGACCCCCAGTGGGAGCTCTTTAAGTTGGGAATTGTCATAGGAGCTCTCACCACTCAAAAATTCCTGAATCATGAGTTCGATACAGACTACATGGTCTCGTGACTTCGAGCGCCACAAACGCCTTCGTAAATAAGAGGCTATAAAGACGGTCCGGGTTACTGATGATCATGTGAGAATGTGTGTCTGAACAAGATGGCATTGTCCTCCCTATTAGGGACAGTTGTCTTTTGGCCACTCGGTGAGATTGGACTGAAAATGCTTGGCCGATCTCAGTTGAATCAACAGTTGATCATCTGTCTTTCAAAGTCTAAACTCGGAGATCGAGGAATGTTTCAGACCTTACATAAGGATGACATCAGCTTACCTTATCCGAACATAAGACAGTAAGTGACAAGGGAATTCAAGGAATCGAACACTTGTGGGACAAGTGAGAGATTGTTGGGAATGTCCCGACAATGTTCGATATACATGGAGATTAAACCAAAGTAATATAGTAATTATATGTCTTGCTAGAGACCTCTATAATTAGTAATTAAATATGTTTAATTACAACTATATTATTTGGTCCTACTGGGTCACACAAGTCAGTGCCCTGGAACAATGTATGTGACCTAAATGATATTGTATCAAGTTTAGAAAAGTTGGAAACTGATTTTTATGAGAAATCAGCCCAACACGGACCGAATTGGGCTCAACACGGACCGTGTTGACCCAACACGGTCCGTGTTGACCCAACACGGTCCGTGTTGAGACACCACGGTCCGTGGTGTCCATGGGCCGAATAATTGGATTCTCTGGAGTCCAACACGGACCGTGTTGTTTCAACACGGACCGTGTTGGGCCCAGAAAACGCGCCGTCGTTTTAATTCGGCTCTTTAGGGTTTTGAACCATTTCCATAGGTTTTCTAAACATTATATAAAGGGGTCTCTGGGAGAGATTATTGCACATCAACTGCCTTCGACTCTTAGAGAGATACCAGGGTGATTTCCTGAGTTCCTCTCTCTTTTAGTTTGCAGTTCTAGTTTCAGGAAACACTATCAGTTTCCTGAAACAATCTCACATATATCTTAGATTGAGATTCGTCTCGATCGGGTCGATCTAGCAATCGGGTTCCCGGAGTGCTGCGTGGACCTTTCAGTAGAGGGTTTCAGCATTGGAATCTGGAAGGTCAACCTCTTCTTCAGCAGGAATTAGCAATCAGGTATAATTACTAAAGCCTCTGCAGTTGTTTTGATTAATTGTTTATAACTGTTATAATATTCCGCTAATTAATCTATATCTGTTTAGGAAATAGATAACCTAAATCCCAACACTTTCAACATCATAGTATTCTTAGCAAGTTACGGGTGAAAACACCCTCTAATTTGTTTGTTAAGTTTGTTGTTAGTTAAGTTAGTTATCAGTTTTATTAGTTAAGTTTTCCAGTTGTATTTTCTTTTTTCTTCTCTTCTTTTGCTTTCTTCTTCTTCTTCCTGTTTCTTGCTGTATCAAAGCCTTGGTATCTTCTAGAAATACCAAGGTCACTGTCTTATTCTTCTTAATGAAAATCAAACACATATTTCATATCAATACTAGAATCTACAACTGTTGTTTAGTTTTTTCTTTTCTCTATTTTACATTTCACCTTTGGTGAAATTTTACAGACGAAAAACAAATATATGAAGGGAAATTGGAAAAAATAATCCAAACTTTGGGGTACTAGAAAAAAGTAATCCGAACTTACAACTTTGTTATGGGTGAGCTGAATTTTAACCTCTGTTATTTTTAGCATCCACCACCTAGTTAAACTCGTCCAAAAAGTAACGTATTGGTGGCCACATTATGCGTGGAACTTTTTGTAACTCAAAAAAAAGTTAAAAGTATGTTCCACGTGTAACATCGCCACCACCACGTCAATTTTCGGACGAGTTTAACTACGTGATGGTTGCTAAAATTAATAGAGGTTAAAGTTCATCTCATTCATAACAAAATTGTAAGTTCAGATTATTTTTTCCAATAGCCCCAAAGTTTGAATTATTTTTTTCCAATTTCCCATATATGAACTATGAGTTCGATATTCTATCATCTGATATCATGTATCACACCATTTTGTCAAATTTATTTTGCTACAATGAAGTTAGAGTTTGGTAGCAAGATTCAAATTCAATATTATGGCTCAAAATATTTTATGATATAGGATATTCTTGAGTAAATTACATTTACCCTACCAGATATTTGTGGTAATAACTTTTACACATCCGATATTTGTGAAATAATTTTCACCTTACCTGACATTAAGTGAAAGTGATTTTTAGTAGCAAAATCTGGTTATTTCTCATTGGAAATGAGAAAAATACAATAATACCCCTATATGACTATGTAAATGTACCATGTTCCCATAATATTGAGAAGAAAATGACTTAAATGATCCTTACATTGTTTTGTCTGGAAAAAGGTACGTCGAAACTCCAAATAGAAAATACCAACAGTCGATTCCTCTCACACCTATCTTCTTCAACACTTCCCTATTAATGTCATATGAATTAATATTGAGGGTAAAAATGTCAATTCATATTTAATTGAAAGTCATATGAATTAATATCAAGGGTAAAAAAGTCAATTCATATTTATCTTTTTAATATTCGCCCGAAAATCCAACAAAAATCAATTATAAAATATCTTGGGAGGTTTAAATTTATGAACACTGAATGTCAAATAAGGTGAAAATTATTTCAAAGATGTCGGATGTGCAAAAATTATTACCACAAATATTATATAGGGTAAATGTAATTTTCTCATTGCAAATTTATGCTCCATTATTTTCATTTGTAACAATAATGGTCAATTTTTATAAAATTATCTTCCTTCCAACCAAATAACAGAAAATTTGAGGAGATAAGTATTTTCGTTGAAAATTCATTTTTGTGACAAAATCCCCCCCCCCCCAACCCAAAACAATAAAGTAAAAAAACCAAACACACCCTTACCGCTAGTTGCAAAATTTGCGGCTGGTTTGGTTATAATAATTCACATCTTTGGCATATGGATATTTATAATTAAAAGTGCTGATAAATCTGAGTTTGGCGTGAACAAGAAGCACCGGAGTTTTAGGTAGGGATGACAGTCAAGTTTGAATCCGAAACAAATTTGATTTGCTCTGAAACAAAAACTCCAAATTCGAATCCGACTAAAAAGATCCAACTATGAATCCAATTATAATTGGGGGCATAGAGGTGACCACCGCTGATCCGATTAAGTCCGATTATAGTACTTAATATAAATTATTTTTTACAAAAATAAAAAATTAGAAATCAGAGTTTTTATTTTAACAAGTATGATATATTAATCAGAGGTAATTGGAGATAGAAGTAATCGGAGTCGGATGAAATTATTTTACAAAAACGTATAAAAGCTAACCTGAGTCGGAAATTGGAGATAATCGGAGTTGGAGGTAATTGGGTCGGAGTTGGAGTTGGATACTTCCGATTAAGTTCAGATTTGGAAGTCCACCCACCTCCCTTGGATTTGGAGGTGATCTCCTCCTCCAATTATTAATTGGAGCAAAGGTGGAGGTGGGTACCTCCGATCTGCCTCCAACCCATTGTTATCCCTAATTTTGAGGGTATATTGAAGTATGCAAGAAAGTATATGCTTAAATAAGAGTCTTCTCTTTATTATATGCATCCATATGAATGTTGTGACAATGTAGTCATGGTTTTTGTAGCAGCTGAGAAAAGACTCATTATTTGACTTGTAACCTTTGATGGCTGATGCAACGTATGAATGTTCTCTTTATTATATGAATGTTCTCACAAATGTAGTCATTATTATATGCATCCATATGAATGTGCAACTGGTGACCGAGAAGCAGGGGCATAAGCCACAGATTTCAAAGGGCCCTTCATAGGTCATTGGGACTGAGGGAGTAAGAATGGTCAACAAACTATGCAAATGTCCTACAGATGTCAATGTTGACGATACAGCCGTATCCATTGTTGGTCTATTCTGGAAAATGACAGCCGAGTAAGGGTCGAAAAAAGGTTGCCACGGTCTACACCAAACCAAGGGCGCGGTTATACCAAACATACTACCTATCAGCCAGGGTAGCAGACTCCACATGCTGGACAGACCCCTTCACTTGTTTCAGATCGGTTTTAGTCTTGGAGATTTAATGGAAATAAGTTTCCAACAACATATAATGTATACACATAGCTTCTATTATCTCAATAATTTATTTCCATGTTTAAGATTAAATGTTTTTTTGCATGTTATTGATAAATATTTGGTTTATCAAAGGCATTGGGATTGTATCCCTCCAAATTTTACAATTAGACACTATTGGGCCAGTTCCCCGATATCATGAATAAGATCGGGAATGATCAAGTCATCGGAATCATAACTAACATGATCAAGTCATCGGAATCTTAATTAACATGATCAAGTCATTGGAACCCTGTGAACCAGCCGAATGTTGTGAATTGTGAATGAGAGTATCTGGTTGTACAGTGGTGTCATTAGGAGCACCGGCCCCTGCACTTTCCTTACTCAACTGTAAGAATCCGGCATAAGAGGTGTTGTCGCCAATTAGAAGCCAAATTTGGATCCAGATTAATATTTCATGAGTTGCCTATATTATTCATGCATGCATGTACTTTGCAATTAGCCATTGTAACACCAAGCAAGATGAGACTGTGAACTTTCACTGTGCATTATATGGCAACTGAACTTGATACAGTCACTCAGTAGAAACCGAGTCTATGTGTTGAACAAATTGTTTCAATGACCGAGAACATGATTTGAATTTATAAGAAAAAAAAAAACTAGAAAAACTAAGTCATGGGTCAAGGACATGTACATGTACATGTTGAGGATCCTAACCAATTCTGACACAACATTGATGGATCACTTTTTCGGATTAGCCATGTTTCTTGATATTCGACAGCGCAATCTGAAAACACCACAGCTTAACTCATAGAAGCCCTCTTTAAAAATGCAGCAAGGACAGTGATTCTGAATGATAAACCAGTACGTACGTCCCCCGTCCTTGTAATATTCATCCGACCCAGGCATTCCAAACGCAACAATCATTCGTTCACCACCCCTCAAATTGAACAGTTCTGGGCTCTGCCCTGGCATGTCACACCTCACGTACAGCATCAGCCCCTGCTCGTCCCACCTCAGCATCTTCGCACAAACTCCGTTTGGACCCATCATCTTCGCTCGGTTTATCTCTGGGAAGTCATCAATTGTGTAACCTGCATGCACCACACACGCCATCATTTGTACCAAGCTTTTACCATTATTTTCTAACAATATATTTTCAAAAAAGGTTACCCCTTCCTTCCCAAATTATCGGTCACCTTAACCACAATTTACAAAACTTTCTAAACTTGACTGCACAAACAAACTCCTGGGTGACAAATATTTAGAAATGGAGCTAGTATTTTCCTAATTAATAATTAAGAGGGAAAGTTTCACGTACGGGTGTTAATGTAGAAGCCATCCTTATTGCACTCCCCGCATTTACAGGGGACATGATGTTGTGCGAAGTTTAACACTCTACCAAGTGTAATCTGTGGTACATGAATCTCTTTGGAATAATGTCCATCATCTGTGTCCTCGCCTGACTCTGATTTTTCAGCCGTTTGAAATATTTCACAACAAAAAGTGATTAAAGTTTCAACGATAAGTGGAAAGAATCCTTAAATTCTGACAGGCACAACATATATATACCAGCTGAGTTTTCTTCATCCTCTGAACTGTCACTCGAGCAGTATGTTGGTGACTTGTTGACGTTTGGATTCAGTACATTCAGATATCCAACACGCCAATCTGCCATTAATAATAAGAACGTCAATTCAAGAATCCAACTGAAAGAAACCATGAAATTGCAGCTCATGGAAACTGCCACATTTAATTAAAGAACCTTCACCTGAGATATTTTCTTCATCCTTCATAAGAATGACCTTGGAAACTGCCAGGTGAAGTTAGAGTACAACACATTATTAGAAGCCCTAAAAGAGTTTACAAAGCTTAAGATATCTAAGTTTCAGAAGCAGAACAATACCTTCTTTTATTGGCTTAGGTTTGTACGACTCTTTCTCCTCAGAAGAACTCTCAGCCCCCTTAGCTTTTGCAGTCTTTTCTGAAAAAAAGAAAAAAAAATCATCCACATCATCAAAAATCAAACCCAAAATACCGTCTTTTGTTGTTTGCTTGAAGATCCCTCACCCGTTACAGATTTTACTGTGTCTACTGATCAAATTTCAACCGATTCATCAAAAAACCAATGCAAAATCAACTAAAGTTTCTAAAGGCGAAACTATTACGACACCTTCTTTCATTGGCTCAGGCTTGTTAGACTTCTCATCCTCAGCAGAACTCTCACCCACATCAGTTTTGGCAGTATCCTCTGAAAAATAAAATCATTCACTCCACATAAAAAATCAACCCCAAACTGTTACCAAGTGTGTGATAAAGACAATAGGACAGCTGAGCTTTTTTCTTGTTTGCTTGAAGATCCCTCGTCTGTTTCAGATTTTGGTGTCTCTTCTGATCAAATGTTCAAGCAACTTATTGAGAATGCAAAATTAACTAAAGTCTGTCAAAATGTATAGAGGGGAAAAAACAGAAGAAACCTGAAGTTTTCTGTGGATCGCTAGAGGAATCCTCAGTTGTCATAGATTTGGTTGCCTCTTCTGACAAAATTTAAAACCCAGTCAAAAATACCCAAGGCTTAACCAACATCAACAATTTGGAGGAGAAAAATGTCAGACAAAAAATTGTCAACAACCCATTAAAACCCGCCAAGGTTTAACTGAGAATATCATATTATAGACCAAAAAAAAAAAAAAAAAAGACGCAAACCTGATTTCTTCTCCAGAATGATCAAAGACCCTTCATCTAACTCAGATTTTGCTGTGTCCTCTGACAATATTTTCTCTGGTTTGCTTGAAGAACTGTCATTCATCTCAGATTTTGCCATGTCTTCTGAAAAAATCGCCAACAACCCATTATAGCCCGCCAAGATTTAACTGAGAACATCATATTAGAAACAAAAACACAAGACAGAAACCTGATTTCTCCTCCAGTTTATCCTTAGCAGAACTCTCACCCACATCAGCTTTTGCAGGTTCTTCTGAAAAAAATTTCACACTCTACATCAAAAATTCAACCAAAATTTTACCAACTTGGAAATTGAATAAGAAACCTGCGCTTTCTTCAGGTTCACTTGAAGATCCCTCGCCCGTCTCAGATTTTACTGCCTCTTCTGGTCAAATTTCAACAAACTCATCAAAAATCAATGCAAAATTTAACTGAAGTTTCGGAAAGTGAGACAACTACAATACCTTCATTTATTGGCTCGGGCTCGTAGGACTGCTCATCCATAGCAGAACTTTCAACCATCTCAGCTTTTGCAGCCTCTTCTGAAAGGGAAAAAGAAAATCATGCACTCCATCAAAAATCAACCAAAAATTTTACCAAGTCTATATCAACTTAGAGATTGAGCAAGAGACCTGAGCTTTTTTCTTGTTTGCTTGAAGATCCCTCACTCATTCCAGATTTTACTGCCTCTTCTGATCAAATTTCAACCAACTCATCAAAAATCAATGCAAAATTTAACTAAACTTTCAGAAGCTGAGATAATTATAATACCATCTTTTGTTGGCTCAGGTTCGTAGGACTGCTGCTCCTTCGCAGAAGTCTTACCCAAGTCAGCTTTTGCAGTCTCTTCTGAAAAATTCAACCCACCCCATCTAACATCAGCCCAGAATGTTACCAAGTCTGTCATTTTAGAGATAAAGGGGGTAATAATAGTTAAAAAAAAGCCTGAGATTTTTTCTGGGTTGCTTGAAGATCCCTCACCCGTTTCAGAGTTTACTGTCTCTTCTGATCAAATTTCAACCAAGTCATTATAAGTCAATGCAAAATTAACTATCGTCCATCAAGTTATATAGAGCGGACAAAACAGAAGAAACCTGAAGTTTTCTGCGGATTGCTAGGGGAATCCTCAGCTATCATAACTTCGATTGCCTCATCTGACAAAATTTAAAACCACGTCGATCGACAATTTGGAACAAAAGAAAAACCTGAATTTTTCTCTGGTTTGCTTGAAGAATCCTCACCCATTTCAGATTTTACTGCCTCTTCTTATCAAAAACCAATGCAAAATTTACCAAAAGGTGAAACAATTACAATACCTTCTTTTGTTGGCTCAGGCTTGTTGGACTGCTCATCCTCAGCAGAACTCTCACCCACATCGGCTTTGGCAGTCTCCTCTGAAAAGCAAAATCAACCACTCCACATCAAAAATGAACCCTACAATGTACCAAGTCTATATCAAGTTAGTGAATAAGTAAAAGACCGGAGCTTTGTTCTTGTTTGCTTGAAGATCCCTCGCTCGTTTCAGACTGTTGCAGTAAAGTTTCTGAAGGTGAAATAATTACGATACCTTCATTTTGTATTGGCTCAGGCTTGTTGGACTGCTCATCCTTAGCAGAACTCTCACCCACATCAGCTTTTGCACTTTCCTCTGAAAAACAAAATCATCCACTCCTCGTCAAAAATCAACCCTAAATTTTACCAGTTTTTTCTTGTTTAGTGAGAGACCTGAGCTTTTTTCTTGTTTGCTTAAAGATCCCTCGCGCTTTTCAGATCTTAAAGCTTCTTCTGATTGAATTTCGACCAATTCATCAAAAATCAATGCGAAATTTAACTGAACTTTCAGAAGGTGAGATAATTACTATACCATCTTCTGTTGGCTCAGATTTGTAGGACTGCTGCTCCTTAGCAGAAGTATCACCCAAATCAGCTTTTGCAGTCTCAACCAAGTTAGTAAAAATTGAGGCAAAATTAACAATCAACTTATATAGAGGGAACAAAAGCAACCTGAAGTTTTCTGTGGATTGCGAGAGGAACCCTCAGCTATCACAGATTCGGTTGCCTCTTCTGACAAAATTTAAAACCAGGTTGATAAAAAATGTCCAATATTTAACCAAGATCAAAAATTTGGAAGGGGAAAAAAAAAGAGAGGATAAAGAAACCTGAGTTTTTCTCTGGTTCGCTTGAAGAACCTTCACCCATTTCAGATATTACTGCCTCTTCTGATCAAAATTTCAACCAACTCATCAAAAATCTATGCAAAGTTTAACTAAAGTCCATCAAACTTTTAGAGGGTAAAAACCAGAAAGAAAAACCTGAAGTTAGATTGCTGGAGGAATCCTCAGTTGTCACAGATGTGGTTGCCTCTTCTGACAAAATTTAAAACTCTCGTCAAAAATGCCCAAGATTTAACTGAGATCAACAATTTGGAGGGGGGAGAAAAGACGATAAATAAAGAAACCTGAATTTTTCTCTGGTTTGCTTGAAGAACCCTCACCAATCTCAGATCTTGCCATGTCTTTTGAAATCGTCACCAACCCATTAAAAACCGCCAAGATATAACCGAAACCATCAAATTAGGGAGAGAAAAAGAAGAGAGGAACCTGATCTCTTTTCGGGTTCGCTCGAAGAACCCTTAGCCATCTCAGATTTTGCCAAGTCTTCTGAAAAAAGTAATTACCAACCCATTAAAACCTGCCAAGATTTGGCTGAGCACACAAAAAAGAAAATCGTTACCAACCCATTAAAACACAGTCACAAGCTCTCTCAATCAAATCGTCAAACTGCTGGTGTGCATTCTCAAGATCGAGCAATTTCAGAGTCTCTGACTTGTGCTGTTTGCTGCGGAAGAAAACCAAGTTCTTAAGCATCTCCTGGTACAGAGAGAACAACTCCTGAGACACTCCTTTGGATTTATAGAGCTTAGCAATGACTTCAAGTTTTTGCTTTTCTTGTCTTTCAACATTTGCAAGCAGTGTCGTCGCCACCTCCACTTGCTCCTTCCTGGGACGTGGAGGAAGGGACTTTTGCATCCGCACCATCTCCACCATAATCTCACCTACCACAATCCCGGATCAAAAATCAACCCGAACTGTTACCAAGTCTTTCATCTTAGTGATAAACCCTAAACCCTAAAAGTCAACCCAAAATGTTACCAGGTCTGTCATCTTAGTGATAAACCCTAAACCCTAACTCTAAATGTTACCATTACCAAGTCTGTCATCATTAGTGATAAAGACAGTAAGGGAACTCAGCCTTTTTTCTCTTTGCTTGAAGAACCCTCACCAATTTCAGATATTACTGCCTCTTCTGATCAAATTTGAACCAACCCATCAAAAATCAATGCAGAATTTAACATTTAGGGTTACTAGAAGGGAAAACAAACAGAAGAAACCTGAAGTTTTCTGTGGATTGCTAGAGGAACCCTCATCTGTCACACACTTGATTGCCTTCTCTGACAATTTGAAACCCCGTCAAGAATACTTCAGGTTTAATCACGATCAACAATTTGGATGGAAATGAAAAAAGAGCATAGATAACGAAACCTGAGTTCTTCTCTGGATTGCTTGAAGAACCCTCACCCATTTCAGATTCTCCCTTGTCTTCTGAAAAAATCGTTACCAACCCATTAAAACCCACCAAGATTTAACTGGGAACATCAACTTAGATACAGAAAAACAAGAGAAAAACCTGAGTTCTTTCCCGGTGATCTTGAAGAACCCTCATCCATCCCAGATTTTGTGCGGTGGAATTTGCGACCTAATATCACCCCAAAATAACATTTTCTCTATCAAACTTCTCACCAATCCATCAGAAAGAAAAAAAAAATCCCAAATATTTAACAAGGACCACGAAAATAGACCCAGAAGAACAAAGAGAAACCTGAGCTTTTGTCTGGTTTGCATGAAGAACTTGTTCCCTGTACAAACTTCAGAGAAACTGAAGAAACCCAAAGAAGTACTATAAATTACTGATCAAAGAAAACCAACAAGAAAAAATAATGTAGGAAAATTAGCTCAAGCCATTGAATGCAGTATGGCTATATATAGGGGAAAATACAGAGAGAAACCTAAAGCTTCCAGTGGAGAAGAACCCTCACCCGTCTCCGATTTTTCTTTGTCCTCTGACAAAATTTGACCAAACCATCAGAAAATGAAAAAAAAAACACCCAAATATTTAACCAGGACCATGAAAACAGAGCCAGAAGAGGAGAGAGAAACCTGAGCCTTTCTCTGCTTTGCTTGAAGAACTTTTCCGCCGTGCGGATTTCACTAAAGAAACAAACCCCAACCAAACCCACAAATTACTGATCGATAAAAGAAACCAAGAAGAAGAAAGAAGAAAAGAAAAAGAAAGGAGTAGAAAAATGAGCACAAACCTTTGGATGGAAAGTCCTTCCTGGGGACAAAAATCATGGACCCCTTTGCAAAAGGAATGTACATGGTGAAAACGCCATTTTTGACCTTACAAATGAGATCGTCCAACTTGGGAATATTATCAAGAGACACTCCTGCTACATATGATCTTGTAGACAGTTCAAAGGGAAAGTGTTCGCTGAGGACCTCTCTGGCTTGAAAATTGATCGTCCAGAGATCTTCATTCGCGTAGAATGTGATATTGCTGTTATCTGGGACTCCCGGCATGTCGATTCGAATGTGGGTGCCATCTTCTTTGTGGGTTATGTCAAACGCACCGAATGTGTCCCCAAGAACTTCGATTTGAAATGGGTGCCTCGCTGATTCGTTTTTGCAATGGTGCCATAAAGAAGAGTGCACAGTGTGTCAGAGAGAGAAAAAGAGAGAGAAAGCGAGAAAGAGAGAGAGAGAGAGAGAGAGAGTACGTGCGAGAACTTCTCCATCAGAGTCAGAGTCGGAACTGGACATCGTCAAAGCTTGGGAAGAAGATTGAAGGGAGAGATTCTGGGTAGAGAGAATTTGGGGGAAATGGGGGTTTGATTTTTGTGAAACAAGGAAGGGGTTTAGGGAGGGTTTTGCGTGAGGTTATATAGGAAGGGGAGTCGTTAAAACAGAAAGGAGTTTTGGCGGGAAGGATGGGAATATAAACGAGGACAATGATAACTTCTTAACCATCTTGAATTATTCATATTTCACAATTTTATAACTTTTATTAATATTTTCTTTAATAATTATATATATATTTATCAATTATAATAATATAATACTTATTAGCTATGTGAAAAAATATAATAATAGCCTAAATTTATCAATCATAGTAGAAAATCCACATTTTATACATAGTTTTATATTTATGAAATAAATATAAATAAATAACTATTTTTAAATTGTTTATAACTTTTAGTAACCCTAAAAATAATGAAACATACCTTTAGAATGATTTAAATACACTTACATTTCACTTTATTAGTGATTTAGAATAAATGCAAGATGGTTAAGAGTCATTTTGTGTCAAGATGTTTATCATATTCGTATAAACAAATGCATGTGATGTGGTTAAGCTCTTCTATGGATAATTTTCAGGGCCTCATCTTGCAATCTGAATTTTGTTGCCCTTGCTATAAAACCAAGTCGGACTAAAGATCATGAGTATTTCGTATTTGTTTCTTTTTTTTTTCCCTGTATTTTTTTTATAGAAGTAGTCAAGTAGAGATGGCAAAATTTTGTCAAATTGAAATTTTTGAATTGTGCAACAAGCAAAAACTCGGGTGTAAATATAGATTTTTAGTCTGATTTTTTATATTGACCGAATATTCAGTTATAAAATTTCTTTTTGTTCTATTGTCTGGACCTCATTTCAACTTGAATTTAGTTTCGTCCAACCGTCCGACTCAATCGACCCGAAATAAAGTTGGATTCAGGCATCAAACTTTTTTGTATGACTTTTGACATTAACCGAATTTATCTAACCAAATTTACCCGGGTTAGACAAAAGATCATAAGTATTTCGTATTTATTTCCTTTTTTCCCTATATTTTTTTTATAGGAAGAATTGTTGATTAGGAACATCAATAAGTTGGTTTTTTCTAGGGTTGGGTTGGTCTAAAGTGAATGCAGTTTTAGATAAAAGACTCATTTCGATAAATGTATTCAAGAAAAACCCGATTATACAATAATTAAAAAAAGAATTTCTACCAAAGATATACAACCCTTTCTTAAACGGATCATATCGTGGACTAATAATTAAAAATATTATTTTGATCCTCCATTAAAAATGAAACTGCAATAAAACGAAGTCAGACTAAAAATTATAAGTATTTAACAAATTTGGCCCCATTCTTTTATACGGTACCGCACTTTGTGATACCGCTAGTTATCGCAACTCACAACAACCTACCACAATCCAGCACAACTTACCACAATCCCTTTTTTAATAAATTTCAAAAGTTTTACTTTTTCACTTTATTTCAACAATTTCAATACCCACTTTTTAATTTCTACCACAATTTACCACAACTAACCGCAACTTACCGCACTCTACCACACCGCAACTTACCGCACCGCAGCGGTACTGTATAAAAGAATAGGGCCTACTCTACTCGGGCCGGGTGCAAAGGTTGGATCAGGCTGACTTTTTTTTTTGTGTTTTTATTTTTCTCTCTTTTTTTTTTGCACTTCACTTTCTTTGGCATTTTTATAAAATAAAAAGAGAAAATAAACACAAACAAAATTACATAATTATGAGACACTTTTTGGGTGTCTATAGTTAGCCCCCACTTTGATCGAGTCTGAGTAAGATGATGATCAAAGTATAGCTTGGAGGTCTTCGATCTTTCTTGACGTCATTCAATCTTTCCCGATGTCGTTTAAATGTAGTTCAGCCTTTCCCGATGTCATTGAAAATATACCTCAATTTTTTCCCGATGTCGTTGAAATGTAGCTTAGTCTCTCCCGATGTCGTTGAAATGTAGCCCAGTCTTTCCAAATGTCGTTGAAATGTAGCTCAGTCTCTCCCGATGTCGTTGAAATGTAGCTCAGTCTCTCCTGATGTCATTGAAATGTAGCTCAGTCTTTCCCGATATCGCTCATTCTTTCGTTGAACATGATGCAAAATTGAATTGAAATTATTTTCTGAGTTATATAGAAATTATTTCCATATTTACTCTTGAAAATAATATATATATATATATATATTTTGTTTTCATTTTTATTTATTATAGGAGTATTAAAACAAAAGAAGTTTTAAATTCTCCTCATAATAATTTTCCGGTCGATGCATGTTAGCCCGGTCAAAGGTTTATTTAATTGGATTTAAATATGAGTAGATGGGGGGGGGGGTTGAGGATGAGCCTTTAAAAGCAAAAAATTACTTAGAGGTACCCTTACTTTTGAAGAAACAATTTTTTGGTACCCTAACTTTTCAAAACTAATTTTGAGGTACCCTAACTTTTAGGATTAGAAATTACTAGGTGAATTTCCGGCGAAACTCCGATTGATTCAAATCATTTTCGTCCACGAAAACAAAGGGCATTTTCATCTACAAAAACACTTAATCAATTTCCCGCCTAAAACTCACCGTTGTATTCAAATCATTGGCCGAAAATTCACCTAATTATTTCTAATTCTAAAAGTTAGGGTACCTCAAAATTAGTTTTTAAAATTTGGGGTACCAAAAAAACATTTCACCAAAAGTTAGGGCACCCCTAAGTAATTTTTTGCTTTAAAAGGATGGGATCTCCATCTTATCCACATACTCCAACACTTCATTTTCACTTCTATCCTCTCACTTCCACCCACTCTTTCTCTCTCTAAAGCCTCAAACAACCAGCCCGGTGAAGCATACCGCCAGGTTCGGCGGTTCCCGAGCCCCCGCTGTTGTTTCTCATCGACCGGCAAAATCGGGAGAATCGGGGGAGCATACCGCCAGGTATCTGCAGCCCCTCGGTGTTCGTGCAGTGAAGCTCGCCGGAAATTGGACGACACGGAAGGCCGGAGCAGCACAGCATACCGCCAGGTATTAGCCGCCCCAGGTGTTCGCCTGAGTTCGGATCTCGGATCCGGAAAACTTGCCGGAAAAGTACAGTCTCGACAAACCACCATGCCGCCTGGTATTTGCTCATTTCTAAGTTTTCAGATTCGAATTTTTAAGCTGATTTTCGCTCGAGTCTCAGAATTTGAACTCGAGAAATTCGTCGGAACCAGGACCATACATGACGGTATGGGCTCGGGTTCAGACCCGGGACGGACCCAGACTCGTTCTTAGGTTTCCTTTTGCGCGGTCTGTGGGAGACCCGTACCTGGCGGTATGGGCTCGGGTTCAAACCCGAGGCTGACTCACTCCGGTTTTCGAGTCAGATTTCGTACAACCTGGGGTAGCTCCCATGCTTGCTTACATGGTTTCGGGTCTGGGTCTTGGTTCTAGTTCGAGAATTTTACTTTGTCCCGGGATTTTAAACCTCCCTTTTGTGTTTTGTAGTTTGTTTTTGGCAATGACGCAACCTTTGAAACCACGAGGTCACGTAGCTCCTCATGCCGAAAATTGGGTTCATCACACGTTCTTTGCTAAGAAGTGGTTTCCCGAAGGCGGGTTTAACCCGGCGAACCTCACGCAATATCCTAACGAGCATGTGTGGCTTCGGAGATCGGAAATCCCGGTAAGTCTTTCATGCTTGTTAAAAATTTAAAATGTCTAGCATGTTTCTCACAATCATTGGGCTTGTAAATTTGCATGTATGAGCTTAATTATGTTGAAACCTCCTTTGGCCCAAATGTATTGTCTCTTGGGCTCATAGATATCTTGTGGACTTCGTAGCCAATAATTTTAGAGTTTAACATCGGGTTTTAACTATCTCCCCGAGATTTTTCTCATAAAATTATTCATCATTAATTTTAGAGTATAATCTGAAAATTATTCAAATTATGTCTCGTAAAATTTCCTTGTATGTATACTTGCAATTTTCTTTGGGCTTGATGACTTATACTCCTAGGCCCAATTATTTTGGAATCATCTTTGTAGTGTGTTTAGGCCCAAGATTTCTTGCCTTTTACAATTTCTTGTGCGATCTAATTTTTAGAGTTTAACGTCAAGATTAATATAGCTCGAGGTTTTTCTCATAAAACTTTGATTCTTGTTTTTAAAGTATAATTCGAAAATGTTGTGATTTTTTTTTTCGAATTAAGTCTCGTGAAAAAAAAAATTAGGAATCAGGAATGTGTATGTCAATATGAACTTTGACTTGTAAAATGAGTTATTTTACCATGTCGTTGCGCATGAAAATAATTTTTTTGAATCATGAAGTCCAATAAAATGGGATATGAAGGTCAACTTTTTTATTGTAATTCGAAAGGAACATGACTGTATCCTTCTGAATTTTTCTGGCCTGGTTCCTTATTAGCCCCCAGTATTTGATGGTAGATCTTTTTTTTTTAGGACGATAGCCTGAAAACTTGTGGCTCGATCACAAAGATGATGGCTACTCTGAAAACTCATGCTAACCTTGTTCGGGATGTCATGGAACACATCGGTTTCCTGCCCTTTTATCAGTGTTTGGAGGCCTAGTTAATGCCTCGCTCTCGCCGTCCTGGTAGAGCTCTTGGCGAGCTTTTCTGGGAAACCACTAATACATTCCACTTCCGATTTTGCGAGATGGCTGTCACCCCTACGGATTTTGTGATAATTACTGGCTTACCCTGGGGAACTCAACGCCATCTTTCAACCGGGCTTTTAGAAGAGGTTCTCCTCATGCGTTAGAACTTTTTGGGCCTATGATGGGAGGTCAAGAGTTGGCCCGTCCCTTGCACTACTAGCATTTTAGGGACATGATTTGTTCTCGGGGTTTCCCAACTCTTCCATTAGCTCAACGGATGCGTATCATCCTGGCTTATTTTATTGGTGCATCTTTCTTTGCCAATCCTGGAGACAATGTCCACCTCTTTTGGCTAGAGAACTTACCGGATTTAAACAACATCCGCAATTTGAAGTGGGGAGAGGCGGCGTATGCTTGCTTCGTACGGGGTCTCCGCATGGGGTGCAGGACAAATTTACCGAATAGGGAGCCCCGATTCTACAATTATGGCCCTTTCTTGTGGAAGGTCATGGAGGTAACTACTCTCTTAAGACTTTTCTAATCTTAAGATATCATGATTACTTTATCAATTTGCCCTAATTTATATTGGTCTGGCTTTATGAGTACTTCCCTGCTCTGGCTCCTACGACCAGAGCAACCATAAAAGTTATTCTTGCATCTACTTGGTGGTCGAAGGCGATGGCCTGTCCTGATAGGTGGGGCTCAGACACCCTTCAAAACCTGCGTGCTTTTTTGGATAACGCGACTCCGCTATGTACCTCTTCGCGCTTGATTTTATTTATTGGATCTCGTTTCACAATTTTTCCTTTCTCCCCTTTTTTTTTGAAATCAGGAGGATGTGGATTGGAGTCCTTGGGAAGATCTTGACGATAGGACCAGGATGAGGATTCGGGCTGATGGTATTACTACATCGAGGATCCTCCTGGAAGTCCCTTATGGATTCATCTGGTTCTTGGGTGAGAGAGTCTCTTCCCAAATCTTGGGTTTCTATGATCCTTGGATTCCTGCGGATCCTCCGGCCGAAATGATGGCCCCTCGATCTTTGAGTTTCGAGGATTGGGTAGTTGCGTGTCACGGGACCCCTTGGGGTATGCTGGCTACTCGCTATGATGATGAGTACCATGCAGGGGTAGTGGAGCTCTATTTGGATCGCTTGGCTCATCGACCCGTACGTGCTGCAACCTTCCCTTTATTCATTGTTGCTTTCGATGAACTCATCCATTCCCATTTTCTTGCAGCTAGTGGACCCTTCTCGATACTATGAGGCCCCGGGTTTCGTCACTTTGGTTGACAGATATCCTGGTCAGGACATAGAGGTTCTGGTGAGTCTTTACTTTCTTTACCAGTTTTGTACCCCCCTTTTTTTTATGACCTCACCACTGACTATCTCCTTGTTCCTTCTTTTCAGCCTTCACTGTGGGGTTTTAAGAAGTTATGTCAGCTTTGTGCCTCCTATGGAAGACACTTGCGAGGTCGATTTTCCTCTTCAGGCCGTTATCGAGGGTCCCCTAGTGATTCGGGCTCCAGTCATAATTAGTTTCAATCTTCCGGTACTGATGAGTCTAGTTCTGTACGTGTTGCATTCTCAGGGAGGCGATGGAGGTTATGGTGGTTCTGAGTCGCGTTCTCAAGGAGGCGGTGGAGGTTATGGCGGTTCTGAGTCGCTTTCTCAGTGAGGCGGTGGAGGTTATGGTGGTATTCCTCGCCGTTCTAGTGTCGAACGTGGACCTCCTCCACATTTTCCCGAACCTCCTCGCTTTCCAATTGGGAATTTCCGTAATCTTGAACGTGGCGAATCCTCTTGTTGTCGTGTCACTACTGGTCAATCGACATGGACTGTTAGCTCATCTGATGACGTGCCTTTACGCGAGCGATTCCGTGATATAAAAATATCACGTAGGGGAGGCGGCGTTCGTCCTAACCGTGCGCAGAATGATGGACCATCCTCAAGGTCAGGCGGTCAAGGAGGCCGCGATTCATCCCAGGGCCATGGTTATTCATTTAGAGGTGGAGATTACGAGGTGACTCCTCCTAGTCATGGTTAGTCCGTTGAACGACGGGATACAGAGCTTTTGAACCATTCGGATCATCCGTCTTAGGGTCGTTCTGATGGCCATGCCAGTCGTAGGTTGAGTCACCATATTGAGCGCCATACGAGCCGCCAGTCTAGTGGGAGATTTGGTCAGCGTTCCACTGGTTCCAGAGCGACAGGTGGTAATCCTGTCCGATCTGGTGACACTGAGGTACTTGCTTCTTGGCAGTTCTCGGGTACTGAGATCATTGGTGGCTCGGGTGATACAGAGATGCTTGAGAGTCAGGGTGATACAGAGGTGCTTAGGAGTTTTAGTTCTCCTCGGGATGTTTCATCTTCATCCCAATGGCCTCATATGGGTCGTCATGGATCTGCTCAGGGCGGCTTGCCCCCTACGTACTGCTCCGACTGGTAACGCCTTTGTAGATGCCTTATTTGGTGCTTCTGGTGATCCCACAGGGCGACGGTGCCGGAGGTGGTCGATCTTTGGTCCTACTGGTTCAAGCTCTAGCCGCCATAGCTCTCGCGGTTCCTCTCGCATTCGTTGATGTAGGGTTGATTATGGATGTAGGATGAGACTTTACACATGTATTGTGCATGCTGAAACTTTATGTATGTACTAGCTAGGTGTCATGCATGAGACTCCTATTCTATTATGATGCATGTATGTACTCAGACTCTAAGACAATGTATGCAGAGAGACTATTATGTACTTCTACCCTTATGACTCAAAATAAAAAAACGAATTGATGTGACTCGAAATGCAAACTAATGCAACTTTAAAAAATGAAAAATACACATGATCTAAAAAAACATACGTTGATTTACTGCATGTATGTGATATGAACAACCCCCACTTCCCCGAAAGAAAAAAAAAGTAAATCAAAAACCTTAAATGTCAAGAGTGATTTCGAAGTGAGTTTCAGGACAAGGCAAAAATAGTTAAAATGATGAGTTCTCTTGTTGAACTGCCTCGTAAGTTGCCGTGATGCGGATATTAAGTGATGAGCAAGCCCCTAGTTGGAATGCTGCAGAAGATAATATTAATGAAAGACTCGACCTACTTAAGCTGCGTGATAGGATAGTCAGGATGCTTGACCTTGATGTCATGATTAGGAACCCCAAGTATTAAGAAGGATCAAGTGATAAGTCGTCTTGATTTTTCTTGCCTTTTCTCTATTCTTCTTGATTCTTTTAGGTAGGAATATGTAAGCACCAAGCCCCCAGTATCAGTGAACAAGCGTCTTTAGGTGAGTCAAAATGATTGACCCAGGTGGGTGTCGCCTTCAAATAATTCCCTATTTTGATGCATCTGGCATCTTGTTCTGCTAAAGGAGTTATCACTCATTCAGGTGTTTTGAAAGCAGGGATTAATTGACGAACCTCATACATGCACTAATGACCGAATCAGAAGAGCTCACAGGGTAAGGAACAATGAACGATAGGATATAGCAAAGGTAGGAACGGTGGTATAGAAAGCATGTTTGTGAATAGTTCGGCCCCAACGGTGGGCAAGGCGAGAGTAGTGATCAAATGAATGGATGGGTAGTTCGATAGACAGAAGTTCGAACTAGTGAAACTGGATGAGATGGTCTATGGATGGAGTATCATGTATCGTAGGTTTATCTCATAAATGAAGAGATAGTCGAATAGCTATGGTTTGATGAATTTAGGTATGAAGGGTGATCCAAGTCTGATGGGAAAAGGTGGGTGTGCTTTGGTGAAAGGAATCTGACAGCTTGTCAGTCTCATTAGAGACCAAGATTTCCTCTCCTTTTGCCTAGCTCGCCTGGTGAAGTTTTCGAGTTAGCCACTCTTTATTTTATCTCTCAAAGACCAAATGATTTGATGACGGATTTTCTCTAAAGTGAATTGCAGCGGTCGGGCGTCAAAGAGGTTCTCCTACGTATCCATTGTGGAATCAGGCCAGTCATAGTTCAACAGGTGCAGTTTTGATTGATGCCTCAAGAAGGACTTTGAGATGGGTCGAAAGTTTAATGGGAACGATAGGTGTGAAGGTTTGACGGGAAGGTTTTGGGATCCGTGCGAGTGATCAATGTAAACAAACAATTGCCTCTTATGCCTCTTATTCTTGCTTCCTTCTTTCCCTTTTTTTTGTATTTTTTTTATCTCGAATACCTCAATCTATATTTTTCTTATCAATGATATTTGTCACCGCAACACATTAGTTGGCTTAGGGATGAGGTGGTCATAAAATGGATGACCGGGTTCGTGGTGGCGGTTGAGAAGATGTGTGAAGAAATGTAGGTGAAGCAGCGAAGTGAAAATGGAGGTGGTTATGATGTAGGTGGTGAGGGGTGAAGGCTGCATGATTTATTTGATAGTGAGATTCACTTTTAGAGACTATTGGTCGCTTTGAATTCTCTCCTTTTTCCTAACCTGTTGGATGGGTGTTTATGTTAGCTTCTCTCTTCTTAATTTTCACTCGTTTGCCTCTCCTTTTGCCCCAACTTGTTAAATGAGCGTTCAAGTTGGCGTCTCTTCTCTCTATTAACCTTGGACTCAGGGTAGGGCGAAAAAGAATAGAGAAAATGTGATAGAGGTGTGAGATGGAGTGAAGGATGTGAGAAGATAGATGTGTCAGACTTGGATGGTCATATGGGTGAATGAGCTCTTCAATTTAAATCAGGAATGCAAGCACAAGATTCTTTCCTTAGTAGTTTAGAAGCAAATGAAGAGTCGGGGAAGACAAGAGTCACAATCATGAAAGGTTTCATCTTTATTGAATGCAGCTAAGATGAATACATAAAAAGAAACTACTTGGGATATCCCAACTGATTCTGAAAATGAAGATATGAAAAGAAAAGATGCGATATGAGGGGATCTCCCAAATAATCCTTGCAGCTTAGGGTTTTGGAAAGACCCTTTTTGACTTGGTAGTAGGCCAAGTTCTCTACTCTGCGATTGGTAGTGACAACACCTAGTATTGGAGTATCTCTTCTATCTTGTCCTTAAGAATGTTGCATTTCTCGGTGTCATGACCTCGCATTCTATGGTATTTGTAGAACTTACCAGCATCCCAAGTTCTGATTTTGACTTCAGGTTCAGCTCGAATAGGGGGAAGCTCGATCCTTCCTTCCTTGAGAAGACAGTCGAGAGCCTCCACATAGGTAGTGGAGATCGGAGTGAAATACACGGGTTGTCGCGGTTCAGCGTTTCTAGCAAAGGAATTAAGAGCCCTTTGATGGATGTCGTATAACCCCGTCCATGATGATCCTCCTCCTATATTTTCTTTGATGCAATGTTCGATATTGGCCATCCTTTTATCGTTTTATAGAGTCCAAAGAATCATGTCCATTTTTCGGTCCAGGCCTTCCATGCATGATTGCATTTGAATTATTGTGGTAAAGAGTTTGTCCATAAACGACTTTCTCGTTCGCCATATCTTTTTTCTTGATCTCCTCTCGTGAATAAGGCCGGGGTTTGATCCTCCTTCTCAGTTGAAGGGGACTTCTCCCTTGGTAAGTTGAACCTATGTGGTTGATCATCTCTAAGAATAGAAGTGAGTCCCGCGTCCATATTGTGATTTGCAGACATAAGGATCTCTCTCTATTTCATGCATGCCTGATATTTTGTTGTGATGGTTGTCGCTTTCCTCTTCATCAAGAAAATTCAGCCCATCATTCATCCTTGCTAGCGTATCAATGATTTCATCTATTCTCCTATCATTGCGTTGCATTTTCTGTGAAGCTCCAGTCAAATGTTGGGAGATGAAGAGATCGAATTCATTGTTGCTAGGTATTCTGTTGAAGGCCATTGGAGACAGTGGTGCAAAGAAGGCAATTTGTTTACTCCGAATTCAAAGTCGGTCACTGAATCCTTATTCTACCTGTATGGAAACCATAAACTTCAAAAATTAACCCTGACATTGACTTACCCAAAGACCTAGCGACCTATATGAGACAACCTAATGCAGACCATGCCTATATGCTAATTTTTTCTTTTGACTTGACTCACCCAACATTGGGCTTGCATGATGACCTCTAGCCTAAGATGAGACTATGTACGGGGAAGGTCCATCGGGCCACCATAAGATCGAGTCAACATTAAAGTCTTAATGAACTCAAATTTGAATAATGACCAAATACACGCTTTATAGGCCCAAATACAACCAAGTGTTGGACAAAATCAAGCTAAGATCTCGGGCTTAATCAAACCTCTCTAATTTGGGCCCAAGAGAGACCTCTAGGTCTTCTTTAACTTTTGTTTGATTATTACCCAAACTAAAGCAGTATTTGGGGGGAAAAACCATGAGAGCGACTCTTTGGAAAAAAAAAAACATGTAGCACATAATTTACACCTATCACAATAAGAAAGCACATAGCATACAAAATGGGTAATGCACCTAACCAAGGTTCTATATTCACGGGTTTAAGGTCGGATACCTAAAACTAACATACTCATGTCTCTCACTCGCCACAAATTCTATGGAGTTCATAGTAGTATGACCCGTGTGTTTCTCGCAAAATTAAAGGGAAAATGTAAATTCATAATCCCAAAAATTTTGGAGTGCTTCATGAGTGGGAAAGTAATTTGCGATCTTCTCGAAATGTGGGGTTCATTCCTTGAATCCGGAAATATACTTTACCCAAGAGGGAAAAAGGGTTAACCTAGACGGTACCTTTGGGTTCATCCTGATTTATTAAAAACCAAGATGGAGGTCCGTATGCACGATGCCTAACTAAATACTAAAAATTACAAGAATTAATTTCTCCTTTTTTACTCAAAAAATTAAAAAAACGGTTTTTCAAGTTTTACCCTGTTAAAGTAAGTCCCCAGTGGGGTCGCCATTTGTGGGACCCAGGAAAATCCCCGTGGTGTCCCTCGCGGTAAACGGCGAGTCGGAAGGGGTGTCTTTTCTTTTAGAAGATTCGCTTGAATTTCCGATTAAATAAATTAAACTCATGCAATTCTTTTGATTTTATTAAAGTCTAGGAATTTTATTTATTCAGAAAGGGAATGAAAAACAGAGAAAAAAAAAGGAAAAGAAACGAAGATAACAAACAGAGAGTCTCGGGACTGGGCGCGGGATGAATTACTGTAGCAATACTTGCAAGTATTGTGAGCCAGCGGCCCCAAAAAAAGGCCCCGGACCTGAAAGTCAGATCAGAGGCACGAAATTGACCAGAATACCGCTAGGTATTCTTTCTGTCCCGACCTCGGGATCTGCTTCCGAAATAGAAAATAAAAAAACTGAAAATAAAATCTTCTTTTTTCTTTTTAATTAGCTTTCCGAAACAGAAAATAAAATACGAAAAGAAAAGGAATAAAAGAGATTAGAAAGGGAAAAAAAGGAAAAAGAAAGAAGAGTCGCCAATTAATTTTTGAACGAGAATTAATAAACTCAAAAGAAAAAAAGAGACTCCACAAACCACGAACCACGAGATTCGGATTCGGGGGTAAGGTTACGGATTCGAGAATATAAATTCCCGAATCCGCCCGTTCAACGAACGGACTTTACTAAACCGGTTAAATAAAAGAAAGAAAATGATGGAGAGGAGGAGAGAGTAGAACGGAGTATTAATTAGCGTAATTAATGTTATTTAGTTACATACAAATGTAATAATAAAGAAAGAATAGAGAAAGAGAAAGCAAATAAAATGTTAATTAAGTGTATGCAAAATGAGAGAAATAGAGAGGGAGAAGAGAAGATGAAATCAACAAGTGTCAATACGCCATGGTGATTTCGGTGTAGAATGAAATGGACGATGAGAGGGGTATTTATAGGTGAAATGGTGATAGGAAATTAGATCAAAAATGAGGGTGAAAAAATGGCATAATACCGCCAAGTATTACGGGTTTTCTGGGAGCCCGGCTGCTGGTGGCACGCAACCCTAGGCAGGCGGAAGCGCCTCAGGTCGGGTAGAATCCGCCCCTAATACCTGGCGGTATGACTACAATGATTTATATTAGGGCGTCTACAACGATTTATATTAGGGCGTTGTTATTCATTAATCATTATATTCGATTTATAAATTATATTAGTAATATAAAGTTAAAAATTAGTGTAAATTTATCTGTTATAATTTTTAATTAGTAGTATAATTTTTAATATAAAGTTTAATTAGTTATATAATTTTTAATATTAGTAATATAAAGTTAAAAATTAATTATATTCGATTTATCTTTTAAGAATTATGTTTTAAATTTATGTATATAAGTGTTAATTATTTTAGTAATATTTTTAATTAAATTATTGTAAATATTTTTGTAAAAGTTGTAATTTATTATGACAAAATTGGTAATATTATTATTTAATATATATAAATAGATAATAATTTTGTTAAAGTGATGTTAATAGAATAATAATAATTTTAATAATTTATGAATCACTGTAATTATATTAGTAATATTATTAACGATTTATATTAGGGCGTTGTTATTAATTATATTCGATTTAGGTTATTAATTATAAATTAGTAATTTCGATATATATTTATTAATTATATTAGGGCATTGGGTTATTTATTATTATTAATAATAAATTAGTAATATCATTGTTATTATTATTAGTAGTTTGTTATTTATAATGTTATTGTCATGATTATTAATATAATCTCATTGTTATAATATTATTGTTATTGTTATTATTAGTATTAGCATTTTTTTAACATTTTTCTTGTTGTTTTTAGGGTTTAGAGTTTGAAAATATATTAATGTCATGTGTAAATAATGTTTAGGCTATCTCTATGTAATTTATGATGTTTTTCTTGGTATTTAACGCATAGTTATCATGATTTACATGTTATAGTGCGTGTAAAGTTTGGGTTGAGTAATGTGGAAAACGTCAAAAATTAATTTAGGGTTTAGCGTTTAGGATATTTTAGGGATCCTTGATGCAGTGATGTTTACAAAATTTTGAGTTAGTGTAGACTTATGTTAATGTATGAATTGCACGTACATATATATTAGGGAGGTAATTGGTTAACATTATTAATACCATGTGTTTAGATTCAAAGTGGACTGTGTTATTGATAACAAAGTGCAAAAGTTTTATGTTTTAATCGGCACGTGAGCGAGATACAAGCTTGCTGGTGGCGTTGGGTTAGACATACCAACACCTCAAGTGAGTCGAATAACTAGAAACTCCAGCGGATGAAGTTTACTTATCTAGGTCTAAGGAAGAATGTACGGGCGTGAGTTGGAAATGCCGGTCAACCAAAAGCATCTGAACGGTTGGATGGTATTTCCATACTCAGAATCACACCCGTACAATCTTCTTTAGACCAAGGTAAGTAAACTTCTACCGCGAAGTTTCTGGGTGTTCCACTCACCTGCAAGTTTGTTTCTCGCCAACCTGGTGATAAAACACAGAAATTCTGCAATTTGTTCTCAATAATACAGTTCAATTTGCATCTGAAAACATGGTTTTAATTAGACCTGTTAATTCGGTCGGACGGACGGTTTCGGGTCGGTCGTATATTGGGTTCGGGAAAATACGGGCGGTGTATTTCGGTTTCGAGTCAACCCAACGGGTTATGATTGCGACCTTTTCCGTTTTTTGTTTTTCAAAAATGGTCTCTAAATACTACTTTTAGTACAATATACATAATAAAATATGATTATATTCTAGTAACGATAGATTATTGTAACAATTTTGACTTAAATAAGAGAAATAACAAATAAATAAGTTGCGGTCATAGTTTAATAGTTAAAAATTTCAATAAAAAATAACAAATTTTAATAAAAAGTTCAACTTAAAAAGTTAAGGATAATTGGATTCTAATAATCCCTACTTTCACCAATTGGACAATGGTGGACCGTACTTTCACTTTGTATTCTGGTGGTCCAAAAAAAAAAAAAATTGGATTGTTGTGGTACCAAATTCACCTCCACATTCTTCTTATTTTTTTCATTCCTACACTATATTGTTTTTGTTTTTTTTCGTTCCTGCCCCTAGAAAGTTAATGAATTGTAGTTTCTAAAACTTTTTTTAAATTATTTTTTTGAGACTCCGAATAATTATTATATTTTTTAAAAATAATAAAAGTGAAAAAATCGTAAAATATAGTAAAGAAAATGAAAAAAAAATTGGGAGAAGCGCTATAAATTCATTAAAAATCATTGTAAAGTGTTATACTAAGTTTTGAATCAAATGCAACACAAAATCTATGATTCCCCTGAAAATATCCCACTACAATCCAATTTTTTTTTTTTGGGACCACCAGAATACAAAGTGAAAGTACGGTCCACCATTGTCTAATTGGTGAAAGTAGGGATTATTAGAATCCAATTATCCAAAAGTTAAATTTTCGGGTCAAACGGGCGGACCGGTTTTAACCCGCTAATTTTCGGGTTCGGTGTACTTCGGGTTTAGTTGAAAAAATCATGTTCAAAACCCAGAAATTTCGGCGGGTTTGGGTCGGGTTGTCGGGTCGAGTCAGAAATTGCCAAGTCCAGTGTTATGTGGGGAAGAATTTTTTTTTTTTTTTGTAAACTGATGACTCTTCGCAACAATACATGGTACTCGCTCCGTTCCAATTTCACAGTCTCAAATACCATTTTGATTAATAATTTTTTTATATACTATATCATTTTGATTAATAATTTCTTACAATCACTATATTATACTTTCATGATAATATTTTTGTATTAATATAATGGTGGTAATATTATATAACAATTCATTGTATATATTGAGAAATTTATACTCAAAATTTTTGAAATTTGACTGCACATTTTCCAAAGACGATAATTAATATGGAACAGAGGGAGTATCTTATTACAATTTCACTGGTTATCCGGTCTGTCCTACGAACAGGTTAAGGTTTTATTCTTTTGTGATGTATGATAAATTTATCCTATCTATCTCACTCTTAGTTACTTTATCTCACATTTTTCACACTACTTATACTTCTTTAACTATCTTACATAATATATATTTGAAAAATCATATATTTAATAAATAATGTGGCTGATGTGACTTGTCATATTCACGATACCTTATTAAAAATTATAAACTGTATGAAAAATTCATATGTTTTGTTGGGTTTTTTGTGGCCCATCTGTTACGGTCAAAACGGAAAAGGAGTGAGGCGGTAGGTGAACCCTAGGTAGAGAGAGGAAAAAGGAGGCATAGGCAGCGCCCCAAGAGGGCTTTTTGATAAAAGCCAAAGAGGGGGAGAAGTGCTAGAAATGAATTTTGCCTTTCATCAAAAAGGGGGAGATTGTTAGAACCCCTCAAGGACGTTGACCTTGGCACTGAATCAGTTTTGAATGAAAGCCAAAATTCGAATGGCTAGAAAAGATATGATCTGAAAGTAGGCAGAAGGACATTCACCTAGAGCATCATAAGGACGTTCACTCACAGCACCACAAGGACGTTCACCTCAGACGAGACGAGAAGCTTCGTCGTGAAAAGCAAACGGGGCAAAATCAGGGAAGATTTTCTGAAATTAATATTACATATTTTGCTTTTCCTTTCCTAATCAGACTAAATCGATTGCAACTATCCAATTGTAGGAAACAATTAATTAAAGAAATAGGAAAGATAAGAGTGCAAGGTCCGGAAATCGCAGAAGGAAGGAAGCAGAATCGAAGCATTTTGGAAGGAAAGACAAATCAAGGAAAAAGGAAAGGATCTGGCAGGATAAGTCTCCAACGTCTCTCCCTTGTCGATCTCAATGCACTTATAAAAAGTCGAGTTGAAGATTGAATACATCAACGATTCCATGGAAGAAATCGGGTGTTCAAAACAAGAAAAGTGTTCTCTGTTTTGATTGAGTTTTCTTTTGAGTAAGAAAACCGAATTTGAGTGAGATTGTGTTTGAGTGTAATCAAATCCTTAACGGATTTAGGTTTGGTTGATACTCTTGTAATCGATTCTTAGACGGACTTAGGAACGATCGAGCTAAACACCAAAGTTGTGTTTGGTGTGTGTTTTTCCAGAAAATAAGAAGAGTCCATTGAAAGGCGTTTGGCTCTGTGTAAAACCTAAGGATGTTTATCTTAGGTTGATCTGGTTCATTGTGTTCAAAACATAATAAAGAAGGTTATTCACTTCATATTCTTTGTCCTTTATTAAGATATTTCTGCATCTTATTAAGGTGATTCTCAATCTAGTTAGATTAAGAACCTAACGTCCTTTGCTAGTTGTTAATTGTGCAGAATTTTCAGTAACCCTATTCACCCCCCCTCTAGGGTTCTTTCACTCTTCAAGTCAGATACTGCTTGTTGTTGAAATAACCCTAGAGGGGGGGGGGGGTGATTAGGGTTATGTAAATAATTCTGCACTTTGATCAACACAACCAAGTTAGTAGCACTTTTAAATGAAAAAATAACTTCTTTATTCAATAATTAAAAGTGCTAAGAAGGGGGAGGTTACAACTCAACTCAACAGAGAACTTGTGAGGTCCTCAATTGGCCTACCAGAATAGAAGATTCAGCAGATGTCTTCTGCATCAGAGGCCTCACAGTGGAGGCGATTGCAACCAGTGACCTCACTTGACAGAGAGACACTTACCTAACTTCAAATTCACGACCTTAGAGGTCCTCACCAATTTAACCACTGGTTACAACAAAGGCTCACCACTACAACAATGGTTACATACTCAATATTCCTACACTCAGAACTTTCTTTCACAAAGTTCCTACTACTGATTTTCTTGCTTGGAAATCACTCCCCTTCAATATAGGTATGTAGCCGTATATATATATATTTGGGAGTTGGAGGCAGCAACAACTTCTTTATTCTCCAAGGGATATACCCCTCGGGTCGCCACCATTTCTACTTGCTAGTTGTTTTTGTTTGTGTTTTTGTCGGTTCTCTACCCTTTTCATGTGACTCCTTCCCACAATGAGGACATTGTGGAGTTTTAAGTGTGTGTGTGGGGGGGGGGGGGGGAGATATTCTGCTTCAAGGGTAGATCACCTAGTCATTTTGTTCCTTGTTTTCCTAGTTTTTTCTAAAATTTGAAAATTTTTCGTGTGATAAAAAGGAGAAAAAAAGGAGTGAAAACCTTTTCGTTTTTCTTTTCGTTTTGTCTTTGTTTGGTTTTGTTTCCTGGATCTCGTTTTCGGAGTTGAGAAGCCGTTCTTAAACTTCTTTAAAAGTAACCGGTTGGAGCGTTTTCGACCCTAATTCGGGTTCTAGTCGAGACTTACCCTTAATAAACTCCTTTCATTAAGTGTCTAGCGAGACCCCCGTTCCTTTCTCTTTTTGCTGGAACCGGGAGGTTTTAGGAGCTTGTGTTCGAGTTTGTTTTGGTTCTCGTTTAGAAAAAGCAAAAAAGTACAAAAAGAAAAGAAAAGAAAGAAAAGCTCTCTTAAGATACAATAACCTGAATAAGTCGAGCGTGTCGCTGTAGAGATTAACTACCCACACTTAGCCAACCAACACGGGCCCGGTATTCGTGGTACGACATGGATACCCCTTAACCCTCCTCTTATATCGCTTTGCGACGGAGAGGTGAATGGAAAAGACTGTGTTGGGAGGGTATACCCCTTATATGGGCCGTCCAATTCCCGAAAGTAAGGCTAATACTGACTTTTAAAAACCAAAAAGAAAAAAAAAGAAAAAAAAGAAAGAAAAGGAAAAGTTTTTCCTTCTTAAAAGAGTGGGGCCTCACCTTGCATCACCTACGACCCTCACCAAGCCAAGGACGACCAAATGCGAGGGAGGGAAACGCTTCTCTTAGTCGTTTCATTGTTTTCAAATTCGGACGCGAGTTTTTAGAGTCTGTTGGTTCCCGTTAAAACTTTTCATGTGGGGTTTCGCTTGGTATAAGACGTAGGGAGTTAAAAAATCTTCAAGATCGACTTTTACCTGAGTTTGGTGTTATGAGATGCTCCTAACGGTTACTTTGGGAAGTTTAATCGCGTTTTCTTAGTTTGGAATGCGAGATCTTGTGAATCAAAGCCTTTGTTTTTCTTTCCTTGCGTTTTCTTCGGTTTTGTTTTCACTTTCCCTCTCTCCTTTTTCTTTGGCTTTTGTGGGTACAGCCGCTACAAACACTCACGAGTCCATCTCATCCACCCGGGCTGCCGGGGGGTTCAAAGGGCTTGGTGCATACGCTAAATGCACCTGTTTCTCTCCCACGACAGCGGAGTTAGTGTTAGTTAGTTAGTTTTGTTTTGTTTGCTTGGGACGAGCAAAAGTTTAAGTGTGGGGGGGGGGGGGGGGTGTTTAGACCCGTTTTCGCGTCTAAATACCGCCTAAATCCTTAGGCTTTTGACTTGTTCCGTAGCTCGTTCTAATAACTTTTATTGCGTTTTGTTTATTTTTTGTAGGTTCCGAAGGTTTTACTCAATACGATACTAAATGGGCTATTTTTGCACCAATCTTGGGAATCCCGAGATTCTCTAAGATTCCCTGAGCCCTGGTCGTGTCAAAGGCAACGGAATCGGAAGGGTCAAGTATGTTGAAAGCGCGGAAACGCAAGTGCAAGCTTCCAGGCGTCAAAGGGTAGCCCCCGCGACCAATTCCGTAGCGGGCGCTACGCCCTGAAGTATCCAAGTGGCCGAGATAGACTGTTGCCACGGTCACCTTGACCGTAGCCACGGTCAGATTGAAGCCAAATGCCCAAAGGAGGAGTTGCAGCCCGAGATGGACCGCGGTCACGGTCAACCTGACCACAGCCACGGTGAGCATACTGCCCTGCACAAGGAAGAAGTTGGCCGAAGGAGACCGTGGCCACGGTCTCCCATGATCGTAGCCACGGCAGTGCGAAGGAGCGAAGAATTGCAAACCCTAAATCGCCTACACCGTGCCCACGGTGCCTGGGTACCGTGCCTACGTTACAGCGAAGAGAAGAGAGAACTTTTCTGCCTTACGCAGGACCATGGCCACGGTCACCTTGACCGTGGCCACGGTCCCCTGCGGACACATTTTTTCTGTAGTGTTTAAGTGATGGGTTTTGAGTAACAACTGGAGTTACTATATATTGTTTTAAGTCATTTTAGCAGAGGGACATCTTTTATCAATCTTTAGACAATCTTTAATCAGCTTTTACGTAGCTTTTATGATACTTTTAGCCTTCTTTTATCACATTTTAAGTTTTGGATTAGAGAGTTAGTGAAGATTTTGCTGAGTTATCGATTCTTGTTCTGGATTCTCTCAAGTTTTATTTCAAGTTTGAAGATTATTATCATATTTGGAGCATTGGAGCATTTATTATTCAGAGTTTTTTCTTTTTGTCATCAATCAATGAGTATTTCTTAACCCTTCTCTCTTTTATTTCATAGTTCATCTATTAATCTCTGTTTTGCTTTTGTTGCTTTTATTGATTTTGTTGATTGTTTGTTGTCATCTTGTTTATCTTTTTAAGCATGATTAATGTTGTTGATGTTAGTATCATGATAGTTAGGATGTTTAGTGGCTAGAACCCTAATGGGTTAGGGAGATATTAAGGGTGCGAATGAGTGATTAGGTTTGGGTTAGCAATATTAGTGAGTAACTAGTTAGGAAATCAATTTCCCAACCCTATCCTTCCCTCAAGTGGGATGTAATTGGGTGCGAAAACACCCCGAATACATCCAATGCCTGTTAGAAGGTAGGATTTGGGATAGTTAGTGTTCTAGTTCGTGAACGCGAATAGAAACTAACTAGGAAATTCCGTTTAATCGACTCCCCGGGTCTGTCTATGGACTTTGGGGAAGTCAATCCGGACTATCCTTGAAAAAGGAAGCCCGGTGGGTATTTTCTAACGGAGTTACCATTTGATTTCCCCTTCTCGTTACTCTCTTGCTGCGAAACCCATTTCCGTATCCCCGTTTGCATCCCGAAAGTCTCCCGACACCCATTGTCTCACCTTTTCACCGAACTTAGTGTTTTTGTGCTGTTTTTACCTCAAAAGTCCATCTCCCCTTTCTTAATCCTAAACCCTACCTAGAGTTAAGTAATTGCTGTGAAGGCCCCTAGCTCCCTGTGGAAGAATGATATTACCGAGGTCTAACAAACCCCTGTGCAAACAAAATGGCGCCGTTGCCGGGGAGCAAGCGCCCCTTCTAGTTTTACCTTACTCTACGTGTGTTTGTTTAGGATGTTTTTACCTTGCTGAGTCGAGTCTAGAGTCCCTAGGGCTACTTACGCCGTTTGTTTGTTTAGTGCATGCGCAGGAGAGACTTAATACCTCTTGTATCTTTTGGCCCTGAAATCGAAACGACTGCACGACGCAACAACGCCGCAAACGCCCGTCGGCGTATTCTTGAGCGACAACAGCAAGAGGCTATGGCAGAACCTCGTACCCTCCTGTCGTTCGCATCACCTTCGACGTGTACGGGAGGCTCTCCTATTGTTTTGCCCGATCTCCCCGACGGGACTATCTTCGAGGTCAAGCCGAATTTCCTTCACCTCATTGAGCAATCTAAGTTCCATGGGTTTGACTCGGAGAACCCCATCAACCATATTTCCAACTTCTTGGAGAGATGCGGCATGATCAGAATGCAAGGTGTTTCGGAAGAATACATCCATCTTAAGTTCTTCCCATTTCCTCTCGCGAGGAAATCTTGAGGGTGACTTGATAATTGCAACCCGTACACTTTCCGGACTTGGGACGTCCTGAGTCAAGCATTTTTGAGGAGGTTTTTCCCGCCGATGGAGACCGCTCGCCTACGAACGGAGATCATAAACTTTCGACAACAACCGGGCGAGTCTTTGTTCGAAGCCTTGGAGAGATACAAAGGACTTCAATGAGCATGTCCGCACCATAATCTCCCGACCGCTCTTATTCTACATACTTTCTACAAAGGTCTCTCGATGAATACGAAGCAATCGATTGATAACGCCTCGGGCGACCTTTTTCTAAGTAAGACCCCCGACCAAGCCGATGCTCTTTTACCTCAAATGGTAGAGAATTCTTGCAACTGGGGAAGGAATTCAAGGGTGGTGACAAGTTATGCTGATAGCGAGAATTTAGGGTATCTTATCAAGGACATGCAAAAGACAATGCAACAACTTTCTCAGGACATGGCCGAGATGAAGACAACCCAACAACTCAAGCCGATTATGGAGGTTCAATCTTCCATTCCTTTACCTTCGTCCGCCTTGGGGTTGCGTTGTGAGGTATGTGGGGGAGGACATACAAGTTTCGAGTGCCAAACGGAGTTGGTATCCAATGAGCAAGCGAATGCTCTATATCGGCAAAACCTCTCTTACCGCATCAATGATCCCGTTCGCCTTCAAGGAAACCCATCATATGTTCCTCCGGGATTTTCCTACCCTAACTAAGCCCAAAACCATCAACGTCAAAATCAAAACCGCCCTCATCAACAAGCTCCCCCATACCAAAATCAAGCCTACCATCAAATTCCCCAATCCTACCAACAACAACCCCCTCTACAAATGAGCCAAGAGATGGACTTCATGCAAAAATGTCTCAAGAATAAAGAGATGTTCAATGCCGCCCAATTGAAACAGAATGAGGTTGTTAATGCTAGCCAAAGGATGCTTGAGACCCAATTGGCTCAACTTGCTCAACAAGTCTCCAACTTCCAATCTCAACCTTCATCTTCTTCCAAGGGTCAACCTAGCCAACCCCAACAAAATCCTAAAGGGCACATCAATGCTATCACATTGAGGAGCGGTAAGGAGATCGATGGCCCTAGGATGGTAGTGGAAGATGTCTTGGGTGATAAGGAGGGCGATGCGATGGATGTTGAAGAAGAGGAGGATTTGATTGAAGAAAGGGAGAGTGAGTTAGTCTTGGGCGAGGGAGTTGGTGAAGTACAAGAGGAAAAACTGGGAGAATCAAGCAAAGAGAGAGAAGAGATGGAGAGATTGAGAAAAGGGAAAGGGAGAATGGCGGAAGAAGAACCAATCCCAACCATGGAGAAACCAAAGTTACCGCCGGTGCCCTTTCCCGAGCGTTGACAAAACCAAAGTCCGATGCAAAATTTTCGAAGTTCATTGAGATGCTTAAGAATCTTCAAGTTAACATCCCATTTCTTGATGCCATTTCTGAAGTCCCATCCTTCAAGAAACATTTGAAGGAGCTTCTTACGAGCAAGAGGAGAATCCAAGAGAAAGCTATCATTCACTTGACGGCGGATTGTAGTGTCATCATCGATAACAAATCACCGGAGAAACTAGTCAACCTGAGAGTTTTTCTATTCCATGCACCATCAATGATATGAGAATTGGTCGTGCCTTATGTGATCTAGGAGCAAGTGTGAGTGTCATGCCTCACTCAATATGCAAGAAGTTGAACCTTGATGATCTAGCTCCTACTACTATTAACCTTCAATTGGCCGACCGTTCCGTACGAAGACCCTTAGGGATATTGGAAGATATACCGGTGTAAGTAGGGTAATTCTTGATCCCTTGTGATTTTCTTATCTTGGAGATGGAGGAGGATAACAACATCCCCATTATTTTGGGAAGGCCGTTCCTTGCTACGGCCGAAGCAATTATTGATGTGAGGAATGGAAGTATGTTATTGAATGTTGGGAATGAAAGTATTATTTTTCAACTTGAGGGGTCTTTGAAAGGTCCTTTATATGGGGACTCATGCTACGCGATTGACATGATGGAATTTCTCGTTGATGAGTATATTGAGGAGTCCCATCTACTTGAGTCTACATGTGATGATCCCTTGGGTGCATGCTTATTGGAATCCTTTCAATTTGATACCGATGGCACCGACATCACTTTCTTCACCAACCTTCTTGACTCTTCACCTATGCACGAGGAAATTATTATTGATGAACCTATTATGGAGTGCATGGAGATTCAAGATGCGATCTTCAAAGGTATGTCGTCCTCCCAAGCTCAATCTTCTATTCCTTTAGATCTTAAACCTTTGCCCCCTTCCCTCCAATATGCTTACTTGGATGATGAAAAATCTTATCCTGTGATTGTGAATGATTTTGAATTGTCTAAGTTGCTTGATATGCTTAGGAAGCATAGAGGTGCATTAGGTTATAGGATAGAAGATTTGAAAGGTTTGTCCCCGTCCATTTGCATGCATTCGATTGATTTGCTAGAAGATGCTAAGCCTATTAGGCAACCACAACGTAGATTAAATCCTAACATGCAAGAGGTGGTTAAAAAGGAGGTAGTGAAGTTGCTCGCTGCTGGGATCATCTTCCCCATCGCAAATAGCGAATGGGTAAGCTCGGTTCAGTGTGTGCCAAAAAAGGGTGGGATGACAGTAATTGAAAATGATAAGAAAGAATTAGTAAGTACCCGAACTGTGACTGGTTGGAGAATGTGCATTGATTACCGTCGGCTTAACAAAGTAACGAAGAAGGACCATTTTCCCCTTCCTTTTATTGACCAGATGCTAGAACGGTTGGCGAGTCATTCACATTTTTGCTTCTTAGATGGGTATTCCGGGTTCTTTCAAATCCCAATCCACCCCTCACACCAAGAAAAAACCACCTTCACTTGCCCATACGGGACATTTGCTTACCATCGCATGCCATTTGGTTTATGTAATGCCCCTGGGACTTTTCAACGTTGTATGATGGCTATTTTTAGCAATTTCATTGTGAAATGCGTGGAGGTTTTTATGGATGACTTTTCTGTGTACGGTAATTCTTTTGATGACTGTTTGCTAAACCTGGAAAATGTATTAACTCGTTGTGAAGAAGTGGATCTAGTACTCAACTGGGAGAAATGTCACTTTGTGGTGGAACAAGGTATTGTTTTGGGTCACTTAATCTCTTCAAAGGGCATCGAGGTGGATAAGGCGAAGGTTGAGGTCATAGAGCGCCTACCACCCCCAGTTTCTGTTAAGGGGGTGTGTAGCTTCCTTGGACATGCCGGCTTCTATCGCCGGTTCGTCAAGGACTTTTCGAAAATCGCTCGACCTCTAACCGACCTCTTATGCAAAGATGCTCCTTTCATTTTTACTGATGAGTGTCTTGAGTCGTTTTACAGATTGAAGCAGGCTTTGATTTCCGCCCTGGTGGTTCAACCTCCGGACTGGACACTACCATTTGAGATTATGGCCGACGCCAGTGACTTTGCCGTGGGGGAGTGTTTGACCCAAACGGTGGACAAGAAGCCGAGGGTTATCTATTACGCAAGCCATGCACTTGATAGTGCCCAAAGAAACTACACCACCACGGAAAAAGAACTTTTGGTGATCGTTTTTGCACTCAACAAGTTTCGGCAGTACCTTATGCTCTCGAAGGTAGTAGTCTACACGGATCATGACGTTATCAAATACTTGATGGGAAGGAAGGAGACAAAGCCGAGGCTAATACGGTGGGTCTTGCTCATGCAAGAATTCGATTTGGAAATCCGTAACAAGGCGGGCATGAAGAATGTCGTGGCCGATCACCTCTCGAGGATTCTTGTCGACTTGGAGGACACCCAACCGATTGTTGATGCTTTCCCGGACGAGCAACTTTTGGCAAGCGAAGTGATTCCCCAACACTTGAACCATCACCAAAAGAAGAAATTTCTCCACGACATGAAGCATTATTATTGGGATGATCCCTTTCTTTTCCGGCTTTGCAATGACGGGATGTACCGGCGATGTATTCCCGAGAGTGAAGTGCAATCTATTTTGACTCATTGTCACGAGTTTCCGGTGGGAGGTCACGGTGGCTCCCAAAAGACGGCGGCGAGGGTTCTACAAACCGGATATTGGTGACCAACTCTTTTTCGTGACGCCCATTTGCATGTCAAGCAATGTGATAGATGTCAACGATCCGAAAACATCTCCCGGAAAAATGAAGCATCGTTGAATTATATTCTTGAAGTTGAAGTCTTCGATGTATGGGGGTTAGATGTCATCAAGAGGTTTCCAATACATCCTAGTGGCGGTGGATTATGTCTCAAAGTGGGTCTAAGCCGTACCATGCGTGAGGTGCGATGGAAAGTCCGTTTCGAGATTCTTGAAAAAGACCCTATTTCCAAGATTCGGCATTCCAAGGATCATCATTAGTGACAACGGTTCCCATTTCATTGAGAAGAAGTTCGAGTCTCTTTTGGCAAAGTACGGCATAAATCATAAGAAGGGACTACTTTATCATCCACAAACACAAGGTCAAGTGGAAATCTCAAACCGTGCCATCAAGGAGATCCTAGAGAAGACGGTCAACTCTTCGAGGAAAGATTGGGCAAAAAAGTTGGATGAAGTTTTGTGGGCATACCGCATAGCCTACAAGACTCCGATCGGTACTACTCCCTACCGTCTCGTCTACGGGAAGGCGTGTCACTTCCCCGTGGAGCTTGAGCATAAAACCATGTCGGCAATCAAGAAGTTGAACTTCGATCTTAAGGCGGCCGGAAGTAGTTGGTTATTTCAACTGGAAGAACTTGAGGAGTTGAGGCATCATGCATATGAGAATAACAAGATCTACAAAGAAAGGACCAAAGCATGGCATGACAAGAGGTTGAACCGACGTGAGTTTGTGGTAGGCGATAGGGTTCTCATCTTCGACTCGAGGCTAAAGTTATTCTCCGGGAAATTGAGATCACGATGGTCCGATCCATTCGAAATTGTGAAAATTCTCCGCGCCGGAGTGGTTGAATTGAAGAATGCACAAGGGCAGTGTTTTAAAGCAAACTCATCATAGCTTAAACCGTACATCAAGGGCGAGGAATATACTGGGACAGTTGTGGTGTATCTCGAAAATTTTGAGGATTGAAAAGCATCGGGAAAGGTCGAGCTAGAACCTATAAAAACAAGCACTCGGGAGAGGTATGACTTACTTCCCCTTCTTTTAGTATTTTCTTTCATTTTCTTCCATTTTATTTCCCTTGTTTTAGCATTTTCATTTTCCATAATGTTTACGGAAAAATTTGAGAAAAAGAAAGAGAAAATAGAAAAAAAAATTAGAAAAACTGAAGAAAATTAGAAAAGATTGAAAAGAAACGAAGAAAAAAATCGAGAGCGAGAGTGAAAATAAAGAGCTGTTCCATAAGGGTCGGGATTTGAATGTGATTTTTGAGTGATGGGAAAGTCCTCTTTGATGATAAATTGAGAGAGGAAAACAAAGGAGTGGATAATAAGAGGGTAGATATTAGGACTTAACGTGTTTTCCAAGTTTTGAGCCTTGTAGGTACAGGAGCTGGGCCGAAAGGTACCGTGAGCATGGTGGGTTTCACCGCAGCCACGGTCAGATTATACAAAGTGTTCCCAATTTTTCTTTGGCCGAAGTGGACCGTGACCACGGTGGGTTTCACCACAGCCACGGTCACATCGCAGCAATTTCTTGGAAAATAGCCTTCCCGAAGATCACCGTGACCACGGCCTATGTGACCGTAGCCACGGTCTCCACCTTGCCTTTTCCTTTCCTTTTCCTCTAACCGAGCCTTACCGTGCCCACGGTCGAATCGACCGTGTCCACGGTGAGTCGAAATTACAGATTTTATCGGGGGTTTGTTTCTCATTTTCCCTCATTTCTCTTTCAATTTCCTCCACTCCCTCACCTTCTAAAACCCTCCAAAACCCCTAATACCATAAATCTCTTCCCATTTTTGACAAATCCATCACAAAATCCTCCATTTCTTTCCAATCTCCACTGCGATTCTAACCCTAGCTGCGCACCTCGTCGTTCTTTCGCCATTTTCGGAGCTTCTTGAAGAAATTTTCTGGGTTTTTGCACTTGGTGGGGTTCGAAATTGTCACTAATCCTTCCCCAACACTTCAATCCAGGTATTCCATGATTTATTGATGCATAAACATTCAATTTGCTTGCTTTTGGGTTGAAGTTTTGTGCAAAGGTCTTGAGGTTTGTGGTTGAACGATTTGGTTGAGTCGGGATTCGTGATTTATTGATGCATAAACATTCAATTTTTTTGTGGCTATTGCTAAGTTTGGGTGTAGTTTAGTGAATCATTGAGTTGGGTTTGTGGTTGGTTGTGAATTCGTGATTGCTCGGGATTTTGGATAGTGTTGTTGTTGTGTTTTCGTTGTTGTGGTGGGTGTGTTTCTCAGTTTGCCTCCATGGGACAAGCAAAACGTGCCCGGTCTGAGCCAGAACCGACCCCAACTCCCGTCCCATCAACCTCTGTAGAGCTCGATAAGACCCGGTACAAGGGTCAACCGGCCTCCATTATTCAATGCGACCCGAAGGTTAAGGTTACCTTCCGGGACGATATGCACAAGGCGAGGTATGAGCGGCTAAAGAAGCGGAAGATTTGTGCTCCGGACCTCTATCATAAAGAGACGGCCAAGGACATATTTTGTAAACCGAGCATGGACTTCTTCATCAAAACCATGGGTTGGGAAGTCTTCGCCACCATCAATGAGCCAATTATCGAACAACCGGTGCTCGAGTTCCTTAGCTCCTTGGATGTAAAGGAAGACGGCACATCCCAAGCCTCTTTCTCATACATTGTGGCCAAGAAGGAGGTCGAATGTACGCTCAAGGATCTTTGCAATGCGTTAGGCCTACCGGAGGACGGAATATTCTATGGCGAGGTTGTTAACTTCAATGAACAAGAGGTAATCCGTGATCTCACTTGCTGGAGGAGGCGCTATCCCAAGGTTCGAACTCCAAAAGCGCAATACTATTGCCCGAGCAACTCTAAGGCCCGGGATTTTTGTAACCTCAGCGTCCGTACCTTCCACCGCATCATCTCAAACACTGTTTTTGGACGTGACGCCGGGCGATCAAGCATCCGGAAGGACGACCTCTTCGTCCTCTACAATGCCATTAACGGTCACCGAGTCAACACCGGCTCCTGCATTCTCCATTGTCTCCGAGAATAAGCCTCGAAACCCGGAACATGACAATTGGTATGGGTCACATCATCACCCATTTTCTAAGGGAAACAAGGGTTCGAGTCTTACCTCAACAAGTGGACCCCACGGTTTTTCCTCGATCCTATCGACGGTGTTCGCCTGCGGAAGATGGAATTCTTGGAGAAAAACAAGACGCGAACATTCTACCGTCACAGGAACGAGCCCCATAGCGTCGTCGTTCATTTGGGTGACGACAATGCCGAGAAACGTCTAAATGTCACCGACAAACGAAAGTGGTCGTGTGGTCAAACTTATGGGGATCGTTTTGTGGTGGGTGGTCCCGGGGAACCTGAGGAGGAAGAGGGAGGACAGGCACAAGGAGACGAAGCCGAGCCGAGTCAAGTACGGGACACGGCTCTTGAACGTATCAGCGAGCAACTCTAGGAGATTCATGATGAGTTTCAAGAACAACGGGAGCTCATCCAAAACCAACAGATGTTGATTGAAAACTTGCAAGGGTTGATCGAGACCCAATAGGAGATGCTTGCTAGGATCCAATCGCAACTCCAACCCCGTCATCCTCTGGGAGGGTCAGCTTGAGGACCATTTGTAAGCACTGAACCCCCCACCCGACCTTTATCATCGCTTTTATTTACTTTATTTTGTGAAGTATAAGTGTGGGGGGGTGCTTCTTCGGGGTTTGGATGCGGTGTCTGATGGTTTTGGTGTGTTGATATCTCGGTTTCATTTGGCGTGTTTAGGCATGATTTTGGGGTTGTTTGGTTATGATTCTTGGGTTTGCCTTGCGTTGTTGGTCTTTCATGTGTTGCCGGGTTATCCTTTGGTTGTTCGATGGTTATTTTTGTGGACCGAGAAGTTTGTTTACTCTTGTTTCGGTTGTATTTTGATCACTGATGGTTTGTAAATGAATATTGTTGTGATGAATGCAATGAATCAGTCATTTCGATTAGTATGTATGGAGTTTCACCCTTATTTCCCGCCTCAATGAGTGAGACTCGGGGATAAGGTAAGTCATTGGCAATGTACATATTGTAAATAGTTTTGTTTTTCATAGTCTTTTAAGTTAGTTTTTCCTTTCTTTTGTTTTTGGTCTCGCATGCGAGTTCTATCGATTGTAAGTCGTCTTTTTCTCTAACATCGTTTTGATTCACTTGAACGACGACTCTGGATAGCTGTTTTAACACTTTTGAAGAGTTTGAGGTAATATCTTTCCACCTTACTCTTTTTACATGAATTCCTATTATGATCTGTCGCATGCTTGGTTTTCTTTTGGGCAGTGAATGTCTGTGTTGGGTTATATTTTGCTGTTGGAGCCGTGTGGGCTCGGGTCGCCACCATTTCTACTTGCTAGTTGTTTTTGTTTGTGTTTTTGTCGGTTCTCTACCCTTTTCATGTGACTCCTTCCCACAATGACGACATTGTGGAGTTTTCGTGTGTGTGTGTGGGGGGGGGGGATATTCTGCTTCAAGGGTAGATCACCTAGGCATTTTGTTCCTTGTTTTCCTAGTTTTTGCTAAAATTTGAAAATTTTTTGTGTGAAAAAGGAGAAAAAAGGGAGTGAAAACCTTTTCGTTTTGTCTTTGTTTGGTTTTGTTTCCTGGATCTCGTTTTCGGAGTTGAGAAGTCGTTCTTAAACTTCTTTAAAAGTAACCAGTTGGAGCATTTTCGACCCTAACTCGGGTTCCATTCGAGACTTACTCTTAATAAACTCCTTTCATTAAGTGTCTAGCGAGACCCCCGTTCCTTTCTCTTTTTGCTGGAACCGGGAGGTTTTAGGAGCTTGTGTCTGAGTTTGTTTTGGTTCTCGTTTATCAAAAGCAAAAAAGCGGAAAAAGAAAAGAAAAGAAAGAAAAGCTCTCCTAAGATACAAAAACCTGAATAAGTGGAGCGTGTCGCTGTAGACATTAACCACCCACACTTAGCCAACCTACACGGGCCCGGTATTCGTGGTACGGCATGGATACCCCTTAACCCTCCTCCCATATCGCTTTGCGACGGAGAGGCGAATGGAAAAGACCGTGTTGGGAGGGTATACCCCTTTTATGGGCCGTCCAATTCCCGAAAGTAAGGCTAATACCGACTTTTAAAAATCCAAAAAGAAAAAAAAAGAAAAAAAAGAAAGAAAAGGAAAAGTTTTTGCTTCTTAAAAGAGTGGGGCCTCCCCTTGCATCACCTACGGCCCTCACCAAGCCAAGGGCGACCAAATGCGAGGGAGGGAAACGCTTCTCTTAGTCGTTTCATTGTTTTCAAATTCGGACACGAGTTTTTAGAGTCTTTTCGTTCCCGTTAAAACCTTTTCATGTGGGGTTTCGCTTGGTATAAGATGTAGGGAGTTAAAAAATCTTCAAGATCGACTTTTACCTGAGTTTGGTGTTATGAGATGCTCCTAACGGTTACTTTGGGAGGTTTAATCGCGTTTTCTTAGTTTGGAATGCGAGATCTTGTGAATCAAAGCCTTTTTTTTTCTTTCCTTGCGTTTTCTTCGGTTTTGTTTTCACTTTCCCTCTCTCCTTTTTCTTTGGCTTTTGTGGGTACAGCTGCTACAACCCCTTACGAGTCCATCTCGTCCACCCGGGCTGCCGGGGGGTTCAAAGGGCTTGGTGCATACGCTAAATGCACCCGTTTCTCTCCTACGACAGCGGAGTTAGTGTTAGTTAGTTAGTTTTGTTTTGTTTGCTCGGGACGAGCAAAAGTTTAAGTGTGGGGGGGTGTTTAGACCCGTTTTCGCGTCTAAATACCGCCTAAATCCTTAGGCTTTTGACTTGTCTCGTAGCTCGTTCTAATAACTTTTAATGCGTTTTGTTTGTTTTTTGTAGTTTCCGAAGGTTTTACTCAATACGATGCTAAATGGGCTATTTTTGCACCAATCTTGGGAATCCCGAGATTCCCTAAGATTCCCCGAGCCTTGGTCGTGTCAAAGGCAGCAGAATCGGAAGGGCCGAGTATGTCGAAAGCGTGGAAACGCAAGTGCAAGCTCCCAGGCGTCAAACGGTAGCCCCCGCGACCAATCCCGTAGCGGGCGCTACGCCCTGAAGTAACCAAGTGGCCGAGATAGACCGTGGCCACGGTCAGATTGAAGCCAAATGCCCAAAGGAGGAGTTGCAACCCGAGATGGACCGTGGTCACGGTCAACCTGACCGTAGCCACGGTGAGCATACTGCCATGCCCAAGGAAGAAGTTGGCCGAAGGAGACTGTGGCCACGGTCTCCCATGACCGTAGCCACGGCAGTGCGAAGGAGGGAAGAATTGCCAACCCTAAATCGCCTACACCGTGCCCACGGTTCCTGGGTACCGTGCCCACGGTACAACGAAGAGAAGAGAGAACTTTCCTGCCTTACGCAGGACCGTGGCCACGATCACCTTGACCGTGCCCACGGTCCCCTGCGGACACAGTTTGTCTATAGTGTTTAAGTGATGGGTTTTGAGTAACAACCGGAGTTACTATATATTGTTTTAAGTCATTTTAGCAGAGGGACATCTTTTATCAATCTTTAGACAATCTTTAATCAGCTTTTACCTAGCTTTTATGATACTTTTAGCCTTCTTTTATCACATTTTAAGTTTTGGATTAGAGAGTTAGTGAAGATTTTGTTGAGTTATCGATTCTTGTTCTGGATTCTCTCAAGTTTTATTTCAAGTTTGAAAATTATGACCATATTTGGAGCATTGGAGCATTAATTATTCAGAGTTTTTGCTTTTTGTCATCAATCAATGAGTATTACTTAACCCTTCTCTCTTTTACTCATAGTTCATCTATTAATCTCTGTTTTGCTTTTGTTGCTTTTATTGATTTCGTTGATTGTTTGTTGTCATCCTTTTTATCTTTTTAAGCATGATTAATGTTGTTGATGTTAGTATCATGATAGTTAGGATGTTTAGTGGGTAGAACCCTAATGGGTTAGGGAGATATTAAGGGGGCGAATGGGTGATTAGGTTTGGGTTAGCAATATTAGTGAGTAACTAGTTAGGAAATCAATTTCCCAACCTTATCGTTCCCTCAAGTGGGATGTAATTGGGTGCGAAAACACCCTGAATACATCCAATGCCTGTTAGAAGGTAGGATTTGGGATAGTTAGTGTTCTAGTTCGTGAACGCGAATAGAAACTAACTAGGAAATTCCGTTTAATCGACTCCCCGGGTCTGTCTATGGACTTTGGGGAAGTCAATCCGGACTATCCTTGAAAAAGGAAGCCCGGTGGGTATTTTCCAACGGAGTTACCATTTGATTTCCCCTTCTCGTTACTCTCTTGCTGCGAAACCCATTTCCGTATCCCGGTTTGCATCCCGAAAGTCTCCCAACACCCATTGTCTCACCTTTTCACCGAACTTAGTGTTTTTTGTGTTATTTTTACCTCAAAAGTCCATCTCCCCTTTCTTAATCCTAAACCCTACCTAGAGTTAAGTAATTGCTGTGAAGGCCCCTAGCTCCCTGTGGAAGAACGATATTACCGAGGTCAAACAAACCCCTGTGCAAACACTGCTTCTATACATGCATTCTCAATGTAGAACAGATATGAACAATAGATGCAACAATACATTCTTGTAATACAGTATCATATAGTAGCAAGCAACAATTCACCATATTGTTTCGGTTACAGACCAAGGATATCTCCCCCTTTTTGTCTTTCAAACAGAAGGGAAATAGGATAGTACAAGTACTAAATTGTGTAGCCAAAAAAGGAGAGGAAGAAAGAGAGGAAGAAGGATTTATAGGAGGAAAAGAGATGATGAGGACATCTTGACCAGGCCCTGGTTAAATTTTAAGGTGCCCGAGAGGCTATGCTGACGAGGACATCAGAGGTCCAGGCATGTAGTGAGTTGACAAACTTGGGAGGAGGAGAGCGACCACATGTAGGGAGGATGGATGATAGGACTTCCCTCAATTTGGCAGCTTGTGCATAGGTTGAGGTCCTCATAGTAGACGACTCCCCCTCAAATGGTGCGGGTGGTGTTGTTTCACGGCCTTCCCAATGTCTAGGATCTTGTCTTGGATTTTGTCTCCAAAGGTCACTCTTACATTCTTGTTGATTTTCAGTTTGAAGAGCTTGGTTGGATCTCTGTGTTTGAGGCATACCTATAATATAAGACACTATACCTTTCTTGGTCTCTGACCAAGGATGAGATCGTTGTAATGAGGTCTTTGGGACCAAAATTTTGGTAATGCATGGAGGTCTAGTTCCTTTAGATAGGGGATTTGATGAGGTCCTTATTTTATTTTCTGTAGGAGGTCCTCTATGATGATTTTCTCTGAGAGGCGGAATGTTTGGGATAGGAAGGAGAGGTCCTTTGTTGGCATGGAAATGAGGACTTTTTGGACCGATAGTTTTTGAGAGGTGGTGTATTGGGTGTGGGACGGAGAGGTCCTATGGGAGGAAGATTTGTAGGAATTTTGGTCCGAGGTTGAGAAGAGGGGGTTGTGGAGACTGGTTTGCTTTGGTAAGGATGGGAATTATTAACTGCCTCATTGGATAATTGAGTGATGGTTTTATAGCAGTCTTTGACCTCAAGAGACAGTCTATTGCTTTCTATGAACAAGATGTCATTTTGAGAGTCCAGGCTTTCTATGGCCTCATAGAGACTTTGGACATGGTTGGTAAGGTGCTTGATTCTTTCTCTCAAGGACTTAGAGTATTTAAAAAGATGCATACACTTATGAGCAAGATGTAATGGTGAAAGATTAAGGAGGTCATCAATGTTTACCTCGTCATGAGATGAGGTTGGATCTTGATCCTCACTTGTGTTTGCCATCAGACATACATTTGTTATTTCTTCTACCTCACTGTGGCCTTCACTAGAATCACTATCACTCCATGTTGCTATCATTGCCTCATGGTCATGTCATTGAGGTCGACTGTTTCTCTTGTCTTTGTTTCTTCTGACGTGAGGGCAGTCCTTCATATGGTGTCTTGAGCTGCCACAAACAAAACAAGTGAATGTGTCAACATCTTTTCTTAATGAGGACTTACCTTTTGAGGTTGCTTTTCTGTTTTGTCCATCCTTGATGTATCCTCGAAAGGTTGGAATTTTCATGTATAATTTTGTGAGCCCTCTAGCCATCATTGCCATTGTATATTCCTCCTCATCATCATCTGACTCACTTTCAGATTTACATACTGCCTTGAGGGCAATTTCCTTGGGTTCTGAGAGGTCATTCAATTGGATCTCACAGGCCAATCGTTTTCCAATGAGTTCCTCCAGTTTGAGGACCTTGAGATCTTGAGCTTCTTCAATGGTTGTGACTTTTGGACCCCATTTTCTTCTAGGTAGGCATCGGAGGACCTTTCTAACTTGTTCCTCATTTGGGTAGGTTTTTCCCAGAGATATGAGGTGGTTGATGATGCTGCTGAATCTTTTGAACATCTCTTCAATAGTCTCATTTTCCTTCATTCTGAAGGCCTCATACTTTTGGACAAGGATATCTACTTTGGTGTCCTTGACTTGACTTGTGCCTTCATATGAGGTTATCAAGTAATCCCAAACCTGTTTCGCAGTTTCACAATTAGATATACATTCAAAATCATTCGAATTTAAACAACAATAAATCAAGTTTAGGGCATGAGTATTTTTTTCTCAGTTGCTCCGACTCTTTCTTGGTCATTCCGGATCTTTTCTTTGGGACATCTTGACCAGCACTGTTCTTCTTCGTGGGAGTAGGATAATCTCCCTCGGTAATCATAGTCCAGAGGTCCTCATCTTGGTCCTTGAGGAAGATTTCCATTTGCCTTTTCCACATTTTATAGTTTTCTCCAGTGAGAAGAGGTGCTCTTGTCCATGAGGGGCTTCGGTTGTGTTGAGGCCGGCCATGATCTTTACCACGAGTAGTTAGACTCTTAAGATCTGTGGACCTGCTTTGATATCAATTGAAATAACCCTAGGGGGTGATTAGGGTTATGTAAATAATTCTGCACTTTGATCAACACAACCAAGTTAGTAGCACTTTTATATGAAAAAATAACTTCTTTATTCAATAATTAAAAGTGCTAAGAAGGGGGAGGTTACAATCAGCTCAACAGAGAACTTGTGAGGTCCTCAATTGGCCTACCAGAATAGAAGACTCAGCAGATGTCTTTTGGATTGAGGCCTCACAGTGGAGGCGATTACAACCAGTGACCTCACTTGACAGAGAGGCACTTATCTAACTTCATATTAACGACCTTAGAGGTCCTCACCAGTTTAACCACTGGTTACAACAAAGGCTCACCACTACAACAATGGTTACACTCGGAATATTCACTCAATATTCCTACACTCAGAACTTTCTTTCACAAAGTTCCTACTACTGATTTTCTTGCTTGGAAATCACTCCCCTTCAATGTAGGTATGCAGCCGTATATATATATTTGGGAGTTGGAGGCAGCAACGGCTTCTTTATTCTCCAAGGGATAGTTTCCATTCTTGAGCTCTCTTCCAAATCTTCTTGATTTCCTTGATTTGCTTTCCATACGGATGATATCTAGAAATAAGGAAGGTAGCAGTTGTTGCATCAGATCATGCAGAATAATAGAAAGTATATTTTAGGGTTTGTATAAGATACTTCCCTAAATTTCTGTCTTTCAAACAAAACCTTGATGCTGTCGTTGGAGGTCCTCGGAGTGTACTGCAAGGAGGTCCTCAGAGCTTTTTGTGATGAGGTCCTCAGAGTTGAGATTCTTCAGTTGTTATTTGAGTTTTAATGTAACTCCAATTTCTCCTAGCCACCCTATAAATAGGGTACAATTTTCTCCACTTTAACTCACGGCAACAATGGTTGATCAATGACGATCCATTAGATCAGAGAGAAAATATAGAGAGAGAGACAGTTTCACTAATATTTTCCAAGTTTATCTCGAGAGATTATGAGTTGAGAGATTGAGAGATTTTTATTGTAATCTCCTTTTGTTGATCATATCACAACCTATGATAGTGATTGAGTTGTCTCCTCCCTTCTCACATTAGATTATTTTATGGTTGTCTTCGTCCGTGGGTTTTCCTCCGAGTTCTTCGGTTTCTCACGTATAATCGCTTATTTTTCGTTCTTGAATTTTGTCGTAATTTCCGTCATCTCATTTGTTTCGCTTCCACTGCAACTTTGTACTTATTTTTCCTAACATGTTTAAATAATATAAAGATGTGACTTACATTCTCAAACATTATATTGTACACCCATTCTCTCCCATCCTTCAACTATCTTACACTCTAAGGGTGTGTTTGGAGAGAAGAAAAGAAATGGAATTAGATAACTTAGGTTTCTAATTCCTATCTTTAATGTTTGGTGAACCTATTTTGGAATGGAATTAAAATACCTGAGGGATTCCAATCCCCACCAAATTGGTAGAATTAAAACCCTCCCATTTTTGGGGGGTTTCAAATTGAATCATGTGGAAATTGACGAAAAATCAATTTTTTGTCTTCGTTGACATACTCCCATCCATTCTCTCTGATTCCGAAACTCTTTGGAAATCTCTGCAACCAACAATGGCATTCAAGAAAACGCTGGTTCAGAGATTATTCATTCTCTCTCGCTTCTCCACCACCACCACATTCTCCCGGAAACTGCCCCTCCCCGACCCTAAGAGAAGCTTTTGAGGGATGGACATAGCCAGGGACCAAATCTGGTGGGACGGGCTCAAACCCTTCCCAGCGACGGCGGTGCGTGAGGAAGACGCGTCGGCGCCGATGTCAGCGAGTGAGGCGAGGAAGGTGGTTGGAGCTGCGCAGGTGGAGATGGTGAGGGAAAAACTAAGGGATATGCAAACGAAAATTTGTAACATACAGTGGTTGGAAAATTTGCAAACGCTGGTTCAAGAAAAGTCTACATACAGTGGTTGAAATGCCCAGAATTTGTAAATTCATGGAGATTTGCAAGGAGTGTGGTAGTAGGGTTGGGATTGGGATGGAGGTGTAGGTGTAGGTGTAGGTGCTATTATTATTATTATTATTATTATTATTATTATTATTATTATTATTATTATTATTATTATTATTATCATCATCATCATCAGTTTGATTCCATTCAATGTCTTACCAAACAACTTAAGTTTTGGAATCAAATTCCATACCCAACCTTCTCTATATCAAATCTCATGTCCAACCCATTCCACTTTTCTCTCCAAACAAGCTCTAAAAGAATAGGGTCCAAGTTTTCAAACTATTGTATTTATTAGTGTTTACTTGAATTTAGATACCATCAACTCATATTTTTAATGTCGAAAATTGTCCGGACGCGAAATACACATGATCTGTATTGGTCTTAACCAAATATACACATAATTTGTATTCCACATGTCCGTCCGAATTGATAAGTCTAATAACTTAATTTTCTATTGATGCTAGGATCCTTAATTACTGTATTCAAAGGCAAAATTAAAAAATTCAAGTGTGGATATAAGTTACAAGGCAAAAACAGTAAATTCGAGTATAAGCACTAACTACAAGGCAAACTGTTTGTTATTATATTATATTTGAGGGCAAAAAGCAAATTCGTTTGTGAATATAAGTTACAAGGCAGGCAAGTTACAAAAAAAAAACGAAAAAAAACTCTCTTTTACATTAGTTAAATGATATGAAAATGATATGAGTTCTGAGACAACGCCTCTCTTAAACTTCTTGTTTTGACATAAAACTTATATCTTTGCATATTAAATTGAATAAAAATAATGTGATTGACTTTTATGACTATAATACCATATAAAAATTGTTAAAGGTTATATTTTTATACATAGCTTTTTAAATTTACAAAAAATTCTTCAAATATACCTAATAGATGAAGTTTATTCGATTAGGTCGTCAATTGTAATTATTGACGTATCCAACATATTTCCAAGCATCTTATTGTAGACACCAGCTTGTACCAAGACAAGTGTACAAATAGAGCAAAATAAGAAAAGAGACTAGAACGAAAGCAAAGTAATTGGGTCTTCCTCAATCCAAAGCTACCGGGCGAACTCACCACAAAAACCTTCATTTTCCACCCTTTCCACATACATGTGGCCACCATTTCAAATCTCATTTTTTCCACAAGTTTCGTTGGCCCTAATTCTTTTGACGAGAGTAAAGTTCACATCATAAGCTTTCCGTCGCCTTTTGAATTGCCTAAATCGGAGTCCGGATAAAGAAATTATGGTCGTTTGAAGTTGGCTTAGGAAAATAAGAAGGCTAGGAGCCTTGCTCTTTTTCTAGCCCAGAAATCAGGCCCGAGAGCGCATTTGACCCAGCCAAAATTAGAAGGACTAGCGGCCTTCCTCCCCTCTTCAAGATAGACCGAGAATATGCACCCAGCCCAAGGAAAAAAGGAAGGCCCTGCGGCCTTCCTATTTTCCTCAAGCCTTCAGCCAAGCCCAGCAGCGCGCCCAGCCCGCAATAAAAATAAGAAGGCCCGACGGCCTTCCTCACTGCCATATGACGCAAACTGATTACCACGCTGGCAATCCGTGCCTAATTTAATCGAAGGCCAGGCCGCCTTCCTTTTAATTTCATATTTTTGCCGCCAATTTTTTCCCTCCACTCTATGGCAATCCCATGATCATAGCTCGGTTGACTTTGACTTGTACCTTCAGGATGGCCGATGGGCCTTGCTATTTGTCTAAGGGGCATGATCTTTGGAATCATGTCCACTCCTTCCATCTTCATACATCCATTATCCACCTATAAATTCCCCCTCTCATCCTCACTCATTTCGTCAACAATGATCATCACCAACTTCTCACCATTCTCTACTCTCTCCATCACCATCATATTCTCTCTAAGTTCTCTTCTACCAACTACGATCATTTATCATCAACAACCTCCATCACAGTCATCTTATATACCTCTTCGTCCTATTATCATCTATCCTCTCTACTTTCCCTCAATCACTATCATCCATATTCCTCCCTCGAATCCATCTTCCACCACCTTCAAATAGCCTTCATTCCAAGGTCTTAATCAAGCTATGATGTTACGTTCGATCACAAATTGACCCGAAATTCATGTATTAAACACCCAAATAACCCTATAAAATGTGGGGTTATCAAATCCCCCCATGCTTAGTTCTTTATTGTCCTCAATCCAGTTCCAAACGTGATATCAAAAGGAAATCACAAGGGACTCAAATCAAAAACCGAAAAATTAAAGACTAGACCAGGAGGCTTAGACTCCGATTCAAGACGACCCGACTCAAAGAAAACAAGAAAAACAGGTTTTATACAGTCCTCAGGCTAACTAATCTAGTCACATCATTTCAACCAAGCACAACGAAATGTAATCCAGATACGAATCAAATCTGTTCAGATCAAGAAGAATTCCATGTTCACAAGATATGTATTTTCTAGAGGCAATCAACCACCAACTAATCTCAAATATTGCAAATAGGTGTTGTTGGTTATGAACGTAGGCTGGTCGAATGAGCAAAACCTCACTTCGGATATTGTGGAAACACTCCAACTCTCAAATGCGCTCATACAGTAAGGCTAACACTCAATACTCAGACCAAAGAAACAACCTACCGGAACTTGATAAGTATCTCGCTACCCACCGTTATTATGCAGTTTGCAAGTGACAATCAAGAGGGCTTTTTCGGGTTGTAATGGGCCTCAGGTTAAGGGCAAAGAGTGGTAAATATTTTAGGAATGTGGAGTTAAGAGCCAAGCTTGGAGTTTACGTATCTCTCAACTCACTTACTTGCCAAAGATAGGCAAGCTACTCATTTTCTCCCTCATTTCACAATAATGAACAAATCACAACCCATATTTGATCCAAACTGTCTTCATCAACATACCTCTCAACTAACGTCGGAAATCATATGTAACACAGAGTTCGCCCCTCTAATCGACTATCCTTTTTCTGTTTTTCTTTTCTTTTCTTTTCTTTTTTTTCTTTTGCACAGGTGACTAGGGGGAAGTGAAAAAATCAGCACATAAGCAATCTCCGGTTTCAAGGTACGTCAAGAGAATACCACTTAATTGGAAAACATAAAGCATCACGATGAGCTTTCGATCCAACAATTTCCCAAATCAAAACACATGTCCAATCGACACCCATCTTTCTAGTTTTCAACACATTCCATCATCAACCCTTCCAATCCACACTCTCGATATGATAGGATGAACACTCAAACTCTAAGCAAGGCAAAAGGGTAGGAAATCGAATCAGGCTATGGCTTTTAATGCGAGGATTCAAATATAAAAGAGGTAGATAAAGGCTAGAAGAGGCTAAAGAGGGATATAAACAATGTCAGGGTGGCTATTAGACTATGTAGTTTCAATAATACATGAATGAATGCCTCAGTCACGCACTTTATCACTTTAAGCAAATGCAACAACGCAACTTCGTACAAGATACAAACCAAACTCTAGAGGTGCAACTATGTTGGAGTCACTCAAGGAATAAAGAGACCGATAAAAATGATTAGTCTGTACATTTTGGCCATGTGGACTCATGGGATAAGGCTCATTCAACCAAACCTAGTCCAAAGATTTGCGACACGCCTATTTACACCACTAGATCAATCAAAGTAGCCATATGCCTTTTTCGATCACACATATCTCAAAACATAGGACAACTCAACCTATCTTTTTGAAACCGACAGCCATATCCAGAGCACATAAGGTCAAGCGAAGTAAAAAAGAAAGACAGAATAGCTTACAAATCATCACAGGAGGGGTTATTGTTCGCTAACCTATCCTAATCCTTTTTTTTTATGTTTTCTGATTTTTCAAATTTTTTTTTGGATTTTTCTGTTTTGCCATGCAAAGCTAAGAAGGGAAGAACTAAAAATAATGAAAAATAAAGAAAGAAAAGCCAATAACTAAAATGATCTATCTAATGCAATCTAGGCGCATATAATTTATACAAGTGATCTATCCTAAAAAAAAATCGAAAATAAAGACTCAAGGCACGGACTTTTTACAAAAGTACCCCCCATGCTTAAACAATGCATTGTCCCCAATGCAAGAGACAGAATGGAAACACAGAAGGGGGACAGGACATCTAGTCATCATCTTGAGGGGATGGGGGAGGGGTCGAACAATGAATGTCGAAACACCATGTAATTAATACTATAAACAATGAAAGATATGGACATCAAATAGCGAATTACAGCAACAATTCACAAGAATTTGCAATGTCAGTCCAACTCTTGAATATGCAACAATAGCAACAAGTCTCGACAATCAACAAAGTCACATATAAATCGGAGCAACGTGCCCCCTGCCAGTATGAACTAAACACCCCCCCATCGCCTAGCACAAACATAAACCCAAGACTCATATTTCCAAGTAGACTCATCCAGTTTTTGCTCTCAATTTCCAAGTAGGTTTTAGACCAAATTTTGCAAAATTCATGCATTCTTGACACAAATTTGTTCCCCTGATTTTCTTGACACAACTTTGCACCCTCAATTTGAATCAAGCATCCATGTTAGACCCAAGAAACAAATTCCCAAGCAGCGTTTAGATGAAATTTCACACAATTCACGCATCAAAATTTGACCAAAGCTATAGGTGCAAATGTAATCAATTTCCCCATTCATTCAAGAGAAAGGTTGCGCAATTTAAGACCCAAATTTGAACAAAATGTCAAGATGGAACTCAATTTCAAACCAGAATTCAATTATAAATTGAATTTGAGTGAAAGAACATACCTTGAGTTGTAGAGTACAAATTGAGAGCAAATCTTTCGCAGGGATGCCATAATAGAGAATATAGATTGAGAGTGCAAATTGGGAATGGGTGTGTGCGAGTGTGCAGGGGTGGGTCGGTAGTATCGAAAGGTCGCCGGAGGGACGTCGTATGGCGAGAAGTCGGCGGCTGCTGGGTGTGTGCTGGGTTGGGTCATCGAACAGAGAGGAGCGACGGGGTAGGGCTCTTGTGGAAGGAAAGATTAAATTGAAAGTAAGGGGAATGGCGGTTCACTCTAATCGGGCAAAAGCAAGACCTTATAATTCAAAAACAATTCTGCAATTCAGGGGCTAGGAGCGTCGGACAAGCACTGGTAGCGCCTGTCACTTACCTTCGTCTCATTGCTATTGTCTTTGGCGCTACCAGCGCGTCGGATGACGCTGCCAGCGTCCCTTTTCAATTTTGTTTTCTTTTTGGTCTGTTTCTCCATCCCGTGCCATCCCTACAAGACACAAAATTCTAAAGGCACCTGATCTAAAATTTTGATAATAAAGCATAGAAAATAATTAAAATCAAGTGGGAAAAAGAAATAAAATAAAATAAAATGAAGGGAATAAAGCTTGTAAAATTGGGTTGCCTCCCAATCAACGCTTGTTTAACGTCATTAGCTTGACGGGTTACGTCATTTATCCGGTTGAAGCATCCAACCACACCGTTGAAACCTTGTTAACTATTTCTCCCATAAAGTAAGGCTTCAACCTGTGTTTATTTACCATAAATGTGTCGGTTTCTTCGCTACAAACCTCCACCGCTCTGTGAGGGAACACCTTCGAGGCCGTAAAGGGTCCTGACCATCGCGACTTTAATTTCCCGGGAAACAGTTTAAGCTTGGAATTGAACATGAGCACTTTGTCTCCTATTTCAAACCTCTTCTTCATGATATGTTTGTCGTGTCACATTTTAGTTCGCTCTTGTAGATCCCAAACCTCTCATAGGCTTCCAACATTAGTTCATCTAGCTCTTGGAGCTGTAACATCCTCCGTTCTCCAACCGGTTTAAGGTCGAAGTTCAAAGTCCGGACTGCCCAGAAAGCCTTGTGCTCTATCTCAACTGGCAAGTGGCATGCTTTCCCAAATACTAACTGGTATGGTGTCGTACCAACAGGAGTCTTGAATGCAGTTCGATATCTCCATAATACCATAATACATCATCTAACTTAAAAGACCAATCCTTTATCGAACTGTTCACAGTCTTTTCCATTATACTCTTCAACTCCCTATTTGACAGCTCCACCTGGCCACTGGTTTGGGGGTGGTAAGGTGTAGAGACTCGATGGGACACCCACTACTTGGCTAAGAGAGCATCAAGGGGTTTGTTGCGAAAATGAGTACCGTTATTGCTCAACAATGCCCTTAGAGTGCCAAACCTTGCAAAAATGTTCTTCTTCAAAAATTTAATCACCACTTTAGCGTCATTGGTTGGTGATTCGATGGCCTCCACCCACTTGGAGACGTAATCGACCGCCACTAGGATGTAGAGGTTTCCACGAGAGGAGGGGAAGGGACCCTTGAAGTCAATGCCCCATACACCAAATAACTCAACCTCTAGAATGCCCGTTTGAGGCATCTCATGTCTCCTCGAAATGTTTCCCATTCGTTGACAGCTATCGCATGAAAACACAAAAGTCCTGGCATCTTTAAAAAGAGTAGGCCAATAAAAACCAGCTTGGAGTACCTTGGAAATTGTCTTTTCGGGACCGAAGTGGCCTCCACATGTGGTGGAGTGGCAATGATGTAGGACACTGTGCACTTCATCATGAGGAATACACCTCCTATAAATGCCATCGCCACGAAGCTTGTAGAGAAGAGGCTCCTCCCACACATATCTTTTCACATCTGAAAGGAATTACTTCCTCTGTTGATAGGTCATATCGGGAGGGATCACACTGCACACAATGTAATTCACAAAATCTGCATACCACGGTGAGATGCGTCCGCAACTACTAGAAGCTGCTCGTGAGGAAAAGTCTCATTGATTGGCATGTCATCTTCGGTAAGATCCTCAAATTGCAGCCTAGAGAAGTGGTCTGCCACCACATTCTACGACCCCGGTTTATTACGGATCTCGAGGTCGAACTCTTGAAGCAAGAGCACCCACCGTATGAGGCGAGGTTTGGAGTCCACCTTTGTCATCAGGTGCTTGATGGCTGCGTGATTAGTGAAGATGATGACCTTGGAGTTGATCAAGTAGGACCTAAATTTGTCTAAAGCATAGCCAACAACCAGGAGCTATTTTTCAGTTGTGGCATAGTTTGATTGAGCTCCATCTAGAGTCTTGCTAGCATAATAGATAGCATATGGCTTATTATCCTTTCTATGTCCCAAAACCGCCCCTACTGCGTAGTCGCTAGCATCGCACATCACCTCGAAGGGTAGATCCCAATCAGGTGCTTGCATAATAGGAGCAGTTATAAGGGCCTGTTTCAACCTATTGAAAGCACTCAAACATTCCTCATTAAATTCATAGGGTACGTCCTTGATAAACAGTAGGGTGAGAGGTTTAGCAATTTTAGAAAAGTCTTTGATGAAACGGCGGTAAAAATCGACGTGTCCCAAAAAAAGCTTCTCACCCCTTTTACTGTAACAGGTGGTGGTAATTTTTCAATTACCTCTACTTTTGCTCTATCAATGGCAATACCCCTTACTTGAAACCAAATGGCCTAAAACAACACCTTCCTACACCATAAAATGGTACTTCTCCCAATTTAGGACCAAATTAACCTCTTCACATCTTTTCAAAACATTTTTCAAATTTTCTAAACAATGGTCAAAAGAGGTTCCATAAACAAAAAAATCGTCCATAAAGACTTCTACAATGTCCTCAATGAACTCAGCGAATATAGCCATCACACACCTTTGAAAGGCGGCGGGTGCGTTACACAACCTAAATGGAATTCGTTGGTAAGCAAAGGTTCCATAAGGACATGTAAAAGTGGTTTTTTCTTGGTCCCTTAGGTGAATAGGGAGTTGGGAGAATCCCGAGTAGCCATCTAAGTAGCAGAAAAAATCATTTTTGGCCAGTCTCTCTAACATTTGATCAACAAAAAGGAGGGGGAAGTGATCTTTACGGGTGGCGTTGTTTAATTTCCTATAGCCAATGCACATACGTCAGCCAGTAACAGTTCTAGTTAGAATCAACTCATTGTTTCCATTTTTAATCACTGTCATCCCCCCTTTTTAGGCACCACATGAACTAGACTTACCCACTTACTGTCTGAGATAGGGTAGATAATCCCGGCCTTTAACAGTTTTAAGACTTCCTTTTTTACTCCCTCCTTCATGTTAGGGTTGAGTCTACGTTGGTGTTCAATGGAGGGCTTATGGTCATCCTATAAGAGGATTCTATGGATGCAAAAAGAAGGGTGGATGCCTCTAAGATCATCAATCGTGCATCCTATGGCCTTTTGGTGTGTCCTCAAAACCTCAAGTAAGGATGCAGTTTCATTTTGATTTAAGGATGCACTAACAATGACAAGATAGGTGGAATCAGGGCCAACGAATTCATACCTTAAGGTAGATGGTAGAGGTTTCAACTCAACCTCGGGAGCTTTCTTTTCTTTATTTTCAGGCTCAACTTTCAGCTCCCCAACTTTGGCAAATCCTTGTGGGAATCAATTTCAGAGTCAATGCCCTGCACACAATCAGTCAATAGCAAACATTGCTCAACCGGATCACTTGGTTGTGGGTGAGAATCAGTTTCCTTCACTGTACTATCAATAACATCAATAAAATTGCAGTCATCAGAAATGGAAGGAAACTTTGCAGCACGACTCAGATTAAACTCAACTTTATGAGTACCTACGTCAAAAGTCATTTTTCCATTTTTAACATCAACACAGCACCCTTAAGTGGCCAAGAATGGCCTACCAAGAATAATAGGGGTGCGGAGATCCTCAGCCATATCAAGCACAACAAAGTCAACTGGCACGAAGATGTCTCCTATCTTGATAGGGACATCTTCAAGGATCCCTATGGGGTACTTAACGGAACGATCAGCTAATTGCAACGAGATGGTGGTGGGTTTTAGTTCACCCATACCTAATTTTCTAGACATTAACAAAGGCATCAAATTGACACTGGATCCTAAATCACATAAGCACGAGCAATGAACAAATTACCAACTACACATGGAATAGTAAACCTGCCAGGATCTTTAAACTTCGGTGAAAGCGTGTTTTGGATCGCGGCACTACAATGATCAGACAAGGCCATTGTCTCATGCTCATCTAGCTTTATTTTGTTACTCAAAACTTCCTTTATAAACTTAGCATAGGTGGGCATTTGAGACAAGGCTTCTGTGAAAGGAATAATGATTTGGAGCTTTTTTATCACCTCCAAAAATTTACCAAATTGTTTATCCAACTTAGCTTTAGCCAATCTTTCAGGGAATTGGATTGGTGGAATGTAAACTCTTTGGGTAATTTTCAAAGGGTCAATAGGAGCATTCTGATTAGGTTGCACATTAACATCAATCAAACCCTCTTTTGGAGGTTCAGAATTTCCCTTTTTGGCAATTTCAGGCTCAATCACATCATTTTCAACAGAATCATGCACATCAATGACAACATGTTCAGGTTTGTCCACTCTATGTCCTTCCAACTGTTTCCCGTTCCTTAAAGTTGTGAGATTACATTGGTCTCGAAGGTTCGGGATAGGTTGGGGTGGTAAGGTTGTGGAGGGACTAGCTTGGTTGGCTATCTGGGCTTCTAACATTTTGTTGTGTGTACCGAAGGCATCAACTTTGTCCACTAAATGCTTAATTATCCCATCATGTTGTTGTTGAGTGGCCAACATAGTCTCCATCATTAGTTCTAGGTTGGACATTTTGGGTTGGTCTTGTTGTTTTCTTTGGAAATCAGGTGTAGAATCCCTTTTACCTTGCAGGGGACCTGTTGGGTCGTTGTTGCGGTAAGACAGATTAGGGTGATTCATCAAACCAGGGTGGTAGGTGTTGGAAGTCAAGTTATATTTCTGTCGTTGGTAACCAACATAGTTGGTGTCCTGTGTTTCCTCACTACTAGCCAACCCTACGAGACAGGTCAAGGTCTCATGTTCAGTAGAATTACATGAAGCACATGGGCGGGGGGAATTAGCTTGCACAGTTAAACGGTCCATTTTTTGCGTTAATGATCCATCTTAGAAGTTAACATAGCAATTACATCAACATCGAACTTACCTCCCGCTCTATGGCGGGGTTTCGACCATTGGTATGAGTTAAGGGCCATCTGCTCGGTCAAGTTGGTGAGTTAAGGCACTGTCTTCTTCATAAGATCGCCTCCAGCCGCTGAAAGGATGCTCCCACTTACTTATTCTTTTGCTCCGTTGTAGAAAGACTGAATTGGTACCCAGGGCTCAAATCCGTGTTGAGGACACTGTTTAAGGAAGTCTTTGAACCTCCCATGCCTCGTGAAAACTCTCATCGGGATCCTATTCAAAAGAAGAAATTTGATTTCTTAGATTCGCCAGTTTACTAGGAGGAAAATATTTAGCAAGAAAAATTTTAGCAAGCTTATCAAATGTAGTAATGGCATTGTTAGCTAGCACGGAGTCCAGCCAATCCCAGGCTTTCCCTTCAAGCGAAAAGGGAAAAAGTCTCAGCTTGACAGCATCATCTTCCACGCCATTGGCCTTGAACGTGTCGCATGCTTGGCGAAAGATGCGCAGGTGGCGGTTCGGGTTCTCATTTGGTCGTCCATGGAATGGTGATTTGGACACCAAATTGATGAGGTACTGTCGCAGCTCGAAGTCGTTTGCTCCCACCGTAGGTACTCGAATTGCATATTGCTGGTTGGTGACATAGGGGTCACGTACTGTCCCATAGTAGGATTTTGATCACCCATCTCTTCTTCTTCTGATTCCTTTTTCTCGGAAATAGAATCCTCCTCTTCTTTCCTTGCCAGTTTGCCTTTCTTTAATGCGCAGGTGGCGGTTCGGGTCCTCATTTGGTCGTCCATGGAATGGTGAATTGGACACCAAATTGATGAGGTACTGCCGTAGCTCGAAGTCGTTTGCTCCCACCGTAGGTACTCGAATTGCAGATTGCTGGTGGGTGACACTAGGGGTCACGTATTGTCCCATAGTAGGATTTTGATCACCCATCTCTTCTTTTTCATATTCCTTTTTCTCGGAAATGGAATCCTCCTCTTCTTCCCTTGCCAGTTTGCGCTTCCTTAATCTAGCGTGGAAGGTACGCTCGATTTCAGGGTCGAATTCATAGAGATGAACTTTTTGCATAAACCTGAAACAACACAGACAGGTACGCCAAACGCAATCAAATGGGTAAAAATAAAATAGATAAAAACAGATAAAATAAAAACCTAGGCACCCAGAATGTCTTCGTCTAATGGCAGCTAGGGACAAAGTCCCCGGCAACAGCTCCAAAAACATGATACACCGCAAATGCATGGTGTACAATGTAACATATTAAGGTTGTTCCCACGAGGAGTTGTTCTAACTTATACACCAAACTAACCCACTGCAATGGATGTAGGTTAATCAAAGGGTTGGATTTTAACTCAGTCAAACTGAAGTGATTGAAATTGTAAAGCAATCTAAATTAAATAGCAAATAAATCTAATCGATGTAGCAAGAGTATTTTTATGAGGGTTTTATCAATATTATAAAGGCGTTTAGGGGAGTTACTCTAGTTAACCAATTAACCTAACGAAGGTTTGATTTCAGTATTTAGCAGTTTTTACCAATTCAGGATCAATAACCAAACAAATTTCTATTACAACAATCTTTCGATTCGGAGTGAATTGCTCCGACTAAATTGCACACTTATTTTCATGGCTATCTAATTTAGTCAAAGTTTACAACAGGTTATTTAAACGATCCTAGGTATGAAAATACATTATTTCTAACCGAATTTTATACCTATTCAATCTTCGTCAATCCAACCCAAAGAAGCAATCTTTCGATCCGAAACTACGAGTCTAAACACAAATAAATGGTGGGCAATCAATTACTGTAGCAATATAAACACGAAGACAGAACGAAACTGACAAACTATTTGATACCAAAATCAAAACAAAGGGTCAAATGAACAACATTGAATTTCCCCTAAACTAAAAATTAACTACTCATGCTTGATAATAAAAACAACTAAACTAATTGAATTGAATCTAGAAAACATAGCAAAAATTGGGGAAGAGGACAACCACAATTGAGGGATAAACGAATATGTCGGCTCGTGAAAGTTTCCTACTCCCGAGCGTCGATCTCCAATTTTTCCGTCGGCTGTTGAACGCTTCGATCTCCAATACCAAAAACTAGGATTCTAAAAATATTGTCTATGAGGAAATAATAATACTGTTAGTTTATGCCTTGATGCCTCGTTACACCGCTACTCCTGTCTTTTTATAAAAAATAGATGCCTTGCTCTCCAAGCTGTGCGTAACAACTTAGGCGCTGCCAGTGCGAGAGTTGTCTTGTTCCCCAAGTAGTGGCGTAATAACCAGGCGCTGCCAGCGCATACCTCGCTTTAGCGTATCTAAACTTTCTGTTTGTGGCGCTACCAGCGCGTCGGGAAGCGCTGCCAGCGCCTGTCTTGGCAAACACAACTTCTCTTTTGTTCCTTGCTCTTTGCCTTGTCTTTCCACCTTTTAACTTCTCCTCCTATTTTTTTTCTTCATGACTTCATGTAATTCTATTCACAAGCCTACAAAATTACACCAATCTCCCAACCAAGTGAAATATACGTGAATTCGGGATTTAAAATGTTACGTTCGATCACAAACTGACCCGAAATTCATGTATTAAACACCCAAATAACCCCATAAAATGTAGGGTTATCATACAGGGGGGCTACCACCTCACCACCCACATCAGCATCCACATCACCTGTTACCTTCCCATTCGCCCACAACATCTATCTTTACTTATCATCAACATCTCCAACCCAAGTTCCCATTCACGAAATCATCCCTCTTTGCATCACCCATAACAGTCACCATTCGAAAAACCTTATCCTTGACCAACCCGGTCATTCTCCTTGTAACCACTCCCTATCTACCCCCAATCCAGAACGTGTGTTGTGACTAATATCAGCAGAAAGGCAGATAGGAGTCAATCCCATAGAGAAGAAAGTCGAAAAAAGAGAAGAAAAAAAAAGAGAGAGAGATTTCCTCGCTGGTCCACCAACATGGGTCGGCATGAGTGGTACAACGTTCATGCCCCTTAAGTACTTTGTTTGCGTATGGAAAAACTTGTGCTGGGAGAGTAAAACTCCGTTTAGGCAATCCTTATCTCGAAGCATACCAACAAAAAAAAAAGAAAAGGAATAAGAAAAAAAAGAGAAAAAAAATTAAGAGAAAAGATAAAAAAGAAAAAAGGAGGGTGAGAAACCGGAGACAGAGCAAATAGTCACGCACATTGAAAAACCTCATAAACTTTCCAAGTTTCTCTCAAGCCTTACGCCCTAAGCCTTCACATCGTCATCACACATTTGTATCCATAAACCTCGCCAAACCTTTGAGCCTTCATGACCATCCTCAAGCCCTCCTCGAGGCACCAATCCTATGGAGTTGCACCTTATGAACTATGACTGGCTTGATTCCACATCGGATATGTAGGAGAACCTCTTTGAGGCCCGACCACTACAATTCAAGGACCATCCTTTATAACAAATTTCTGTCTTTGAGAGAGAAAAAAAATAGAGAGGCTAGCTCGGAACCCTAAGTTAGGCAAAAGGAGAGTGAGAGAACAGGAGAGGCTAGCTTGAAATCCCGAGCTAGGCAAAAGAAGAGTGAGAGAATAAGAGAAATTAGCCTGAAAACCCATCAGGGCAGGTTAGGCAAAAGGAGAGTAAACCCTGGATTTTGAAGTTCTTTCACATCTCTACCATCATAATTCCCCAACCTTCTTTCCATCAAACTTGGATCACCTTCACATCAAAATAGCCAACCACCTCTCCTCCTGTGATATGAATCCATCTCAACCATTTCCTCACCTCTTCTTTTATGAGGTGAATTAACCCTTGCTAACCATCAAGCCTTAGCTAAAACATAGTCGTCTGTCAAGCATGACAGACCCGGATTCGACCATCGACCCACCATCATCTCTTTTTCACCAAGTGCCTCATGAACCTGTTTGACCTTCATCAGAATTACCCTTTCTTTTTGCCAACCTTCTTCATCCTCCCATACCACCAGAGTTTTTTGACTCAATCATTAGTGCAAGTGCGAGATTCAACATTTCGAGGTTCGTTCTCAGCACATCTATGAAAGGCCCATCCGTCAAGGACAAGAAATTAGCCACATCAATGGCTAATTGCAAATAGCATCCGACTCAAGAGAAGAGTTCATTTGAATTTGGGGCTCCCCTAACCATCTCATAACCTGCAAAGGTGGTCTACCTATCTCCACAATGAACCAAGGGAGCAAGAAGACGATGAAAATCCTCCGGGACAATGCATTCATAATCAAGCCTCGCCACAAGTATCACCTATCCTGCCTTGTCCTGAAATTGTATGTTGAGTTGCTCTGACACACAAGGAATCATCGTCCTAGTCTTGGCATTGGGGGTTGTTTGCATATTGAGTCACATGCATTGTAAAATATTGTTCATGTACATTTTCTCCTAATCATTGCATTGCATCAGGAGGTCATGCATGAAGTCAGCAGTCATGCGTAAGTGCATAAGAGTCTGGAGTCTAAAAGACCAAGCGCATGCATACTCATCAAAAAAAAGGAGAATCTCATCTCGCGCAGAGGCCCAGACTCGACTACTAATCATATAGAGCAGGATTCGAGGGAGTTCTAATCACACTCTGAATGATATCTACCCATTTCAAGCGACTATCGTCCTAAACTCATCCTTATGATGATCTTCTAGCAACAAAAGCTGCCCTGGACGTTACCAACACAATCATCAACATCGGGAAAATTCGATCTGTCTCGGGAAAATCCGTAGGGCATCATCAGTTGCGTCGCCTCGGGAAATTCCGTTGGGCATCATCAGCTACTTCGCCTCGGGAAAATCTGTTGGGCATCACCAACATCGAGAAAATCTGATCCGCCTCAGGATAACCCGTGGGGCATCATTAAAATCTGGAAAATCCGCTCCGCCTCGGGAAAATCCGCTGGGCATCATCAACATCGGGAAATCCGATTCGCCTGAGGAAAATTCGTTGGGCATCATCTGCATCAGGAAAATTTGATCTGCATCGAAAAAATTCGATCTGCCTCGGGAAAATCCTTTGGGCACCATCAACACTAGCAAAACCGGGACAATATCAATCTGCCCCGAGAAAATCCATTGGCCATCGCCTCGGGAAAATCCGTTGGGCATTATCAACTTCTTCGCCAATCCGTCTGGCACCATCAACATTGAGAAAATCTGATCCACCTTGGGAAAATTCGTTGGGCATCATCTACTTTGAGAAAATCCGATTCACCTCGGGAAAATCCGTTGGGCATCATCCACAGTTTGGATCAACTGCGATCAATCCACCAGACATGTAATTCTCTATATCTCTAGTCATTCAAAATGATCTAACATTCTGCTTTGCTTTCTGTGCAGGAAACCATCACCGACACCGGGAAAACCGGGACATCATCTTCTAGCTCCCATTAAAAGAGCACCGATAGCATCCACCTTCCGGTCGCCGCATAAAAGTGCACTGAGAGCACCGATAGCATCCACCTTTTGGTCGCCACATAAAAGAGCACCGACAACATCCACCTTTCGGTCGCCACATAAAGGACCACCGACAGCATCCATCTCCTAGTCACGGACTTCAAGCAGTCAGCATCTTAGGTTACTTTGACCTTCGTCCTATTCGGATTCGATCAAAGTGGGGGCTCTCTGTAGACACCAGATTTTGTACCAGGACAAGTGTACAAATCAAGCACAATAAGAAAAGAGGCTAGAACGAAAGCAAAGCCAATGGGCCTTCCTCAATCAAAAGCTACCAGGCCAACCCACCACAAAAAGCTTCATTTTCCATTCTTTCCACATACATGTGCCCACCATTTCGAATCTCATTGTTTCCCTCAAGTCTTGTTGGCCCTATTTCTTTTGATGACAGAAAAGTACACATCATAAACTTTTCGATGCATTTTGAATCGCCTAAATTGGAGTCTGAATAAAGAAATTATGGTTGTTTGAAGTTGGCTTAGGAAAATAAGAAGGCTAGGCAGCCTTGCTCTTTTTCTATCCCAGAAATTACGCCCGAGAGCGCGTCTGGCCCAGCAGAAATTGGAAGGACTAGTGGCCTTCCTTCCCTCTTCAAGACAGACCGATAATACATACCCAGCCCAAGGAAAAAAGGAAGGTCCGACGACCTTCCTATTTTCCTCAAGCCTCCAGCCAAGCCCAGCAGCGCGCCCAGGCCGCAATAAAAATAAGAAGGCCCAACGACCTTCCTCGCTACTATGGACCGCAAACGGATTGCCACGCTGGCAATCCGTGTCTAATTAAATCAAAGGCCAGGCAGCCTTCCTTTTAATTTCAAATTTATGCCGCCAACTTTTTCCATCCACTCCATTGCAATCCCATGATCATAGATCGGTTGACTTTGACTTGTGATTTGAGGATGGCCGATGGGCCTTGCTATTTTTCTAAGGGGCATGATCCTTGGAATCATGTAGCCTCCTTCCATCTTCATACATCCATCATCCACCTATAAATACCCCCTCTCATCCTCACTCATTTCATCAACAATGATCATCACCAACTTCTTACCATTCTCTACTCCATCACCATCATATTCTCTCTAACGGTCTGTTTGGTTATTAGAGGGGGAGGGGAGGGGAAGGGAAGGGAGGGGAGGGGAAGGTATTAGAGGGAAGGTAAGGGGACAGGGTTGGGAAGGAAGGGGAGAGGATCTATTTATATCTTAAGTGGAGGGGAGTGAGGGGTAAGAATAGTTAATTGTTGTATTTGGATTAGAAAAGGGAGGGAAGAAAGGGGAAGGGGAGAAAAATAAAGTAGTTATTATATTAATAAGATTATTTTCTTTTTTTTTATGTATTATGAGTTCCCCTCCCCTCCGTTAACCCTCACATTGGGGGTTAATGAAAAGGGGGTTAATGGAGGGGAATGGAGGTAAATGGTTCCCCTCCCCTACCATCCTATTTATTTTTCCAAACAAGGGTAGAGGAGGTTATTTAATCTCCTTCCCCTCCTTTCCCCTCCCTTCCCCTCCCTTCCCCTCTCATAATCCCAATCCAAACATACTGTAAGTTCTCTTCCACCAACTACGATCATTTATCATCAACAACCTCGATCACAATCATCTTCTACACCTCTCCATCCTATTATCATCTATCTTCTCTACTTTCCCTCAATCACTATCATCCATATTCCTCCCTCGAATCCATCTTCCACCACCTTCAAATAGCCTTCATTCCAAGGTCTTAATCAAGCTACGATCAAGGGTCCACCATAAGGAGTTTGGTCTTCCTTCCATCTTATCGAAGTTTAAAGTGAGGTTCGGACTATCCTTTGGTTTCAATAATGTAGTTTATTTCTATGTACAATTTTATTTATACATTCGTTTTGTAAAAACCTTCATATTTTAATCTTGCATATTCAGAATATTAATTTCATGAAATTCATTAAAGTTCTCCCCGCTCAATTTCATTTCAAGTTCGATTTTAGTAAAATCTGTTTTTTAAAAAAGGCTGATTCGAGAATTATTTAGTTTTCGAATTTGTAACCTTACCCCCGGACTTAGAATTCGGGCTCGTAGACCGGAGTCATTTTTTTATTATTTTCGATTTGTCGATTTCCTTAAATCGGCTAGCGACTCTTTACTTTCTTTTTAATCTCTTTTTATTTTCCAACATGCATGATTATCACACCGAGAGAATTTATAAAAAATAATTTACATATGTCCATATTCCAATTCGGAGCCTAACCAAGAGAAAATACCATAGAAAAAATCATAGGCCATGTCGATCCATATGATTCCTACCATAGAAAAAATAATTTATAAAAAATAATTTACATATGCGGCCTTTGATTTTTCACAGATATTTTCTGTTGGGCTTTGTCGATCCAAAAGATTCCTATTTGGCCCGGATTTGAATCGAACTTTATGTAAAATTATTTGTAAATTAATTCGACGTAATTTCAAGCATATGAGTAATAAAAATTGATTATTAAATAAATAAAAGTGTCTTCTCGAAAATGAATCTCATAAAATAAAAATATCCTTATTTAAGGATTAAGCAACTTTAGTCGGCTCTCAATCATAACTTAAGTAGCTCTTCGAAACTATTCCCCGAACGCGAATTTTTCGGGTCCTACACTTATATATAATTGATAATTAAGAATACCTATAAAAAAAATTTTAATAATAATAATAATATATTGTTTTTTTTTAAAAGATTGTGTGACTTAAAATTATATAAAATTATATTTTTATCTATTTTATTACATTTATAAAAAGGGTTTTGAACAGTTATATACTGTACTTTAGAGTGTTGGACAATAATACACTAAACTTTTTTATTGGACAATAACAAATTATACATTGAAGGTGTTGGACAATAATTACCCAGAATTGTTTCGGTGGCGGCTGACCTGATGACAATTCTGCATGGCAAGTTGGGGAGATGAGTTAGCAAAAAACTTTAAAATGTGACTTAATTAATGTCATATGAGCAAATCCAGATAATCAAATTTGCAAAAACTTAAAGATCTTTTCTTATTTAGACTTGTTGACATGACGCTCATTTAGTCACGATTTTTTTTGCCAACTCATCTCCTTAGCCCAGCGCATAGCTCCACCGCCATCGTGGCATATTTGCGTGCATTATTGTCCAACACCGCCATAGTATAGTATATTAATGGCAAAGAAAAATGTTCAGTGCATTATTCTGATCCAATAACCTAAAATACAGTATACTAATACTTAGACTCGTGCGTTGCATGGGGCTTATGTAAACCGCACATATTGTTGAAAATATTACAAATGTTATATTTAAAAAACAGAAAAATAAACAACAATGAAAAATAAAAGGAATAATACATATAAAAAAAAGAAAGAGAAAGAAAGAAAGAAAGAAAGAAAGAAAGAAAGAAAGAAAGAAAGAAAGAAAGAAAGAAAGAAAGAAAGAAGAATCATCAATGTAAGCATACAAACATTAACTATGTACACAAATTAATATTACATGATTTTTTTTTTAAAAAAAATGATAGAATTAATCAATTATAGGTTTCCCAAAATGCCCTCAACAAAACACATATAATTCGATCCTCACCCTTTGTACCCATAAACTATATATATATATATATATATACATATATATATATATATATATATATATATATATATATATATATAGGAAAATTGGATTCTAATAATCCCTACTTTTGCAAATTGGATGGTGGGTTCACTTTCAGATTCTGGTCCAAAAAATATAATTGGATTTGAGTGGGATGCCGCCGAGTTGAGTCATGGTGACTCGGTGGTTTTTCTGACATGACACATTAAAGTCAACCTGGTCAAACACATCTATGTCAGAAAACTACCGAGTCACCACCACTCAACTCGGTGGCGTCCCATTCAAATTCAATTATATTTTTTTTGGGACCACCAGAATACAAAGTGAAAGTAGGGACCACCATCATCCAATTTGCAAAAGTAGGGATTATTAGAATCCAATATATATATCTATATATATATATATATATATATATATATATATATATATATATATATATATATATATATATATATATATATATATATAGGGAATAGATAGGGTGAGAAGAGAGTTTGAGTGAGAATGTGAGAAGGATTAATATTGGCCATTAGATCAAGCATCAAGGGCTGGCTTTAATACATTGTTTTGCTTTTATTTTGTTGCTCAAAATTGGCAACTCATTTAAGGTTTGAAGAAGAAAAAAAAAACAAAGAAAGACAAATTGTTAATTTGCATTCAATTCATTGTAGTTCCCAGACACTGCCTTTTCATCCTTCCTCCTTCCCCCTTCTCCCTTCCTCTTTCTAAGCAGATTCAATTCTCCAATTTCAACTCCTTCATCCTTCCTCTTTTAAACTAGGAGATAGAAACGATCAACATTCAGATATGGGTTTGTCGATTTGCTCGTTTTTTTCAAATTTGTAATCTCAATTTGCAATCGGGTTCGAATAGACCATATATAATTTCAAGGTAAGTTGTAGATTTTCGTTTTTCTGGGTTGAAAAATTAGGTTTTTAAATGATTATTGAAGGAGAAGGCGGAGATGATGTGGGGGTTGAACAAATCAGTAACACAAGGTATGTTTGATGGTTGAGTTGTGTTGGAAAAAATTAGGGTTTTGTTTTTTGTTTTGTTTTTTCATTTGTGAGTTATTCAGAATCGTATGTTAGTGATAGAAAGTTTCCGTTTTTTTGTAAATTGGGTTTTGATGTCTTGTTCAACCTCAAAGGGGGCATTACTGAAAAATGCATATTTGAGGCCCATTTTGGTTGTACATGACGTCCAATTGGTTTGAACTTGAAGTCCATTTAGGTTAATATTGTTGTCCATCCTGAGTCTTTGTTTTGTCTTTTTGTTTTCATTCTATATGTATAATTGGTTTATGGGTTGATCATACATGGGTGTAGGTCAGGGCACGAATGGTGATCAGAGTGTTTTGGTTGTAGTCACTTTAATCGTGGAGGAAATATCAAACGTTGGGAATGAAGCAAAACAATAGTGTAGTCCAGCTCCACCACATCTCATAAGAGATGTGGTCGGGTCAGAGGAGGTCTCTGTTTTGGAGTCGCCATATATTCAAGGATGTTCCACACTTATTCAAATGGGCCTAAACACTTGTTTAGATGTGCGAAATGGACATCTAAGTTGCTCAAAATAGACAATAAAGTTCTTCAAAACGGACATCTATGTTGTTTAAAAGATCAACATTTGAGCTGTTGGAAAATGGAGACCAATGTTTTAAAAGATAGACATTAAAGATTATATAAAATGGACTTCAAAGTTTTTCAAAATGGACACCAAAGTTATTCAAATTAAACATCAAGTCACTCAAGAATGAACATCAAGTCACACAAAAATGAACATGGTAATTACAACGAAGAACATCAATTGTTGCTCTTGGAGGACATCAAAAGTGTAGGATGGATATTAAGTATATATGTTGAGGAAATCATGTATTCTCATTGAGAACATCAAATACTATCTTGAGGAACATCAAATATTTATATTTTGGAAATGGATTACAGTGGGGGACTATCCAAATTCATACAAAAATGAACAGTTATTTAGATATGGGAAATGGACATCCAAGTTGACAACAAAGTTCTTCAAAATGGACAACATTGTTTTACAAGATGGACACTTAAGTTGTTGAAAAATGGACACCAATGTTTTACAAGATGGACATCAGGGATTATATGAACAAGACATCAAAGGTTTTTTTAAAATGGACCCCAAAGTTTTTTTTTTTCAAAATGAACATCAGGTCACTCAGAAATGAACATCAAGTCATACAAAAATGAACATTGTAATTACAATGAAGAACATCAATTGTTGCACTGAGGGGATTTCAAAAGTGTCGGATTGACATTAAGTATATATTTTGAGGACATCATGTATTGTCTTTGACAACATAAATTATTATCTTCAAGAACATCAAATATTATATTCTGGACATGCAGTACAGTGGGGGGCTATCCAAATTCATACAAAAATAAACAGTTATTTACATGTGGGAAATTGGCATCTAATTTGCACAAAACGGGCAACAAAGTTCTTAATGTGAACATCAATGTCTTACAAGATGGACATCTATGTTGCTGAAAAATGGACACCAATATTTTACCAGATGGACATCAGGGATTATATAAAATGGACTTGAGTTCCACGTGTGTTTTGCATCAAGTCCATTTGATTTGGAGTTAATGTCCATTTGTGTGTTACATGATGTCCATTTGTGTATACAATAACAACTGAACATCCATCAACATCAAAAATGAAAAACTAAAAAAGAAAACAAACGGACAACAAGGCATTCGGTAATGAACATCTGTTATAACAGAAAGGACATCACCAACAACTGACGATGAATATCAATCATAATGGGAATCAAAAGTATCACAAAAAGTACATGGCAATATGTTTGTTGTTTTACACAATTTTGGTCCTACAAAATGTCATATAACTAGAGACAATGAGGAGGATGACCAAATGGACTTCATGTTTACATTAAATAGACATCATGTTACACCAAATGGACATCATGTTTACACCAATTGGATATTATCTTCAAACCAAGTGGACAACATGTCCAAACAAAATGGACATATGTGTAAACCAAATAGACATCATATTAAATTCAAAATGAACATCATGTTTTACAAGAAGGACATCAGGGATTACAAGATGGACAAAACAAAGACCCTAGATGGACATCAGTATTAAACCAAATGGACTTCATGTTCAACCCAATTGGACGTCATGTGCAACCAAAATGGACATCAAATATGCATTTTTCAGTAATGCCCCTTTGGGGTTGAACAAGACATCAAAACCCAATTTACAAAAAAAAACGGAAACTCTCAATCACTAACATACGATTCTCAAATACTCACAAGTAAAAAAAAAACAAAAAACAAAACCCTAATTTTTTCCAACAGAACCCAACCATCAAACATACCTTGTGTTATTGAATTGTTCAACCCCGACATCATCTCCGCCTTCTCCTTCAATAATCATTTAAAAACCTAATTTTTCAACCCAGAAAAACGAAAATCTACAACTTACCTTGAAATTATATATGGTCAATTCGAACCCGATTGCAAATTGAGATTACAAATTTGAAAAAAAAAGAGCAAATCGACAAACCCATATCTGAATGTTGATCGTTTCTATCTCCTAGTTTAAAAGAGGAAGGATGAAGGAGTTGAAATTGGAGAATTGAATCTGCTTAGAAAGAGGAAGGGAGAAGGGGGAAGGAGGAAGGATGAAAAGGCAGCGTCTGGGAACTACAATGAATTGAATGCAAATTAACAATTTGTCTTTCTTTGCTTCTTTTTTCTTCTTCAAACCTTACATGAGTTGCTAATTTTGAGCAACAAAATAAAAGCAAAACAATGTATTAAAGCCAGCCCTTGATGCTTGATCTAATGGCCAATATTAATCCTTCTCACATTCTCACTTAAACTCTCTTCTCACCCTATCTATTCCCCCCCCCCCCCCACACACACACACACACATATATATATATATATATATATATATATATATATACATAGATATATACATATATATATATATATATAGGGAATAGATATAATGAGAAGAGGAATTTTGTGAGAAGAGAAGCATGAGACATCTCAGCCCTTGGCTAAAAGATCTATTGTGGAGGTAAATAAATGATTAATCTTTATTTTAAAAACTTGATGGTAAAATATGATTGGTTGAATTTTTTAATATGTATTTTTTCTGTGTTCTCACGTGTGAAGAAATTGAAGAGTCATGGGGGGAGTTATGATGTTTTGCATGCCAGTTGCCCATGCCAATTACCCATGTTCAGTTTTCCCAAGCAATTAAAATCATTGTGGAAATTTTTGTCTACACGGCAAAGAGAGACTGCGACCGCCATTACTGAGAGCAAGAGAAATCACGGTGAAGGTGTGAAAGAAATTCACAGTGAATTGTGCGTGTGAAATTCCGGTAGAGATCGAAGGTCCGGCAACATTTTTTCCGACGAGGCTGGTTTGCACGACTTTTGGTAAGTGTTCCCACAAATTAGGGTTTGTGTTAGAGAGTTTTTTTTAGGAAAATGGGTATTATATATTATGGATTCTGGTTTTTCTTAGTGAAATTAGGGTTTGTGTTGACAGTTTGCACGGCGTTTGGTAAGTGTTCCCATTTTTCCATGAGGCTTGTTTGCAGCGTTCGTAAGTGTTCCTTAAATTAGGATTTGTGTTGGGGTTTTTTTTTGGGGAAATGGGGATTGTCTATTATGGCTACTGGTTTTTTAAGAACATTAAGCATCTGATTTTTTTAGAGAAATTAGGGTTTGTGTTGACAGTTTTCCCAACAATTGATGGTGTTTTTTGTCAGAGTATGCAGGGAATTTTAGTACCGGGCATGGCATGAAAGAGTGTGAATGAAGCAGAGGTTGAAGAAAGGAAGGAAGAGATGTATGTGATTGTATATTATGGCTTTTGGTGTTCATTTCATCATCTGTTGTTCATATATATATAGTGTTGATGTTTATTGTTGGTTGTTCTTCGGGTTTGATGTCCATTCATGATGTGGTGTTTTTTGTTGCTAATAACATAGCACACCAAACTTTTAAGTGCATACAGATGCTCGTTTTCAGTTTGAGTTCATGTTCATGTTAGTTCTTGTTAAATAACATAAAAAATCATTCCAGTGTTGCTCTGATGATCATTTTAGTTATCAATGATTGATCATGTAGTATAGAAAAGGGTCACTTTAATATAAAACTGATGTTCATTTCAATTCATCTTGTCGATCATTTCATATTAACTTAATGTTCATTTCATATCACCTTAATGTCCATAAGACAGTCATGATGGTCATATTCATAAATTGATGGTCCTAAGATATTCATTTTAATGTGTATTGCAAGTTTACTTTCACAACAGTGACCATATTGCACGGAAAGGTTTGGTTGATACCACATTGATGTTCTTTTTCGGTTTTCATAATGATGATCATTTGATAAAACTTAATGATCATTGTCCATGTCAAACATCTTTCTGACTTTTATGTTGGTCATCTAATGTTCATTTCAATTCAACTTGATGTTCATTTGTTATGTACTGAATGTTCATTTGACCTAATTGATTTAAGTAACATTTCAATTCAACTTGATTTAAGTAAGCAAGTTTACTGAATGTTCATTTTTTATGTACTGAATGACTTTTATGCTGCACATTTTTAGTTTTATGGTCGTTTTATTGTATGTAGACGTATATTTTTCACAAATTGATTTAAGTAAGCATCGTTGTGTGATCAATAGGGCGGGGGAATCAGATGTAGTCGGGACAAGTGACCCCATGCAGAGTTATGATGAAAGAGCCATTGTCATGGTGCCAATTCCAAGGCAAATGTAAGTATAAGGACAAATAACACAATTTGGTGCGGGTTTGATATTGATGATCGCTAATGGTGTAGTTTGGGCTGTAGGGCACACGGGCTGATTGCACCAGGGGGTGAACCAGCAATAGCCGGTGATGGTGGTGTCCACGAAGACAACACCAAAAAACAAGTCATTGGAACAGGACGGGCGTCGTTGCACCGCCTTGACTTGAAGTTAATTCACTTTTGATCATTTCATGTTGTGTCTGTGGTGACATTCAACATTTTACTTTGATGTATTTTGTTTGGAAAAATTTGGGATATTGTATTAAACGTTGATCGTCAGTTTCTAGATGAACATCATCGTTTGGTTTGAACATCCGACAAATGAATAGCATGTTATTTTGAGAAGAACATCATATGCGTGCCAAAATGAACATGTCAAGTGCATGTAAAATGAGCATCAGGTTGATGTGAAATGAACAACGAGGCCATTTGCGCCATTTAGTTATCATTAAGTCTTTTGAGCATATAATGGTTTTTACCACATGAATGTTGTCCATCATTTAAGTTTAAATTGACATCAAGTTGGATTAAAGTAATTGCCACCAAGTTATCGTGAGACAACCATCAAGTAATTTCAAAATGAACATCAAATTATTGTGCAATGGACATCGAGTATTTCTGAAAATGAACAACCAGGTACAATGGAATGAACATGTACATATGTAATGGACGTCGAGTGTTTTTTGGGATCTACATATAGCAAAATGAGCATCTACATACAGAAAAATGAACAACCAAGCATAGTGGAATGAGCATCTGCATACAGTAAAAATGTACATCTACATATAGAAAAATGAGCATCATTGTTTGTGAAAATGATCATACATGTATAATGCATCAAGTGTTTATTGATAAGTCATTTGAGCATGGTATATGACAATGTTGATTTTTTGTTATTCATAATCGACAAAAAAAATGGAATTTTGTATTAAATATGGTGTGTAGGATCATAATAGACCAAATTGGTTACTATTCATTCATACAAAACTTGATGTTCATTTCAAATATTAGTTGATGGTCATATTAGTATGATTGATGTTCATAATAGTACTTGTTGATGTTCATATTGTAAAGGTTGATATCCATAGCCTGATGATCAATACAAGAGTAATCGCTGCTCATTTTTGTTCGGGTATTGTAAAATAATATGCTTGGTGTTCATCCGTGAATTGCTTGATGTTTATTCGTGTATATCCTGATGTTCACAATAAGATTAGTTGATGTTCATAATAGTATGGTGATGTTTATTCACACAAAACTTCATGTTATGCCAACTTTATGGACATGTACATCATTAGTTGTTCTTCACTAAGGTTTGACTGATGTTCATTGTACAATTAGTTGATGTTCATTCATGTAATACTTGATGTTCATGTCGTGGAGTGCAGTGCTACTGCTGATGCTTTGCAAGTGGGGACAAGGTTCGCTGCTCTTCCCCGCCAAAGGCTACAAAACTACGAAATGAACGAGCACGGTGAATATGTTCTATTAAGAACATTGATGTTCATCTATTAAGAACATTGATGTTCATTTAAACAAACCTTAATGTTCATCTCAAATTCGTTGTATGCTCAAATGACTTATCAATAAACACTTGATGCATTATACATGTATGATCATTTTCACAAACAATGATGCTCATTTTTCTATATGTAGATGTACATTTTTACTGTATGCAGATGCTCATTCTCCTATGCCTGGTTGTTCATCAGAACTCTGCACCATGACAATGGCTCTTTCATCATAACTTTGCATCGGGCCAATTGTCCCAACTACATCTGGTTGCCCCGCCCTACTGATCCAACAACGATGCTTACTTAAATCAGTTTGTGAAAAATATACGTCTACAAACAATAAAACGACCATCAAACTAAAAATGCGCAGCAGGGGGTGCATTAGGTCAAATGAACATTCAGTACATAACAAATGAATATCAAGTTGAATTGAAATGAACATTAGATGACAAACATAAAAGTCAGAAAGATGTTTGACGTGGACAATGATCATTAAGTTTTTATCAAATGATCATCATTATGAAAACCGAAAAAGAACATCAATGTGGCATCAACCAAACCTTTCCGTGCAATATGGTCACTGTTGTGAAAGTAAACTTGCAGTACACATTAAAATGAATATTTTAGGACCATCAATTTATGAATACGACCATCATGACTGTCTTATGGACATTAAGGTGATACGAAATGAACATTGAGGCAATATGAAATGATCGACAAGATGAATTGAAATGAACATCAGTTTCATATTAAAGTGGCCCTTTTCTATACTACATGATCAATCATTGATAACTAAAATGATCATCGGAGCAACACTGGAATGATTTTTATGTTATTTAACAAGAACTAACATGAACATGAACTCAAACTGAAAACGAGCATCTGTATGCACTTAAAAGTTTGGTGTGCTATGTTATTAGCAACAAAAAACACCACATCATGAATGGACATCAAACCCGAAGAACAACCAACAATAAACATCAACACTATATATATATGAACAACAGATGATGAAATGAACACCAAAAGCCATAATATACAATCACATACATCTCTTCCTTCCTTTCTTCAACCTCTGCTTCATTCACACTCTTTGATGCCATGCCCGGTACTAAAATTCCCTGCTTACTCTGACAAAAAACACCATCAATTGTTGGGAAAACTGTCAACACAAACCCTAATTTCTCTAAAAAAATCAGATGCTTAATGTTCTTAAAAAACCAGTAGCCATAATAGACAATCCCCATTTCCCCAAAAAAAAACCCCAACACAAATCCTAATTTCTGGGAACACTTACCGAACGCCGTGCAAACAAGCCTCGCCGGAAAAAATGGGAACACTTACCAAACGCCGTGCAAACTGTCAACACAAACCCTAATTTCACTAAGAAAAACCAGAATCCATAATATATAATACCCATTTTCCTAAAAAAAAACTCTCTAACACAAACCCTAATTTGTGGGAACACTTACCAAAAGTCGTGCAAACCAGCCTCGTCGGAAAAAATGTCGCCGGACCTTCGATCTCTACCGGAATTTCGCACGCACAATTCACCGTGAATTTCTTTCACACCTTCACCGTGATTTCTCTTGCTCTCAGTAATGGCGGTCGTAGTCTCTCTCTACCGTGTAGACAAAAATTTCCACAATGATTTTAATTGCTTGGGAAAACTGAACATGGGTAATTGGCATGGGCTACTGGCATGCAAAACATCATAACTCTCCCCATGACTCTTCAATTTCTTCACACGTGAGAACACAGAAAAAATACATATTAAAAAATTAAACCAATCACATTTTACGATCAAGTTTCTAAAATAAATATTAATCATTTATTTACCTCCACCATAGATCTTTTTAACCAAGGGCTGAGATCTCTTATGCTTCTCTTCTCACAAAAGTCCTCTTCTCATTATATCTATTCCCATATATATATATATATATATATATATATATATATATATATATATATATATATATATATATATATAGGTGCTGCTATACGTCTTCCCCCAAGACAAATTTTTTGCCTTCTTTGATGAGTTAGCAACTGATTGTATATATATAAGGACTAATTATAAATAAAAAAAAGTTGGGAGAAGGGAGTAATGTGTAAATATCAATTTTGTTTTTTAATGAAAAGGGATCTACAATGGAGTATGTTTCATCATCTGTTTAGTGATGTTCGATCTCAAAATTGCATAACTTCGATGGTTGAAATTTTTTTCCATCTTTTATTTGCTGTTCTTCGATTTGAAATTCCGAGCTCCAATGGTTGAAAGTTTTTTCTTATTGAAAGAAGACGAAACCCAGAACAAGGTCAATAACCCAAACTAAACCAACAATGAAGATGAAGATGAAGTTATATTTGAATCACTCCTAAACTTGTTTCTTATTGCAAAATGACCCCCTATGATGTGGTATATCTTTTTTACAAAATTAATTTAATTAATCTACATGGCTTGGGCAAGACACTTATTTTGTGTCTTCCTTAAGACATTTATCATTTTGCTATATATATATGCTAATATATATATATATATATATATATATATATATATATATATATATATATATATATATATAAAGGGCGAGGATCGAAATATGTGTAATTTGAAGAGCGCATTTTTGAAAATCTCTAATTGATTTTTTTACTTTATTTTTAAAAAAATATTAATGCATAGAAATTGTTCATTTTAACTTTATTTAAAAATTATTATATGCAAATTAACGGGTAGGGTAAGTTACTCTAGCCAAAAACAAATAACATTAACTACTTGCAAACTACAATAATAAAAATTAAATTAAAAGACCATTCATATTTCATATAAAACATCTTATTAGTAAGAAAAATGTTTCTTAACATGATATTTCTAATATAAAAAGAAAATGTACTAAAGAACAAAAATTGAAATTAATATAAACCCACATATATATATATATATATATATATATATATATATATATATATATATATATATATATATATGAAGTTCTAGATGGCGATATGCAATTTCTTTTTTTTTTTTTAACAGTTAAAACAATTATACTTAAGTATGTCTGAAATTATTATAATTATGTTTTGATAAAAATAAATATAGTAATTGGTTAGGAAACTACAACAATAAAGTTTAAATTAAATGACCATTCATATTTCATATAAAATATCTTATTAGTAAGAAAAATGTTTCTTAAAGTGATATTTCTAATATAAAAAGAAAATGTACTAAAGAACAAAAAATGAAATAAAATTAATATATATATATATATATATATATATATATATATGGATTTTGGATTTTAATAATCCCTACTATCACAAATTGTATGGCAATAATCCCTACTATCATTTTGGATTCTGGTGGTCCAAAAAAAAAAAATTGTATTGTAGTGGGACAAAATCGAGTGTATACGCTAAATATCATAGATTTTGTGTTGCATTTGATTCAAAACTTTGTATAACACTTCACCACGATTTTTAATGAATTTACAGCATTTCTCCCAATTTTTTCAATTTTTTTCAATTTTTTTATATTTTTTCAATTTATTCCTTTTAAAAAATCATAATAATTGCTCGGAATCTCAAAAAAATAATTTAAAAAATGTTTTAGTAACTACACTTCGTTACCTATCTAGGGGTAGGAACCAAAAAAACAAAAACAATATGGGGTAGGCATGGAAAAAATAAAAAGAATGTGGTGATGGATTTGGTACCACTACAATACAATTTTATATATATATATATATATATATATATATATATATATATATATATATATATATATATATATATATATATATATATATATATATATATAGGGATATTGGATTCTAATAATCCCTACTATCACAAATTGTATGACAATAATCTCTACTATCATTTTGGATTCTGGTGGTCCAAAAAAAAAATTGTATTGTAGTGGGACAAAATCGAGTGTATACGCTAAATATCATAGATTTGTGTTGCATTTGATTCAAAACTTTGTACAATACTTTACCACAATTTTTAATGAATTTACAGCATTTCTCCCAATTTTGTTTCAATTTTTTTTCAATTTTTTATGATTTTTTCAATTTCATTCCTTTTAAAAAATCATAATAATTGCTCGGAATCTCAAAAAAATAATTTAAAAAATGTTTTAGTAACTATACTTCGTTACCTATCTAGGTGTAGGAACCAAAAAAACAAAAACAAAAACAATATGGGGTAGGCATGGAAAAAATAAAAAGAATATGGTGATGGATTTGGTACCACTACAATACAATTTTATTTATTTTTTTGGACCACCAGAATCCAAAATAATAGTAGGGATTATTGCCATACAATTTGTGATAGTAGGGATTATTAAAATAAAAAGTAAAATTTTATTTTAAAAAATGATTAAATAGCATCACCATCACATAATATTTTCTCTAAATATAAATTTCTTTTTGTTCGATGGATGGTGTAAAATGTTTGTACATAGTGAGTTAGTGCATGTTTTCTCTGAATGTAAATGCTTTTGAATAGATATAAGTAACAAAATATTCAATAGAAAAACTATATTTATAAATAATAAATTCATAAATACTTTCAATAAAAAGGTAAATAAATTAAATGCTTTATAAAATATGTAATTTGATTATATTTCGTACCACGCACGAGTCGAAAGGCTAGTATATATATATATGTATGTATGTATATATATAACCCACATAATTTGATCCTCACTCTTTGTACCTATATATATATATGTGTGTGTGTGTGTGTGTGTGAGAGAGAGAGAGAGAGAAGTATTTGTATCTTTCAAAGGAACACTCGCGACGGATTTTGAGTTGAAAATTTAACCATATCATACAACTCCCACGTATCTCTCTCTATATGCTAGTTACTATACCCGTCCTTTGGACGGGGTAATTACTAAAATCATTTATCTTATTTTTGTTTAAAGTAAAAATTTATAATCACATGACTGAATTTTTAGGGCAAGTTAAATAAAAAGTCAACGAATATTGACTATATATACTACCTCCGTTCTAATTTAACTGTCACCCTAACTAACATGAGGAGTTCAATCACCAAGAAATTGAGGTGAAAATTTTAGCGACCTGCAATAGTACCCCTATATTTGACGATGGGTAATTACTAAAATCATTTATCTTACTTTTGTAAAAATGAAAAAAAAAATTATAACCATATGACTAAATTTTTGTTGCATATGCAATAAAAAGTTAATGAATATTGATTATATATACTTCCTCCGTTCCAATTTTTGCGACCTGCAATAGTACTTCTCTATTTACGGGCAATATAGTAAATTTGTGTCTGAATAAAAGATATAAGGCAAGCTGTTCATTAATTATTATATTCAAGGGAAAAATGGTAAATTCTTGTGTACTGATTATATTATTGTATTGAAGGGTGAAAAAGTAATTATGTGTGTGAACACAAGCTAGCAGAGTAAGCTCCACAATACAACACAGCAAATGTCCTTTCTACTAGGGGTGGAAACGGTGCGGTGTGGTGCGGTTTCGGTGCGCCGGATGAAACGGTGCGCAAAAATCATAAACCGGAACCGGAACCGGAACGGAATCACCCGGTTTTAATTAAACCGGTGCAGCGGCTTTAACGGTGCGGTTTCACAGGTGAACCGGAACCGCATAAATTTCTATTTAATAAAAAAAATCTCTATTTAATCAAAAAAAAATCTCTATTTAATCAAAAAAAAAATGTGAGAACCATAAACTGGAAAATGAAAATTTGAAATACTAACACCTAATTCCCCCCTCCCCTTGCTCGACGGTCAGTGTCTCAGTGAGACTGTGAGGAGTGTGAGCCAGAGAGCCAAATTTACTAGCCCATAAGCCCAACCCAATAACACATTAACACCTAATGTTCTTTTTTTTTAGCTAGTTAATTTATATTATTTTTGTATTAATTATTGGGTAGAATTTTTTTATAACCAAAATTTATATATATATATGTATTTAATTATATTAACGGTGCGGTGCCGGTTCCCCGGCGGTGTGAATATCCCAAACCGGAACCGCCCCGTTTAGTATCCGGTTTTTCCGGTGCGGTGCACCGAATTTTTAAACCGGTTCGGTGTTGCCCGTTTCCGATTTTTTTATCCGGTTTCCGATTCGGTGTGCCGGTTCCGGATTTTTCTTCCACCCCTACTTTCTACTATGTGAATGAAATGCTAGTAAAACTCCACCTGTAACCACGTCATATTCAGTCTACTAAACATAAATTTAGTTAGAAAATCTAGACTTGGCAATCAAATAGGTCAAATCAGGTTCGGACCGTGCGATTTTAGGTTCAGGTTTGTTCGGATCGACCTTGACTGGTTCGGATCGGGATCTTCGTGTTAGAGTGGGGTTGAGTCGGTTACTTGTTTTCGGGCGAATCTAAAGTCGGATTACTTTCAAGTCGGATTGGTTTCGGGTCGAGTTGCTATCGTATTATGTTAAAATTTATATATTACTAAAATGTCATTTTTCAAATTTTGAGCAAATATTAATTGCGTAAGTAAATATATTATGGTGTATGATTCATTAATTTGTATTGTACTATATGGAAATCATCCAAAAACATATTAATTACTACATCAGTTGATAGTAAAAATAACGATAACATTTAGGCGATCGGATATGACAATTCACACAAAAGCCCACGTGTGTTTAACTTAATTATTATTTATTAGTATTAGAATCTTCTTTTGAAAGTGAAAGTCAAAGCATATGAGTGTTAAGTGTTTAACCGTTCAATTTATACATATTCAATTTCACATTTTCCATATGACTGTTTCAAATCGGGTATAGTTTAGTTTAGATGTAAATTAGGTAGGTTCCAATTCGGTTCTAGTGTGCCTCGGGTCAGATAAAATTCAGTTTAGACCATTTTCGGATCCGGGTTTAATTAGATTAAGCATGTCTAGGTTCAGGTCGGTTCGAATGTCTTTCTTGTCCAGTTAACTTTGGGGTTACGATTTGGATTGATTGGATCCAGTTTCGCGTAAACGACCTAGTCCCCACATTTGGGTGCAGTTTGGGTTCAGGCTCGAGCAGATTGGATCGAATTTCGGATAAGTTTTGCTAGGTGTAAACGAATCTGATTAGAACTGGTTAAGTTCAAGAGAGGGATCTGTAACCCTTATGAACCAAGCCCATCGAATTGGGCCTATACAATCCCATGGCTCTCTAATGCCTCATGTGTTGTTAGGTTAGACAAGGCTTTGAAATGTGATTAACTATTGGGTTAATGACCCTTTTAGTGCTAATCTCTTTTGGGGTTCTATCCCTATCGCTATCTATATATGGGTAATTGGAAAAGAGAGGGACTTAGGTTTTTGATGAATGAAAAAGGTATTTTTTAGACCTACTCAAAACTCTCTCTAAAATCTTGTGCCCTTTATTCAGTGCATTGTTGATGGTAGTGAAACAAGTCATTCTTTTATTGATTAGTAGTGAAATTTCCGCTTGGAGATGTATTATAACATCAGTATAGTCGTCCATCCAACGCTCAACTCTATACCAAGTCTCGTTTTCAACCTCTCGGGCCAGAGTATCAACTACCTCCTTATGGATCAACCCAAACTCCAATGTGCCCTCGAGAACCATGGAATATCACACCTCTTGAGCCATCTCCACATAGCCCAAGTTTTCACCTATTGCTTCGACCGCAGGATGATCAAAACGGGGGCAAACCTTCCAATAATTGAAAGAAATGGGCCGAGGAGAACCACAGTTCATGGGTACTCTAGTGGTGTATTGGAGACTCTACACTTAAAAAAAATGGAATGGTGATGGGTTAGCTCTCCTCTGAATCCTTTCCTTATTTATAGACCTTTGATCCACTTCCCATCAATTCTCTTTGAGAAGCGTACAGATGAAATGTGAGGGGCTGAAGAATGATGTGGCAGGAATCGAATCAAGAGCTCCCACTTAAGACTCTATTAGAGGAAAATGCAAATTTCATATTTGGCAGGAATCAGATCAAGAGGTCCCACCTGGCACTCTATCAGACGAAAATTCAAAATTCATATTTTAAAACTTGAAAGGGAAGGATAAAGTGATGAGAAGCACCAACAATAACAACTCACTTTACTCGTAAATTCGGTCGGGCGGGCGGGTTTCGAGTCTGTCGTATATCAAGTTCAGGTAAATACGGATCGGGTGTATTCCAGGTTCGGGTAAATACGGGGGGCGTATTCGGTTTCGGGTCAACCCAACTAGTTTGATTGCTAACTTTTTTCATTTTTTCTTTTAAAAAAATGGTCCCTAAATACTACTTTTTGTACAATATACATAATAAAATATGATTATTTTCTAGTAATGATATATTATTGTAACTATTTTAACTTAAATTAGAGAAATAACAAATAAACAAGTTGCGCTTATAGTTTAACGTTAAAAATTACAAAGAAAAATCGCAAATTCTAATGAAGTTGAGCTTAAAAAATTAATTTTTTTGGTCAAACGGGCAGGTCGGGTTTGACCCACTAATTTTCAGGTTCGGTATACTTCGGATTTAGTTGAAAAAATCTTGTTCAAAACCCAGAAATTTCGGACGGATTCGGATCGCGCTAGCAACTGGCAAGCTTACTCATAAAGGAGGGGACGACTACAAGCTCAAAAATAACCGAGGCGCAAACATCGCTACATAACATTACAACTACAACAACAAAGCTACAACCACCAAAGATTAGGATACTCGAAAGTTACAACAAAGTCGAGCAATATCCCTTCTAAACGTTAGATCGACGACCCACTTTAAAGGATCTTTTTTTCTATATTTGAAAATGCTTGATATTTTTGAGCAAAGTTCAACGTTAAAGGTACGACTGAAATTTTATAACACATTTGTTAACATTTTTTCACGTAAAAGCAAACATAAATTTAGTAGCATGATTCAAATTGAATGTTATTTTGCTACAATAATGGTCAACTTTCATAAAATTATTTTCCGTCCAACCAAGTAACAGAAAATTTGAGAAGATAAGCATTTTGGTCATGACCTAAACCCTAAACCCTAAACCCAAAAAAAAATACGCCCTGAATGTTGTGACTGTAGTAGCAGCTGAGAAAAGACTCCTAATTTGACTTGTGATGTAAGAATGGTCAACAAGCTAGCCACAGACCCTTCACATACTACTCATCGACAGACAACAAGATTCCAATCATCTTCACATGTTTCCAGTCAACTTATCAACTTTCATTGTGCATTATGTGGCATTGGCAACTCAACTTGATACAGCCACTCAGTAGATGTTAACAAAGTCATAGTCTAGTCTATGTCTGAATTTACACAGAGCGAAAACTAAGTCATGGGTCAAGGACATGTACGTCCAATAGCTAGCACATTGATGGATCACTTTTTCTGATTAGCAGCATCAGCATCAGGATTAGTTGATATTCGACAGCGCAATCTGAAAACACCATAGCGAAACTCATAGTCACCCTCTTTAAAAGTGCAGCAAGGACAGTGATTCTGAATGATAAACCAGTAGGTACGTCCCCCGTCCTTGTAATATTCATCCGACCCAGGCATTCCAAACGCAACAATCATTCGTTCACCACCCTTCAAATTGAACAGTTCCGGGCTCTGCCCTGGCATGTCACACCTCACGTACAGCATCAGCCCCTGCTCGTCCCGCCCCAGCATCTTCGCACAAACTCCGTCTGGTCCCATCATCTTCGCTCTGTTTATCTCCGGGAAGTCATCTATTGTGTAACCTGCATGCACCACACACCACACCATCACTTATTTTCTCACAATATATTTTTCAAATTAAAAGGGGAAAGTTTCACCTACAGGTTTCAATGTACAAGCCATCCTTATGGCACTCCCCACATTCACAGGGGACATTATGTTTTGCAAACTTTAACACTGTACCGAGAGTAATCTCTGGTAAATGAATGACATTAATTCCATCATCTGTGTCCTTGCCTGACTTGGATTTTTCAGCCGTTTGAAATATTTCACAACAAAAAGTGATTAAAGTTTCAACGATAAATGGAAAGAATCCTAAAATTCTGACAGACACAACATATATATACCAGCTGAGTCTTCTTCATCATCTGAACTGTCACTCGACTCGTTAACAGATGGATTCAGTACATTCAGATATCCAACATGCCAATCTGTCATTAATAATAAGAACGTCAATTCAAGAATCCAACTAAAAGAAACCATGAAATTGCAGCTCATGAAACTTTTATGTTGGTGACCTGAGCTTTTTTGTTGTTTGCTTGAAGATCCCTCACCCGTTACAGATTTTACTGCATCTACTGATCAAATTTCAACCATCAAATACCAATGCAAAATCAACTAAAGTTTCTAAAGGTGAAACTATTATGAGACCTTCTTTTGTTGGCTCAGGTTTGTGGGACTGTTGCTCCCTGGCAGAACTCTCACCCACACCAGCTTTTGCAATCACTTCTGAAAACAATTTCACCCACTGCATAAAAAATTCAACCAAAATTTTACCAAATCATCTATCAACATAGAGATTATGAGACCTGAGCTTTTTTCAGGTTTGCTTGAAGATCCCTCGCTCGTTTCGGATTCTGCAGCCTCTTCTGATCAAATTCAACCAGTGCATCAAACATCAATGCAAAATTTAACTAAATTTTTTAAAGGTGAAACAATTAAGGATACCTTCTTTTGTTGGCTCACGCTTGTTGGACAGCTCATCCTCAGCAGAACTCTCACCCACATCAGTTTTGGCAGTCTCCTCTGAAAAATAAAATCATTCACTCCACATCAAAAATCAACCGAAAACGTTACCAAGTTTGTGATAAAGACAACAAGAGACCTGTGCTTTTTTCTTGTTTGCTTGAAGATCCCTCGTCTGTTTCAGATTTTGGTGTCTCTTCTGATCAAAGTTCAAGCAACTTATTGAGAATGCAAAATTAACTAAAGTCCGTCAACTTATATAGAGGGGAAAAACAGAAGAAACCTGAAGTTTTCTGTGGATCGCTAGAGGAATCCTCAGTTGCCATAGATTTGGTTGCCTCTTCTGACAAAATTTAAAACCCCGTCAAAAATACCCAAGGTTTAACCAATATCAACAATTTGGAGGAGAAAAATGTCAGACAAAAAATTGTCAACAACCAATTGAAACCCGTCAAGTTTTAACTGAGAACATCATATTAGAGACCAAAAAAAGACGCAAACCTGATTTCTCCTCCAGATTGCTCAAAGAACCTTCATCCAACTCAGATTTTGCTGAGTCCTCCGACAAAATTTTCTCTGGTTTGCTTGAAGAACTGTCACCCATCTCACATTTTGCCATGTCTTCAGAAAAAATCGCCAACAACCAATTGTAACCCACCAAGATTTAACTGAGAACATCATATTAGAAACAAAAACACAAGACAGAAACCTGATTTCTCCTCCAGTTTATCCTTAGCAGAACTCTCACCCACATCAGCTTTTGCAGTTACTTCTTGTTTTTCAGAAGGTGAGATAATTACGGTACCATCTTTTATTGGCTCGGGTTTGTAGGACTCCTCATCCTTAGCAGAACTTTCAACCATCTCAGCTTTTCCAGCCTCTTATGAGGGGGGGGGGGGGGAGGGGGGAAATCATCCACTCCATCAAAAATCAACCCAAAATTTTGCCAAGCCTTTCATCTTAGAGATGGAGTAAGAAACCTGAGCTTTCTTCGGGTTTGCTTGAAGATCCCTCACCCGTTTCAGATTGTACTGTCTCTTCTAATCAATATTAACCAACTTATTGAAAATGAAAAATTAACAGAAGTTCCAATTTAAAACCCCCATAAAAAATACCCAATTTAAAACCCCCTCAAAAATACCCAAGATTTAACCAAGATCAACGATTAGGGGAAAAAAAGAGGAAGAAACCTGAATCTTTCTCTGGTTCGCTTGAAGATCCCTCATCCGTTTCTAAGTTTACTGCCTCTTCTGATCAAATTTCAACCATCTCATCAAAAATCAATGCAAAGTCTAACTAAAGTTTCTGAAGGCGAAACAATTACGATACCTTCTTGTATTGGCTCAGGCTTGTTGGACTGCTCATCCTCACCAGAACTCTCACCCACATCGGCTTTGGCAGTCTCCTCTGAAAAACAAAATCATCCACTCCACATCAAAAAAACCCTAAATTTTACCAAGTCTCAGAAGGTGAGATAATTGCTATACCATCTTTTGTTGGCTCAGGTTTGTAGGACTGCTGCTCCTTAGCAGAAGTCTCACTCAAATCAGCTTTTGCAGTCTCTTCTGAGCTTTTTTCCGGGTTGCTTGAAGATCCCTCGCCCGTTTCAGAGTTTACTGTCTCTTCTGATCAAATCTCAACCAAGTCAGTAAAAATCAAGGCAAAATTAACTTATATAGAGAGAACAAAGGAGGATAAAGAAACCTGAAGTTTTCTGTGGATTGCTAGAGGAACCACGTCGAAATTTAAAACCACGTCGATAAAAAATGTCCAATATGTAACCAAATTTGGAGGGGGAAAAAGAGGATAAATAAAGAAACCTGAGTTTTTCTCTAGTTTGCTTGAAGAACCCTCACCAATCTCAGATCTTGCCATGTCTTCTGAAAAATTCGTCACCAACCCATTAAAAACCGCCAAGGCATATCCGAAACTATCAAATTAGGGAGAGAAAAAGAAGAGAGGAACCTGATCTCTTTTCGGGTTCGCTCGAAGAACCCTTAGCCATCTCAGATTTTGCCAAGTCTTCTGAAAAAAGTCATTACCAACCCATTAAAACCTGCCAAGATTTGACTGAGCACACAAAAAAGAAAATCGTTACCAACCCATTAAAACACAGTCAAAAGCTCTCTCAACCCAATCGTCGAACTGCTGGTGTGCAGTCTCAAGATCGAGCAATTTCAGAGTCTCCGACTTTCGCTTTTTGTTGCGGAAGAAAACCAAGTTCTTGAGCATCTCCTGGTACAGAGAGAACAACTCCTGAGACACTCTTTTGGGTTTATAGAGCTTAGCAATGACTTCAAGTTTCTGCTTTTCTTTTCTTTCAACATTTGCAAGCAGTGTCGTCGCCGCCTCCACTTGCTCCTTCCGGGGACGTGGAGGAAGGTACTTTTGCATCCGCACCATCTCCACCAAAAGATCACCTACCACAATGCCGGATCAAAAATCAACCCAAAATGTTAGTGATAAACCCTAAACCCAAAATGTTACCAGGTCTATCTTCTTAGTGATAAACCCTAAACCCTAACCCTAAATGTTACCATTACCAAGTTTGTCATCATTAGTGATAAAGACAGTAAGGGACCTGAGCTTTTTTCTTCTTTGCTTGAAGAACCCTCACCCATTTCAGATATTACTGCCTGATCTGATCAAATTTGAACCAACTCATCAAAAATCAATGCAGAATTTAACATTTAGGGTTACTAGAAGGGGGGCAAAAACAGAAAAAACCTGAAGTTTTTTGTGGATTGCTAGACGAACCCTCATTTGTCACACACTTGATTGCCTTTCCTGACAATTTAAAACACCATCAAGAATACTTCAGGTTTAACCACAATCAACAATTTGGATGGAAAGAAAAAAGAGCATAGATAAAGAAACCTGAGTTCTTCTCTGGATTGCTTGAAGAACCCTCACCCATTTCAGATTTTGTCATGTCTTCTGAAAAAATCATTACCAAACCATTAATACCCGCCAAGATTTAAGCAAATCAAATTAGGGACAGTAAAACAAGAGAAAAACCTGAGATCTTCTCGGGATTGCTTGAAGAACCCTCACCCGTTTCAGATTTTGTCATCTCTTCTGCGAAAATTGTTACCAACCCATTAAAACCCACCAAGATTTAACTAAGAACATTAAATTAAGGACAGTAAAACAAGAGAAAAACCTGAGTTGTTCTCAGGGTTGCTTGAAGAACCCTCACCCATTTCAGATTCTCCCTTCTCTTCTGAAAGAATCGTTACCAACCGATCAAAACCCGCCAAGATTTAACTGTCAACTTAGATACAGAAAAACAAGAGAAAAACCTGAACTCTTCTCTGGGTTGCTTGAAGAACATGATGTATCCTCTGGCAAATTATCACCAATCCATCAGAGAAAATTAAAAAAGCCCCAAATAGTTATCCAGGAACATGAAAAGAGAGCTAGAACAACAGAGAGAAACATGAAGTTTTCTGTTGATTGTTGGAGGAACATGAACGGAGAGCTAGAACAACAGATTTGGTTGACTCTTCTGACAAAATTTAAAACCCCCGTCAAAAATTCCCAAGATTCAAAATTTGGAGGGTGAAAAAAAAAAGACGAAGAATAAAGAAACCTGAGTTCTTCTCTTGTTTGCTTAACAAATCGTCTCCCATCCCAGATATTGCCATGTCTAAGAACATCAAATTAGGGAGACAACAAGAAGAGAGAAACCTGAGTTTTTCTCTGGTTTGCTTGGTGAACCCTCACCCAACTTAGATTTTCCTGTGTCATCTGACAAAATTTTCTCTGGGTTGCTTGAACAACCCTCAGCCCTCTCAGATTTTTCCATGACTTCTGTGAAAAAAAAAATAAATAAATAAATCATACCAACCCATTAAAACCTGCTAAGATTTAACTGAGAACATCAAATTAGAGACAGATAAGTAAGAGGGAAACCTGAGTTTTTCTCTGGGTTGCTTGAAGAACCCTCGCCCATTTCAGATTCCACTACCTCTTCTGATCAAATTTCAACCAACTCATAAAAATCAATGCAAACCTTAACTAAAATCCATCAACTTTTAGAAGAGAAAAAAACAGAGAGAAACCTGAAGGTGCGACAGATTTGGTTGCCTCTTCTGAAAATTTAAAAACCCCCGTCAAAAACGCCCAAGATTTAACATAATCAACAATTTGATAAAAAAGAGATAAATAAAGAAACCTGAGTTCTTCTCCGTATTGGTTGAAGAACCCTCATCCGTCTCAGATTTTTCCATGTCTTCTGCAAAAATCCTCACGAACACATTAAAACCCGCCAAGATTTAACTGAGAACATCAAATTAGAGACAGAGAAGTAAGAGACAAACCTGAGTTTTTCTCGGGATTGCTTGAAGAACCCTCACCCATTTCAGATTTTCCCTTCTCTTCCGAAAGAGATCGTTATCAACCCATTAAAACCCACCAAGATTTAACTGGGAACGTCAAGTTAGATACAGAAAAAAACAAGAGAAAAACCTGAGTTCTTTCCCGGTGTGCTTGAAGTACCCTTATCCATCCCAGATTCTATACTGTGGAATTTGCGACCTAATATCACCCCAAAATAACATGTTCTCTATCAAATTTTTCACCAATCCTTCAGAAAGGAAAAAAAAAAGCCCTAAATATTTAACAAGGACCATGAAAATAGACCCAGAAGATCAGAGAGAAACCTGAGCTTTTGTCTGGTTTGCATGAAGAACTTGTTCCCTGTTCAAACTTCAGAGAAACTGAAGAAACCCAAACAAAAAGTATAAATTAGTGATCAAAGAAAACCAACAAGAAAAAGAAAAATAAAGTAGGAAAATTAGCTCAAGCCTTTGAATGCAGTGTGGTCATATAGAGAGGAAAATACAGGGAGAAACCTAAAGCTTTCACAGATTTGTCTTCTTTGCTTGATGAACCCTCACCCGTCTCAGATGTTTCTTTGTCCTCTGACAACATTTCACCAAACCCTCAGAAAATGAAAAAAAAAAATAAACACCCAAATATTTAACCAGGACCGTGAAAACAGAGCCAGAAGAAGAGAGAGAAACCTGAGCTTTTCGCTGCTTTGCTTGAAGACCTTTTTCGCTTCACCGAAACTGAAGAAACAAACCCCACAAATTACTGATCGAGAAAAGAAACCAACAAGAATAAAAAAAGAAAGGAGTAGGAAAAATGAGCACAAGCCTTTGGATGGAAAGTCCTTCCTGGTGATAAAAATCATGGTTCCCTTTGCAAAAGGAATGTACATGGTGAAAACGCCATTTCTGACGTTAAAAATGAGATCGTCCAACTTGGGAATATTATCAAGAGCCACTCCTGCTACATATGATCTTGTAGACAGTTCGAAGGGAAAGTATTCGCTGACGTCCTCTCTGGCTTGAAAATTGATCGAGCCGACATCCGGGTGCGCGTAGAATGTGACGTTGCTGTCGTCTGGGACTCCCGGCATGTCGATTCGAATGTGGGTGCCATCTTCTTTGTGGGCTATGTAAAACGCACCCAATGTGTCCCCAAGAACTTCGATTTGAAATGGGTGCCTCGCTGATTCGTTTTTGTTATGGTGCGATACGGAAGAGAGAAAAGTGTGTCAGAGAGAGAAAAAGAGAGAGAGAAAGAGAGAAAGAGAGAGAGAGAGAGAGAGAGAGAGAGAGAGAGATAGTACGTTCGGAACTCGACATCATCAAAGCTTGGAATGAAGATTGAAGGGAGAGATTCTGGGTAGAGATTGGGGGAAATGGGGGGTTTGATTTGGGAAGAAATCGTCGATCTGTGAAACAAGGAAGGGGTTTATGGAGGGGTTTATAGGAAGGGGAGTCGTTAAAACTTAAAACAGAAAGGAGTTTTGGCGGGAAGGATGGGAATATAAACAATAAACAAATGCATGTGATGTGGTTAGGATTTTTTTTTTTTTTTTTTAAGGATTTTTGAGTGCCTCATCTTGCAACCTGAATTTCGTTGCATTTGCTGTAAAACGAAATCAGACTAAAGATCATAAGTATTTCGTATTTGTTTCTTTTTTCCCCTGTAATTTTTTTATATGAAATAAAGATGACAAAATTTTGTCCGATCCAAAATTTTCAAATTGTCCGACATGTAAAAAAACCCAGTCGAAATATAGATTTGTAGTCCAAATTTTGATATTGGCCGAATATTTGGACGGAAAATTTCTATTTTTTTATTGTCCGAACTTCATTTCGACCTGAATTTAGCTTCGTCCAATCATTTGATTCAATCCGCCCCGAAATAAAACTGGGTTCAAGCATCAATTTTTTTGTCCCACTTTGATATTAACCAATTTTATCCAACCCAAATTTCCTTAGATCAGACAAAAGATCGCATGTATTTCGTATTTGTTTCCTTTTCTTTTCCCTATATTTTTTTTAATATGAAGAATTGCAATTAGGAACATCAATAAGCTGGTTTTGTGTTGGATTGGGTTGGTCCAAAGTGGACGCAATTTTAAACAAAGAATTTATTTCAATAAATGTATTCAAAAAAACTGGATTATGCAATGATTAAAAAAAAAAATTGACCAAAAATATACAACCTTCCCTTGAATAGATGATATCGTGGACTAATAAAAAATATTATTTTAATTCTCCATTAGAAATGTAACTCCAATAAAAATAAAATTGGATAGATGAAATTTGAATAAATATAATTCATAATATCTACTGTAATGGCAATAATTGTCATAAATTTGAATATAAAATAAATGTAGTTGACTGAACTTGTCGTACTTAAAAATTTAAATAATAAATCTAGATGTAAGCTTGTAAAGTCCGTGGTCTAAATAGCTTAGGTTTTATGTTTTATTTTTTTTTCTTCTTTGTCACTTTTTTCTAAAAGTGATCGGTGATTATCCGACCATTCTCACAAAATTAATAGTTCAACATTAGCTAAACTTTCTATATCTATATTCTTTTATAACTCAAATTATAAAGTTATGCATTTGTAGAAGGCAAAAATTTGTCAATCAATCAAGACACGTCAAGTGGAAATTACAATAATTTTAATTCGGCCAATTATAACCAGCCATATGTCAAAATTAATTATGGTGGATCATTTAATTATAAATTAAATGATAATATATTTTGGCCAATTAAATTATGCCACGTGTCATGAGTAACACATAAATATTTGTCTTTTTTTTAAAATGAGTTAAAGAGGCCCAAAGGCTAGCCTATGTTCTCCATAAATAGAGACTATCCTCCTTCATTTCAAAGGGGGTTAGAAAAACATCAAAATAAGACTCAAAAGCTCTCATACTCTCTCTCGAAGACAAGAAGCACAACAAAGTTTAAGCTCGTGCCGTTTATTCATGGGAAATCAAACGACTTCCTCTTGATCGGGATCAAGTCTCTACGACCCTCGTTCAAGACCACATTCATCCAAGAATATATTCACTCAAGACTATATTCATCCAAGATCACATTCATCCAAAACCATACTCATTCAAGACTCGTTCAAATTTGTTCAAGGAGATCGAATCGGAGGAGTTACATTTTCATTTTGTAACAAATACATAGAGATTGTACCCAAAATCCTTTGAAATTAATACATCATATTTGTTCACTAATTTCTCGTGTTTATTTATTTAGACCCGAAAATTTGTGTTTACAAATTTTGGCACGCTCGGTAGGACATCTCTACCTCCCATCTCTTTCTCCAAAAACAAATCACTCATCAATCAAAGAAGACATGGCTCCTAGCAGTAACATCTCTCTTTTTTCGAAGAAAGCTATTTCATCCAAATCCCAAGGGTCGACAACTGCTAGTATGACGTCCAACGGAGTAGTCACAAGAAGGATGGCCAAGATCCCTGCTATGGAGGCCCAGAAACAAACTGATGTGATTGGACCATCACATATTGCTGATTTCGACTTGCCGGGGGCAAGTCACATCACATCTCATTTGCTTAGAGAGAAATTCGTTCAATCCCCTCCAAAGGAAGCATCCGCTCAGTGGATGGATCAGCTTCACCGTCACATGGAGTTTGTGACACAACCATTTGATGAAGAAACTGAAGATTATGAAAGCAATGGAGAAATGCTGAAGTCTCCAAATGACATGTTCTCACATTCCGACACTGAATCTGTTGACACCGTTGTTATGCCGGTTATGACCACTGGAGCCATTAACTATGAAGAAGAGTTCAAAACCATGAAGGTCGTCCTGGCTAGACTTGAGAGAGAGAGCGAGGAGAAAACCGAGCATATCAAGCGCCAAGATGAACGAATTAAGAAGCTAACAAAAAAGTTAGAGAAGCGCCCTGCTAGCAACTATGTCATTAGCTCAGAAGATGAAGATTCTGACAAGGGATCCAATCACGGAGATTCCGATGAAGAAGAAGAGAATAAGGAAGACTCTGGCTCAGGTTCATTGTCTGTAGAGCAAATCCAAAAACTAGTAGCTGATGCAATAAAAGCTCATATCGAGGGAGGCTCTCGTAAAACTTAATTGTACATGAAGCCTTACACAAAAAGGATTGACGCACTTTGCATGCCTTATGGCTATCAACCGCCAAAATTCACTCACTTCGATGGTAAAGGGAATCCTAAGCAACATATAGCTCATTTCATCGAGACTTGCAATAATGCTGGGACTCAGGGAGATCAACTAGTGAAGCAGTTCGTTAGAACCCTTAAAGGAATCGCCTTTGATTGGTATAAGGACTTGGAGCCAGAGTCCATCGACAGTTGGGGAGAAATGGAGCAAGAATTCCTTAATCGATTCTATAGCACTCAACGCACCGTCAGTATGATAGAGTTGACAAACACGAAGCAGTGGTACCGGGAGCCAGTCTTGGACTACATCAATCGTTGGAGGTCACTCAGCCTTGAGTGTAAAGATCGATTGTCCGAAGCCTCCGCTGTCGAGATGTGTATACAAGGCATGGAATGAGACCTGCTTTATGTTTTGCATATGAGTAAGCCAACAACTTTTCAAGACTTGGCAACGCGGGCACATGACATGGAGCTCACAATTTTCAAACATGATGCAAGAAGACCAAGTTTCAAGGAGAAACAAACTACACTCGGGGGTACACCAAAAGGAACTTCTTCATCCATGAATTTCGAAGAGAAAGAATATCCTTTTTCCGATTGTGATGCACCCGAAATACTTGATAAACTTCTTGAAAAAGGAATTATTAAACTTCCAGAGTCGAAGCGTCCAAATGAAGTTGGAAGAATCAATGACCTTAAATACTGCAAGTATCACATGATCATTAGCCATCCGTTGGAGAAGTGTCAAACTTTCAAGGAGCTTGTCATGAGGCTTAAGAATGAAGGCAAGATTGTGTTCGATGAAGATGAAAGCGAATAATCCAATTGAACTTATTGTAAGTTGTCAAGTCAAGTTAAAAAAGACTCACAAGTCATCCGAATCACGACTTCCAAGTCATCCAAATCAAGACTCACAAGTAAAAAATTCAAGACTTTCAAGTCATCCAAAAAAAATCACAAAAAAAAAAACAAAATCAAGACTTTCAAGTCATCAAAATTGAAAAAAACTCTCAAATCGAAGTTCAAGACTTTCAAGTCATTCAAATCAAGACTTACAAGTCCAAATTCAAATTTTCAAATCAAAGGCTCCCAAGTCATCAAGTTAAAGAGTCCCAAGTCGAAATTCAAGACTTTCAAGTCATCAAAATTGAAGACTCTCAAGTCAAAGCTCAAAATTTTCAAATCAAAGACTCTCAAGTCATCAAATTAAAGACTTTCAAGTCAAAACCAAGACTCCCAAGTCTTCAACACAAAAGACTCAAAAGTCAGCAAAATTAAAAATTTTCAAGTCAAAATTAAAGACTTTTAAATCAAAGGTTCTCAAGTCGTCAAAGTTAAATATTCTTAAATCAAAATTCAAGATTTTCAAGTTTGAGACTCCCAAGTCAACAAAGTCCAAGATTCAAGTCATCAAAGCAGAATGTTGAATTTCCAAGGTCTAACATGGATGACATAAAAAGTCAGATCTTATAAGTGTCCTGTTAATGTTTCGAGAGCCGACCGCAGCAAATACTACCAAGTTGTAAGTGCGGCCAACTCTCGAGGGAGCATTTGTAGAAGGCAAAAATTTGTCAATCAATCAAGACACGCCAAGTGGAAATTACAATAATTTTAATTCAGCCAATTATAACCAGCCATGTGTCAAAATTTATTATGGTGGATCATTTAATTATAAATTAAATGATAATATATTTTGGTCAATTAAATTATGCCACGTGTCATGAGTAACACATAAATATTTGTCCTTTTTTTAAAATGAGTTAAAGAGGCCCAAAGGCTAGCCTATGTTCTCTATAAATAGAGACTATCCTCCTTCATTTCAAAGGGGGTTAAGAAAAACATCAAAAGAAGACTCAAAAGCTCTCATACTCTCTCTCGAAGACAAGAAGCACAACAAAGTTTAAGCTCGTGCCGTTTATTTGTGGGAGATCAAACGACTTCCTCTTGATCGGGATCAAGTCTCTACGACCCTCGTTCAAGACCACAATCATCCAAGAATATATTCACTCAAGACTATATTCATCCAAGATCACATTCATCCAAAACCATACTCATTCAAGACTCGTTCAAGTTTGTTCAAGGAGATCGAATCGGAGGAGTTACATTTTCATTTTGTAACAAATACATAGAGATTGTACCCAAAATCCTTTGAAACTAATATATTATATTTGTTCACTAATTTCTCGTGTTTATTTATTTAGACCCGAAAATTTATGTTTACGGCATTATAATTTAAATTCTAATTAGTATGTGCTGTAAATTAACGGGATTAACTCAAAGAAATACATACTTTAACTTTGACAACTAATATTCAATTCTAAGCAATCAAGTAGATAAAATAAACATTAATCTGAATAAAAATATTTTAACATGAAAAAATTCAGTAAATGAAACGCAGTTTTCAAAAATAATAAACATGTCAAAATTGGGTGTCGCAGAATTAAATCTCTAGACTTGAATCCCAAATCAGATCCACTAAAATTTATTTTCATTTTTTTTAGTAAAGATTAAGTTAGTAAAGATTTTAATTTTTTTTTTATCCTCGACCCATTACGTAAGATCGTCACTGAGTTAGCCACCGTCGGAATTATTTTAGGTGCATTATTGTCCAACACCCCAAAGTTCAGTATATAATTGTCCAAGAGAAAATTAAAGTTCAATACATTATTATCCAACACTCCATTAAAGTACAATATATTAACATCCAAAAACCCTATGTTTTAATATATCATCTATATGTGTGTATAAAAAATATATGTGTCAATTTAAATAAATTTAACACACATATTCTATTATAAAAAAAAGTTTAACATATATAATTCTCAATAATTTAATAATTGACAATCATTCGTGCATGTACAAGATATATACCACTAGTTTATGCTTTTAAATAAAAATTTTCATAAGCTCGTGATTTTTTAGATAAAAATGGATAAATTTTCCTAAAAAATAGTTAGGTTAAGAGAATCATATAAATTATGCATGTACAATATTTCTTTTTGATTGATATTTTTAAGTAGGTGATTGAATTAAACTAGTATTACTTCTCTTCTTACATATGTATTAAATTAACTATAAGTCAGAAAATTAATTGTACAATAATATATATTGTAAGTAGCAAAATGATAAACATCTTGCTGCTTAACCATCTTGCATCTCATCTAAATCAAGTTAATCAAGCTTTTCTTGAGTGGCTCCACTTGGATTAGACTGTACAATCCTGGATTTTGTGATTTTGTCCCCTGATGTTTTGATTGATGTACATCTAAGAAGCACAGATTCGGACACAAGACATGGATACGACACGGACACGGGGACACGCAATTTTTGAAAAATTAAGGATACGACACGTTGTGCGACACATACCTTAATTTTAAATAGTACTTCAAAAAATATCAAATTTTATTTTAAAAACTTTTGTTAATGAATATATTTTCTTTAATAGTTTATGAATCGTAAAACTATATATATAAAATACGGATATTGGATTACAATATACAGACCTTTGGGTATTGGATTGTAATATATTGACCTTTACTATTGGACAACAATATCCATGTCCTTTATACTTAGGTGACATTATTATACCAACAGTGACTAAGAGGGTATTGACTGGTTAACTGGTCTCGATTCTGACGTCACAGGTGGAGGGAAAATAACCGACCCTTGCCCAATAACGCCGTTAAGCGCTCCGTTTTTCTCACTAATTAACACACATTAGAAAAAATCGGCCCTAACACAGTGACTAATGAGGTGGTGAACCGGTCTTTGTACCGACGTGAAACACAACCAACCAATGTTGAGTTAGTGAGAAAAACTAAGGGATTAATGAAGTTATTGGCTTGGAACAATTATTTTCCCTTCGCCAGCCACGTTAGCGCGCATGAAGACTTGTTCACCACCCCCTTAGTTACTGTTGGTATAATAATGTCACCCAGGTATAAATGTTAGTGGTATTGCTGTCCAATAGTAAAGGTTGTTATATTACAATCCAACACCCCCAAAGGTTTGTATATTATCATCCATAAACCCTACAAAATATAAAATCTTATAAAATAATGGAAGATGGACAAAGTTATAAGAAAGAGGGACAAAGGTATGTGTAAGATGGTAAAGCAATAGGAAAAAACAATGATGTATTGAAAAAAGGATATCATAGTTGAGGATGTCTATGGATGTGGCTAGCTGAAATGTGATGCCCGACAATGATTCGGAAGTGTCCTAAGGTTGGGATACGCGTGTCCACCATGAGTCCTTCAAGTGTCAGATGTATATTTTAGGAATTATTAGGGGACACGTTTTTTCGCGTGTCTGACACGTATCCAAGGAGTGTCCGAGAGTATCCGACACGGATACGTGAGGCTAATAGAAGTGTCCGTGCTTCGATGATGTACATGAATCCCACACTTCTTCCCATGTATGGGATCGTCTTCTTCGTCGATGCCAAAACTCAAGCATGGCTCGTTCTCTTGAACTTAAGAGGATGCTCACCAACATCAAGAAGCGTGAGACACAAAAAATGGATGCTTACCTTTGTTAAAATGATTATCGACAGCCTTACATTGGTAAACTCTCCAATCTCTCAGTCTGACCTCATGCACTATACACTCATGGGACTTGGCCGAGAATACGAGACTTTGGTGACCATTCTTACCCACGTTCCACTTCAATTGACCTTTGATGACCGAAGGCCACGTCTCTTGCGACAAGAACAACGACTTCACATACTTGATGCCAATGACAGCAACCCTGTATGCACAAACCTCAGGACAACCTGAACAATCTAGGAAGTCCCGACAATCAGGGTAGTCAGGTGTAAGGAGTTCTACTAGTGGGCGACATAATCGTAACTATCACAACAATCGAGCTACCCACCGATATAATCGAGACAGTAGCAACTGACATCCAAGTCTACCAGCTTCTGCTCATAATCAATATGCTTCTGTAGGTATATGTATGAGTAATGTTGTCAATCCATGTTTTGATACTATGAAACAGTCATACACTAATTATGGTTCTGTAGGTCGCTTTACTCAGTCTGGGGTGTTGGGTTTGGCCCATCCTAATATTACTTGTCAAATTTGCTTCACCCTTGGACACTCTACGTTGCAATATCCTCGTCTTCCCTCTTCTACAGGTCTTACACCCCATTCTTTGTCCTTGTCTGCAATGTATATTGCTAAGCTCAGTGTCTCTCATGTTGGCCAATGTGTCTTTCCCACCCTTATTAAACAATTGAAATTAAATTCTATCTTACATGTGTCGCATCTGAAACATAATTTAATTTCAACTAAAAAGTTGTGTCATGATAATCATTGCCAAGTTGTTTTTGATGAATCTTCGTTTTCTGTACCGAACAAGTGCTCAGGGAAGGTTTTTCGTCGAACCTTGGACTTGATGCATTCTAAAAATCAAATTGTAAGGACAGGAAAATTTAATAATAATTGTGTTTCTTGTTATGGGACCCTGGAAAATCCCCGTGGTATCGCTCGCGGTAAACGGCGAGTCGAAAGGGATGTCTTTTCTTGGAGAAGATTCGCTTGAATTTCCGGTTAAAATAAATTAAACTCATGTAACTCTTTTGATTTTATTAAGATTTAAGGATTTTAGTGAACCAGAAAATAAATAGAAAACAGCGGAAAGAAAAAAAAGGAAAGAAAAGAAGACGATAAATAGAGTGTCTCGGGACTGGGCTCGGGATGAGTTACTATAGCAATACTTGCAGGTATTGTGAATGGCCCCGAAAAAGGGTCCTGGCCCGAAATAGATCGAGGCGCGGATCGCCGAATACCGCCAGGTATTCCGTCTGTCCCGGCCTCGGGATTTGTTTCCGAAACAGAAAATAAAAAAAAAACTGAAAATAAAATCTTTTTTTTTTTAGTTTTCCGAAACAGAAAATAAAATACAAAAAGAAAAGGAATAAAAGCGAGAAGAAAAAGGAAGAAGATCAAACTGAGACATCAATGGCATACCAGCGGTATTGCGATCGGGTCCGGGAACCTGTTTCTGAACCCGAGAGCTAGGTTCGAACCAGTGAACCGGCATGCATACCGCCAGGTATTGCGCCGGGCACTGATTCGGGCTTTCGGTTATTCACTCTAAAAAATGACAATAAAAAAAACTTTCTTTTACTCCGAAAGTAAATTTATGGACTCTAAAAATAAAATCAATAAAACTCGAAAGAAAGAAATAAAAAAAAAAGAAAAAGCAAGAAGAGTCGCCAATTAATTTTTGAACGAGAATTAATAAACTCAAAAATTAAGACTCCACAAACCACGAACCACGAGATTTGGATCCGGGGGTAAGGTTACGGATTCGAGAATATAAATTCCTAAATCCGCCCGTTCAATGAACGAACTTTACTAAACCGGTTAAATAAAAAGAAAGAAAAAGAGGAGGAGAAAAGGAGAGTAGAATAGAGTATTAATTAGTGTAATTAGTGTTATTTAGTTACATACAAATGCGATAATAACGCGAGAAATAAGTACAAGAAATAAAAGAATTAAATACAAGCGTACCTTTATTCACGAACAATCCATATTATTTAGGTCGAGTTTAGGGTTAACTCAAGTTACAAGATAATATGAATGGAGAAAAGATAAAGTAAAATGTCAGTTAAGTGTATGCAAAAATGAGAGAAATAAAGAGGGAGAAGAGAAGGTGAAATCACCAAGTGTCAATACGCCAGGGTGATTTCGGTGTAGGGTTGAAGTGGAAAATGAGAAGGGTTTTTATAGGAGAAATTAGGGTTGAGATTTTAGGTCAAAATGAGAGGGGAAAATGGTCGTGATACCGCCAAGTATCAGGCCCGGCTGCGCGAAAAATTAGGTCATGGCACGCTTCCCAAGGCGGATGGAGGCGTCCCGGGTCGGGTAGAACCCGCCCACAATACTTGCAGGCATGCAAGTCTTTGGAGGCGCCCAGCTGCGCGTTTCCCTAGGTCAGCGCGCTTCCCGAGGTAAACCGGGTCGGGCCTGACCCGCCCGAATACCTGCCGGTATGCTGGGCCTGGGAGAAGCCCAGTTGCACGCTTTCCGAGGTGGCCCACTTCCTAAGGTTAGTACGCTTCCCGAGGCAACCCGGCCCGACCCGACAGAATACATGCCGGTATGCTGGGCCTGGGAGAAGCCTAGTTGCACGCTTTCCGAGGTGGGTACGCTTCTCGAGGTGACCTGGGTCGGGCATAACCCACCAGAATACCTGCAGGTATGCCCATATCCGTGTTGCAGTCCTGCTTTGGGCCGCGCGCCAGGCTTTACTTTTTTGGGCTGATTTTTTTTGTTTTGGGTTTTTCTTCCTTTTGCATTTCACTTTCTTTTGCATTTTCCTAAAATAAAACAAAAATAAAATAAAACAAAAATAAAAATAAAAATAATTACAATAATTATGAGACACTTTTTGAGTGTCTACAGTTAGCCCCCACTTTGATCAAGTCTGAGTAAGACGATGATCAAAGTATAGCCTGGAGGTCTTCGATCTTTCTTGATGTAGTTCGGTCTTTCCCGATGTCGCGAAAATGTAGCTCGATCTCTCCCGATGTCGTTGAAATGTAGCTCGGTCTCTCCCGATGTCGCTGAAACGTAGCTCGGTCTCTCCCGATGTCGTTGAAATATAGCTCGGTCTCTCCCGATGTCTTTGAAATGTAGCTCGGTCTCTCCCGATGTCGCTGAAACGTAGCTCGGTCTCTCCCGATGTCGTTGAAATATAGCTCGGTCTCTCCCGATGTCTTTGAAATGTAGCTCGGTCTCTCCCGATGTCGTTGAAATGTAGCTCAGCCTTTCCCAATGTCGTTGAAATGTAGCTCAATCTTTCCCGATGTCGTTGAAATGTAGCTCAGTCTTTCCCGATGTCGCTCGTTCTTTCGTTGAAGATGATGCGAAATTGACTTGAAATTATTTTCTGAGTTATATAGAAATTATATTTCCATATTTTCTCTTAAAAATAATATATTTTTTTGTTTTCATTTTTATTTATTATAGGAGTATTAAAACAAAAGAAGTTTTAAATTCTCCTCATAATAATTTTCCAGTCAATGCATGTTAGGCCGGTGTACCTCGACTTTCCCCACCAAATCCGGGAACTTGACCGGAGCCACATAATACCTCAATTTTCTGCCGGAACGGACACCATACCGCTAGGTATGGTCTCGGGTTCAGCCCCGAGCTTGACCCACTGACTTGCAGGAATTTTGCTGAAAGGGGCACCATACCGCCTGGTATGGTCTCGGGTTCAGACCCGAGTTTGACCCACTGTCTTGTCGGAATTCTGCTGAAACGGACACCATACCGCCTGGTATTTGCTTATTTCTGAGTTTTCAGATTGGAATTTTTAAGTTGATTTTTGCTCGAGTCTCGGAATTTGAACTCAAAAAATTCGTCGGAACCCGGACCATACCTGGCGGTATAGCCTGGTTCAGACTCGGGACGGACCCAGACTCGTTCTCGGGTTTCCTTTTGCGCGGTCTGTGGGAGACCCATACCTGGCGGTATGGGCTCGGGTTCAGACCCGAGGCTGACTCGCTCCGGTTTTCGGGTCAGATTTCGTACAACCCGGGGTAGCTCCCATGCTTGCTTGCATGGTTTCGGGTCTGGGTCCTGGTACTAGTTTGGAATTTTACTTTGTCCCGGGATTTTAAACCTCCCTTTTGTGTTCTGTAGTTTGTGTTTGGCAATGACGCAACCTTCGAAACCACGAGGTATCAGAATGAGCATGTGTGGCTTAGGAGATCGAAAGTCCCGGTAAGCCTTTCAAACTCATATTTTTTGTATGGTCTTGGTATTCCGTATACATGCTTTATGCCAACCTTGTCAAATTTTTGCTGTTTCTTGTGTCGTCAAATTTTTAGAGTTTAACGTTGGGATTAACTAGTAATCCCAAGATTTTTCTTAGAAAAATATGATGTCATGCCTCCAGGCATGCACCTCTGTCCAATTTTCCATACTTTTTTGTGCAGATTTTTTTTCAAATCCTTGTACAGTCAGGCTGTTATGCCTCCAGGCATGCAGCTCTGTCCCGCCAGTGTCAGCCAGTCAGTCCTTTCTCGTTATTCGGAACTTTGGGAAGGCTACCATGCCTGCAGGTATGGTGCTCTGTCCGGAGTTTTTCTGCACAGTCCGGATAGATTTAAGTCTGGGCAGGCGGCATGCCTCCAGGTATGGTGCTCTGTCTGGAGTTTTTCTGCATAGCCCGGACAGATTTAAGTCTGGGCAGGCTGGCATGCCTCCAGGTATGATGCTCTGTCCGGAGTTTTTCTGCACACTCCGGACAGATTTAAGTCTGGGCAGGCTGGCATGCCTCCATGTATGGTGCTGTCCAGAGTTTTTCTGCATAGTCTGGACAGATTTAAGTCCGGGCAGGCTCGCATACCTCCAAGTATCGTCTTATGTTGGGTGAATTATTTCCAATTTTCTTTGTTTTTCTGCACTGCTTCGTCAGATTTGGGGTCTAGTCAGGTTGTCATGCCTCCAGACATGCAACTCTGTCCAACCCAGGATCGGTCAGCCAGATTTCATTTGCTGCACGGAACCCTAGGTAGGATGCCATGCCTGCAGGCATGCCGCTATGCCCGATGTTTTTTTATTCGCACTGCCCAACCTTGAGTCCCCTCCGCCGAGCATACCGCCAGGTATTGCTCTGTGAAATCTTACATTTTGTCTTCGCATCGGGTCCATTTTTTTCTTGGTGGTGCTGTATGTGGAACCCGGGTGCCAGCCATACTTGGTGATATGGTGTCTGATTGCAAGACCCAGACCCGACTTGTTCTTGGCAATATGAGTTGGGTTTGTCTGTATGCTGGGTCTTCTCAATTTAATTCAGAAATGAGTTATTCCCAAACTAATTCTCGTAAACATTGTGAATTGAATTTTAGAGTTTAACTCAAAAAATGAATTATTTTCCAAATTATTTCTCATAAAAATTTGCGATCCGTTTTAGAGTTTAACCCGAAAAATGAGCTAATTCTCATAAAAATTTGTGATCTGGATAAAGAATTTAACCCGAAAAATGAGCCAATTCTCATAAAAATTTGTGATCGGTGTTAGAATTTAACCCGAAAAATGAGCTAATTATCATAAAAATTTGTGATCGGTGTAGGAATTTAACCCGAAAAATGAGGTAATTCTCATAAAAATTTGTGATCGGTGTTAGAATTTAACCCGAAAAATGAGCTAATTCTCATAAAAATTTGTGATCGGAATTTTAGGGTTTAACTCGGAAGATGAGTTAATTCTCATAAAAAATTGTGATCAGAATTTTAGAGTTTAACTCGGAAGATGAGTTAATTCTCATAAAACTCGAATTATCTCTTCATCGGCAGCGTCCTTTAAGTTTCTGGCAATACGCCCGAAGGCGATTAAGACTTCAAGTGAGCTTGCTTGATTTCTAGCCACCATAGTTGCATTTCTTTTGAGGTTCGGGCGGGAAATAGAAGAATGCATATGCAGTCTTATGCATGCTATGCTACATGAATTATGTGAGAATTATGGGAAAATCCCCGTGGTATCCCTCGCGGTAAACGGCGAGTTGAAAGGGGTGTCTTTTCTTAGAGAAGATTCGCTTGAATTTCCGTTTAAAATAAATTAAACTCATGTAACTCTTTTGATTTTATTAAGATTTAAGGATTTTAGTGAAACAGAAAATAAATAGAAAACAGCGGAAAGAAAAAAAAAAGGAAAGAAAAGAAGACGATAAATAGAGTGTCTCGGGACTGGGCTCGGGATGAGTTACTATAGCAATACCTGCAGGTATTGTGAGTGGCCCCGAAAAAGGGTCCCGGGCCTGGAAATCAGATCCGAGGCGCGGGACTGGCCGGAATACCGCCAGGTATTCCGTCTGTCCCGGCCTCGGGATTTGTTTCCGAAACAGAAAATAAAAAAAACTGAAAATAAAATCTTTTTTTTAGTTTTCCGAAGCAGAAAATAAAATACGAAAAGAAAAGGAATAAAAGCAAAAAGAAAAAGGAAAAAAAAGAGGAAAAAGGAAGAAGATCGAACCCGAGACACTAGGCTGGCATACCTGGCGGTATTGCAGCCAGTCGGGGTCCGGGAACCTGTTTCTGAACCCGAGAGCCAGGTCCGAACCAGTGAACCGGCATGCATACCGCCAGGTATTGCGCCGGGCACTGATTCGGGCTTCCGGTTATTCACTCTAAAAAATGAAAATAAAAAAAAAACTTTCTTTTACTCCGAAAGTAAATTTCTGGACTCTGAAAATAAAATCAATAAAACTCGAAAGAAATAAATAAAAAGAAAAAGAAAAAGGAAGAAGAGTCGTCAATTAATTTTTGAACGAGAATTAATAAACTCAAAAGTTAAGACTCCACAAACTACGAACCACAAGATTCGGATCCGGGGGTAAGGTTACGGATTCGATAATATAAATTCCTGAATCCGCCCGTTCAACGAACGGACTTTACTAAACCGGTTAAATAAAAAGAAAGAAGAAGAGGAGGAGAAAAGGATAGTAGAACGGAGTATTAATTAGTGTAATTAGTGTTATTTAGTTACATACAAATGCGATAATAACGTGAGAAATAAATACAAGAAATAAAAGAATTAAATACAAGCGTACCTTTATTCACGAACAATCCATATTATTTAGGTCGAGTTTAGGGTTAACTCAAGTTACAAAATAATATGAATGGAGAAGAGATAAAGTAAAATGCCAGTTAAGTCTATGATAAAATGAGAGAAATAAAGAGGGAGAAGAGAAGGTGAAATCACCAAGTGTCAATACGCCAGGGAGATTTCGGTGTAGGGTTGAAGTGGAAAATGAGAGGGATTTTTATAGGAGAAATTAGGGTTGAGATTTTAGGTCAAAATGAGAGGGGAAAATGGTCGCGATACCGCCAAGTATCAGGCCCGGCTGCGCGAAAAATTAGGTCATGGCACGCTTCCCAAGGCGGATGGCGGCGTCTCGGGTCGGGCAGAACCTGCCCACAATACCTGCAGGCATGCTGGTCTTTGGAGGCGCCCAGCTGCGCGTTTCCCTAGGTCAGCGCGCTTCCCGAGGTAAATTGGGTGGGGCCTGACCCGCCCGAATACCTGCCGGTATGTTGGGCCTGGGAGAAGCCCAGTTGCATGCTTTCCGAGGTGGCCCGCTTCCTGAGATCAGCATGCTTCCCGAGGTAACCCGGCCCGACCCGACAGAATACCTGCCGGTATGCTGGGCCTGGGAGAAGCCTAGTTGCACGCTTTCCGAGGTGGACATGCTTCCCGAGATGACCTGGATCGGGCATAACCCACCTGAATACCTGCGGGTATGCCCATATCCGGGTTGCAGTCCTGCTTTGGGCCGCGTGCCAGGCTTTACTTTTTTGGGCTGATTTTTTTGTTTTGGGTTTTTCTTCCTTTTGCATTTCACTTTCTTTGACATTTTCCTAAAATAAAACAAAAATAAAAATAAAAATAATTACAATAATTATGAGACACTTTTTGGGTGTCTACACTTGTTGTTTGAGCAAGTCCACTAGACTTCTATGTTCAGAGGTTGAACATTTGTCTAATAGACCATAATACATTGTGATTTATGGCAATCACCTGTTTATATCAGAAATGGATACAAATATTATGTTAATTTTGTGGACGGCTTTTCTCGCTATTGATGGTTGTATCCTTTACGCCACAAGTCTGATGTGTTTTAAATCTTTGTTCATTTTCAAAAAATGGTTGAAAATATTTTTCAAACAAAGATTGTTTATTTTCAAAGTGAAGGCGACTAAGAATATGATAATTCTAAATTTTATCGATCGTTTTATCACACATGACATCTATCTAAAAAAAGTCGGCACCAAATACTCGACAACAAAATGGGGTGGCTGAAATAAAACACCGTCATCCAGTTGAAATGGCTCAAACTATGCTCCTCAATGCAAACATGCCATATGCATTTGACATGGTGTCGTATTAATTGCATCAAATGTCATTCATATGTTGCCCATTCCTACGTTGAATGGTCTATCACCATTTCAAAGTTTATTTTGTCGATCTCCAGATTATAATTTCTTATGTGCTTTTGGCTGTCAATGTTTTCTTATTATCACTCCTTATACTAAGAACTAATTACACCCTCGCTTGATACGGTGTGTCTTTATTGCCTATGCCCTACAAGGCTTATAAATATCTTGACCTTATTTCAGGACGTATATATATAAGCCGACATTTTGTATTTCATGAATCAATTTTTCCTTACAATGATTTTATCATGTCATCATCTACACCTTCTTCTACCTATGCTGCCTTTTGGTCTCCTACTCACACCATATTTCATTCTCCTTCCATTTCTCCCTTCACAGCTGCTAGTTTGTATGGTCTCGTGTTTGTTTCCCAACACACTTCTCCTCTTGACCAATTGATGAGTGTGATTTATATACATGTGAACTTGGATTATTAAGAGTTACTTTAGGTGATTTGCGATATGAATATATTATTTTTATACTTGAATTCTCTATTTTATGCTTGGTTGGAGTTTGGTGTAGTTTTGTAGGAAATTGGAGTAGAATTGAAGTAATCAAGCTCAAATCAAGTTATTGAATTCAAGTTGGTAACAAATAATAGAAAAATCCACTCCAAGGCCAAAATCAAGTTGGCCCATGCGTGAAGGAAATCTCCAAACATCAACACGGGTGCTAAAAGTGCCAAAACGACCCATGCTAGTGTCCAGAGAGGAGGAAAAATCGTTGCTTTATTCACCACAACCATGGAAAATCACCACGGACTGTGGTGGGTGTCACCATGGACCGTGGTGAAGGCTGACTGCTGAGTTTTGCCGTTTTGGATGCTCCTAATTGTTATATAATGGCTATATCGGCTGTTTTGATTATCATTAAAGCTTGTCATTATCCTCTCCCATAGCCATATTTATCTCCCACTTCATCCACATTCTCATCCACATTCATAAGAGTGTAAGATTGAGAAGTATTGTTGGGTTTTGAAGATCAATTCTCAAGATTTCCATAGAAGGGGAGGGGCAAAAGTCCCCGCGAATTACAATTTAAGCAAGGATCGATTTCCATCTCGGTTTATTTATTTTTCTTATAGTTTTTCATGTTGACTAGTATAAGTTTTATGTGTTCTGTAGTTTGAATATGAGTATTGAGTAGTTCCATTAGTTTAATTGGATTGAACTATTTAGTTACTTTCATGGATTGAGTTTTGTTGGATTGAACAAGTGCTAATATAATTGAATGCATTTTATTTATCCTTTGATAATGTATGTCATTGTTTTTTATTGGCCATCACGAAAATGAAATTAGATTATTGAGTGAAGCATTGAACGGAGAAATTCGATAATCGGAACCCTTAGGATTAAACTGATTGTGAATGAACTATATATATAGGATTTTGTAATCAGGGGTCATTGATAATTCGATTTTTAACTTAGATAAAATTGAAATAACCATGAAAGTAGGTGATTAATTTTACTAAGCAATTCGTTCCATTGCCAAAAGCTCATTACGAAAGATATTATGCGATTATCGAGCCTAAAATGTACCAAATTAGTGATACATATGTTCAATCCACTTGATTAAATCATAGAGTTACTTAAGTTTATCCCCTAAACGTCCTTTTTCCATTGATTAATCTCGTTATTTGTGTGAATAATTGTTTGTTTTGCCCTTAATATTGATTAGAAGTAGTTTTAGAATAATTCAAACCAAAACCTGGTAGATTTAGCGATTACATAGGAGGCTAGTTTGATCTGTAGCTTAGCAAAGTCCATGTGGGAACGACCTTGATACCTACTACACCTACACCTGTGCACTTGCGACATATCAAGTTTTTGGTGCTGTTGCTGGGGACTTTGTCCCTAGCCACCACTGAATGAATATCCTTAGATTGACCAGATCATTTTTATTTTATTTTCTTGTTTGATCTTCCTTGGTTGTTGTTTTTGTCCCCTGCGAGGTTTCCCATAGGTGCATGCAAAAGGCACCACTGTTCGAATTTGATCCGGAGATAGAGAGATCCTTCTGTTCAAGGCGAAAGAGGCAAAGAATATAGAGGAAGCAAGAAGGAGACAAGAAAAAGCCAAGGAGAAATCGAAGATGGCCGGAGAACGACTTACTTTTGGGCAATACGCTACGCCACTAGTCGCAAATCAGCCCACCGCCATCAACGCACTGGGAGTGAACTCCAACGATTTCGAATTGAAGAGCTCTCTCATCAACTTGGTGAAGGCCTCACCGTGGCCTTCCAAATGAAGACCCCACCGGCGTCTCCGCATCTTTCGCCTAGCCCGGGATACCTTCAAGGCAAATAGGGCTGCGAGGACGCCATCAAGCTTCGTTTATTCCCCTTATCGCTAGAGGGGAAGGCATGGGAATGGCTTGATTCGCTACCGGTGACCAACACTATTACCAACTTCGATCAACTTGCTAGTGCTTGGCGAAATACTTTCCGCCTAGCAAGTTGACAAGCTTGATGAACCAAATCTCAACATTCGTTCAAGAGCCAAGTGACAGCTTCAATGATGCATGGGAGAGGTTCAAGGACCTCTTCCTTACACGGATTCGAACCTTGGGTGTCGATTCAAGCATTCTACAACGGGGTGGATGACAATTTGAGAGCCAACATCTTGGCAGCAGCGGGAGGAAACATTATGAGCAAGACCATGGACGAGCTTCATGCACTCATCGAGCAGATGTCATTGAATAGCTACCAATGGTCAAAACCCCGTTGCGCACGAACAATAGGTAAGTTTGAGGTAGATGCTATCACTCTTTTATCTCCTAAATTAGACGTTATAACTGAGAAAGTAGAGAAATTGAATGTGAGTGCTACCCCTTCCCCTCAAATTCAATGTGCATCTTGTCATTCATATGAACATGAAACCCAGTTTTGTCCTAGTGGTGAGGCTAATGGAAACCCCACCTAACAAGCCAACTATGTTGGTAATTCTAACCAAAGGCCTCCCTTTGACCTGTCCTCCAATGTTTATCACCATGGTTTGAGATTTCACCCTAACTACTCTTACCGGAATAATAATCAACAAGGACAACCCCAAGGACAAAGAGCCCCAGCCTTCAATTTCTAAAGACCTCCCTAAGACCAATCGCAATCCCAAAACATACCTTTGAGGCCATGGTCGAAGTTGTCCTTCATTCCCAACAAAGACTGTTTCAGCACCAACAAAGGCAAGATGATGTTATCAAAGCCTTCGCTACTAGAGTTGACTTTTCGACCACCCAAAACCAAATATTTGAGACTCGATTAGCCAACCAAGCTAGCACTTCTATCCCTCCTCCGGGGTCACTTCCCAAACAACCCCTCCCTAATCCTAAAGCCCAATGCAATGCAATCATTTTGAGGAGTGGAACACAATATGAGGGACCAAGCATACCAAATGTTAAGCATTGGGAGGGGGGGTGAAGATGAGAGTGAGAAGGTTGAGATTGAGAGAGAGAAAGACCATGAGAGTGAGCCTTCTAAGGAGGAAAACGAAGCCCGACCTTCATCACCACCTCGTGTTTACACACCACCACTTCCCTCAAAAGTTTGCTAAGGCTAAGGTAGATGCCAAATTCGGCGAGTTCTGAAATGTTTCAAAGCAATTGATTGTAAATGTGCCGGTTTGTAGATGCTTTATCTCAAATGCCTTTTTATACAAGGT